>OZ024785.1:10168369-10768369 GCA_964017065.1 Haliclona indistincta
GTTACTGGCATTGCGATACTGGTCCAGAATGTGCGAGTTGGGGATCTCATTCTGCAACCTCCATGCAACCCCGATATGTGACTCTAGTATTAAAAACAGCAGTTACACACATAAGTAAACAGAATCACTGCTAATGCAGGAGAGATCCACATGAACTAAGGGCTATAGTTACACCAGACTAAACCCAAGCAAAAGAGTAGCGTCTATATACCTGCTGAATTGAAAGCTGCAGTGGTTGGTGTACGGACAATCTGAGCTCCCAGAGCTTTCAATACAGACACCTAATAATGAATGGTAAGGGTCAATGAGCAATGGGTACAGCTGTTGTTGCCTTTTCATTGCTCATCTTCTCAGGCATTACAATCACACAGCGATATCCTTTAACAGCTGCTGTTAGCGCCAAACCAATACCTGCATGTGCAAGCAAGTGTCATAGAGAAGTGTGAGTGGTGGAGTAGCACCTGTATTCCCTGAAGTTGGTTCTATGATGGTGTCCCCCTCTTTAAGGATGCCATCTCTCTCAGCATCTTCTACCATTCTCACGCCTATCCTGTCCTTGACCGAGCCGCCAGCATTGAAGAACTCACACTTAGCCACTAGAGAAAGACAAAAGAACAAAAGAAATGAGGAACACTAAGTACCAGTGCTATGACTGTAGTAAAGTGCCTGTGCTACTCTACATGTTTTATAACTTTTATATACATGTATAATCATGTTGCTTGCTAGTTGTCTTACATAGTTCGCACTCCAAGCCATTGGCACGAGCGATCTTGTCTAGTCGAATAAGAGGGGTGTGACCAATGGCGCCGAGTGCATTAGAGAGGATCGAGTCGTGTGCAGTAGCCTTGCTGAAAGAGAAGATGGCAAGACGTATTACGTATTAGAGGTATATTTCTACTAGCTAGGTAGCGCGACGGACTCACGTAGCTCCATGGTGGTGAGGGGAGGATCCACATGTTGACTTATCGAGTGCCCAGACACACCGAGACGGTAGATTTGGGGCAATGTAGCCCTCTGGCATTGAGCCATTCCCGTTCATACTGCTTCCACGTCGCAGCTTCTTTTCAGGTGGTTGCTCAGACATGATTGATTGATCGAGATGATCTTTATAGCGCGACCGCGAGAAATTGGGCGGGAAATACAAGGGAGCACATGTCCGGAAATTGTAGGTTTATGTTTGCGGCGCTGCATCTAGACTACCTCAGTCAGATCAGCCAGACAGCAGCGATACACTTAAAACTTACAGTGCATCCAGCATAAGAAATAATAGAATACATGTGAAACACATTCTAAACAATATTACTGACCCCTGTAAGCTTATGTAGGTAGAGTAACTCGGGGCTATTTCGTGACGTTTTGGCGTTAGAGAGTTCGTTCGACTTTACTTTGCTGCTAACTCTTTTCGCGTACCCAGGATCCAAATTTTACTTGCACCTACAGAATTAGCAGTCTTATTCGAACTGCTCGCATCTAAATTTATGCTGATACAGTGTAAGAATATTGGACAGCAAGCCGTTTTTTCACTCGACCGTCTTGGGGCTACCGCAGGGGAGGTACGACAAGCTAATTTAATATGACGTATTGCTGACATACGACACGCCCACTACAATAAGGAATGTTGGAATGTAAGGCTTTGGAATGTATGCAGGATAGTTTAACAGTTTGCCATCGCGCTATAGTACATGATATCGAGCTCAAGTGTGCATTGTTTACACTCCAAGTCAAGGCAATTAATATTCCAGAACAATCTACTGAAAATAGCTGAAACAAGTTTTCTGCTGTTACAGTGATTGGACAACATTTGTGCGTATTGCAGCCAGAGTTTGTGCGCCACAGTCGAAATTTCTTTACATTATTAACCGAATGATGCTTAAGAATGATAGCAATGCTGTTTTGATCACGTTGGTGCTTTCTTGGGTGAATAATTTTGCCAACCAATTCTCCATCTTCATCTCTCTGTACTGCAAAAACTAAAAGAGGTACGGGTGGGGTACGGTAGCTTAAACGAAAGCTCTTGGGTAGTAGTATCCATTTCGCAACATACTTACCGGTCAAATTGTCCTCTAAAGGCTTAGCAGACCAGGAAAAACGCAATGTATTCTGGTTTACTAAATCATTGCCTACGTGACGCTACGTCAGCATTACGTCAGAATAAATTAGCTTGTCGTACCCCCCCGGCCCCTAGGCCTAGCCCTGGGGCTACCGTATAGCGGGAAATTTTCGCGGGAGAAAATTTTCGCGAATGCGCGAGATAGAGCATTTCGCGAATAATATTTTCGCGAATCAACGCTATTGCCCTATCTTTGTCAACATAGAACAAGACATTCGCGGATAATATTTTTTGCGAATAGCCTGAAATTCGTGAAATTCGCGAAAATTTTCTCCCGCGAAAATTTCCCGCTGTACGGTATTTCGACACCACCGGGGCTATTTCGAGACGGATTACATCATGGATAAAGCTGTAAGTGCACGCATGCATGATGCATACTGTTGATTGTGCATACTGTTGATTGTTATACTCTTAATTCTGCCTCGCAGATATCAGAATGCTGTGGTTATATTGGCTGGACGGTGGAAGAGTTACAGTACGAGACTTTCATCTGCACGTACCATACTGCACCTCAGAGCTTTCTGTTCTTGATTTGACTTATTTTTTGTTACCATACTATTTAAATGAGTGAATACTTACCTTGTCTGCAACAAAACTGCCAAAAACCAGCTAAAAAGCGCACAAAAACAGCAAAAAAAACGCAAATCTCAGCGTTTTGTTAACGATTATTGTTTTTTCCCCGCTTATTTTTCTCGCAAGCGCTTTCTATTGGTCAACGAGTCTGGTACCAGTGTATAGAGGAATCTATTCTCATGTTAGCAGTACCAGGCTCGACATTCACAATCGAATGTTATGACGGAAAGTGCGAAGGTAGTCAAGCGGGGCTATTCCGTAAGTAAGTTTGGCTTCCTCAATTGATTTGTATGTGACGCGAAATAGCCCCGTCACGAAATAGCCCCGTGTTACTCTACAGTGCCATTATCTTCCACCTTTTGGATGCCAGTACTTCTATCATGCGACACTATCATCTTTATCACTACATTCATTATGTACTCTAAAGTAGCCGTCTGAATGCACGACTCTAATAACTACCGTAGTCTGACCGTAGTACTATAATGCGTGGGAGCTCTATGCCTGGAATTGCACCGATAGCAACTATTAAGGCTAGCTATAAATGGAAGCCGATCGACAGTTACTTGAGCCTCTGACAGATATGGACGGATACGCGGTTCCATTTGGAGATCATGTACGAATGAAGGATATACAGCTACCGCCGATTCCGTGCTCAGATGCTGATAAGCAAACGATCCCCTTCACTCATGCTGGAAACAGCATATTAGAATCGATTGATTCCGATTATGGGAGCGTTTGGGATTTCTCAAATCTGCGTCACTCACCGTGGAAAGGAATAAGGCCTACATTTTCGGATTTAGAATCGGATCATGAAGACGAACCTAACTTCGCGTCACCTCTGGACCTCTTGACACAGCTAGATCAAACTGGCAGCCGGATAGCGTCACGCAGCTCACTAACACAGGTCCGTGGAACTAAGAAGCATGTACCACTCGCTCCTCCTGGCCCGCCAGACCCCAGGCCCAGAGAACAAATCCGTCCATCGATTGATACAGCTGTTCCATTATTGGATCAAAAGTAATTATGAATTTGCGTATTAATAATATTTTGCATAGTAATACTCCAGCAATTATTGTAGGTGGTACCATGGCTCCATAACCAGAGGAAGAGCAGAGAAGACACTTAGTCGTGATCCTCATAAAGTTTACAGTTTTCTTGTCCGAAAGAGTGAAACCGCCAGCGGATATGTTCTCTCAATAAAGTTAATATTAAATTCTGTATCTTTATAATTTTAAATCTCACTTTTTCCCTGCAGAAATGATAAAAATTGCATTCATTTAAAAATAGAAGAAGAGAAACGTGGATCATTTATTCTAGGAAAATTTAGTAAACCTTTTGTAACTGTTCCACTTTGTATTGATTTCTATACACGCAAAAAGCTCGATGTTCGCGGAGAGCAACACAGCACTTTAGGATATCCAGTGCCAAGATCTGACTGACAACATTTTTATTCAGAAACATTGATCAGTTTTTGTGGTTTGTATGATCTGGCTATCTACAATCATGAATTGCACAAAGTTAAGATAATGAACTGATTTTTATACTTATTGAAAATGAGCCGTTTTGTAAAATAAACTAGAGATAGAAGCTGAATGACAAGGACAGGCTCATTATTAGTTGAGCCAGAGATTATTAACAACCTGGTTACCAGGTTACGTCATATCAATAAACTCCACTCTAGCAGGAACTGTTTTACTTATTGAGACTAAAGAAGTGATGATTCACAAAATTAATGTTCAACTCAACTTGTGCTCACTTCCTTGGATAAACTTTATATTATGGCATTTCAAAAAAAAAAATTTTTTTTAATTTGTTCTGACAGACTGTGACAGTGTCAGTACAAGGTCAGGTCATTATGTGATAAGACAAAGCAGCCATGTTTTCATAATAGTTCTAATAATTTCAATACTGTTCTTGACAATTTCTTTAAAGGAAAATATATTGTCACACACATCATGCATCAGTCACAATCAATAAACTTTCAATGATTTTTCAAAAATAGTTGATAGCACTTCTTCTGATAGTGGTCGAGGGCATAACTTGGTGACTCGATGCTGCAAAGCAAGATCAAGCTAAGTCAAAGCAAGCCCAGGAGAGTTTTTAGTTACCTGAGGTATTGTCCCTTTCACTAAAGCTGGAATATCCTCCGAGGTATAGCCAACAGCACTAATACCATCCACCACTCCCATATCATACATATAGCTTCTGACAATGTCAGCTAACACTTTACCGGCATCTTGTCTTGCTACACCACTGACATCAGCTCCTGGGATGCAGGGAGACAAGTAAGACGACAAGGAAGGTGGTACTCACCGAGCAACTCAGCAGCTAGTAGATGACGCTCGGGATTCATTGGAGACGTGAATTCAAACACAGCTGGAGCCGTGAGTACGACCGACAACCCATGAGGCTGCGGAGAGAAAATCATAAGCAAATAATTATGATCACTAACTTACCACTATTGGTTTGTCAGGATTGTAGCCTTGAGGGACAAAGCTCTTTACTAGTCCTGATATAGGGTAAGACATACCATGGCTGAGAAGAAGAGAGAATAAAAGAAGAGCGGTCAATCCGGACACAGATAACTTACGGTAGATGTACTCCAGCATTGCCAAACCCAATGCCAGCACATGCACTCGCTATAGTCATTGCAAATCGCGCTTCGGTATCCTCAGAATCTTTAGCCGACCTGAGTGCAGAAATGTTATGTGAAGTAGTGTGAATAATCACACCTCCTGAAATATTTCTTCATGACTCTGAACGTTTCAAGACACCAGATATCAGAGATAGGATTGCTGCCTTGGTAGGCTGGACGAAGATTAGGATTAGTAGGGCACGGAGTCCGTTCATTGTATGGTATAGCTGTGTAAGCCTCTACAGCATGGCTACAATAGAGAGAGAGAGAGAGAAGGAGAGAGAGGGGGGAGGGAGAGAGAGAGAGAGAGAGAGAGAGAGAGAGAGAGAGAGAGAGAGAGAGAGAGAGAGAGAGAGAGAGAGAGAGAGAGAGAGAGAGAGAGAGAGAGAGAGAGAGAGAGAGAGAGAGAGAGAGAGAGAGAGAGAGAGAGAGAGAGAGGAAGATGAATGACACAAGTATGGTTAGGAACTCACTGACCAGAGCACATCAAATCCACTGAAGACAGTCACATTGTAGGGCATGTGTTTCATGTGCAGTGGATCTACTAGCCCCAGAGTGGGTCTTAATGACCGATTAGCTATACCTACAATGACATACCAAATAATAATAATTATTGGCAGCAATAGCGAATTGTTAACACACCTGTTTTCGCTTTTAGTGGTTTGTAGTCAAATATGGCCGTTCCAGTTGTTTCACTTGCTGATGAAAACAGAGATTTACACTGTTTCATAATTTTAGTGGAATAAATTTACCTGTTCCAGAAGTGGTTGGTACTATTAAAAAAGAAATGTAGAGAGAGAGGGGGAGAGAGGGAGGGAGGGTGTGAGGGAAGAAGGGAAGGAGGGAGGGAGGAAGAGAGGGAGGGAGAGGGAGGGAGGAAGAGAGGGAGGGAGGAAGAGAGGGAGGGAGGGAGAGAGCTAATGTAAAATCAATAAGATAACTGACTGCAAACAAGAGGTTTGAGTGATTTAGTGATGGGCAGTCCTTTTCCAATGGGATAGTTAACAAAGTCCATGAAATCATTCTCAGGACAGCACGAGTACAAGTTAGCAGCTTTAGCTGTGTCCATTACTGAGCCGCCACCAACTGCTAGGAATCCATCGAAAGATTTTGATTTAGCAAATGCAATTGCTGCTTGAAAACTGAATAAGAATACAATGTGTACAGAGGTTTTATTACTTTTTGCAAGGAAGATTTTGAGTGTAAAGTGTCACCTTGCAGTCACTAATGTGTCACGACACTGGTATTTATTTACACAATGGAGCATGATCAAAGACTTAATGGCATTTTAACGCATTAGTGCTCCACGCTTTATGGTTTACGGTCTACACTCTACGGTTTATCCTTGCAAGAAGTATTAAAACCACTGTACCAGCTGGGTATAGGACATGGAGCGAACAGACTATGGGATGGTACTGAAATCGTGGGTATAGTGATCATAAAAGAGTGATGCATTGTGTGTGAGATTATATAACACCCATAAAGTAAACAGTATTTTTTAAACTCCTGATATTGGAATTTCCCTCTAGCAGAAACAGTGATTTAGGTCTAAGCTAAAAGCTAAAATGCATGCTAACTTCAAAATTTGCATTCAACATTTGAATTTCTCGAATCTTATAATGGTGGTCACCTTGAGTCAGTAGGTTCAATGGAGACATCGTCAAACACAGAGTAGCTAATACCAGCTGCTTGTACAGCATCCAGTGCAGCCCTCATTGGTGGCAGCTGACAGACCTATAATAAAGGATATCAAGACTAGAGTTCTAATGAACACATACCCGTGCGCTGAGCTAAGAGCTAAACACGACTACTCCAGCATTACTGCAACACTCACGTTACAGCTAGTCCATAGACAGCTCCAGATAAATATTGATAGCAAAGCTACCATAATGCACTAACCGTGTTCTGAGCTAAGAGCTAAACACGACTACTCCAGCATTACCGTGTGCAACACTCACCGCGTTACAGCTAGTCCATAGACAGCTCCAGATAAATATTGACGGTACATGTGAGACTGAGTGAGGACATCGATATGGATAGGAGGTAGGGTGACACACCCACTATACCGTAAAATGCTCTTACAAGGACACGTAGCTTTAGAAAGCCATGGATTAGCCGCTCGAGCAAGGCTTGCCAGCACAGAAAACGTCTTCATAGGACTATAAATTCAGTGAAGAAGCTGCAAAGTGCACTTTTGTGGAGAATTTCGAGCGGTGAGACGTAAACAAGCGTGTTTTTTGTCCACACACAAACACACATATAGACGGACACAAACGCATAACCCTAGCGCATACTGCGCACGGGTAAAAACTAACAACAGTACTTGTCATGAGCATATTTTAAGGGTGGAATTCCCAAACATCAGGATTACGAATATTTTGGTTTCTACTGTTAGTTGAAGGCTTGCTCAGTCACACTGATCACTCAAGAAAGTCGCCATTCGTCTTGTGGGCGTAGCAAGCCCCACCCAATGACGAAAAGTTGCGTTTCTTTCCTGAGCATGCCACACCCACACAAAATGTCAGACATAACTTTGGTACACAAGGAAGAAACGTATGTATGGGATTTTGCAAAAAGGTCTCTCTGTCTGTAAGTTACAGAGGGGCGAATATTTAATGAGAAGACACGATTTCGGCAAAAATCCCCTACCAGCAAGAGCGATGGAAGAAGATACATCTCCTTTTGCCAGAGCGCAAAAAAATGCCACCTCTCGCCCTCCCCACAACCCACCCACCCCTATGTGGGTCTCTCGTGATTGCAGAGAACGAAATAATTTTGTTCCAAATACGGCAAGTGCTATTGGAGTGTGGGTGCACCCATTTTCCGTGTAAAACGGGCAAGTAATAGCCAGGACACTGTAGATTATATTGTGCAAAGGGCAGCAAGAAAGAATAGTTTGGGTATTCCTGGCTTAAGCTTCTACAAAAATATTCAGAAAAGAAATGCAGAACTAGCTCACATTTTTATCAGTTAGTATACAGGCATTGTTGATCCCCAGATTGACAAGATCCATTCCAACCTCTCGAGTGACACCAGGACCAAACCTGATGTTGGAACTTGCCATCTATCAGAGAAGAGAAAAAAAATAGGCTTACGATGAAGGTCTAAACAACATGCTAACTTCAAATGCATATTCTTTGTCTTGTGGTGAGCTACTGGCTGGTCTCCTCACACTGGGGACTGTAGAGACAAAAATAATGAAATTTTGAAGAAAATATGGCTTACCAAACTGAGAATGAGCAGGGCAACTACAGCTGTATGTAAGAAGAAAACACGGTAAACACTAGGTTACTTCACCTTATAAAAGACTAACCTTTGCGCCGTGAGACCGCGCAGAACAGCTAGAACTGCTTCTCGACTTCCCAGCCTGACAGCCATGCTAACCACGCCTTCTTTATTTCTCAATGAGCCCCACCCATACTTTGCGTCTGTCTTGCATCTGCGATGGCCGTTCTACTGACTAGAGAAGAAGATGGATCGCCACGACGAAGGCTACCGCGCATGGAACATCTTCCCCGTGTTCTTGTTAAAAGTGTGCCTGTAACGGCGGGCGATGGATCATCTAAAGCAGCCATCACTGGTAGAACCGATACTGTGTACACGAGATCACGACCAGAAAGAACAGCGTTCTGGAAGCAGAACTATGATAGGTAATATTTCTGACAATGTCAGTGAAATGATGAACTCAAACCCAGATCTACATGCAGTCTGCCCAACGCATAAGAGTATCAAATAACTGATAAATTGTTTTTGTCATCACCTTGCACATCAAATGCAGAAATTGAGAAAAACATAGTTAGCACTAGTGATTTGAATATTTGCACTCCGTCTTGTAAATTATCACTGATATCTTTCTCATGAAGGCGGCAGTCCCAGATCACTGAGTGTGGATTTCACAGTACTCCGGAACGAGCATACCAGGACGTTGGTGGTGTGCAGTTGAACGACAAAGACCTTATTCTAAATGCTCTAGGACAAGTATGGCTATTGAATCATTTTAAATATTCTATACTTGATTGTATATATCTTCAGAGAAATGCAGACACATCTCCTGAAGACACCACTCCTAGAATCCCTCATGTTCCTAGTTTTGAATATCCAATGTTGCGTAATCGTACTCCAGGTCAATTTCCCAGTGAAATGCTCTGTCTAAATGTTGAACTGAACGAAGCTGAGTGAGTGTATACTGTTACTAGTGTCAGCACTGCGATACTTTTGTGAATACAGAGAAAATGTGTTCTTGATGACAAAAGGTAGAGGGCTTTTCCAAAGGCTGAGAGAAAAGCAAAATGAAAAGGTATAACCTAATTTTATTCTTACAAAGATTGTTAGCTATTTTACGATGCAGTGTTTAGCTGAGGTGGCTGCTACTGAAGCAACAATCAAAGCCAAGGCAGTGGATTGGAAAGAAGCGGTTGTTGAACCGATCTCTGCCTTGCAATCAAATTCATTGAACAGCTGCAGTGAAAGGTATGTCACACTGGATTGAGTGTTACCAATAGTTTACTCAGAGAAACACACAGTCATGAACTAATTCAATGCGATTCAAAAGTTGAAGAGAAAGAGGAAGAATTGTCTACTATACTACGAGATGAGACCGACAGCAATGAATCAGAGGAAGAGTCCAGCGAAGAACCTACTAACAATATGTCTTTAGTGTAAGTATGAAAGAGATATAATTGTACTATCTTTTATATGTGATGCTATTGTAGAGAGAAATGGTATCGTGAGTTGTGCGTGATACTATGGATACTTGAGGCAATGAGAATGGAGTCACCAGCTCATATGCCGCCTCTACACACATACTGGAAAATTAACAGGTATACAAGCAGAATTGACATACTGTGTCATCGCACTGTGTTATTATTCTTACACACACAGACCTCCATTAGATAAAGTGAAAGGAAAATTACGTCATGAGCAAACTCAATCACTTCTCAAGCAGTGGGAGTACAACATTGCTAAGCCCAAGGTATACTCATAGCATCATTGCTACTAGTTATAGTTATAATATGACATGCAGCGTGGGCCGGAATGGAATACCATAATGAGGCAATTTGGTGATCTAAGCAAAAGTGTGGTCAGTGCTGGAGGACGCACATCAGGAAGAAAATCACAGAGCTTGAGATCAGACAGCAGACTTATTGCTGAACAGAAGTTGAGATCTCAACGTAAACTAACAGTAAGTGATACAAACACATGAGACAAGTCGGGCCACAACTGAAACTCTTGCAGCTGTGAATTTTACATTGCTTACTTTAGTAAAAAGATGAGTAAAAGATAGTAAACAGAAAACAGGCAATACAAGACAAATTGAGCCACTAATACAAACAGGATGTTCTGCAAGGAACAGCGCACACATGTGGTCTATAAGCCTGAGCTGATGTGATTTTTAAAATGTCTGTCTTGTCTCACAGCCTGAACAAATGGAGCAACTCTCGATAATGGTCGAAGAAGAGCTTAATAACACACAAAAGAAGACTAGAAACACCATCAAAGAGATGATGCAGGTAAATGCATAATCATGGCATTGTTGATAAAACATTGAATGTCTAGACTGAAATGCAAAGCATGTCATTTCCTAATTGCTGGAAATCTAGTCATAGGATAAAGATTTCCTGATCAGTTTATGTACAAATTGAGGAGGTTGTTACAAGGTGTAATCCAGACATATCAGGAACTATGACTTCATAAATTATTATAATGACAAGCATCATATGACATCTTAATTGTCTTGCACATAAAATCCAGGAATCATCAAGAAAGTGGATGCAAAATGAAATGGATAGAAAGAGAAAGCTGAGTGCTACCGATCGTGAGGTTTCTCTACTTGATGTAGATCGCACTAGAAGCAAATTCAGAGGAGTAGATGAAGGAAGAAATATGATTGTACATGAACAATTGTCAGTCATGCAACGGTGAGTACAGTGACACAGCATAAAATGAAAAAACTGTTGACAGAAGGAAATCTATTACATACAGTGAAGTGGATTAACTTTTTATGCTCTGCTTTTACAGAGATCGTCAACCCGCAATGGAGCAGAGATTTGCTTCTCTGAAAGTCACTGGTAGCATTTGGAATGATCTTGCGCACATGAGGAGCGGAGTCGCCATGGAAACCACAGCAATGGCACGCAACAAACTACTAATGAACTACAACTGGTGCGTGGGCACGCACATGCTGTAAACACACATGCACACGCACACACACACACACACTCACGGCTTAAAGTAACATTTACCATATTGAGTCTACTAGTTAGAGTAACAGATACATAGTAATGCTGTAATGACAATGCAGGATGGATGATCTACATCATGAACTTCCATCAGAAGTGATGAGTGATCGTTACTGTGTAATGCTATTGTCTAAACTGGGTGAACTGCAAGGGTACATGTGTGACGTGGGTCCAGAGATAATGTCACAAAAACAGCTCATCAATGTGCTTGGAACACTCAGGCCTTGGGAGCTACGCAGCCCAGAGATAGCAGCTGCTGTGCAGGTAATTGGGAGATGTTGCATCATTGTGCCAGAATATGAAGCATGATTACATAACTATTCATTAGCTCAGCTGCTAACATCATCATCATCATGAACACAACTCATAGTTCCTAGATTAAAAATAGATTAGGAAATAGGAACTGAGAACTGCAGACTGAATTCTGCACTCTGCAAAGTGGTGGGGTTGGCATTTTTGGCAGCCTGTCAACAGAGATACTACTTGCATGATTTCTGTTGTCAAACAGACAATCTGAAGTGCACAGTTGCTATTACAATATAGCAGTGTTTTTACAGTGGACTGCTAGTAGAGTGTAAATTAAGTACATGGACACACCCAATCATGCACTAGAAGGACTAGATGAAATGAAGTGCTAAATTTAAAAGCAAATAGTGCAGAACAGATAACATTGCAACACTAGAAATTGTTGTTGTGTAGTCTGTGACCTAGTTGTTTTCAAATAACTTCTTATATTATAACTATTACTGTCTGTATAGTTATGCAACATTGTATAAGGCTGCATGTGGTCTATTACTTGTTTTTCTTTGCAGTTTATTATTCAACACGTGATCTACATTGTTCCTGAAGACTACAGTGCATGGGAGGTGTATAATCATTCCATATATGGAAAATCCAACCAACCAAAACGTTAACTATTACTAAGCAACCTTACATCTACTGTACAGTTTCATTTGAACAAAGGTGTATTTTGCCAATATCCAATTACACGCCTATTTTTATTATGCCCAAAAACTAGCTTCCATTGCAAAACCACGCCCACCAGTTGTGACTGCATGCATGCTGGTTCGCAATAACAAGTAGAGGCGATCTCGAAGCCACATTCCGCCGCGATGTCCAAATCCAAGGCGCAGGTCGTCTTGACTGGCTATGCCAGTCATGCTAGTCGGTCAGAGAATCTATCCTACTATCATCACGAGATGAAGTCTATCAGGGAGAGCAAGATCTTTGATTTAGGCTCGAGTGTACTAGATGGGGACGAAGAAACGGATGACCGAGAAATGGGTGAGTCTGTAATATTTATACGCTAGAGAGGTGACCGCTAGTTTAATCGAGCGTGTCTTATCAACTACATAGATCCAAACGCAGAATGGCTCAGGATGGCAGGGTTCGAGAACATAGTCTACTTGTTGGAAAGTGAGTGGGCGTGTGTTTACTGCTGGATTAGACCATTATCGCTTCGTTTTCACTGACAGCCTCTCCAGATGATGACGGTATGTTGGATTCATCAGAGCTTGAGAACCAGACAGCTGCTCTGCCAGAATCTCATGCAGCTGCAATCAAGCAGAGAATGCACACACTGAGAAGCACAATCAAGTGAGTCATTCTGCACTGCAGCAGGAAGACTACAACACCACACACGGTTGTCGGTGGATTGTCCGAGTGGGAAAACATCCTAGTGTGATGATTGAGAATGTTCGTATTGATTTAAAAACAACTCACACCTAAAGTGGGTCATTTGGAGGCGGGATGCAGCGCATAGGTCAAGAGATAAAGATTTGAGAATTAGACGAATACACATTGGGAGCATGTGTGTGTGTACAGTGTGGGGAAATTTTCCTGATGACATTGTAGATTTGATCTGTGGTTGATTGTTGCTTTGTTATTAGGTTACGAAATCGAAAGGATAGAAGAAAAAAGAGCGTCAACTACTCTGATGTACGGGACATGTTTGTTCAACCTCTTGTATCTGATCAGGTAAAACAGGCTCTCTCTATCTCTTTCATTGAAGTAGCTTTCGAGAAGAGTGAGATAATGCAGGCTTTCCTTGTCTACTGGCGATTTCCCAGCTACATGACCTTGTTCTGTACTGACAATATTCTCTCTTCCTCTCTAGACTAACGGTCACTCGAGACAGTCAGCCAGTCTCCCTCTTCCTTTACCTCAACCTACTTCAACCTCTACTTCTTACTCTCCATCGCACCCTTCTCCTCAAAAACCTTCAAACGGTCTTCCTCCTAAAGACTCTGGAGTCAATAGACAGTCTTCTTCTAGCATCACTGACATTAAACTAGTTAGTCAAGTCATTACCTGATACTCGTGTACTCGCATGCAGCTTCTAACAGCTCATAATTGAGAGCCCATAGAGATATTATTATGCCAATAGCAGTTGCATTGTCAATCTTGAGTTATGTTGACATTCTTACAATGCTACTGTTGTTTGTTCTTGTTGTTGTAGCCTTGTCGACTTCCATCTCCAACTAGCTCTCAATCTTCTTTGGGAACTCTACCTGTAAGTAGTGGTATGACCTCACTATATAATTTATAATGCTATTTTCTCTATCTTTTCTTTCTTCCTTCCTCTCACTCTCCATCCCCTCCCTCCCTCTCTCTCTCTCTCTCTCTCTCTCTCTCTCTCTCTCTCTTTCTCTCTATTCCTCTCTCTCTATTCCTCTCTCTCTCTCGCTCTCTCTCTTTCTCACACCAGAACATTTCTCTCGACTCAGACCCTCTAGGTATAACTCATGTCCATGACCTCTCAGAGAGAGACATGGAAAAAGTTCGCTGCCTAGCACACATTGAGCTTTCGATCACTTTTGAGGAGAACAACCTTCACTTTAGACCACTTCGCCCTCCGAAACTGAAACACTTCAATGGTAGGAAAAGTGTTTGTGTGTGATAATATGAGAGTGGAGCGGAGTGAGTGGTTATGTGTATTGTGTTGTCAGCACATTAGCATACTAGGTCGGGTATACAAGTAAATGAGGGATTTGTCTGGTACAAAGTCCGAGTATGGTTGTTCATTTTGTAGTGTTGAGTGTATTAGTGTGTCTCAATGTGTTGTGTGTGTGTTTCTATCTGTGCTGTTACAAGCATGTTGATTGCTCATTCCATGTTCTGGATTGTCCTGACATGCTTACATGGAGATAATGATCAGCTGGAAAGCAATGTGTACATGCCTAACACCACATTATACATCAGGAGATCTATGTACCATTATTAGTCCTGTTCTACACGTAGCTTGTTACCCTACATGTTGCTTCAATTTGCCTGTGCCAATCTTTGTCAGGTATTGTTAGCCAAATTTGAAACCAATTATAATTCCCGTGTGACTTTTCTGTACCTTCTGCTGAATTTCTCGGCTCATTACTGGCTTTTATCCAACATGCTTGGCTACTGTAATGTCAGGCCTTGCACCAGTAGATGGGTGGGTGAGTATGTACACTGTAATGGTGTTATACTAATGTTTACCATGTCATTTATGAAAGTATCTTATTGTTTACAATAACATGATTCATTCACTCACTATACAATCAGCAGTTGTATACAAGACTGGTCACTGTTTATCCATGATCTTGTTTACAAGTAGTCTTTTAGCAAAAAATGCTTGTTTGCATAAGTTACCAGCTGCTGTGTGTCTCTTGATAACATACATTTTGTAAATGGTGTGATGATGTGAACAGTGCAGCCTCACTAGTCCAAGCTCTGACATAATAGATATTCTGTCAGAGAAGTCTGTATTTCAGGCTGATAAGCACATCTGGCTCTGCTGTTATGAAACATCTGCATTTCAAAGGTCCAGATTAGCAGGGTTCTACTCTATAGTACATGTATTCCCACCAATATCTATACCGTAAACCAGCCGTGTAAACAGTGTAATTTTAATATTTCACGAATTTGCTCTCTCAGTTTGCTATATTCAGAGTAAAATTCACGTTTTGGGGGTGTTGCCGTGCATAAAAGTTATTGGCTAAATCATTAAATTTCACAATTGAATAGCACTCACAAAATTCATGAAAACTCTATGTCTACGGTATGTGTCTGTACTGTCGGTTTCAACTCTCCTCCTTGTATCACTAGAGGTACAAAGCTTGGTAAAAGTTGCTATATCTCAACAGGTAACCCACCAGCTATCATGATGGTCCTAGTGCCCGATAGAAACTCACTCATCTGACTTTGTAGTTATCTGAGAATAGAAAGTCTATGAGCAATCAGTTTGTGGTGAAATTCAAATGATAAATGAACCAAATACCCCTGAACGTGATAATGTAAATTATTGTGTGCAATTTGCAAGTTGTCTGAACAGTCATTTGCGCACTCTTGGGTTAAACAATCTTCTCTCTCTCTACTATATTATTCATACAAGCGTTTGTTTGCACCATATGGTTTACCAGATGGGACCAGAAAGGCACACTTGTGTGTGCAGTTATGTAATGAGAATGCTGTAAAAATGATTTCATTAAACTAGTATGGTTTATTACCAAGTTAAGTCAATGTAACATTAGATTCAATCATTATCCAATGTTCCTTGATTACTGTATGCCTTGTCGATTTATTACTTTATTCTCTTATTTCAGAGGATCAGATTTTCGGAGTTCCTCTCGCTACCCTATTGGAGAACGACAAAAAACGGGATAGCAAGGCATATATACCACTACTATTAAAAGAGGTACTTACAATGATGTGTTCAAAGCAAGTTTATTTGACATTCTGATATTTTTGTAGATGTTTGAATATCTTGAGAGACACGCACTCCATGATGAAGGCATTCTCAGAGTGCCTGGTTCCGCAGCTAGAATACGAGTAAGCACCTCTGTCTCTATAGTCAGAGTATGAGAAACTTAACCCTAAACTACCATAATAAAGGACACATTATGTAATGCATCAGATCATGATGCTCCTTTTTCTCTTCTCTCTAGGAAATGCAAGAAGAGATCGAAGTACGATTCAATTGTGGTGTGTTCTCATTTGAAGGCAGAAAGATGTCTGATGTATCATCGCTACTCAAGCAATTCATTCGGTAACAACAGAGGAAATATTATTAGTTTTACAATTCGAATGAACTTTTGCATGTATAGGGACTTGCCCGTACCATTGCTGCCGAGAGAGTACTTACCAGCATTCGTCTCTATTGCTGATATTGGTAGCCTGAAGGAACAAGTCCGGACGCTCAACTTGCTAGTTCTTATGATGCCTCAATTACATCAGAATGTGCTGAAGGTAAGACCACTTCTAGCTAGGCCAGTCACGAGTAGTTTTTTCTCACGGTTGTGTATAAATTGACTCTTTCAGTGTGCTTGTCAACAGTGGTTTTAGATTAGAAGCGCAAGTTATTTTTTCAGAATCAATATTTGTTTTATAAGTCATCAGGGAGTAGTTGACTGATATCAGTTTACATAATTATATAGGGCAGCAACTCCTTTCATCTTTCACCTTAATCACCGACTAATTCACTGTTCACTTACTCTCCCTCCCTCTCCCTCCCTCCCTCTCCCTCTCTCTCTCCCTCCCTCCCTCCCTCCCTCCCTCCCTCCCTCCCTCCCTCCCTCCCTCTCTCTCTCTGTCTCTCTCTCTGCAGCGGTTGCTAATATTCTGTGACAGAGTCCATCAACAGCGAGAGCTCAACAAGATGGATATGACCAATATCTCTATGGTGCTGGCTCCTAATTTGTTCTGCTCAATACCATCGAGCAAGCTTGGTTGTGATGATGTCACTCTGGCAGCCAAGACTTCACACGTAATGCTGCTACTGATCAAATACCATCATGTCCTTTGGATGGTGAGTTATGACTGATCATGGCCCAGCTCTCTCTCTCTCTCTCTCTCTCTCTCTCTCTCTCTCTCTCTCTCTCTCTCTCTCTCTCTCTCTCTCTCTCTCTCTCTCTCTCTCTCTCTCTCTCTCTCTCCCTCCCTCCCTCCCTCCCTCCCTCCCTCCCTCCCTCTCTCTTTCTCTCTCTCCCTCTCTCTCCCTCTCTCTCTCTCTCTCTCTCTCTCTCTCTCTCTCTCTCTCTCCCTCCCTCAGCAGCCTCTTGCCCAATTTGCCTTATTTGTAATAATACTGCACAATTACTTCAGCACATTCTGATGTAATTATGAAATATTTTTTATATTTCACAAACAGTTTTTTAAAAATTTTAGCATTCAGTACGATAATGTATTGTGCTTGAATCCCGAAATTTAGGTCCCTCTAAAATTGTTTAGTGAAATTTTTACTGCAAAAATACTAGCTCTACGGCCAAACTCTTGGTTGTGAGTGCAATTATAGTTGTATGCTGCTACGCTGGAACAGAAAATAATTATTGTATATTCTTCCATTGCTAGATGTATTTCTAGTGAAATCCATGTGATATGCTCTTTTAACTTCTTTGTTATCCACACAGGTTCCTGGTGGTATGCTGCATCAAGTGAGATTTCTCTACGAGTCAGACCCCAAGAAGATCTGTGAGAGAACAGTGAAGCAACTCCTGACCAAGATGCCTCATGACCAGCCGAGCAGCAAGAGCAGATCTCCTCCTGAAGTGAGACACACACCATTTATAATATTACAGGTAGACATCAAATGTGGGCAAAACTCTTCAAGTAAAATACCTAGATGTGTAAAAAAATATCTGGTATCTTAAAATTCCTATACTGTTAAAGCAGGAACGTATCTTGTTTGTACGGGGTCCTGGTAAAAGTCAATTATCAATCATGCTCTGTTATTGCATTAAACTATGTGTTGTCGAAACTCTTCAAATCCCTTCACGAATAAAATTATTTGTTTCTGATTGCAAGCTCTTTAGAAAATAGCCGTTTTGCTTTGAGAGTTCTGAGCTCTTTCGGCAATTATTGCACCGCATCAGCAATAGTGTGTGTATCCAAACTCTTCAGTGTTAAGAAAATTCTTGACAATTAGTGTAATAAATGAAAGGGTTCTTCCCACACTTATCTGTCATTACACAGTGTGTGCATGTGTGCGTCGATAGTAAACTAACCACAGTGTAACCACAGATATGAACTGCTTGCACACTGCATAAGGCTAGCATACTATATACTATTCATAATGACACTACAGTGTTGTCATAGTTACTAGCGCCTGCACAGTTACTAGCACCTGCACAGTCTCTCTGTCTGGTTGCTATCATTATTTCCCAGGCTACCACTATGATAATGAAGTGGTTTGATCCAAATATTTAATTTTAGTTTTAAATTAGTGATTTCAATGTTATTTTAACCACGAATTACATCATATTGACAAAACTCGTGATGTTACACTCGACTTACTCAGAAATATGCACTTTTTATTTTGATTAGCAGAACTTCGTCTATGGTGAAAATTTGGTTAAAATCAGCGAAAACTCTCCACTCATTTTTCTGATCGCATAATGGGGCTCTTATGTAATCTAAAGTTATTTATTTATTTTTGCACAGAACGGTCCCCATATTATTCGAGTAAAGGCTCCTTTGTTCACATGTGTCTGCAAAGCAGTAAACATACACGAGAATCCCACAGCAGGCTCTGTGGTGGCTAAGCTCCGGAGACGCTCCCAGCTTAATCGCGATGCCGTGAAGAGAATCAGTACTCCTACTCTATCGGACCACAAGAGAATCAGTGGCAGCAGTTTGAGCGATCACAGCTGCAGCAGTGACTCACTGGATGAAGCGGGGACTGACCAGGAAATCGATTTCACTGAACAGTTTCTGTTTGAGGTTGGGGGAAATATCGGTGAGTGTTTCATCTGTGTGTATATAAAGTGTGAATGTTTGTCATTTGCTTACTTGTATAGATCTGTTGATTGATAATGGTTTTAATTTAGCTGTTCTTATTAGTTATAATTATGTTAGGAATCATTAAATCTCTCCCACTAGCCACAAGTATGGCACACAGTGTCTATATTAGTATCCTTGACTCATGTCTCTTGTGTTGTACTGTGGTTATGGATTATTGATACCACATTGCATGTGAAATGGTCCACACTATTGATGTTTGAGTTGGCTGCTCAGTTTATTATGGCTTGTGGTGTCTCACTATACAACTACCAGATCTTGATGTGTGCATTAGTGACACTTGGTAGTGCTATTTACTCTGTTGTGTAAAACAATGTTCCCTTCTTGTTTCACGAGTATGGGTTGAAAAATCTCATTTTCCATGAATAGCAGTGGAGTGTTCTGATTGACTAAGCTAGTATTGTTGAGCTAATGCATGCTTGTCATGCTTGCCATATGTTGTCAGACCTTATCTAAGACAGTGTCACCATTCCTGTGGTGCGACAACTTGCTGACTACCCCCAATACTGTACAATTTGTACCACATCTCTCCCACGTCGGAATCTTGCTAGAATAGTCTCACACACCATTTGATGCTAAGAATTTTAAGATTCTGTTCTCGCTACTTTGACCCCTCATCTGCACTTGCAAAAATTTGCAGTTGAGAGCACTGTTTTCGTGTACGTTAGTATGCAAGCATGTGTGTTCGTGAGATAGCTATTTCCAAACCCTACAAGATGTGTGTTTCAATAACAAGATGCTTTAGGTCTTGGTTAGCAACCCAATTACCACTAGACCACACTCAAAGCCGGCACTCTAGCACTTGTGTCTGTCACTACATGTCAGCGTGAAGCGTACACTACCAAGCCCTAATTAGTGGTAATTGTTGACATGTTGGGCTATAAGCATCATTTTATCACTCAAAGAACTGCAAATTAGTATCATTAGCGATGTAGACCATTAGGGTCAAGTGTGAAGTCTCCAAGTATAGGTAGGACATACTGGGATTACAGTGGAAGTTCTTGCATAGGCAATGCTAAAGTAGAAGTAAACGTTGACCAATCAAATTCACTTCCAATCACGTGCGTTTGATTGGTCAACGTCACACTTCATCGCTACAAGATTTTCACAAATCGCTATAAGAGAGGCGCTGTAGGCTCACAAAGACTAACTCATTATTATTATCCACTTGAAACCTTCAAAAAATATCAGCTCTTCTTTTGTCAGTTTTTTTTTCAGAACAATTTATTTTATTTGGTATGTTGTTGATTATTTGAAAGTTCAGTTTATTAAGTTTGTAATTTGAGAATACCATGGGCTATTCTTCCTTCTTTTGTGTTGCCTCTGTTTCTCATCGAGTGCAGCTGTGAGGTTTGTGTTTACCTCTTGAGTGCAAGCATGTTGCTGTTTAGGTGCATCAGTGGGTGGGAGGAAATTGAGGGTGTGGGCATGTGATGTGTGGGCAAGAGAACAACAAACTAGGCGACATGCTTAGGGGAGAGTAGAAGTGGGAGTTAGTTAGACCAAGCCGGAGCCATGGAGGATGAAGGGAGTAGTACCTCTTTATCTTCTAGTGGTACATACAATTATTTACTATGAAGAAGCTGTGATCAAATGACCCCCATTGGCGGTTGCCCAGTATAAGATTACAGTGCTATGAACAACTACATAGAGTCAACATGTCTTTCCTTCTGTCTCTTCCTTCCTCCCTCCTTTCCCTCCTTCCTTCCTCCTCTCTCTTGTAGGAGAGCGTTGCCTTGACAATGACACCAACATGAAGCTCGCCCTTGAACTGAATCCCAACGCGCAGTGGGTTATTAAACCACGGAACTGTCCGGAACTATAATTTATTACTATTTTATTATTACTGTATGTTCACGATGTATAACAGAAATTTGTATTTATATGCTTATTTGTAAAATAAGTTTTAGTGTATAAAATCGCATGTGTTGATCAGGTTGTACAAAATATCCTATAATAATAATAATTATCATTATTTTCAGTCATAATACCATTGTCTGTGGCGCTATTTTGGCTGTCGTTCTACTTTAGCTGTATAGTCTGCGTCTTCTCTAGGTGGATTTTCACATCTTTGGTCGTGCTTACAAATGTATGTAGTTTAGCTTAGCCCCGCCCACAACTTCCGCATTTCTCTAAGCTTGCATGCTTGATTGGACCGGAACTGTTTTATATCAGACCTGACAGAGTCCAAAAGCTGCCAGTCGTGTATACGTAGAGTCAGTACTAACTTACTGTGCAGACCTCTAATTCCAGCTGTAAAGAAGATCCGGCGCGCAGGCAACATGTCTTTATCTTCCGACGCCATTGTGAACCGCCTCATGCAAGGGGACTCGTACGAGCCGAATAAGCGGCTGCAGAACATCAGCACCGCCATGTCCTGGATACAGCAAGAGTTGGTGAGCGGTCAATGCATGTTGATTGCCTATGATTGGTTCTGATTTGCTGAATTGCTTTACACATGTTTATGAACAGCATGCTTTAGTACTCCATAACAAGTCCTCGTGTACTACTCCATAAGCCCTTGACTACACTAAGTCGTTGTTCCACACACAGTGTATATGTATTTATCAAGTGTATACGCAACATGTAGATCCACACAGCATTACTGTATGTCAAGCTAGTATAATATTATGTGGATGTTCATGTGTGTCTTGAGACTTTGAGTGGAAAGTGATATATTCATGGTTGGGCTAAAAATTGTATGAATCTCAGTGGTAGTGTGTAGTTCATGTACTCTAGTAGCCATTGTGTCGGTGAAGTGTTGGAGGTAGCTTGTGAATAATGGACACTTTTGGTGAATAAAGGTGACTGGATCACCCAGCCATGAATCATATTTCCACTCATTAGGGGGTTACTAGCTTGTGTAGGAGTACAGTATAACATGCAAATTAAAGACGGAGGCATTACTGTATCAGGTTACCACACTGTAGAGCACTAGCAGCGCCATGTTCACACACATAGCTGTGTTTCATCTAGTGACTAACCCACACATCGCCTGCAGCATCGTGTATCCAATTGTAGTATCAACAAATATTCCTTTACCACCAGCCAGCACAGGTGCCCACTTTTGGAGACCACCTGTTGCAGACACACACACTTTTGCATGTGTCTATACCATACTATAATAATTATAATGTAGGCAATCTATATGGGCATCAGGAGCAGCGTGTCTAGGCAACACACACGCCCAAAAAAAAAACATGCATCCAGGCACATGTGGGTGTGTGACTTATATCGATGTGACATCCAGGCACATACACATGTGTGACTCTGAGTTTAATATCAGAGTGACAATAGATGATTCACAGTTGCTATTGTCTGTCATCGCTATAGATACATGTGCACGTAGTTGTATTTCCATGCATTGGATAAGTATTCATGCTTGTTATTATCTAATTACTGTATTCATAGCAAAGTGTGTCGCTATAACAACAGTTGATCCTCATGGAGACAGGCTGACTAGCAGTCAGGCTTTACCTCAGCATCTGTTGTGTACTACTAGACAATGACTAGTAGCTGGCTGCCTGGGTGGGAGACAAGGTCATCATCCGGTACACGCCGGTTGCTGCGTTGTTCACCATCACACCTACACTCCCACACTCCTCCTACTATCACACCTTGCTTCCCACTTGTACAACTCTTTTTACTTTTCTTCATACTCTGTGTGTCATATCTAGAAGTATTTTGACTCCTGGTCAAATATGTTCTTGCATTCTTAGAGATCCATTCATTGTTCATATTATACAACACTGTGCATATACACGATGAGTTACTGGTCACACAATAAGGACTGCATTCATTGGTTGATGTATACACATTAGCTGCTTCTGTAGTGTTCCTGTGTTCGAGCGCATTTTATCTACAAGAATCATCCTTTCATTCCACACACACACACACACACACACACACACACACACACCTTCCTATGTGTACTGCAATTTTGAAACTCATTCTTGTCACACACAGTTGGCTACACAAAGGTTTCTTAGTTAGGTGCCTGCATGACTAGCCAACTGGTCCAGTACAGGTCAGGCTATATCCTCATGTTAGTTCAACCCCCTTGTAACATGATCCAGTATCTAGTTACAAACCATGACTCTTGATTGCCTATTAGTATTGACGCTTTGTTTAATGACTGAATTGGTTCCTAGTCTATCTGCTAAGAGCCAGTTTACAGTATCATCATTCAGTTGTGCCGTCTGACAGTTGACGCAAGAATGTTTGCGGTATACTAACAACTTGCAAACTGGTTATGAAATAATTTTAGACCAATAATGTGAAAGTCATTTGCTATTGGTTGTTTGTGCAATATTGATAAACCTGGAAGCTTGGTAGTTAGTTTGATTCTTATAATACTGACAATATTTTGTCAATCGATGTCAATATGGTTGGCATGAGTTGGAATACTAGTGCCAGTTAGCCATACTAACCATTATGGTATTATAATCTGACAGAGTATTTCATAGGCTTATCCATGCAAGATGGTTCTCACAGTATGAGCCTGCTATACACCTGCCAGGCTTTGATAAACCAGCCATGTGACAACTGTGGTCAAACTGTGGAATTTCTTCAAACCCAATTTGACTATCGATAGTACACTCCATATACCAGCTGTCTTTTATGTGGCGTACTCGTAGTATTGCTTTCTTGTAACTAAGGTCACTGAAGTGATGTGTGTGTGCTAGAAACCTTATGGTAATGGTCCACATCATATCCACCACATGTGCATGTAACAAGCCTGGTAGTTA
The DNA here is from genome assembly GCA_964017065.1 of Haliclona indistincta. NCBI lineage: Eukaryota > Metazoa > Porifera > Demospongiae > Haplosclerida > Chalinidae > Haliclona > Haliclona indistincta. The sequence goes on from OZ024785.1 coordinate 10,192,442, forward strand.
AGTGATTTTTAGCACTAATTGTGATGCTGTTTTAAAACAAGGTTTAAAATTCTCTCTCTCTGCCTCTTCAGGAAGGGTTGAAGCAGTCAGATAGAACATTAATGAATTTATTCAAGCAACTTGAATCAGATATGTCAGAAGTAAAGTCAGACCCTAGAGGATCACAGCGTCAGTGTGCAGTCTCTCCAATGAACGGACTAGCATGGAAAAACGACAAAACCAGAACAGACATTATACCAATAGATGGTGCAATATACAGTATACCTGAACACAAATCAGCATCAACTAGTCTTGATTTCCCACCTTCTCTTACACGGATAAACTTACAAAGCAACACAGCGGCAAGCATATTCCGACAAATGGAGGAAGAGGACGAAGAATTGGGCATCAAAGACAGTGATAGCGATAGTGATAGTTTGGACGATTTTGCAGATACACTTGGTGGAGATGACGAGGAGGAAGAAGCAGAGACTAAAGTTGAGAGTCAACCAGTCTCACGCACTCTCTATCACCAGTCAGCACCTCATTTGAGAGACTATGACAGTGTGTCTGCTGGTAGCCGAGGTTCCCAAAGCTCTGGATTAGCTACAGTAGGTATTGTCACGCACCCGTCCTCTGAAAGCCCAAAGCTACAACGTCCTTCATCGAGGACAACCATAAAACGTAATCTCAGCAACGACAGTGGAGTGCAGTTTTGTACGGACACAGAAAGCAACGGCACAACAACAACAGCGTCACGAACTGGTCCCGCAGGAGAGGAAAATAAGAAAGATCCAAAGGCTTTTGCCAATGAAGTGTTTGCCATGCTAAACTTTTGATGTACGTGCCCTGAATCACACACCGACAGATTGTAACCTGATTTGTGACTGACACCTAATTTATAATAATTTCATAGCCTATTATTTTTCTGTTGCACAATCTATCACGACACACTTTAAGTGTATGTACGTTGTATAATTCAAAAAACCATTCTATAAAAATTCAACCAACTACGTTTGTCTGTTTTGCACAAGCATCTAGATGGCTCATGTAATCATGTGTGTATTGCAAGCAAGGATAGAATACATGAAGCTGAATGTACTAAAAGGTAAAACATGCTGACTGTCACTATCTATATATTATAGGAAAGTGTTTTCTCCTGCATTACTAGCTGCTCCGTATGACATTTTAGTGATTTCATCGGTATTGTTCTGTAAATATTCTTCCGGCCTGAGCAGATGATACTCGACTGAAAGCAATGTTGTACTGAGTTGAAAATCACACAATCGTAAACATTATAGTCTAGGCCCTGACTAAGATTTGTATGCATTTAATTTAGGAGAGGATAACTCAACTGTTTTAGGGTAATTTGACCCCAAGGAATAAGATGTCAAATTGTCTATCCACTGTGAAATACCCGAAAATGACCACGTCCTTTTTATCGGCAGTGTCACTAACAATAATTGCTCTACCTTCTTAACCATTTTAGTAACCTACTTTCTAGTAACTGTTCTAAGGTAATATGACCTTAAGGAATGTATTGGGATGTGTGCCAAAACATTGGAAAAAAAAACAAAAAATGGCTACAGCTTTTTCAGAGATGTATTAACATCTCTATTTTAAAGACTTTAATGTTTTAAGATTCTGATGGTTTGAAAACAGTACAAGTGCAGGGTATTACCAACAAAAAGACACAATTCATTAACTTGAGGAGTCATTTAAATATAAACTTACCAGTAGGCAGTATTTAGTATTACAAAAATGATGTTCTCAAAAATTAAGTCATTCAGTGATAGGGTTTTTGCAGGATTCGCCTCCTTTACACTTGCAGTATTTGCAACACTTGATTCCAGCTACCCTGCAGCGACATATCCATTGTTGTCTCTTGTGGACACATTTACCACATGTACAAGGATCGGTAAGGTCTTCAGGCTTGGAGGTAGCAATATTCCTATTACATTTTCTTTGTGAAACCATTTCTAAACCATCTTTAAGTGGGGCTGTTGTTGATAATATGCCCTTTTCTTGCATTGGCTGACGTGCAGGGAATTTCTCAAAGTCCATTTTGAGGAGGTAATTGCTATTAAAAGCAGCAAGACGCAAGTCATCAAATGTTTCCAAGTCTTTGTTCGCTTGATCGTCCAAGGTCTAAATTCCAGATACTATAGACAGCAACAATAAACATAAAAATTGATTCTCCTAAGTGAAGATCCTCAGGAATACTCATATTCTGATCTGTGTCAAGACTATCAGGGCCCAAAAGATGAACAGATTTGCATAGCCAGCAGAAAACCAAATGTGAAAATGATGATAACAGCAAAGAGTATTGTTACTGGTATCAAGTTAACCAAGAACAGCACAGAACAGTGACAGTACTGTCACCACAATTTCGTCCAGTTCGTTTCATTACATTACATGTTCAACATTCTTATTTGGCAGTGTATATATCTCACATTATGAGCGGAAATAATCTACTACTGAATGGGCACATACCAGCAACCAGGTCATCTAGTTTCTCATCATAAGTGATGCACTTAAGGATTCCAAACATGGACGTTTCTTTTATGCTGTCCACAATAAACCGCTCCTTGGAAAGGTTTTCGATGCTGCCATTACCACACGTACTCATATGTGTTAGAGCAGTTGAGTGATACAACAAGAGATGTCATATGCACTACCAATAGGTAAAAGGCTGAATGGAGCCTATCGCTAGCCATCCTAAGCAACAGTTGACTATCGAACTTTCCACTGTACTTCGCTGTTTGATAAAAATATACTAAAAAAGACAAATTAACTGCACAAATAATTATATTAACTAATCTATAGTGCATACAGAAGGTTTTGAAATAAATTATAATTAAATTTGTGTAAGTTACAGTCTCAAACAGTAAATAGCCATGAAGTTGATTTTATATACTACAGCAGAGCTCCATATTTTTTTGAGCCACAGGTATGGTTCAGCTCTGATGTTTCATTGTTATCATATTCTTCAGGTCTAAGAAGACGATCAGGAAGTGAGGGTGTTGAAGGACCTTGATCTGAACCAAAGTTTCGCAAGTATGATCCTGAGATACGACCAAGTGTGGATCGTCTTCCAGGCGAACCATATTTGAGAACACACCAATTGACACATCGGTTGACTCGAATAAATGCACAGATACGAACTAAAACATAAATGACGGAAATAAAGAAAGGAATGCTTAACATAATCAAAAATATAATTTCATACGTGAGCTTGTGTCTTTTGAGAGTCGACTTGTAAATACTAGTTCCAGCGACTAGCGTACAAAACCCAAACATGGCAGTGTCGATGTTATTATACAGGCTCCTCTTATATGGTCTTAATATTGCAATGAGTATAGTGAAAGCACCAGAAATAATCAGATTACAATACTGAAGATGGTGATAAAGATCAACTCTTGCAAAAGTGACAAATATTGTGAATACCACAACACGCAGTAGCATGTAAGCGGCAGAGAAAAATCGAAGATCTCGAGTGCCATTAGTGCCATCCTTGTAGCAACCCTGAAAAGCATCCATGAATGCAACCAAAGCAGGACGATTGAGTCGATATCGAGTGAGGCACTTCTGAACACACTTGAATGGATACAGCACTAGAGCAATAGGAGGAAGAGCTATGAATAGCATAAACACTATAATGGCTACTATTGCAAGAATAAAGTGCTTTCCTCCGAAGTAATCTATTGTACCATCATAGAGCAATACATAACCAATCACTTTACCATCTCTATCGATCAATTGAGTGGGAGTAAGAAGAATGATAGATGTAAGAGCAGTCTTTGAGTATGCTAAGAGAAGAAGAGTGGCAAAAGCATCAATGATGGAAGCCCTTGCATCGAGCTGCCTTTGAAAGCGGGAAAAGCATATTCCAAACGGTCGCCATAACCAGACTATCAGTCTGACATTACGAGCGTGGAGTTCAACCAGTACATACACCGTGATTATTAGTACAAGCCCGTACAGAGCAGCGATATACTGAAAAGCAATCGCGTGCACATTCCCAATAGAGTGACCCAGACACAAACTGGGTAAAATACTCCGACCAAGATCAAGATTCCATACACTGTAGGCTACAATAAGAGACATAGCTATCTTGTCTGGAGGATGATGGTTCTCTGAAACAGCTGCACCCCAATCGTCTTTCAAGTAAATAACATTGATCTGCAGTGACATAAGCTGTGCAAACAAAATGTAGGCATTGGCATATCCTGAAGTGATGCTAATATGAAAGACGATGACTATGATGAAAAACACCGTCACTGGACCAAGATCTACTAGAAGGAGTATGGGCCAATGATACCAATGGCAATCACTAGCATTCATGCACTGAAGAGAATATGAGTTTATTGCAAGAGCCGAGTTATTATCACAGCAGCCACACAGTTGACCTTGTCTATTCATTCCTTTACAGAATATACTACTATTGACAGTGGAGCTATTTAGATTCAGTCTGTAGGCACCAAATGTCACTCTGCCACTAAAAGGACATGCTCCAGCAACAAATGAACTATGATTTTTATTACTTGCGGTCACACAAGAAAACTTTCTCACAAGAACTGTGTCATTTTGGGGAAAGCAAGAGACCAGTTTGTCATATTTCTTATTGACCAGTTTGTCATTATCATGACCACAAACTTCCTCGAATAAAGCGGTCGAGTTATCCCTGAGTTTGATATCTGTAGATAGCAGCTCTTCACTAGATGGAATTGAAGATAGTACCAAGATGAAGACAGCAACCATCAGTCGGAGACCAGACATTGTCAACAGCTGCATACACTCAATGTGCTGACTAGAGTATCTAAGCTATACTAATACAAACATGCTCTATTGACGTATGCGTTTATGAAAGTGTTGGCACTGAAACCTTAATGGGTCACAATTCCCAATTGACAAGCAAACAACTGTTTGTCTGGCAAAGCAATGTAAAACTGATACTTAAAGTTAAAGACAATCTCAAAGGAACACAATACAAAGTGCAAGTAAAAACTCATACACTCACATACAGTATGTTTACATTGCTGCCTATAGAGCTCCATAAGAGTCACAGGCACGGCTCAGCTCTGATGTTCCATTGTCTTCATACTCCTCTGGTCTAAGAAGACGATCAGGAAATGACCTGGCTGCTGAAGAACGATCCAATGATCCAAGTGGTCGTATGTGTGAACCTGTGATATGACAAAGTGTAGACCGAATGCCAGGAGAACCATACTTCAGAACACACGAACTGATGCAACGATTAACACGAGTGAATGCACAGATACGAAATAGAACATAACTGAATGATGCTAAGAAGGGTACAGCCAGCAAGATGTAAAACAATATTTGGTATCCAAGTAAATGATGTTTAGTTGTCATTCGATACAAGCGAGCTCCTATTATACAGATGCAGAAAGCAAATACTGCAATATCAATGTTGTTATAAAGGTTCTTCTTGTATGGTCTCAAAACAGTAATAAACACAACCAAAACATTTGCAATTAATAGATTAATATATTGCATCCAAGAATAAAGGTCATACCGTGAAAGGCCTATGTATAATGCATAAAGTAGTACACGCAGTAGCAAGTAAAATGCAGAGAAGAATCGAAGATCTCGAGTGCCATTAGTGCCATCCTTGTAGCAACCCTGAAAAGCATCCATGAATGCAACCAAAGCAGGACGATTGAGTCGATATCGAGTGAGGCACTTCTGAACACACTTGAATGGATACAGCACTAGAGCAATAGGAGGAAGAGCTATGAATAGCACAGAAACCACAATGGCAATTATTGCAAGAAAAATATGCTTCTTTCCGAAGTACTCCACAGTTCCATCATAAAGCCATGTATAACCAACTATATTGTCAGAAACATCAAACAAAGGAGTGTATGTAAGAAGCATAATGGATGTGAGGGCAAGTTTAGAGTATGCCAAGAGAAGGAAAGTGGCAAAAGCATCAATAATAGAAGCTCTTGCATCAAGATGTCTCTGAAAATGTGAGAAGCACATTCCAAATGGTCTCCATAACCAGACTACTAGCCTGAAATTACGGCCATGCAGTGTTACCAATACATACACCATTGTTATTAGTACAAGTGCATACAGGGCAGTAAAGTACTGAAATGCAATGGCATGCAAACTACCAATGTTGTTACCAAGGCACAAATTTGGTAAAGCACTTCGTCCCAAGTCAAGATTCCACATACTATAGACAGACAGAAGAGGTCTGGTGATTACATCAGCTAAGTTGCTAGCATTGCTTTGCTTTAGGATTTCTTCCCAGTCAGCCTTGATGTTGATGGCACTTATCTGTACTGAAACAAGTTGTGCGTACAGTATGTATGAATTAGCATAGCCTGAAGTGATGCTAATGTGAAATACAATAATTACAATAAAGAATACTGTTACCGGACCAAGATCCACTATAAGAAGTATTAGCCAATTATACCAATGACAATACTGTGCGTCCATGCAGTTCATAGAGTAGGAGTTTATTGCAAGAGCTGATTTCTTGTTGCAGCTGCCACATAGAGTGCCTTCTCTGCGTATTGCTTTGCAGAATATTTCACTGTTTAGGTTAGATGTGAAATTTGTAAGATTATAGTTCAGCTTGTACTTGCCAAGTGACATTCTGGCACCAAAAGGGCATGCCCCTGCTACAAACGACTTATTGTGATTATAAGTAATGCAAGACATTCTTTGCACAGAAATTGTTTTTCGAGAGCGACAGTGCACTATTTGGTAGTAGGGATAAGTCTTACCATCACAGACAGCACTGTACAGATCACTATCAGTGGCGGCGACCTGTAGATTACTGTTGATGAGAGTAGGCTGTAGGCTGCCGCTGGTAAAAGGAACTAACAAGAAGATTATGATAAAAGCTGGAGACATTCTTATCATGCTCCAAGCTGTAATACTAGTAGCAGCTATAACTAGTAGCAATCTGTAGTTTAGTTCATTATCAATGCAGTGACAAAATTTGATGTTTGTAATCACAAGATGTATTTTTCTTTCACTTTCATACAAGGATTTCATCCCATAGCAAGAGGATTTAGTAAACTGAGCTAAGCATTCATCTACCTCACAGTTATTGATAACAGTACATGAACAGTGCTAGAAGTTCAACTACTACTCTGTTCATCGACAAAGGCGTTGTCCTGGGGTGGATGGCTGCTAGTGCTGTCCTGGGGTGGTTGGGTGCTAGTACTGTCCTGGGGTGGTTGGCTGCTAGTACTGTCTTGGGGTACGGTGCTAGTGCTGTCTTGGGGTGGTTGGGTGCTAGTACTGTCTTGGGGTACGGTGCTAGTGCTGTCCTGGGGTGGATGGCTGCTAGTGCTGTCCTGGGGTAGTTGGGTGCTAGTACTGGCCTGGGGTGGTTGGCTGCCAGTGCTGTCCTGGGGTGGTTGGGTGCTAGTACTGTCTTGGGGTGGTTGGCTGCTAGTACTGTCTTGGGGTACGGTGCTAGTGCTGTCTTGGGGTGGTTGGGTGCTAGTACTGTCCTGGGGTACGGTGCTAGTGCTGTCCTGGGGTGGTTGGCTGCTAGTACTGTCCTGGGGTAGTTGGGTGCTAGTACTGTCCTGGGGCGGTTGACTGCTAGTGCTGTCCTGGGGTGGTTGGCTGCTAGTACTGTCCTGAGGAGGTTGGGTGCTAGTACTGTCCTGGGGTGGTTGGCTGCTAGTACTGTCCTGGGGTGGTTGGCTGCTAGTACTGTCCTGGGGTGGTTGGCTGCTAGTACTGTCCTGAGGAGGTTGGCTGCTAGTACTGTCCTGGGGCGGTTGACTGCTAGTACTGTCCTGAGGAGGTTGGCTGCTAGTACTGTCCTGGGGCGGTTGACTGCTAGTACTGTCCTGAGGAGGTTGGCTGCTAGTACTGTCCTGGGGTGGTTGGCTGCTAGTGCTGTCCTGAGGAGGTTGGCTGCTAGTACTGTCCTGGGGTGGATGGCTGCTAGTGCTGTTCTTGGAAGGACGACGGAGTATGTTAGCTACAGCTGCTGTTTGCTGTAGCTCATCATAAACTATTCTGTGGGCAGCTAGGAGATGTTTTCGTTGACTTTGCCGAACTAAAGGACAGACATTAAATCACAATGCTATGAAGATGAACCACTCACCTTTCAGTCTCAGTGACTTTTTCTCCACCTCTGGCAATAGGAAACCATGAACCATCTCAGCAACCATCTCCTTGCTCTCAAGTTCCGTACGTCTGCAATGCATGTGACAATAGTGAATTGATTATTTCTGCCTATAGCGTAGCATACTTTTGCTCAAACTCCATTGCCAGTGTGTTGATTTTCTCAGCTTGTTGCTGTATCTCTAGCCTAGCCTGTATAATGTTCAGATGTACACACTATAATTATCTACACCTATGACTAACTGACCTGCTCATCAGCTGTCTTCTCTAGGGACTGCATGATCACATCCTCCAGGTATGAGTCCACTGTCCCATGATGTACACGCATCATCTACCATAGTCAACAGTGAAAGATGTTAACTAAAGAATGTGATATCTTACCTGTTTGAAGATCTCATCCTCTGTTCGTCTGATTCTCTCCTCTCTCTGTCTCAACCCACTCTCCTCGGCCTCCCTCATCCTGCGCTGACGCTCGGCCAGCATAACAAAGGCATGGACTCTCCTCTCCTCCTAAGAGCACATTGTAACACAGTTATCAACATGTGACAGCATTGTATACCTGAATCCGGTGTAGTTCTTTATTGAGAAAATCCAGCTGCCTACCAACTACATCAGCAGCAGGACCTTCCACGCCATCGTATATCACCTCCTCCTAGAGGATCAAACACACATTATTATTATGAAAATGTTATAGCTTTTGTTACATACCTTGTGCTGCTGTCTTACTAGTGCTCTTTGCTTAGCGTGTATCGTCTCTGCTTCTTTCTTCTTCTGCTTCTGTTCAGGAGATTGCAGTGCATGAGTTGTTCTAAGTTCTCGAATGAGATGAGAACGCATTTCCTTTCCTTCATGCATCTGAAGGGTGTATAAAAAAATCAGTTTATAGCAACATTTCATATTTACCTTTGTTTGTATGGCTCTTCCTCTAATCACTCTCTGTAGTAGTATAACAGCTCTCTCCTGCTCCTCAATAACCTGTGTACAATTATGATTAGTATGTACTGTAGACAAATATAGTTTTTATACCTGATCAGGTGCCTCAATGGTAGGTGTTGGCGGTCGAGGGATTGGTTTCTCTACTCTCTGCAGCAGTCTAGGAGTCCTCAAAACTGTAAAAAAAAAAGTAAACAAGCAACATAGCAAGTGAAGAGGCACTCACTTGGTGTATCGTCCTTCTTCAGATCAGCGTAGACTTGGTCAAGCATCTTCCCCAGTTTTGCCTCCAGACGAGCCTTACTGTTGACTGGCTTGGCGTGCTGTGAAGGTGGTCTTGAGCTCAGCTCAGTCACAGAAAGAGGAAGTGTTGCTTCAAGTTCCAATAGACCTACACCAATACATACAATAGTCATGGTATGATAATATTTATCTTATTGAGTCACCTTCTAGAGTAGAGGTGTACTGACTCTTAACATGGTATTGTTCCGACTCAGCATCAAGAAACACGCCTATTCTAGTCATAGGAGCATACACTTGAGAACTGAAGTTAGTGTACTCGCTAATGATGTTGCGTTTTTCCTTTCTTTTCTCAACATGACGACGCTGCTCAGTCAGTTTACGAATAGCTTTAGCAAAGACATCAAAAAGAGTATTCTGACACTTAATTATTTTTCGTACCTTTCACATGTTCGCTGCGAATGTGACGTACTTTTCGTTCTTTGTCTCTCTGTTTCTTGCTCCTATACAACACACCCTCACAGTGTCAACCCGTGCATGAATACTCTCTCATACCAGAGATGTTCTAGTCGCTTGTCATTGAGAGCTTGGTGATCCACTTCTCGCTGTTTCAGGAGTTGTTTCAACAGCTCAATTCTTTCCTTGTGCAGAGATTCTATCTCACTCTCTCTGAATTCCCACTCCTTGCGCTCCTGTTCCTCCATCATGTGTCTGGCAACAGCAATATAATGATGAAGTGATCTTTATGTTAAACCAAGGGCTTGGTTAAACTGACCTTCTCTTGTCAAGTTCAGACATGTCTGTGAGTGGAGGAAGCGTGGCTTCCCAAGCTCTCTTTAGTCTAGCTCGCTCAATCATCTCTACCTCAGCAAGGCCGGCAGGAAGACCATTGCCTATAACAAGATACCTACCTCACACAGCACTACTTGTGCAAGTATTTTACTTACCATAACACATTGTTGCTATTGTGAGTATCTCTGGCTGTGAGCCTGGTCTAACTATGTACTCTGGACTATATGGATCAGTCTGTGCCTCGCTATCTCTGAATGTTGAAACAAGCAAAATATAAATCCACAAGCAAGCATGAAATGATGCGTGTGGCAGTCTACCTGTAGTCAGTTTGAACAAAGACTGTTCTAGTTGATGGAGCAGCCAGAGACAACTTAGACTTAATCTGGTCAGTAGATGACGCCATAGAATCCATGCTGTTATGATATACAACATAGTGAGTATTAACTGTTGTGATCACACGTACTGCTGTGATGTTGATAGCACCACACCGGGAGGTCCACTGGGGATGAAGGGAATCACTGGTCGACGAAAGAACCTGTAGTGATCTTTCCCTTCAACATCAACTGGTTCAAAGTGCTTGGGAGGAACAACAACACTGGGATCGTAATTGAACCTGGTCAAAGAAAGGACATTAGGAGATGCAACATCTAATAATGAGAGAATGGTTACTTTTTGTATCGAACTAAGGTCTCTCTGGCTTGATCAGCATATCCTCTCCAGTGACGATACACATGTCTTGGAACCGGGTCTGTGTTATCAAGCTGTACAGACTGCCGTGGAAAGTGTCTTAGGGAACTGAACATTGTCTTGAACTGTGGCACACATCGCTAGAAAAAAGACGACATAATAATGTACGTGAGTGGAAAAAGCTCACTATTCTACTGATGTTAGTTTGAGCTTTGAAAGTCTCTTTAGCATGATCATGTTCACTGGACACAGCAAACACTGGGTCTATAAGATAACAATAATTATTTATTTTTAGTCTACAGAGTCAGTATAATTTTTACCATACAAATAATCATATGTTCGTGTAGGCTGTGATGGACGCTGTATGGTCTGTGTTGCGGTAGCCATCTCAGAGTGCCCTAGCCCTAGAGCTCGCTCTCGATCTCAGCTCCAGGTGGGTTGTTGAAACTACGATGGTCACCTGGCAACCTTCCGTGTACATCCGGACACCTATCAGGATTTTCTTTCTCGTAGGCGTGGTCTCACGCACGTGCACGTAAATGGCGACTCTACTGCTCTCAGCTTCGTGTCGCAGTATCCAGTCTTACAAGAATGTTCGCAGTTATGTGAGTTTGTGGATTTTTAATATCAAACGGACAGTTTCATATATTATTCTATTCAGCTCACCAGTGGCTTGAAGGGTCGTAGATTATTGCATCATGTTACATCATCAACTGGCTATCTTGCACGAGCCCGTCAAGGATGGCGTAGATTGATCACTAGCGATGCAGCAGCTGAAGGACGTGGTCAGAGAGTGGTGGCTTACTGGTTGTTAGGCTGCTGTGGAATGACTGCTGGAGCGGTAGTACTCGGTCAGTAAATCTCGGCCCCTCCTTTGTGCAAATTAATTTTGTGGTGTACATGTAGTAAATTTTGAAAAATTGGTATGCTATTGCATTATCAAGCTTAGATTCAAGTCCCGTTTGTTTACCTGTTCTCCTCAAGGTGGTGTTACACGACTGACAGAGTCTGGTCTTAGTATGACAAACTGGCATATAATCAAGGGAATGAAGCCACCTCAATCACAGGCTGAGTGGGAGGCAGAGTTTGAACGATACAAGCAGTTTCCTGAGTACAAATAGTAAGCATTCTTTAGTTAGTACTGAAACCTTCTCTCGTCTCCTGTAGTGTCCATCGTGATATGACTCTGCAGGACTTCAAGATGATATTCTACATGGAGTATGCCCATCGCATGTGGGGTCGTGCTGTTGGTGTCGTGTTCGCTGTACCTGCTGTGTTCTTCTTGTATAAAAAATGGGTTCCAAAATCTCTTAAACCTCGTCTAGGAATATACGCTGGTCTCATATTGTGCCAGGTATAGAGAAGTGAATGAATTAGAATCACTTTGAAACACTTAACCCTCTCAGGGCCTACTAGGATGGTGGATGGTGAAGAGTGGTTTAGAGGATAAGCCGACTCCTGATGATGTACCTCGCGTCAGCCAGTATAGACTTGCTGGACATCTTGGAATGGCTTTTATGCTTCATGCTCTAATGCTGTATTCGGCTCTTGGTATACTCCTTCCTCCTCAACAGCAGGTGAGTTACACTCTGGTGATCCATCATGGTGTGAGTCTCTCTGTTTCACAGCCAGCTACAGCTAGAGTTGCTCGCTTGAAGCACCTGGCTCACGGAGTGGTTGGGACAGTGTTTCTGACTGCGCTCTCTGGTTAGTCACTATTTGGTCATTACCTCATCTCGGGTTATAGATGTTCAATGTTATCACTATAGGTGCGTTTGTAGCTGGTCTTGATGCCGGTCTGGTTTATAACTCTTTCCCTAAAATGGGTGGTCAGTGGATACCTGATGATCTCATGACGTTGTCACCAAAGATCAAGAACGTATTTGAAAACACGACCACAGTTCAGTTCAACCATCGTATCTTGGTTAGCGAGCTCTAGCTAATCATTATGTTGATGTCTCATTGCACACTAGGGAACAACCACTCTAATGTTTATTCTAGGTACCTTTGCTCTAGCAAGAGGAGCAGGGTTGTCCAGTCGAGCTCGACTGGCTACTAACTGCATGGCAGGAATGGCATTTGTACAGGTCTGCATTGACCAATGCTGTTCCATCATCTATTCGTATAATTACAGGTTGGTCTTGGTATCAGTACACTGCTCTTCTATGTCCCTACTCCTCTGGCGGCCTCACATCAAGCTGGCTCACTCACTCTCCTCTCACTGGCTATTTGGCTAATGCATGAACTCAGAAAAAAGAAAATACCCAAAGCATAAAAATTAATTTATTAATTATTTTTTGTAGAAAATAAAATTTAACCCTTATCTCAAAAATAAGGAAGTGTAATGGCGGTTGAAGTGGAGACGAAGCTGCTGGTAGTGGTTGGCATCTTGGAAGGTAAGAGAGACATAGTTACTGATGCAAAACAGTAATACACAAGTGTACACGCGTAGGGCGAGGGTTTCCATCACGGCCTGGACACTGGTTGGTCGTGGAGGCTCGCTTGGCGGGTGAGTCCCTTCAAAGCGATCCAGTGGAACACTCCAACAGGATGGAGATCACCACAGAGCTTGCCTGGGAGATGACCAAACGAGTATTACAGCAACACAAACTACAGCGCACTCCCATTAAACTAGTGGTATATACGAATGCAGCGTCTTTCTCTCGAGTAATGTGTATCAACTGTAGTGTTTTTCAGTGGATAAGTCAACTAGGAAGAAGCAAGAGGTTGGATATGTACTGCTGGATCTTCGATCAGTCCAACAGCAAGTGGAGCCTCAGGTACAGCTACACTATCAGGGCATGGATCAGAGTAACCTTTTTCCATAATAGGTCACTCACTGGTTTGGGTTACTCAACTCCCAGTACAGCGGGAAGAGACCAGAGCTGAATATATCTCTGACAACAGAAATGAACTCTACCTATGTGAGTAGCAGCAGTGAGAACAGCAGCATGGCTCACCATCACAGAGAGGAGAGAGTGGTAGGAGGAGGAAGATCCCTTCAGAAGAATTATGCTCTCACAAAAGGTTACTATGCTGTGTTTCTGGTCAGCTCAGTAAAAGACTAAGGCCTTGTACTGATCCATTCACACTGCACATTGGAACCTGGCTGAATCGAACCTTTATGATCAAAGTTCCGACACAGCCAGGAAGCGGCCCACCTATGATTGGGGTGCCGCGATGGTGCAGTTCAATTGCGTTTAAACTGTCAGAGATTTGCACCCAGGCCGGCCTGGTTCGGTTCTAACGCGTAGTGTGTATTAGTGATCAAAGTTGACTGTTTGCAATTGATCTCGTGATCAGTTAAAGCTGATCTCACTTATCATCTATTTCTTTGCGCATGATGGTATTCCTGTGTTGTACAGGTAGCTCTCCACCACCTGTTACTACTGCCAGTCCTGCTATGGTGCTGGATCAGTCCAATGGCTGGTATGTAGTGGGCACTGCCAGCTTACAGCAACTCCTACATACTGTGTCTCTCACTCTCTCTAATCCTCAACGCCTCCACAAGGTACGGTGACATACATGTTGTGTATGCCTCCATTTTGTCTGCCTCCAGTTGACGACAGCATCGAGTGGACCATATCATTTCAGATATTCTCTACTGGGCAATGTGATCACGACGGAGACATTCAACACTTTAGTTGATGTTAGTAATACACTTGCTGGATCCATCATTTTGACTATATCTGTGTGTTATCTAGCCTTGTGACTTCTGTCCTGAGAGAGCTTCTGTCAGAGTGAAGGCTACCTCAAAACAGCTTTACAGTCTCTTAGCGGTTCAGCCTGACACTGAGGTAATTGTGTGTGCGCTGAATTGGTACATGGTCCAGTCCTGAGGTAGTTTAGTGTATCATACCGTGTGTCTTCTAAAAATTCAATGCCCCTTATTATTTTTTCGCCATTAAATCACTAAGTCCTATGCTTCATGGAACAGAGCTGTAGATTGTTCAGGCACATGCTCTAATTATTCAGTGCTTCTGGAATTTCTGCCACAATAGTCTCCAAATATCGAGAAAGAAATCTTGTGCCGAATTTTAAAAAGAAATACAGTACACACCCTCTGTGGTGGTTCCATGAGCTGCCATGCACAAGTGGTGTCTGGTATGCATGACATATTGAAAGTTTATGTTAGTGTGTTCATCACTTTCATTCCCACACAGGTGGCACTGTGTGATGAGCCAGGAGATGTTCTAGGGTCAGGGATCATCTCCCTGGGCCCTCTCGCTACCTCCTCCTCTATGACTATTACATGTCCTCTAACATCAGCGCAGAGAGGGAGAGAAGGAGCATGTGTGGAGGTGCTGGTCGCTCTAGAAGAGGAGGTCACTCAGCAAGTATGTCATACCACTAGTTATTGATGTACATACAGCGGTTTTCCTGCTTCTTGCAATAGTAAAGCGTAGACCGTAGAGCGTCACCTCATGCACTAATGTGTGAAGGCATTGTTATCTTATTCACACGATGGAGGATGATCAAAGACTTCACACATTAGTGCATGAGGACGAGGTGACGCTCTATGGTCTACGCTTTACTATTGCAAGAAGTAGGAAAAGTGCTGTAACAACAAACATAATTATCATCGGCAAAGAATGTGCTGAATTAGTGTACATGTGTGATCAGACTATTTGGTGATCAACTGAAATTCCTAACTCCACATTCTGTAACAACTTTTAGTTGCGGTTTTCGCTTCTTAGCTGTTTCTGATTGAGATCAATTTGTACTCTACATTTCCCAGAGCTCAGCTGGTGGCAGTGCTATGAGTCCTCCTTCCTTCTCAGCACCTGACGAGCAGCAGCGTAAACCCACTCCTGCTCGCAGGAACTTAGCTCAGGTAAGACTAGCTATCACTAAGCAACTCACATTGAGTACTTTGCTACAGTCTCTTGAGGAAGCTTCTAGACCTTCCTCCTCCTCTTCCTCTTCAATGGTCACTCCTCCCAGGGCTCACACACCCACCACTCACCCTGTCACAGCACCCTCACACCTATCACCATCTCCAGCAACACAAGCACCAGTCACACCACCTCATCGATCAATACCTCATCCTGCTGGACCAGCACACACGTCTCCTACCATCCTAACCCTGCAGACAGCTGCTCAATCACCAGTCCAGCACACCAGACAACCACTTGATAGCACAAGTATACCAATAACCACTGTACCCATGACCAGTGTACCAATAACCACGGTACCCATGACCAGTGCATCAACCACCAGTATACCAGTAACACTAACCAGTATACCAGTGTTTAGTGCACCAATGACCAATGTATCAACAAACTATCAAGCGCCACACCAGTCCTGGGCACTTCCTTTAGCAGCTCAGTTTCCAACGATGGCAGACAGCACCACTACTAACCATATCTCAGCTCCTCCTCTTCCATCAGTGGCTCAGGTGAGCTCCATAGCACAGCAACAGAGAGAGTACCAAGCAGCCATGGAACTAGAGATGTGGAAGATGAGTCAGGAGCAGATCTTCATGCAGCAGCTAAAGTGAGTCAATGACAGCATCGTGTACTAGTATATCCTTTGCGGGTTCTAGGGATAAGGAGATGGAGAGACTGAAGACTCTTGGTGAGGAGTTTCAGAAGCGAGACATGGAGAGAGAAAACCTAATGAAACAGAAGGTAAGAATACAAAATTCATTATCTCAGTAGAGCTGATCTCTGTTGTTAGTAGTTAGTTCTACTACAAGGTACCTAATGCTCTTGTCTTGTATGTTACATGTTGAACACTGCCTAGCCTGTTCAATTGCCCTTTGTTCAGTATGGTGTGTACATGGACCCACTTCTCAGTAAATTGTTATATATTTTCCTTTACATTCTCATACTAACTGACAGTACGAACATTCTTAATGCAATGTTGTTCTTTCCAGGTCTCTCGTTACAAGGTTCTGGAGAAACAGCTAACCACTACACTGGCTGAGGTAGAGGCACAGCGACACAGGTTACGGGAGAGAGAGGAAACAGTGTCTCTGACTCAGCGACAGCTAGCAGATGAGAGAAAGAGGCTAGGAAGAGATGGAGGGCAGCAAGTTAGTCAGCTGAGGAATGAATGTGATGCTAGGCTAGAGGTTGAACGGTAGGAACAATGCAGTAATCTGGATCATCATTTAGTGTCTACCATGTGCAGTTAAAAGCATTTGTCCTCAATTTGTGATTCTTTCCTTCTATAGAATGAAATCGAGGGAGCTTGTTAGCCAAATTGAAAGGCTCAAAAAACAAGTATGCTGCTCTTGCATTCTGACTGTCTGTCTCATTTGCTCATTTCTCTCTAGTTACATTTGGCTGAAGAAAAAAACATTCACAAAGATGCGGAATTCGAGTCATATCGAGAACTATCAAAGACCAAGCCAGAGTCTCGGCTACAAACAGAACTATCACTAATTCAAATGGAGAAGGCATGTATAGCGTCATATTTTGCATACAATGTGGTTGATCATTGTAACATGATCTTGCTTAGAATGAACTAGAGCAGAAAGTGCAGGCATTGACCAAGTCCAAGCAGCATTACAAGGAGGAATGGGCAAAGGCTTTGAAAGAGATCGCAACTCTCAGGCAGAAAGAGCAGGTATGTGTGCACACGTGTAGCCGCTGCGCCATTGCTTGAATCTGTTCAGAGCTCGATGAAGGAGCAGCTTCATCTGCAGCACCAGGAGCTGGAAGACATGAGAAAGAGGTTTCTACAGGTCGAGGAGCAGCATTCACTGCAGAAACAACTTGGAGAGATTAAGGTGGCGACTCAAAGGTATGCATGCACACCTGATGTACAGTAGGATGTGTTCATGTAACCTACATTTTATGGATGGTGTCCCATTACAATACTAATTAGTGTTATAAGGCATGATTAGCAGAGGTTTGAATTTGAAATTAGTCGAGTATGATGTCTAGTAGTATACAAATGTATATCAAACATTTATAAGGTTTTGGTCGTAAATCACTGGGTCAAAAGTACTGAAGGTTATAGATACCAGATACTGTAAAAGGTTTTTGACAAAATTCCATTCCATGGGACAACAAGCATGGTAAAATCACTGAAGTAAATAAATTGCTGGATAGCAACAAGCGTGCAAGCTCACGTATCTGATACATGGGTGTAGCAAAATCAGATATTTTGGGTGTAGCCCTTGTGTCTTGTGAATGCCCTTTTGCTCTTTCACACCTGTAAATGTCTTGTTCTCTCTCACGAACATCTTCACAAATGTCACCTCACATGCAGCAACAGCACAGCAGCACAACTCCTGCTGTAGTGGGTGAAAAAGTTAAGACCATATTTAGACAAGATTAGCCCATGTTATCTACTGTGCTGATATACTATTGCTACGATGCTATGTTGTGCTATACAATGCTGCTGACATAGTGTTGCTAAGTGATGTTCGACATGATGCATTAACAAATAGCTAGATGTTAGCAAAAAGAGGTGTTTGTGAGTGTGTTCATCAGACTACTCGTACCCAGGCGCTGGGTGCGAGGCTATACTGTAAGATACTGACCTTCAGGGCTACTATACTGATCTCAGATGATAGTAATGGTTGTTGTTTTCGTTTAGGCTACATGCCAGCTCCATTGCAAGAGGCCAGCACTTATCTCACCATCCTTCCTCTCTTCCTGCCCATCCTGATGTAGACAGCAACATAGCTAGGTGGATAGAGGAGAGAGACATACTCTTTCAGACTGGAGTATACACTAACTCTGATCCCACCATACAGAAGCTAGATGAGAAAATCCGCACTGCTCTAGCAGCTCGTAGTACCCAGTAGCTCAACCATGTATTACGACAAACAATGTATACTTATTATGACATAATGTATTTTATATAAAAACTAATGAGTGGTTGGTTATTCATTCTGTGTGGCTTGTATATTTCTATAATGTTTCCGTCTTAACTTTGATTGTATGGTACGGAAGTGACCTCATATCATTCCAGAAATAACTTTGTACAGATATCCGTTATTGTATAGTACAACTCTTTCTCAGTTGAGTGAATTCTTCGATCACACTTGATCAGGCATAAGCTGTTTGTCAAACAGGTTAAGGTCTTCCTGGGCTATGGGGAATTGACAGCAATGTCAAAGGTCAGTAGATCAATGGAATCAAAGACACTGGGCGTAACAGTGTGAGCCAGAATGCATGTTTGCTTGCCAGCAGTGTTTGGAGTCGGGAGTTTTAGTACAAGTCAGTTTGACGGTATGCATTCAAACATCCTTAGTGTGAATTAGTGTTGCGGCTAATGTTGTGTTGTTGCGTTTGTCTGTGCCCTGCAGGGACGCAGAGTTATGACTCATCTCTCGCATCAAGACATTGATATGCTTGGGTGTGCATGGACTATAGATAGAGGTGGAACTATGACCTTTAGTACGGAATGACTTACAAAATGAAAAATTAGATGGCAGAAAATTTCGTACAATAAGTCCCAGGAATGCTTTTCCAAATTATTAGAACTCCAGTTATAGTATGGATTTGTTATACGAGTTGTCTGGTCACTGGTGTAAAGATCATAGTGCAGTCTGAACTTCATAATCAAATTTCCTTTATTACGCAACACGGTGTTTATTGATGCGTACCGGAAGTAGCTAGTCTATAAAAGTCGGCTATTTTGCACTTCGTAGCGTAGTTAGTTCTGTGAGCAGCTCCAGTGTGCTTACGAAGCTTCCAACAAAGCAAAATTCCAACAGAGCGGCAAGATGTCTTATTACGCGCCACGACTGACTAGTAAGCTAGCTTGCATGCAAATGATGTCTACTGAAATGACCACTGCAAATTAATCATTTTCTACTCTTGCTTCTTCAGAACGACAACTGTCGCAAGAAGAGAGACTTAGAGATGTGCAGGAAGATCTAGAAAAGCTCCTTCGTCACGCGCAGGTAAATTTGCAGACTTTGTTAGCTCTTTTCTAGTTTGACTATTATTTTATTTCATAGGCTTTGCAAGACGAAAATAAACAGCTCAAGAAAGCGGTCCCTGGGTCAACTTTGTTGGTGAATGGCGGTGACAATCAAGGTTTTAAGAAAGTAAGTTCTTTAGAGGACATTGTCACAGATTTCATCTTCTTGTGACTGGTTGCAGATTGATCTCAGAGCATCACCTGAACTTCCTGAGCTAAAGCACTTCCGCAAGCGACCTACTGGTCTCAGATCAAAAGTCCTATCGGCCTCTTCTCTGTTTTCATCGTCCTCAATTTTCTCCACCTCTTCACCTGATCTCAGTTTGATGAATAGCGCCAAGTTCTCTCGCTCTCAATCAGAAATCATCGACACTGCAAATTCCATGGGTGACATAACTGAAGTAATGACAGAGAAGGACATGTGGAGGCAACAAGCTAAGTGCCTACAAAAGGAATTACTGCAATGGAAGAGGTGTGGTACTATTAACTTGATATTATCAGTGTCTGTGACTTCTTCTGCAGAGCTGCTATGCACAGCCAAGAGAGACTGTGTGCATTAGAGTCCCTCCCCACCTGTCAGACAGAAATACAGGCAAACACACTAGGCATACTGCCCCGCGGACCAAACTTTAGGTATGCAATCATCAAGTATAACATTTGTACACCATTATATGCACCTGTTATTTACAGGCCTCATCCAATGGTTGAACAATCTGAGGTGTACCCCAGTGAGATGGAAGTTACCGGCTTTATGAAACAATTTGGCAAATACGTAAGTGAAAAGTTGTTGTTCGAAAGTGTGTGTTGTGTTGACTTGGCTGTGCTATAGACTCTATAGCTCTGTATAAACTTATTTGTATCTTATGTACTGGTGTTAACTTGTGTGTTGACTTGTCTTTAGGCGTTTGCCATCCAAGTTTCATGGACTGATGGACGGAGATTTGAAATTTACAGAAAATACGGGGAATTTTTCAACTTGCAGGTATGCAATAGTCAATAATGTGTAATGTGGGAATGTACCATCATTGTTTGCTATTTTTTCTCTCCAGAACAAACTGTTCATTCTGTTCCCAGTAGAAGCTGGTAAACTAGACAGTGCCAAGAGAACAATTCCTACCCTTCCAGGTAAGTCACTATTGAAACTGTTTTTAGCATAAACATAACTGTTTCTCTATCTTACAGCTATAGACAATCTGAGAGTGTTCCTTGGTGCCTCTAACTCACGGAACATGATGCAGTCACGCCTACTCTTAGTCAGCCAATATTGCACTGTAAGTCACCAAATGTACAATGTGTCATTACAACATACGTGTTACTTCAGGAATTGCTCAATCTTCCTAAGAAAATATCACATTCGAAAGTGCTTGTTGACTTCTTTATGCCAAGACCGGGAGACACACAACTTGAATCGTGAGTATACACAATGCAGCTTTGATATCGAGGCATCTGTTCCTACACAATATCTCATGGTCTATGTATTTGCCCTTCCTTGTGCAATATCACTCCTACACACTCTACATGTACTTTAGCAGTTTACTTCATGACCTTCTTATCCTTTGAATTTATTGTTATCATTCTATTCTCTTAGGCTAACTAGTCCCCGATCTGTTGATGATCTTGAGTTGGACGTTTTTCCTCAAGATTTGGATGGTCAGCCAATGAGCATGCAGCATGGAATGCATATATATGTTACCCTGTAAAAAATGCATTGCTTGATTGCACATAAATAATGCTTGATAATTAATTACATGCACATAAATAATGCTTGATAATTAATTACATTGCCTGAATAATGCTTGATAATTAATTACATGCACATAAATAATATTATTTACATTGCTTGATTGCACATAAACAATGCATGATAATTAATTTGTCAAAACAGGTTACTTTAGTGGCAGCATAACTCAACTCTCTGGTATTCTTCTCTACAGACTCCATGTTCCCTGAGTATGAAGCCACAGCAGACTTTGCCGCCGATTCTGCAGACAGCAGCCAGCTCTCCTTGTCGGCTGGAGAAGTGGTTATACTGATCAAGGAGGAATCATCAGGTACAATAATATACTAACATAGTACCTGCTTTACACATCTCATCTAAATTTTATAGGATGGTGGTATGTCTGTAAAGGCAGCCAGCCAAGTGTCGGTGGATACGTGCCTGCTTCCTTTCTTCGCAAAGTACAAGATCCCAGTGAAACTACTAGTGAAGAGATCCTGGGATTTGTCTCTCCTACTCCAACCACTCCTCCTTGTGAAGAGAGTGAAGAGATTGACTCAAAATACACTATAACAATCACATGTGATTCTGAAGACGAGGAGGACACACAACCTGCTTCATCATACATTGCGACTAGTACCTACCACACAGAGGATCCAAGCCAGCTCAGTTTTCTGGAAGGAGCACAAATAAGAGTCCTGGAGAAGAATGAAGATGGTCAGTAAACATGCACACAATGACGATCGAATGCATCATCAATCAAGTATGAAATAGTACTAATTGTTTATACAATAACATCCAATACCAGACTATGACTCTGAATGATGTAGCATTGTTTTATCATGTCAATGGCGTTAAAAATTTTAACACCTTTCAAAATCGTTAACTCTACTGATGTAAATTATAAGTGCCTTATACTAACTGTATAAGATTTTGCAACTTTTGTGCTGATAACATTGTTAAATGATCATTCTCTTGTCTATTTGCAGGATGGTGGTATGGGACTCATAATGACGAGCAAGGCTGGATACCGATGTCATACCTAAAGCCATGTACATCTGCTTAGAGAGACTACTCTGTACATATGATCATTGTAACCATAGTAATATAATACCTCAAACAAAAGACAGCAAACCATGCAACAATGTATGCTACTAGCTCCATTTTTGAAAGGATTCTCATGTCATTTTTAACAGATCATAATTTTATTTTATTATACCCAGCAATAAACCTATCCATTGTAAATATGATTGTTGAGCAACATACAAGTTTCATTACTATTTCATGATATCTTCTTTCAAGCGCTGTATGCTACTAATTGAACTTGAGACTTTGTAGCGCATTAACCAAGTACTCTCAAGACTTGTAACAGTTACAACTATACCCTTGATCTTGTTATGCCTACTGTAGTTGCTTGAACTAGACAATTCGATATCCTATGCCTGTTATACAGTAAAATGGAGAATTAAATTGTATGTGTCACTGTGCATATACAATGGACCACTGATGTGTGGTACATTCTTGTAGTAGGACGATAGTGATAAGGAGTACTATAAGTACATTCCAATAAAGCACTCCCACTTGCATTAGTATGTCCGTCATGAGAAGGAATTGGCTGCGCATGCATGTATAGCAGAGGATATGCTGTGTGACATGATCAGTTAGTACTAAACAATAGATAGTGTTGGTTTTTCAAGCGCAATCCGAAACGCATTTTGTATCTTCTAAATACCCAATTAATAGAAAGACTAAAATGATAATAATACGTATAAACGAAACTATTCTTCTGCATGTAAGAGAGTAAACACAAAATTATTCTGGCAGTTGGTGGTGATTATTTCAGCTATCTCAATCTCTCTCATCCTTCTTAGTGCAGTTCTTTAGACATTTCATGAAGGAATTCCTTTCTGAGGGACTTTATCTTGTTGCTCTAGCCATTCCAAGAGCATATCTATGCTGTAATCATTAGGTTTACCTCGTCGATAGGTTCCAATGTCAGTAAGTTTGGATTGATGCTGATTTCAGCTGCTTCTCTGACATAAGCACAACAACCCAAGTCCACAATCTCTGCTATAGTTGACACTCCAGAGACACTCTTCCAGCTGATTCCATTTATCCACACCTGGAAACACGAGCTGATAGTGATTTTTTCACTCTAGACACCATGCAGCCACACCATGGGGGTTGTAGATTACCAGGTCGATGCTATTTATGAGACTTGGGAACAAAAGATAGAAATGTGAAGAAGGGATTGCCTTGTTGATAGGCTCAAAGTTAGTGCCTTGAAGTGTTGAAGGATACACTGGATGACAGACTTCAATGCTTTCAAGACAGCCCATCACAATCCCCGAGCTATGCTGTGGAAACAGTTCTTGAAGAGTAGTGATAGGTACTATACCAGTGTTGCTGGTAACTTGACAGTACTGCCTGAAAATTTCGGGAGCAAATAGTGTCCCATTTACCTCTTTTAGCAGAGTCTCCTTTTCCACCACCACCAGGGACTTGGAATGATAATGGTTCATTACGAACAAAATAAGGCCTTTGTCACTAAGCGAGGCCGGCCAGTGATTCGGTCAGTACAGTTCAGTCAATAGAGAAATCTTCCTCTGGATCAAAGACAGAGGTCAGCTCTTGCAGTGTGCAGACTATATGATTGAGAGGAGAGAACAAAAATGACTTGTTTCCTTAGTTTTTGACTGTCAACAGTCCATGCTTAATGTATGTTAGCTGCTTTCTGCTATGCTCTCCACTAGCAACTTCTTGTTCTTTAGTTGTCGTGATGACTTAATTTGAACAGTTTGGCTGCCAACGATGATGACGTGTGATCTCTTGGTTGAGCCACTGATGCAGGTGATTTCTATGAAGCTCATCCAGTAATGCATGGATTCACTGATGCTCTTCTTACTCTGAAATGATACAGCAAAAATAGCAGCTGCATTTTTTCCAGTACAGCAGCATGACTAGAATGACTCTTGTCATGCTGCTAATGACTCTTGTCATGTTGTTAATCTCATTTACCTTGCTCTCTACATGCTGGGATATGATGCAAGCAATGTGGTATTCATGTCAGTAACTTGACCTAATGAGAAGATCCCGCTAGGTTAGCTGGTTCCCAGCTGCACTGTTGCCAATTAGGTATACAGGATAATCTATTTTGCATTGCATAATAGAATGAAGCAAATTTAGTAATTCATATCTAGCATTTGGTGCAATTGATGCTAAATCTACTGGAGTTTTGCCCTTCAAGTTCTTAGCCTGTAGACTGTCTATTTTCTTTACTAGTGGACGATAAATATTCCACAACACGAACAGATTGGTTGAGACATCAAGATGGAGTGGTGTATTACCACCTAATGTCACACATGATGAGTCACAGGATGGTCACCAACAAGGTATTGTGATGCTCAAGTCACAACAACCATAGTGAAGTGGTGTGTGATTCATGATGTCACTGGCTATTGGGTCACAGTGCTGTTCATTGATGAAATACCTTACCGCCTCCAAGCGGCAGTACAGTGGAATGGAATACGTCCAATGGCGTCTTTCTGGTTGACGTCGCATTTGTATCTTAAACAACATTTTTTGTAACATCAACCACTTATTGTGAGCTGCCGAATGTAGCAGAGACAGATTGTATATATCAGCTGAGAAGTGTATCTCTTGTCAGGGTGGTTCTCTATCAAGATGCAAGCTGGTTGTTGCAGCTCAACTCACACGACTCGTTCCCAAGATTGAATACTTTTATACACTACTGAACGCGACTGAGGTTAGTCACGATTTCGCGGTAACAAACAACCTGTTAAATTGCTCAACGACATCTTGTCCAACCGTGTCTCCATCTCTTTGTTGCTGTACTGTAACACAAATGATTTTACACAAAGATAATGATTGTAACCCTAAATAGAGTAAATCAATTCCTTCAAATAATGCTATGCTGGTTATCCCACAGACACTCCAATACCAAATCTAGACTCATCTGTCCTATGACTAAGCTGTCCACTCAGCAACAACTGTGCCGGAAGAGGATCCAAGCGCTTCTCAACTAGAGCTCCAATAGTCCACCGTGAGTTGATTCTACCTCTGAGAGAAAAGGTTTCACCGAGAGAGAGCTTGTAGCCGAAAGCAGCAGTGCTTTCAGCCTGCATTAAACTACCCTCGCACTCTGCCACAAACGTCAACTCCTAAAAAGAGAATAATGAACAAAAGGTAACAGCTGTAGAAGAAGGAATAATGATACTTAAATTGTTACCGTATAGCTGGTTATTTTCATGTGGATGTAATTTTCGAACGGCTGGTGCGGGTTGAAAATTAGATTTCGAAATGCCTATTTAAAAAGTTCTGTGATGTGGCTCTGTGACAAAAATTAGACCCAGCCAAAATATTTGACCAGCAAAAAAAAACCGGCTATACGGTAGGTTTGTAATAGCAAATGTATGGTTCCGCGTGTAAGATTGGGTTTGTACGCACAAGCTTGCAGTCGAGTGTGGACAAAATACACGAGGAGCCATACATTAATAGTTTTGTTCTTACTCGTTCGAATTCCCACTAGCGTTAGCGTGCTCATTGTGTATATAAGGTGCGCACTAGACTGTAACCTAAATCGTTGGCAAAGTAGGCTGCTGCACGTGCGTCATGAAATTTATTCACGGTTGCTGGCAGACCCACCCATGAGTGGTACAATTCGCTTGCAACACTCATAAGCGGTCACTTCGCCAGGAGTTAAGTGGTATATCCGATTTGTACCACTGGTAGTTGCTTTGATGTATCAGAAGAGTATTCACAATATATCATTTAACCCCCACATACAGGCGATGCTTGATGTGTGTAAGTGAGGTTCCAGGCATGAAGACCAGCACGAGCCGATGCCTCCCAAGTGTCTGTCTTGTATCGACCACCAAGTGATAACAGTGCTACTTCCATTCCTTGTCCTCTCTGATACAACATCTCTGTACCCAGAGCTAGTCTGAACAAAATAAAGGAAAATCAAAAATCTATTTCCCTGACAAACTTACCTTGGTGTAATAGATTGCAGGTACTGACACACAGCGACCACAGACATGGAGGATATATCAGGATTAGCAACTGTGAGAGAGGCAGTAAAATCCTTGCCCACATAGTCTACAGAGCCTTGATAAGCTACCCATTGAGGGCCCTGAGTCTGTAGCAACTATCATACAATAATATGACACACAACACTGTTAGTAACCTGTGCATTGAGCTTCACTTTCCAAGATTTGCCAAACTGGTGCAGCAGAACAGCTGCAAAATTACCCGATGAACTTATATCACCAACTAGGACCGGCCGAAACTAGTAAAGGAATTCATCGTGAGTTATGTCCACCAAGCACTCACACACTCACATCATTATCTGCAATTCTTTTAGTACCAACATAAGTAGCTCCTAGTTGCCATTGGGAAGGCTGGGTACTGGAGCCAAGTGTGAGGGTGTGAGAAGTCTGAAAGTTTTTGCTCAGGCCTTTCTGAACAGCAACTTTACAACCTTCAAATAAAGTGGGAAATATTTGCTCTGCAAGAAAATGATATTGGTTAAAATAACAATTACAAGACAACACATGTTTACCTTTTACACGTTTACCCAGTTCTTCAAATTCCCCCGGATTCAACAATCCATTATTGTCAGTCACTGTATTGACTGGTTTCTGGTCAAGTGGTGGCGGTGAAGGTATTAGCGGAGGAAGAGGAGGAGAAGGAAGCGAGGAAGACATTACTTGAACCACGTGGCGCCGAACAGGTAGCTAGACAGACCTTTACAGTCACCCAGCGCAAACACCACATGCAGAAAACAATTCAGCATCATAGACACACGCTTTAGCAATGTTAACAAGAGCCTTACCGCTACGTGATGCAGCAGGGAAGACAACGCTAGAAATGCGCACGTGTTCTCAGCAAAAGGAGGCGTGGTTAATTATAATCGACAAATCTTTATACTGTCAGCTACTGGTATAGTTCTCGGTATTCATGTCCAGTAGACCGAGAGTGTCTTCGTGTTCCCGAGTCCTCTGATAGTGCTCTATAATCATCTCAGGATCATCTTCTGGTGCATACACATTCTAACAACAAAACTAAAATTAATATTTTTTTGAGTATCACATTCCTACCTGCATATAACTGTTGCCCGCAGGGTCATCTATTATGATGTGAACTCCCATTTTTTCGCCTCTGATAACCTACAAAGCAAAACACGTTCAACTTAGACTGCATCCATTCGAACCGTCTCACTTTGGTTAAATTCTCAATAAACTCTCCCATTTTTGTACCACTCGCACTATCCCCAGTCACGAAAGGGTTTTGACCAGACAACTGCTCTTTAACTGCAGTCAACAGGCCCTCGATAGTGTTGAATCGTCCTCCTAGTGTGCCGGGCTGTAACTCCAACTCAAGCTCAGGCACTGCAAGGCTGGCAGTTTCTGCCTGTGGATGAGTGGGTGTGGTGAGACCAGACTGGACCTAGCTCAATGCTGACCTTCAGTACATCACGAGAAAGGTCACTAGGATCAGTTATACGCAAGGATATCTTGATACCCTTTTCCGATACACCTGCTCCTGACTTGACCTCGTTGCTTCGGAAACCGCACACCTCACACAAAGTAGCCATGACGACCACCTGCTTGAAGAACGGAATATCTGCAGTAAAGCAAAAATCAGTTATCATGTGCAAACCTAAAATAATAATACCAATTAGTTTCATCCGAGTCTCTGAAGGAGAATGACAATCGGAACAGATGGTAGGAAAAGAGACTATTTCATTGGTGTCAATAGCTCCTTCACTTTCTTCTGCCTCTCTTCCTCCCTCCCCAGTGTCACCATCACCATCACTACTAACACCCTTTACACAACATCAAAATAACACACAACCAGCACAAACCTGTGTTTCTGGCAGTGCTATATCAAGCAGCCTGTTCTGTTCATCGGTACGTGTGTACCTCTCCTCCGATAGACCAGGATCCGAGCCAGGTGAGAACTTGTTCTCAACAAAACTGTTCCCAGACGGATCATCTATCACCTGTAGAGTAAAGCGACTCACTGAGAACTGAGTGAGTGACGAATAGCTGACCATTGTGAAGGGATGAGACACATTTAAACAGTCTTTTAGACGTTTTATGAAGCCATCAAGCTGCTCAGCAACTTCAGGATGATTCTCCTGTGGTGAGGCAAGCAGCAATAAAATGATAATCGGTTAAGAAAGAGTGAGGTTTACTCTTCGTGAAGGCTGGTCCTGTTCAAGACCTTCGATGCTAAGCTTGATAAAACCCTCTAAAGTATTGATGCTGCCTTTTTGTGTGTTGGGTGGAATCTCGAACTCGAGATCAGGAATGATCAAACTAGCAGTGTCCGCTTTAACTGCCATGCGATTGAGATCCTGCACAAAGAGAGAGTGAACCGTCAGTGAATGAATCAATGGAGACATACCGCAGTGTTGCTGACTGTGACAGTGTATCGTATTCCATGATCTTGCACCTCCACACCTGACTGTATCTCGTTGTTGCTGTAGTGACAATGGGGGCATCCAAACGACATCACTATGACCTCACGAAAGAGTGGAATCTTGGTCAGCAGCAGTTTGGTGATTCCCTAATAAGCAAATTACATAACGAGGGTTAATAAAAGCGCTCCTATAGTTATTATCTAAAGCTAAATATTGATCTTTTTCACCATTTCACCACAAGACATGCACAGCGACTCCAATTCACTGGTCTCGACCCTCTCCACATTACTGGCGTCCAAAGCACGAAATAGAGGCTCTGGCAAATCAGCACTAGTATCCGTATTGTCTACATCGGCCTGTACGTTCTCAGACTGTTTCTCCATACTTACACGTGTAACCGCTCGCGGGGCGCGGGCAGTCGCGGCCTCGCGCGCGTGTAACATAATAATTGACCACACCCTCCAAACCGATAATAATCAAAAAATTAATATTTTTATTAATGGGGTTGGTACTATTATAAATCAGACAATTAATGCACAAGTAAATAATCATAACGAACAGTTATTTATTTGAAGGAGTATAATGCCGAAGATATCGACAATTCTTTATCTGTTCAAACATCACTCCCAGGTCGCTGCCACCATACTGCATAAAAACAGCACAATGAATAATTTAACATCACAATGAATAATATTCATTATGTCATGATCTTTTCAAAATAACAAATAAAAAAACCCTAGTTGGTCATGTGTCCACGAATAAATTAATCACTCCATCTACTCTCTGTCTATCTCACCTTCCTTTCTTCCTCCTCTTCCTCCATCTCCTCTTCTTCATAATCAGGAGGTAGCGCTGATCCTAGACTCCTATCTTCTTCAACCGCTGGAGAAAGCAATATCTTTGATCCAAGTTCAGTTCTGCTCTTTTGTGAGTCACTGGCTGAATAAAACTGATGGAAGGCATTAGGTCCATGACTACTACTACTGGTCTTCATCATGTTAGCAGCTCTAAGGAGAGTCTCTTTGTCAGTTGTGTTAGAATGAGCAACCAGTACCTCACTCCTTGATTCAAGTGGAGGAAGCTTCAATGCGGATCTCTTCCTCTGAGCACTTGGATGTAGAGCGGGTGACATGGAAAGATTCTGAACCTTGGTTTCTAGAGTGTTGATATCCAAAGGATGGTCAGCAATTGAAACTGCCTTCATGCTTGCGGACTGTGCCTTTTGTGCTCCAGGAGTTGGAAAAGTAGCCATTTTTGTTAGAGGATGAGCAACTTGATTACCCCTTCTCAACTGCGGAGAAGATAAGGTAATGAGAGGTGCGTGGCCTGATTTTGCAGCCCGCCTGAGATTAAAAGGTGAAGTGACATATGGAGAATTTTTCACACTCAGCAAATTCCTGGCAGATTGAGTTGTAGGAAGAGAGAGACCAGTAGCAGGAGGCGAGAGAAGATCAAGATTTGGTTCACTGCTAGTTACTGATAGAACATCGTCGATGTCACTAGCTGATGCAGTTCGAGTTCGCTGTATGCGAGCTGCAGGCTTGTTAGCCTCAGTAGCATAAACAGCAGCTGTAGCATCAACAGACATCGGCGTTTTAGAATAAAATATCCCACGTCTTGCACCAGTATCTTTTTCTCTCGTGCCACTGCGATCAGTAGGTGGGCTGTCTTGTTTCCTTTTTTGTTCCAAACGGCGAAAGTTCATTCTTATTGCTTGCTGGTGAGTCGATATGTAGTTGGTCTCGGCTTTAGACTGTTTCTCTAGTCGCTTCAGCTCTTTCTCCAGCTGCATCTTCGTCTTTTGCAGTTCAATGCGAACTCTTGGATTGGACTCAGCGAATCCATTACGTGGGTTAGAACTGCGCGTGTTGAGTCGACCAGCAGTTGCAGACGCCATGACGAGCCACGCCTCCAAATCAAAAGATGCTCACTAAAGCAGCTAGCTATGACCTCAAATCTAAAAAAAACGACAGCACCTTCTTGTGACGAGCTGTGTTGGAGCCTAAATTCATAGTCATAAACAATCAAGGAAACGCCCAAAATCAACCATTCTCATGCGAGCTGATTAAGCTAGCCATAAGGGCGTGTCCCCAGCCCCACCTTTCTTGCTGCTGCAGCAGAAATGGCGTCTCCAAATACGCCTCGCAGAGATCAACTACGCGGCTACTCTGAGTACAGTCTGCGCACCAGTGTCAAAATGGGGAAGAATAAAATCGATTTGGAGCACAAGATAACACGCCTCGAAGAAGAGACCACGAGGAAGATGTCAGCTCATAGAGCTAGGCTGCGCAAACTGGAGGTCGACATGGCACGCCGACATTCCGGTGCCTCTCCGACACAACAAAGAAAGTCTCCGACAGAAGAGACTGGAAACAATGACATGCTCTCTGCTAGCTTGCCCGATTTCGGGCGCAAGCGTGCTTCCTCCTTTACTAACCTAGCAGCCCTCAGCCGCGAAGCTCTGATAGTACCCAGCACTAGCCCTATCGGGAGCAGAACGTTCAACAGAAGCAGATCGCACAGCGGAAGCGATCTTCGACGCAGGACACAGCTTCCCGAGATCCGAATCAGTTCGAACGACGTGGAGCCGCAGAAGAAAGAAGTAAGCGATGACAGACGACACACTGTTCCAGTAGTCCAAGTTTCACAAATGGGAAGCGACAGAAGGCGGTACACAGCTCCGAGCATCCAGATATCACCGCCAAAGAAAACATCTCTTTCACAAAAAGGTTCACCTTTGCTGAAGCGAAATGTGGTTCAGCCTTCTCCTCCGCAAACACCCTCTCCTGCCGATTCACCGAAGTCCTTGTCACCAGAATGTTCCCACAAATGGCAACCTACAATTCAACGAATGAGGTCAACACCAGCAGTCAGCTCCCATCACTCACTAGGAGGATCAAGGACACCACCATTAACCATCCAACCGTGGAGTCCATCAGCAAACAAGCTATCATGCAGTCCTGAGCAGAACAGACTAACCAGGTCATTTTCAGATTTGAGAACAGCCAACTTAAGTCGACCCACACCACCAGCAAAGGTAAGTCACTCACAGAAGATGCTACTCACACCCTCTTCAACCCACCCACAGCAACTGACACTGGAGGAGCAATTTGAACAGTTGAAGAACTGCCGTTACCTTCGACAACCTTCAGAAAACTCTTTGTCAAAGTCTCAAGAATACCTGAGTATGAGTCATTGACGCACCACTTTAACTACCATAAACTACTTACAACATTACTGAGCAGCTGCTTCTGAACAGTTTAGAGCTAAATTCTAACGTAATTAGACTCAAAATAATATAGTAATTCAAAATCAGATTTTTATTAAAGCTTTTACGTTACTAATTCAAATCAGTTTTGTTGCTATTTTTTAATGAGATAAGAAAATGTGGTTATAGAAATGAGCAGATTATTAAACAAGAAGATAATAATTTTATTATAATACACACACAAAGTGATCAAATGAGGGCCGAGATTTAGAAAGAAAAAATAGTGAAAGTTCGAATGAACGATGATGACCTGAAATAGCTAATCAGTGCATTATGATACACATAAACCTATTGTACAATCATGTTCTAGTATCTCGAGCTCAGGACGGAACCCTTCTTGCGAGGTTGAAACATTGTGTAGTTGGTGATTTCAACCGAATTGGGATCGACCTGGAATGCCAGTGCAGCCATCACTTTCTCATTCTCAAATAGTCCAGAAGGAACAACGACCTAAGCAGACAAAAAATCGTTAATCTTGAGGGTACAAGAAATACATTATTTGTATGAACCAAAGTATTATGGGTGCTCGCAACTAACTATTATTACATAGTACGTCATCTTTCACCAATCGGATTGCTCTATTCGAGGGCATTAATGTAGGTTATTGACCGCACGTAGCGTCTTCTATAGCAACAGACCGTTGCGTCTTTGCGAGTTTGAAAAATTCGCGATGTTATTGCGCTCACAGTGATAAACTATGTAATAAATCATTTATTGCCCTACACAACTCGGGCATTAACCGACATTAATGACCTCAGGAAAGTCGGTTGCCCTCGTACAGTCTCGGGTTGCGCCCTCGACCGTTACTCGGGCAACCGACTTTCCCGCGGTCATCAATGTCGGTTAATGCCCTCGCGTGAGGGCAATAACTAATACATATTTCATGGTGCTGCACGTTGCTATGGTCAGTGTTTCTGGTAAACTAAAGCATCAGAGCAATATTAGCAGTATAGCAAGTGCGTCTTGATAGCATGAAATTCAAGGAGCTAGCTTGCTCGCAAGAAAACAGAGGAACGCGGTCCACGATCAACGTGTTTATGCATAAAACTCGGCGGCGAAGACTTCTGTGAGTTCAAGATTCCAGAAATGCAAGTTTAAACAAAGCTACAACCTAGTAACTGAGCGATTTTTTTCCTAGTGTGCCTATACAGCACAGTTGCCTGTCGAGCAGCATGGATTTCCCCGTTTTTCTCAGCAGCATGGCGTTTATTTAGAAAAATCGTTCTGTTACTAGATTGTAGCATTGCCAAAACTTGTATATCTGGAATCTTGAGCTCACAGAAGTCTTCGCCGCCGAGTTTTTATGCATAAACACGTCGATCATGGACCATGTTCCTCCGTTTTCTTGCGAGCAAGCTAGCTCCTTGAATTTCAAGATACGAGTAGCTATCAACACGCACTTGCTAATACTGCTAATATCGCTCTGTCCGCTGCTTTAGTTTTCCAGAAACACTGACCATAGCAACGTGCAGCGCCGTGAATATTACGAGCACCCTTACAGGCTATCTACACAAATAGTGAAAGGTTTGTGCATCAGGTTAATACCTTCATCATTTCTTGAGCATCGATAAGATGGAGTCTCACGTTCTTCACCAATGGATGGATCACTTTCTTGAAGTCTTGATCTGTAGACAGTAGAACAGGTCAATCACAATACAAGACAAGATACTGAATTATAGCAACTTTACTAAAGCGAGCACAAGCAAGATCTTCGTACGTACCTTTCTTTACGTTCAGCTTCCCCCAGGCAAGAGCAGCTTTGACTCTCACAATCTCAGCAACGTCAATGTCTCGCCGAAGAATGAGGTGTACCATATTCTCTGAGAGATTGACAAACCCATCCGATGTCAGTACATGCTCAGCATTGCTATCCACAAACTCTAATGCTCTCACAACCATTGTCTTAGCACAGTGGTAGGACAGATACTTCTCAAGCTGTGTCAGAATCGTGCACACAGAGTCACCAGTCAGGCAGTTAGGCAAGCGATCGAAGCAGGCTTGTTTGAGTTCAGGAATCTCGTAATGCTCAGCAGTACAGGTGATGCCTACAATGGTTGACGGTTGAATGGAACAGCTTCCTGTGATCAAGTAGCGCAATAGCTGAGAAAACACTATCTCACTGAACTCTTCTATGACATACTAAAGAGAAGAAAAATTAGTATAAATAATATTTATTAAAAAGTTACATACAATTTTGTATAAGCCTGTAAAAAATGAGTGTCTTACCTGTTCACTGATTATATGTCTTGGCTCATCGAGGAACGGTGATGGTGATTGTTGGAGTTCAGGTGATACACTGGCTGCTCGTGGAGAGCTGTTACCATCAACAGATGTAGCTTTCTTCTTACGAGATGATACTGCGTGAATTAACCGGCTTTTGGTCGGAGAAGGAAACGATTTGTGAGCGAGACGAGGGCTGTGACAATTTGAGATCAAGTTGCCTGTGCTAGATGAGTTGATCCGTCTTCTGCCTTGAGGACTGGACATACGGCTCTGTCCTACATTGAACATAGTCCTGAATACCCTATGAAAGGAGAGAGAGTCAGTGAGAGAGAGTATAGGGAGGGAGGGAGAGGGAGAGAGAGAGAGAGGGAGGGGAGATGGAGGGAGAGAGTCGAGAGTGAACATACTTGCTTCTACATGCTAACAGTGCCTTCACTCCATACAGTGGAACTTTATCTGGTCCTAAAGAAACAAAAATAAAGTGAAATCGCTGTACTTTGGTAACTGGTAAGTGTAGTGGTTGGTTCATTGATTGTACTTAGCTGCTCACCAACAATAAAGACGACATCAGCTAGTTCTGGTCCCTTGAAAGACATTGAGAAGTCATCCACTAGTTTGTCCGCATTGGTGTATTTTTCTCTAACAGGATCGAGCAATGGGCTGGGCGGTCTGAGAGAGACACCATGAACACAGTATCATAAAGGAAGGAGGGAACCTCACCTGCTCAAACCAATTGGCAGCCAGCTACCTCTCCTGGTGACCTTTCTTGTTGCCCTGCCCTGTTTGGCAGCCATTGAGTGCTCAGTGAGAGTAGCTACTAGCTCTATCAGCAGCTGTGCTCGAGATCGGTTCTACCGAGAAAAAGAGAGATCAACAGCTATATAAACGGTCTCATAGGCTTCTTACCGTTAGCTTAAAGAACTTGGGTGCGTGGTAGCAAGCACGCTCAGCATTGATGACCTTTGAGAGGAGAAGGCTCTGGAAGGCACTGCAGTGAGGCATGGAGGGTATAGCACTGAGGTCAGGAGTAAAGCAGGGCACAGAGCTGCGACTGGTGACAGCCATCTTGATAAGAGAAGACGATATTAATAACATATTCACGCAATAACCTTAATACATTCTCAATTTACTAATTCCCCAAAACTCACTCTATAGAGAGGTTGCCCATGACTGCCCACAATGTGCTGTACTACGATGTAGGAGTGAATGAAGTGTGATCGTATACACGTTGGGTTGAACACAGCACCCTTGTCCAGAAACACTATGCACACGATGTCATTACCAATATGGCGCTTCTTGTTCACCTGTGAATAGAAGAGACAATCATTAAATGAAAGAGAACGATAAGGAGAGTGGTTTCAGTACCTGTTGAGGGTCATTTGCAGTGAAAGGTATTAAAGTAGATACATGGAACATCACTTCCATCGACTGATACTCTGTGAAGACGGAGTGCTCTCCCGTCAGATTCCTGTCACCGTCCAGTCCACCGAGAAACTTCTTAAATCCAAGCAACTTGACACGCTTGCCGAGAAGGTTCAGGAACTCATCAAATGGGCCTGGTTGGTGGTCATTGGCAAAGATGTCCTCCTCAGAGTGTTGCCCTGATTTTACCTGCATCACGCCGATCTTGAGATGGTTCTTTACGAAGGTCTCGTCGACTCTGAGTAGCTCTGGTGAAATATTAGGATGCTGGACTGGTTTGAGAATGGTCAAGAGGTTCATAGCACGGCCGACAGCCTGTGCCACCTCATCCTGGCTGAGCTTATTGCAGTCAAGTTGTGATATGGGAACGAGTCCATGAAGATAGTGGTCTGAGCTTCTGACTAGTAACCTACAAGAGAGAAGATGAAGTGATCAATACTACAAGATGATATAATCATCATCAGTCATGGCTCACAAACTCATTGAAGGCTAGTGGGAGAGATAGAGTATTTGAACTAGCAAAGGAACTAAGAAAGGAAGTGACAACTACTGGACCAACATCACTAGCACCTTACTAGACAAGACAACATTCTACAGAAATTGAATTTCAATACAATTATGTGTGCAGCTTCAACGTTCTATGATTCATGAAAGATACTACACACTTACAATTTGAAACACACATCACTCTATTATTAGTATTGAAACCTATGTTACTATGAATAGATGTTGGCAAGACCAAGTGAAAATGTTGTCATAGTGATGGCAAGCACTATGCATGTGGTATCCATGTAGAAGCACGTATCCATGTACTAGGTACAATGATGACATGACATGTAATGCTATGATAATGGTGTGTGTGGGGGGTTATGCTATTAGCAAATCTGTGATGGGAATAATTCACTGGGTTATTAAGAAACAGAATCGGTGTATTCCTGCCCAGATGGACCTTACCAGCTGGTACTACTGTCTTTCTGAGAGCAAGTTCTTGCATGGGAAATGACATCACACATATGACAGAGGCAGAATAATGAATATGTAGTGAGGCAGCTGCTTTACACATTGCTAGACACTTGGTTTCGCTTACAATGAATACAACTTGCATTCACCAAAAACATGTGATATCTAAAGAGTAACAACCTCACAAAGCCATGAATAGAAACACAGCCACACCAATACAACTGAATGCTCTGTTCCTTTCATAAACATGTGAAATTTGGACAACAATTAGACCACAACACGGATTTGGCGCTGCTAAGCACAGTGATTGTGAAACCACACTAACACACAAAACAGCAACTACAAAGTACTCTCACAATAAACACACTATGACCACTACTACAAGAACATGCATGCACTATAATAGTAAACATTTCTAATCTTGTCATATTTTTACTAGAGACAATACATAGAATCAGGCAAGCTCTTGTTAGAGCAACAAAGATGGACAAGTGTTGGCTGAGCCAGCTGGAATCAGTACCATACTGGTAACTCATTGATGACCTTATAGGTCTGGAAACCAACTCACTGCTACAACACAAGGTCTGGTAATGGGATAAAGGAGCTTGATTAGATCAATTAGGATCAGGTTTGGCATCAAGGAGCTCCCAGTACAGACCAGGCAGTGCACCATGACCCTCACTGTGAACTTGGAGTGTGTTAACTAAATTACTTAAAAGTTATTAACCACATTGTACATCTATAAACAGCAAAATTGATGAGATTGAGCTTCACAAAAATCACTCAAGAAATATTATGATAATCTAAAATTAAAAATTCTTTCCCTTTTGAGACCATTATAGTTTTCATTACAGTATTGTGATCACATTGTGATCTCGAGAAAGAGACCATATTTGCAATGACAAGTTTGCACTTGTCTCAAGTGCTAACGTTCTACCTAACCATTCTCTAACAAGATACTTCCTAACTTGTATAATACTTATTGCCGCTATCATTATCACCAGTGAAAGAGCATACACTAATTCCATCATTCCACAAGTACTGAGCATGCACCTACAAATTCACACATAAAGCAACAAGTCAATAATAACGCACCTCAATGATTTACCCTCTGAGAGGGAACACCACTATTGGTTCCAAAAATAACAAAGACAACTATGTCGCTATTAGCAACATCAGTATAATGCATAGTCAATTGACACAGTTACTAAACTATTGAAGATATAAATTATTAATGCACTCTTTTACAGATTTTGAAACTGTACTGTGCATTGTTATTGACATTGTAAAAACACCAGGGAAGACATGAACCTGGTGAATACCATGAACAGGCGTCAACTGATGTTCGCAGCTTGCTTGATGACCACAGCCATGGGCGACTACACCACTAACATGAGTTGCTGTTTTCTCAGAAGGGCAGACCCACATAACTTCATAATGCATATCAGTACCAGCTTTTGCACAAGAAAAAATTAATTTGATAAAACCTGCTAAGCAACGGCATACCATAACAAGATGGTCATTAATAGAATGTGAGAACATTTCACAGTAATCAGTTTCCTATGCTGTAGCGAAACACAGTCACAATATGCCCATCTTGGACATAGTGCAGCAACAGCTGTGCATGACAATGTGGTAATATGTACAGAGCCAAAGACACTGGGAGAAACCAATCCACACCAGCCAGTGTGTGTACACAGTGATTGATTAGACCCTCCTCTTATCATACCCAGTCAGACAACACAGACTACTATCACACACTGCCTCTCTCTCTCCCTGTTTTTGTTCTAACACATTCTCATGTGTTCTAACCAGCATTGTCACCTTACAGGTGTCATACAATGTGACTAAACAATTTAACACCTGCCATAAGTGCTAAAATGGACAACCTTTTTCTGACAGCAACACAACAGCTCTGTAACTGGCAGTATCCCAAATATTCAACCCAACAGCCAAACAATGTGGCACTATTCCCCTATACCAGTTACTGAAACCACTTGAAAGCCACAAGACCAAAAGTATCACATGTGGATAGGGTTTCCTTCCCCTCTTACACCACTTATCAAAGCATTCCTTTTCAACTGGCAAAGCTCAGATCAAAGCAAATTACTACCTACTTCAAAAGATGGTGAGATACACTTATTATCAGCAACACTGTACCAGCTGCACTGATAACATAGCAACTGTACTGGAGGGAACCCAGAGACCAATCATTGTGTTTTGAAGGAAGCCTACATACACTGTGCACACATAACTGTTGCATTAGACAAAGGCCTCAAATCAACAGAACAAAGTCAACCAAAAGACCAACACTTGCTAGCAAACAACCACACACAAAGATTACCATGAGATGTATATTATCAAAACAACAGTTACAACCTAAGATAAATTATTGCCTTCAATGTGGTGTCTTCAAAACTACAGCAATAATATAAATAGCATGTTATTGCATCAGGGCATTGAGCAACAGTGTCACAACTTATTGCCCTCACAGCACTAGTTCTAGACATGATTCAACAGCATGCGTACCATGATCTAACCATACACACAGACACAGTTGGATCAAACATCAAACACACACAAAGCATGACAAAGTTATAAAAGGAAAACACATCCCTGGTAGGGCTTGAAGTGCACAACAGCTGCAAGATAAACTATATTCATGGTACATATAAAGTATATTCATGGAGTGAGAGCAGCTGGTTGCTAGGGAGCAAGCCTGACCAACTTTCCTGCCCTATAATACCAGCCATTAACTATTTCAACAAGTTACACCTATAATAGCAGTCATCCAAGAAATTATCATTGATACACATTGTAACATGAGACTCATGGATCATTAACCTTACAAAGCACCTTATGGTACATCTAGTAAGCCCCAGTGCTCACTGATTGATGAGCTGTTAGGATAAGCATTGCTGTCTAGGCATAGGATCATATGAGCAGGATCAGTGACACAAAATGTAACAATTTTATGGCAACAAACAGATGGGTCATGATGACATGGGTTCACCACAAAACAGCTGTAGTGAAACACTGGCAGGCTAGTGGAGTTGTATACACAGACAGGGTGGACTGGGTGACCACAAACAGCATGGAATTAATGAACCATCCAAAGACTGGACATTGTGGGAAGGCTCCCTGCAGCCTGAGGGTGGTCTAGGGACTGATCTAAGAGGGCAGGTTTAGTGGTTGCCTGTAGGTGTTCTCAAAACCAACCAAAAAGAAATTCTAGTCAGCTCAGACAGTGAAAAGTGAAAGAGAAATAAACCGAAAATCACCCTGTGTTACCACAGGATCT
Organism: Haliclona indistincta; assembly: GCA_964017065.1. Classification (NCBI taxonomy): domain Eukaryota; kingdom Metazoa; phylum Porifera; class Demospongiae; order Haplosclerida; family Chalinidae; genus Haliclona; species Haliclona indistincta. The sequence goes on from OZ024785.1 coordinate 10,232,424, forward strand.
ATGCCCCAAAAGAGGCAGCTCAACTTTGTACTTGCACTATTGGTACATGTGACATTGCTACATGTAGATAGCATGCATGAGAGTACAGTACATGTATTGTCAACAAACATACACATGTACAAGCTGTAAAAAAAAACACAACTTACAGTGGTGACGTCACAAAGAGAAGTTTACTTACACAACTAGCAAGAGGATTTGAAAACGTCTTTCTAACATAAAACAACATGCCCTAATAGCTTCATCAGTGCGTTAAGAATGTCACTACTAGCCAAGAGAAAGCACAGAGGCAACACATGAACCGATTTAACTAAACTTCCTACAAGTACACGAGTGCATAAACACTTAGACAAATAGCCGCATCTTCGCATACAATACTACTAACCCATGACTAAGGAACAATGCAAAACACACCTGAACTGATCGTTCTCTTGTTTCAGTGATAGCAACACTGGACCAATATCTGGTTCCTCGGTGAAGAAGTTCCAGTGGTCTTCGTCTAAGAAATGTTGTCGATATACCGATTCGTCCATTTGTCTCAGGTCAAATTGTCCCCTGAGAGCTTCCTTGTTGCACATACACAGTGCCTCTGATCCACAGCTCTACAGATGGACAGCAAACACAGACAACAGTGAATGAACAAGAATCAAACACTGTAATGAACAATACACTTTGTACTGAGTGAGTAAGTGTGCTATCAACCTCTGCACTGTATGAAAGCTAGCTCACAACTGTGTCTCCTTCTCAAGCACACGTACCTGGCACTTGTACTCGCAGTATTCAACTCTCCAGCCTTCAGCTTCCTCGATAAATGGACAAGCAGGCTGGCAGCCATTTTCATCCTCACGAAGCACTTCTGTCGAAACTTCTTCCCTTGATATTCCGTTTTCTAGACAAGTGAAGGACAGCGGTCGATTCAACTCTTCCTCTTCTTCCTCGAAGAAAGTCTTGGTGATACACGTCGGGCTAACCAGGTCCTCCCGCCCAGACACGAGCGCAGAGCGTATCTTGAGACACACCTGTTTGTACACACGCAGCTTCTCTATGGTGGACATGACGTTCAGGTACTCGTTGGTCTCGGATAGAGACACTTGCTCCTATCAACAACAGCTGTAAATAGATGGTTGGGCACTATAGCCTGTCGAGTATTCCTCCTTGATTCAGTCAAATTACGAAATAGGTACAGTCAGTAGCTTTGGCTGTTCAAGTTCTTGTAGCTAGTGAGATACGGCTTCTGCTTGCTGTCAACGTGCGCATCAGATAATACTAACGTGGGACAGCTCAGCGCTGGTTGTAAAGCTTTACACTTTGTTTGAGGTCGAGTTAATTAATAGGTGTGGTCGGAAATAAGCCATAGTGCAGTACAGACTTCCTTTTCTATAGCAAAAGACTTCTCTCTCTAACAAGTATAGTCCCATTTACAATAGAGCAATACGAATTAAATTTATACAGAAAATGAATTGTGAAGTTTACAAAAATTAATGATTATTGAAACCGTAACTTTCGTCCAGCGATCTTTTCATACTCCTTACATGACTGAGGCAGTTCTTTTCTGGCTCTTCCTAGTATGTAAATGGAGACTAATCTTAGAAAGGAAAGAAGGCATAGATAGGTACTCACCCCAAGCAAACACCTTCCTTGCACAATCATTGTATTGTATATCAGAATAGTCACGAAGAACACTCCCCTCAACATCAGCAACTTTGCTGGCTGTGTTGTAAGATTCTTTGAACGATTCCTACACCAAGAAAATTAACAGTAGTGTCTGTGCTCAAATGATAGCTCTCACAACTCACCATAACATAATATCTAACACCATGTGAGACAGTTTGTCTTTTTATTAAATACTTTCTAAAAAAGCAAGAGTTCATAGCAAAGAAAATAAAATTATTTAGCGAATTGCCACTTTCACCAAAAAATTAACCCCAACAAATTTAGGCAATGAACACCCAAATTATTTCACCAAAAACACAATAGAAAGCAATTCAAATAACAGCAATACAAACCTACACACCTGCATTGTGAATTGCATCGTGAAGCAGCAAACACATAATAATTATTGTAACTAGGTGGTTTTTATATCATGTAGAAAGTTGGTTCATGCAATGTATCTTATGTCATTGTACATCTAATAAACCTGTCATTAAGAATAGCCCCTCATTATAATGCACATGATGTAGACCAGATGAGGTCGAGAAGCTCAGTTAAATGTATTCTGATGTAGTACAATCCCACACACACTGCCTTATCATAGATCATGGGAATATCTTGCTAAGGGGATGTCATTAATGTAATTCTAAGGGGGCACTATAAACATTGCAAATCAAAGAGCAATTCTTTGACCTTTGACCTGTCTCTTCAGCATTGCTAGAGACTGTGTTCCTCATGCCATTGCTATGTGGTAAATTGAACACACACACACACATAGACATAACATATCACAAAAATAAACAGAAACTAGCACGTACACACTTGTAGCCCACATTTGTAAAATTCACAATCACTTAGACAGAGGTCATGCATACCAGGTAGTACCAGGATGCCTGAGCACTAAGCAGATCGAGGGAATCGTTGTCATAGTTACTAATGGCTACAAACTCCAGTACAGAGTTTTTCATACATATAATAAACAAGAGTAAGCAGTAATTTTTAAACAAGAGTAAGCAGTAGTTCAGGCTGGGTGAATCTCTCTAGTTGTCAGTAAGACACATGACACACTATACACTTACACACATGGTCATATAATAAGCCTCAATCAAACATGTTTGCACAACACACCATTCAACTAACAGTCAAAACATACAATCTTGTATGAAAGTACAGAACAGGTGATGATCAAATGTGTATATGTAACAACACCACTGCATGTTGTCAGTAGTGAGAAATATGACACAAGTGCAGCAATCTTGTTAAAAAATACACAAGCACAGGTAAATCTACATGTAGTAGATAGTTCAGCTCTGTTGCAATAGAATAATGACAATTTGATTGGTCCTTGGAACTATGAACATATGAGTGCTAGACCTTTCGTTTGTGCTCATAAGGTCATCAGCCCACTTGGGTTACTACAGGTAGATAGGCATTCTGTACTACATACTATAATATACCCACTTGGACTACAGTATGACTAAATAGAGGATTTCAGTGTCACAGACTAGGTGCTGCTATTAGCAATCATTGTCATTGCTGCTCAGCAATGAACACAATTCATTATTGGTTTTTTTAAAAAAGGTTTTTATTTTGGTGAACATGCCTAAGTAATCTTTTCGGCATAGCCACAAGAAAGACACAAGCTATCATAAGAGAATATCGTGTCTGAGAATATTGTAGCAAAGTGGACTATTGAAAGAGGTCATTATAACAATAAAATTTTCAATGTCCTCGTAACCAGGTATCCAATTCTGGAACTTGCATGCTTTTGATTCTTACAGATTGTGTTACGGCTATGACTGATAATGAATTATTATTATGAAAATCAATCAAAATGCAGTATTGTGTCTACACAGCATGCTCATTCAATAATGATAACGATTATAACTCACGGTGTTTGATGGAGAGAGTAGGGAACATCAGGCATGAAGAGAAAGAGAACAGTTGAAATAAGTATAGGAGCTAGTAGGAATAACAATGGCACCAGATTGAACCTAGAGGCCTATCAAGAATACAAGGTTACTCAAAAACACATCATTCATGTACTAATAATTATTAGCAAATAAAATTAAAATCGTAGGAGCTAAAAAGGACATGATTCACTCCTATAACATTTAAGAAGCTCATTCTGAGCAATCAAGAACTAATAATAGATGGTCATCAACAGTAATAACGATGAATTGAACTTGGACTATAACTAGCGTTTTCAGCAGTCAGCACATGTGTGTGTGTGTGTGTGTGTGTGTGTGTGTGTGTGTGTGTGTGCATGCTAATGTTTTTGGACGAAGCTTTGGAAGACAAGGAGATCTCACTAGACAAACCAAATGCTGCCAATTCTCCTGATCTGTCAGTTGCCCATTTTGGGCACCGCTATCACAAAATTATTGTTGTGGGCGGCGGCTGTGTCTCTTACCATCTGTTGTTGTTGTTGATAGTGGTTGTGATGGATGTGATGAGTACGATGATGGTCGTCATGGTGATTCATCTCATCATAGGGACGATACTGTGATCGAAACGTGTACACACGTGCACCTCTTTGCCTCGGACCACCAAAGAGAAACGCTGTAGCAGTGGGAAAAACAATGTATTCATTGAGCAGAGGGAAATTAAATACATCAAACACGTGTATGCTTCAAACAACTTTGATCTTAGTTGCTTCTGTTCTTTGGTATTTGTAAAGTTACTGGGAATTATTGAAAACAGTCTAATTTTGCAATGGTGCTTACTGTCTGCGAAAAAGTCGTCGTTAAACATTTGTCTGAAGAGATCAAACTGATCGAAGTCAGCATAGTAGTGGGTGTGTCCACCAGAAGATTGTCTCAGTCCCTCCTCCCCATACATATCATACTGTTTCCTCTTGTCAGGATCGCTGAGCACACTGTAGGCATTGCTGATAGCTGGAGGAGAGGGTAAACACTCAGAGCTCAGGCATGACACAGGTGCATTATTTACAAAACAACAAAACTGAAACTTATAGAAAGTAGTTTTTGGCTTGTGTGTTATGAAATCAGATAAAACCTAATAAAAGTTTTACCCCTGACCACACCTCTCTTGGTACATTCAGAGTCCATCAGGTTGCTGTGCTACAAGATGGGCAACAACACCATGCCTTCCCTGCGATAAAGCTGCACAATAATGCTAGCTTATTATGCAATAAGCATGTATGGGTTGCTCCTCGTCAAACAATCGTAAAAAGCTTACTTTTTTAATGTGCAATACACAGGGATGCCTGACCATAGTATGTACAGTCATAGGGCAAATAATTACAGATCACAACATAATAATAGATCTTGTCATTGATTTGAACTTCCTCGATTCAGTTTTTCAACTCTGGGATACAAATGTATAAGACCAAAAATTCCCTCAAATAGAAAGCAACTCCCTTCGTCTCAAACCATACCATTATTTTGACTATAGATGTGATTTGAAATAGAATACCAATACCAAGGGGTTATCGAGCTACAAAGCAGCGAGAGGGCATGCAACTAATGTAGACAGCATAGTGCTGAGTGTTACTATAAATAGAATTTATAACTATTAATAAATTAATGTTTCCAGTTGGTCACGTGCACAAGCATGATCTGCTGAGAGCGCGCAAGTACACACTGCATTGTCGATGTCATTATCAATACTGCACTGCGTCCATGAAGCAAAGGCGAAAATGGACCTAGAGAACGGAATGGCTCTGCTGTCTCAAGCGTCTACACTTCTTGCACAAAGATGCAATAGATCCAGGTAAACTGCTAGTATGCTTATCCATTGGCACTGAGTCACTAGCTGCCACCCTTTGGTAAGTGGAATTCAGGACACACCTGCACACTTTTGCGAATGTCTATTTATGTTAAGTTTTCGTGATTATACAGATAACTATTCATAGTAACACTCAGCACAATGCCGTCTACACTTCGGTATTCAGAGTTGCATGCCCTCTTGCGCTAAGGTTCAATGAGCCCTTCCCAGTACTAAAAGTACAAAATCAAATTAAAATATTGACTGTCTAGGCTATAAACGTTATGCTTCAACACATGTGTGCAATCTCACCTTTAAAAGCTTCATCAGCTCGTGGTGCACTGTTCTTGTCAGGATGGAACTGCAGAGCTAGTTTCTTGTAATGCTTCTTTAGTTCAACACTACTAGCGTCTCGAGACACACCCAGTAACTCATAATAATCCTTACATTGTAACACTCTAAAAAGGCATAAAACACAGTTTATCCACGTACAAGTTGTAATTAACTGCTACCTCTCTACTCCAGCTTTCTGTTCAGCAGTAAAATTGTTGTTTTCTGGAAATGAAAAATAAAAGCAAGCAATAATTATTTCATGATCTAGCTACCTTCTCTGCTGCTATTGCTATTTCCAGTAGCACCCTCTCCGTTTCTTGCCTCTCTTGCACGACGTGATCGTGTATTGCCTTCTCTGTCTTTCTCATTATTAGTAACAGTCGGTGTATTAGCTAACTGTTTTAAAAACTCTATCCAGAGACAGAGGATCTTTATCCTATTTTGAACCAAGCACGTGACAAAACAACAAACCTTCACATTGTTGTGATGGAAAGAGCCGCTTTGATCTCTCGGCAAGTCTTCGTGCTTTATCTAAGTCTCCGGCGCGGTGAGCGCTCCTTGCTTTCTCTAAACACTGAACAGCAGCGTCCTTGTTGACGTCCATTTTGTAACAAGATTTTCAGTGTATTGAGGGTTAACACCAGGCCACGCCTCAAAAGGAATCAACCCCGCCTAATAATTATCTATCCGACCCTTAGCATTCTTCTGCGCATTCTTCTTGCAAGCAAGGAAGGTCGAGAGCCTGTAGCCGACAACCATGGGGTTCGAAGTCGTAAAGGACGGCGATCAAGCGCTGCTGCTGAGCCAGTCAGGCTCGGGAAAAGTGATCATTGGACCAAGACGGGTTAGCCACTATTGCAGTCCTCCAACTGATGAGTCGTCTCTGTATTGTCCTCTTCTTCACAGCTTTATGTGGGAGTGAACCAGACCCTTGAAAATATGGAACGTAGAGTGGCCACACAAGCACAGTATTTAGTGGTCAAGTATCGTGATGGCAAGAAGGAAAACATTAAAGGGTGATATTATTTAACCATGCACTGTGTGTACATGGTATGCTCTTTGTAGGCCACTTGAGATGTTCTGGAATCGGCTTGAGGTAGAAAGCATTGTAGTGAAGGATGCTATTAAACTGGACAGCAACCATCTATTGGTGGTTTACCGACAAGAGGAAGGACAGATTGAGAGGAGGATAGTTCAGGGCCCTGTGGTGTTTGTACCTACTGCACACGAATGGTATAGACCATTGACTGTCATAGCGACACAATCATGTGTCCATTCTGTTTGTTTGCTAGGCTTCATGAGTTTGTATGGCATGGTCCAGACCCAAGAGAACCAGGTCGACTGATACCCATGGCTAACAAGTTCACTCAGCTATGCAGTGTACCTCATCAGTTCTATGTTGATGTGAAAGATGTGAGGACTGTCGACGACACACTCATCACTGTCAAGCTCATGCTGTTCTATGAGATGGTCAACGTTGAGACCATGGTATGTCAGTGCTAATATTGCTAGTGTCACATGTCACATCTCTTCTGTGCAGCTGACCTACACTCATGATCCAATCGCTGATTTCATCAATGCTTTAGCTTCAGATGTGATAGCATTTGCAACACAATTGAGGTATCTTTCTAATAATTATGTGCTAAGCTCATGCAGTAGTTATTCTTGTTTCATAGCTATGCTGAGTTCTTACAGCAGACTCACCAGCTCAGCTATCTAACCAACTACCCACAGCTGGTCAGCAGGTCCGAGAGAATCGGCTACAACATCACTAAAGTTGTCTACAGGGGCTACCACGCTACTGCATCACTCCAGGTCTGAGAATTCTTATGTGTACATAAGCTTACCTCCCTCTTTTTGTTATGTTAGGCTACACATGATGAAGCCATTCAGACACGCGCACACCTGAAGCTGCAGACTGAATCTGAGGAACAGAGCCAGCAACTAGAGCAGTTCAAACTGGAGAGACACAAGCAGAGAACTAAACTAGGTAAGTAGTTAGTCAATGACTTGTTTACAGTACCGCTAACAAGCAAGTTTACAACTGCGCACATGCGATTTGCAGTTGCTCTACGTGTACTTGCAATCGTGAGTGCATGCTCTCAATGTGTATGCTCTCAATCAGTGGGGTGGGCCAGGTAGGGCCTGGCCCACCCAAACTAGCCCAGCTAAAATTTTAAAGTTTTAACTATAGTGCAACACTCTTACCGTTCTGAGCAGAGTTCTCACTACTAACTAGCACGCTCGCTGCGCTGTATAGCCTTCTAGCTGTTATGCATGACTATCGCGTTGAAACTCGGTGCCAGAGTGAATTATTTACGCTCCTCATAAATATTGATTAGCCAAAATTTTCCGCCAACGCTTTGCGCCGCACATTGGCCCACCTGATCTTATTTTTCTGGATCCGCCACTGCTCTCAATGTGTATGCACTCAATGTGTATGCGCAGGTAAGCTACGATTCAGGCTCACATGCGATTGTAAACTGCTTTTGAGCGGCATGTTGGAATTTTTCATTGTACTTGTGCATTGGTACTGCTCTTTCTCTTTATTTAGAGCAAGAGGTGGAGAAGAGGGCACAGGAACACACGCAGGAGATTGAGAGGCTGCAGCAGAAACATAGTCTGGACACAATCTCAAAACAGCATGGATCAAAACTAAGGAAGGAACAAGCTCTGGTATGACCTACTAACTGTGCATTGACTACTGAGCTTGCTTTCTTTTTCTTATAGCTTGAAATGCAGCTGGAAGTTGAGTCAACTAAGAATGATATGCGCCAGCGGTACTTGCAGAGTCTGAAAGATCTCAAAGTCGACATGACTGCCTACCTTACTGCTGTACAACCACAGTTTGTGCCTGAGCAAGAAATCATTGTCGGACCTCCAGAAAACTCCGTCCCTCGGAACCCACCAAAGTTTTAAACAAGAGAATTTAATCTGACAACTCACTATTGTTTTCGTGTCTTAGTGCTATTTTAACCCTCTAGATTTCGAAACAGCTTTATTTTATCATGTTTTCAATGATTGCGTTTGATTAGTACTGGTATTGTGTATATTGGTTGGTTGTTCGGTCCATAGCTGATGATTCTTTCTGAGCAGAAACCTCTTCGCTGCTCCACAGGTCGAGCAACGCACAACAATATGAGCTTCCCTACGAGCTACACAAAAATGTAATTGTGCAAATAAATAAAACAGATCAGCATTGAGCTCACCTCTCAGTCTGTGAGTACAGGTCACGCCTGGTATCAACAGAGCATCGCATCTCTTACAAACTGTCCTCTTTATACTCGGATCCCTGCAGTACACAGGAATAGGGCCTACAGCATCTAAAGTCTATCAATAAGCCTACATTCTAAGCACCAATTTCTGACTAACAGCTTTCATTGTGCACACGTAGTGGCGTGCTAAATGAGACTTGTAAGGACCTACCATTGTTGCTGCCTGCAAAGACAAGACATGGTTGACATTTTAGCTGGACTTTATTGTAACTTACCTGGTAAAGAAAATTCATTCTCATAAGAGCCTCTTTGTGAGGTACTGCTGTAGGCTTTCGCTTAGCCTTGCCCTTCTTTCCCATGATGAATTTAACCCTCCAGAGCGCATTGTTTATATGCGCTACTGCTATTACAAAGCCCGTCTTTTGCATGTACATGTAAGTTATTGCCGCGCGCGTTGCTGCATGTACGCATTGCTCCATTATTGCGTACAGCTGATTGCAGCAAACTTCCTATCTGACTCTTGCCCTATCTGAGGGCCGGGTTTCCTATTGAACCATTTGCTTTTTTCCAAAACTATTGTTTATTGTTTATCTTTATCCTACATTCAGTAATAATTACAACAGTGGTTTGTATCATTGCAGTGTTATAATAACATTTCTGGACTCAGCGAACTTGACTCTCAGTTTTGACAAACAGAATACACCCATGTACAAGGCCTAGGACTCATATTTGTGGTCAACACCACACCTCTCCCTGTATATGCTTGCGGAAGAGGTGAGGTGTTGATCACATTTACAGTCCTGGGTAGTAAAACTGAGAGTCAAGTTTGCTGCAATCAGCTGTACATGTATCCTGTAGTTACAATGATCGAAGTATTGCTGCAAAAGTATAACACGCCCGTAAGCATTGTGCAAAAAAGAAATTTCATTGCAGAACACATTTATTAATTTTATGTGTCCATTATGCAAGGCACAAAGTAGGTGTCTACTGTACAAGAACAGTGGACTGATGATTTGGGATATAAGGTATGTCACAGAATGCGTCAACAAGTAAAGCCTTTTGTATGAAATCCATTTTATTCTTGCTGACTCACAATAGACAGTGTGACTAAGCTGATCTGTTCTGTAACCACATGGAAATATGTATGGCTGCAGTAACAGTATATAAAGCCCATTACTGAGGTGCACCGTGTTTATGCTACTGTGACATACGACTAGTCTACTGCTTTGTTCAAATCTATTGCTGCGATCCATCCTCCACTAGCTGCTCATACTGCTTCTACTAGCTGCTCACCTGCTGCTATAATCCATCCTCTACCTAAAGCTGCTCACCTGCTGCAGTAATCCATCCTCTACTAAAGCTGCTAATCTGCTTCAGTAATCCATCCTCTACTAAAGCTGCTAATCTGCTTCAGTAATCCATCCTCTACTAAAGCTGCTAATCTGCTGCAGTAATCCATCCTCTACTAAAGCTGCTCACCTGCTGCAGTAATCCATCCTCTATTAAAGCTGCTCACCTGCTGCAGTAATCCATCCTCTACTAAAGCTGCTCATCTGCTGCTATAATCCATCCTCTACTAAAGCTGCTCACCTGCTGCAGTAATCCATCCTCTACTAAAGCTGCTCACCTGCTGCAGTAATCCATCCTCTACTAAAGCTGCTCATCTGCTGCTATAATCCATCCTCTATTAAAGCTGCTCACCTGCTGCTATAATCCATCCTCTATTAAAGCTGCTCACCTGCTGCTATAATCCATCCTCTATTAAAGCTGCTCACCTGCTGCAGTAATCCATCCTCTACTAAAGCTGCTCATCTGCTGCTATAATCCATCCTCTACTAAAGCTGCTCACCTGCTGCAGTAATCCATCCTCTACTAAAGCTGCTCACCTGCTTCAGTAATCCATCCTCTACTAAAGCTGCTCATCTGCTGCTATAATCCATCCTCTACTAAAGCTGCTCATCTGCTGCAGTAATCCATCCTCTACTAAAGCTGCTCATCTGCTGCAGTAATCCATCCTCTACTAAAGCTGCTCATCTGCTGCTATAATCCATCCTCTACTAAAGCTGCTCATCTGCTGCTATAATCCATCCTCTACTAAAGCTGCTCATCTGCTGCAGTAATCCATCCTCTACTAAAGCTGCTCATCTGCTGCAGTAATCCATCCTCTACTAAAGCTGCTCATCTGCTGCAGTAATCCATCCTCTACTAAAGCTGCTCATCTGCTGCAGTAATCCATCCTCTACTTAAAGCTGCTCACCTGCTGCAGTAATCCATCCTCTATTAAAGCTGCTCATCTATACTGCTTCTACTGGCTGCTGCTTCTACTATATATCGGCTAATCTTATAGCTGCTCATCTGCTGCGATTAGAAATGAATGTGAATCGCTGGACTAACGAAAGCCCTGTGAGTCAATAGACTATAGCTATATCTGCATGTGCAGTGTCAATTTTAAGCACATTTTTTACCATTAATTTTTTGTTTTACAGAATACAGAGAGTATTGTCATTGTGATTGATCCTCCATTTAAGTCAAGCTTAATTCAACTTCCACGTTGTATGTGCCTTTCAGTATGTATGGTACGGAAAAAATTTCCTAAAATGCCACAACTGCCAAATGGTATATTTAAAGCATTAAGTTATGCAACAACCAGCACCCCCTTATCTATTGTTTTCAACCTGATAAAGTGACTGACTGCATGACTCTCACCGAAGAAGATGGGCTACCATTCAACTATGTACCTAAACCTCTACCACCTCTTAAGAATGGTGAATTGATGCATAGTCCAGGATTAGCATACTTCCTTGGATTGGAATATGCCCAGTACATTGCACAAGAAAATGGAGTGACAATCCCTGACGATCAAGTCAGTGTTCCTATGTCATCATCAGAGCAAGATAAAAGAGAAATAACCTTTAATACTCTGGAAAAATTCATCGAAGAAGACATTGACTGTTTTACAGAACTGCCCAATGGTAATACCTTCTGCCATTATAGAGGAGGACAAGGAAATATTGTGATTTCAAAAGAGTCCACAGAGGGAATAGTGTCAGGAGCTCTTGTCGAGAGCAAACTGTCCAATTCAAATTCATGTGCACTTGCTCAGCTACAAGCATTCATGTTACAATGCGCCACTAAGGAAATAGTACAAAAATTAAAGGAGAAGCCAGAAGAGGTTAAGGATCTCAAGACAATAACGTGCTATGGACTAACTTTAGTTTCTCTACCACCGGAACCGGTTAATTTGCTCTGTCTTACTATTGATTTTGAAGCAGAACAAACTGCCTATGAATTATTATCATCGGTTTCAGATGAAATTAACTCATTTACTTTTGTTGACAGAGCAATTAAATATATAGTATCAAAAATGTAAATTTTAATGTGACTCTTAGCCTAGCTCCTTTATGTTGTTTTGTGTTGTAATTTGCTGATTTTGAATTCGAACAAACTGTCTATGAACTAACATGTGTCGTTAACTCCTAGACAAAGCATACATAACATCAAAAATGTGGACTTATATGTGTCAGATGATTGTTGCTATTACAGAAGCTGTTATGTAACTTGAACTGCACTATCTGAAGCAGAAACACTGTAATTTTTCTTGCACAAATACATTTAATATTATGCATCGTCAACTCTCTCAAATTTACAAATACTGCAAGCTAAACATTAATGAAGGTTGGCCCAGATCAATTCCTTAGCTCACACTCATTGTAGGCCATCGCAGTATCAATGGCTCATGCTAGTTTAAGACAGCCATGGCAAAGCATGTAGCCAGGCAAGCCCATAACCAGAAAATTGTGGGTGTGACCTACCCTGCAAAATATCGTGCTCTTTGCAACCCCATATGAAATTCTTCCTCAAATTTCTGCTATGGGCATTCATGGCTGCTGTCCGTAGAGACGAGACATCAGGAAACATACACACTAGTTCGTCCTCAAAATTAATAAACATGTAAAATGGATAATTCAGTAGAAGCATGAACACACAAAAAGCAACAAAACAAAATGATCTATCCGGTCATCAAGCATTGCTGGGTACTGTTAGTTATTTCCATATAGGTGCTGGCTGGATTGAGCTTGTCTGCTAGAGGACCATAGAAAGGAGTAAAATATTCTGATCTGTCAGCAGGTCCCACAGCCTGTACTAAGATGAGCAGAAAGTCCACCAAATGACCAATCAAGAAGAACCCCACTGTACACAACTTCAGCAGTCCTGTATAACAGATGATGTACAAAAGGAATGTTTATTTTAGTAACCATAATTACGCAAGTCAGTGTTGAACCTATACCAAAGGAATACTGAAACTAAAACTGAGAAACAAGGTATGTGTGTGATTGAAGCTTTGACATGCACACTCAGCAGCTCAAACATCATGTAAACATGAACCTGATGGTCAAATCCAGTGATTTATACCTAAACATGTTTGCTCATGGAGTTCCCATGGTTTCATTAGTGGTTATGAGAGGACATGGTGGTTTGATTCTTGTTGGCACAAATCCAACAATACCAGCACAAGATTTGCTGACAAAGCTGATCTACTCCATGACCACATGGAGTATACTTCTAGGTGTATGGGTGCAGTAGAGCCCAATGCTAGTATCGACACAGAAAGTTACTAATAATCCATTACCATAACTGCTATTGTGATGCTGATCTATTGATTTCCAAAATTGAACCTCACAAATTAATAAGTGACAACTTACCAATAGCAGGGTAGCCCAGGTAGAAACGATCTATTCCTAGCATGCCCAGGAACAAGGAGAGCCCCACAGCAATGTAGTAGTCATATCGCCTACCCTGTCTGGAGAAACATATACAGTGTGAAAGCTTAATGACATAATGTGTTTCATAAGGGTAGTGGTAACTAAAGGGTTAACCCATGACTACCAAGGCAGTACATGATATAGCGGTATATCGCGTTCTGCCGAGGTGCCATGGGTTAACCGTTTTGTACGAGATATAACCAGTTTAACCACTGAGCGGCGCCTTTGATCTTACGGTTGCCTGAGCCACAAGTTAATTATATAATTTATTTTGATCGAAATTCACAATAATGTACGTGGTATTCGCTACAGTCCTAGTACTGTGAAGTCTATCTCTTGCCTCACACAATAATGACATTAGCGAGCAATTAAAGTTCAAAATAAAACAACATACATTATCAGTGAATATGAATGTCATGGATAGTACCAAGTATGAGAATCATGCATTTCGTATTCAAACTGACGCAGATAGCATCAAGGGATAGTCACCCAATACTCTCCTGTGGAATCGTCTGCTCCCCGGATCAAAGTCTTAATGATCTAAAAATAATTTGGCCTCGATCATTTGATATTGCTCATACAAAATAATTTGGCCTCGATCATTTGATATTGCTCATACAGTGTCTTTGATTGCTGGATAGTAGGCTTTATTCACGTTTCATACCAACTGCATATCATCATGCACAATTGCGCACTTATGTTTTTTCTATAATAGAGCCATTTTGATCCAGATCGCGGAAATTCTACAGCCACAAGGAGGACACTACCCTTTGCGACATGTGTGCATAATTAATAGAAAAGCTCACACAAATCGACAGTTGAAAGGCCTCATAAACCTGGTTACCGTCACGTTGCTATCATCAACAACCTCCAGCTGGCAGCTACTACAGGTACAAGTTATATTAGGAGCCGTGAAGCATTGCGTTGGTACAGAGCCATCTTGACTACAACCTCTATGCGTCTGACTGAACGGATCTACCTCTGGAGTGACACAATAATATCTGACAGCTTGTTAAGAAGAAAAGTTTAGAGAGGGAGGGAGGGGGAGGAAGAGTGAGAGAGGGGGAGGGAGAGAAGAGTGAGAGAGGGAGGGAGAGAGGAGGGGGGAAAGAGGAGAGAGAGAGAGGAGAGGGGAGGGAGAGAGAGGGAGAGAGAGAGGGAGAGAGAGAGGGAGAGAGGAGAGAGAGAGAGAGAGAGAGAGAGAGAGAGAGAGAGAGAGAGAGAGAGGGAGAGGGAGAGGGAGAGGGAGAGGGAGAGGGAGAGGGAGAGGGAGAGGGAGAGGGAGAGAGAGGGAGAGGGAGAGGGAGAGGGAGAGGGAGAGGGAGAGGGAGAGGGAGAGGAGAGGGAGAGGGAGAGGGAGAGGGAGAGGGAGAGGGAGAGGGAGAGGGAGAGGGAGAGGGAGAGGGAGAGGGAGAGGGAGAGGGAGAGGGAGAGGGAGAGGGAGGGAGAGGGAGAGGGAGAGGGAGAGGGAGAGGGAGAGGGAGAGGGAGAGGGAGAGGGAGAGGGAGAGGGAGAGGGAGAGGGAGAGGGAGAGGGAGAGGGAGAGAGAGAGGAGAGGGAGAGGGAGAGAGAGAGAGAGGAGAGAGAGAGGGAGAGAGAGAGACCGGTCAGAAGACCTAAATATAGAGAGTTAGGATACTGTCCAGGTAATAGTTCATCACATGAGATAGCAGTAGACGGCTTGATCGAGGACAGGGCTATCACAAGAGACAGTATTTGTACTAAGCAACCAATCTCCATTCCTGTAGTGGTGAGCATTAATTAGAATAATATCTCGCCGCATAATTTTTTGCGGTTATCAAAATTCTTTATGATAACTAGCGGATCCCCTCGGCGGATGCAGCTAGCTCAAAGAACTACTCTTGCAAGCTTAGCTACTCTTTCTCCCTGTGACTAGATTGGGATCAACTGCTGTGGAATAAGCAATAGAGTCCAGATGAGGTTGGCGCGGGAACGTAATCCGCGAAAACTGTAGCCCTAAAAATTATGTACGATTATCTCTGTTATTTACATAACATGTAGTAATTATCATACGTTGTTTTGTATCTTTCCAGCAGGTATGGCTGATGAAAGTGGAGAGAGTGGTTATGGTGGTGATACATGGCTGGAACAGACCCAGTACTTTGCTCGTCGTGTCTATGAAGATCCTCTGATAGGGCCAGTACCGCTTGATCTCTATGCTGCTTGTGCTATAGGGAACTATGAATGTGTACAAGAAGCAGTAAATAAAGGAGTGAATCTTAATGTCAATAATAAAGGTGTTTGTGTCATTTACACATGCATGTGGTTGTTCTTTGTGTCAATTATCAGCTGAAGCCTCTTGAAGTAGCACAGATTGTGTTGATTGTCTAACTCTATTCTCTGCCTTTGTAGGTGGATGGACGCCACTGATGTACGCTTCTTACGTCGGCCATGACACAGTTGTTAATCTGTTACTAGACGCCAAAGCTGATCCTAACAAGGGAACACCAGAGGGGCTCACACCACTGATGGTGGCTGCCGGGTGTGGAAATGAGTCTGTGTGTTTCTTTCTCATCCAGGTACACAGATACACACTTTACACTTTTCTTTCACACTACACGTTAGAACTGAACCAAACCAGGCCGGCCCGGTTGCAAATCTCTGAGAGTATGAACGCGACTGTACTAAACTATTGCGACACCCCAACTTCACAACTTCCTGCACGGTTTGGTTGTGTCAGAACTTAAGTGTGGTACGGTTCAGCCTGGTTCCAACGCGCAGTGTGAACGGGTTATTACACTACTTGCACACACACACATACACACTTGTACCTGTATCTCGCTTTATCCCTCTCTTGTTTCTCTGTTACAATACCCATTAGCTTAATTGTCCATCTCCCTTTCAGAGTGGAGCCAGGATCAATGACCAAGATAATAGAGGGTACACTGCTTTGTATAACGCTACTCGTCAAGGTCATCAGAACACAGTACAGATATTGCTGGAGCATGGAGCAGAAATTGAGCTATGGTATTCTCTCCTTAGATTTACTCTGTTGTGCTTCCATAGCTAAAGAATAGCATCATCCACTATTGTTTATTTAAGCTGTCTGTTTTGTCTACACTTTGTATTTGTTCTCATAGTGACAAACACAATGGATACACACCGCTAATGATAGCTGCTATGGAGGGAGACCAGATTGTTCTGGATATTCTAATAGCTTGTGTAAGTACTCTAAGATTATAGCAAATGTTCTCAAACAAGAGTGAAACACCCACCTACTAGTACAAACACTGTGCTTCAGTCAGTTCCTATGACAATTGTACTTTCACTGTGTAGCAAGCGGACATCAATGCCAAATCTAATGACGGCAATACAGCACGCACGTTAGCCCTCAAGAATAATCATATCAAGACAGTTAGCTACCTTGATGAAGTGACCATGCTCTATATGTACTATCGGAGTCCTTCTACTGAATGTGAGCTTACTAGATATGGTACATTGTGTCTTGACGTATATTCTGTTTTCAGCTGATGTAACCATCGATGTGTCCAGTAGTCTTGACCATTTAGACGATGACCTTCACTCTGGTCCAGCGGAGGTTGAAGAGTGGACTCAGAAAAGAATGATTCAGATGAAACTCGGTCGCAGGGCTGGACCTCGCTGGAGTCTTCCTCCGGAATACATTGGTAAGACCAGGCACCTCTTAAAATCTCAGTCATTTATAAAATGGCTTGCATATACTATTCTTAGTAGCTTATATACACAACACATAGATTAAGTCGTTCACAGATATTTACTTGCTGCAGGATCAGGTTCTAAATTGAGACGTTGTAGTAGTATTTCTGAAACAGCAGTCACAAGAAGATTGAAGTTTCGACCAGCCGTGAGTAACTGCCTTCTGTTATCAAGTGCTGATAGTATCTTTGGATTCTATGTCTAGATGTCTCTTCCAGAGTCTCAGTTCCATTCAAGATTTGATGAAGAATGTGAGGAGTCCCCTGAAGATAGCATGGGGAAGCTACAGGAATTCCTTTTTCATCTTGGTCTTCAAAAGTATTACGAAGTGTTCGAACAGCATGAAATCGGGTTTAGGGCAATGCTTGATTTAACCGACACTGACCTTAGAAAACTGTTTGAGTGAGTTTCTTGTGACTCGTGTTTGCTCAATAATCATGAGTTGTCTGTTGTTATAGTAAAGTTGGTCCAAGAAAGAAGCTTCTAACAGCCATACAAGAGTACCGGGAGATGGAAGAAGATGGGAATGATGTAACTGGCTCAACAAGCACTCTTGTAGGCAAGAAAACTCCGGAAATGTTAGAAAATTTCGATAAGGGAGGAGCATCACACGCCCACACCAAGCAGGTAGCAGAGCTAAAGGAGATTCAAAAAGAAGTATGTTACACACACGCACTGTGAATTACTATGCAGTTCTTTAGTTAGAAGAACGGCTGCATATCTGTGAGAAAGAGCTAGCCAGAGAAAATGAACTAAAGAAGATGGCAGAAGGCTTGTTGCTACAACTACAGCAGAGCAAGGCACAAACCGTGAAGATCACCAGTGATTTGAAGGACACACTTCTCAGTGTTCTTAAGCACACTAATGCCTTCAGGTGAGCAGGTGGTAGAATTGTGACAAGACGATTAGAGTTACCACCATACACTATCTTTTTCACTTTCTCAGTGACATGTACAGTGTAGAGTCAGTTAGTTGTATGCATGTTGTCAGTTTGTACTTGAACAAGCTTTACATTATTGTAATATGACAGTTATCCCTAGGTGCTAAGACACTAACGCTTCACTGTCATCTGTTTTTCTTGTCTTCCAGGAAGACTCACAGCAGTATGGTGGAACAGCTAAGCAGTCAGACTTCCATTCCTCGTGACCAACTCAAAGTATTACTTTCTCAACTCGGAGCGGAGTTGGAAGCTGTCACACGATCCACCCAGCAAGCACTACAGGACAGCAAAGCTGTGCACCACCAACTCAGCTCATTATCATAACATTTTCGTCTTTATTTTTGTACTTTAGCCGGTTATTCAATATCATGTTTCTATTGTGAGATAGTTCACTTTTAAACTTTCAAATGTTAGACAGTTTGCTAATCAAAAAGTTTTGTGTTTACAGTTTAAAACAAATTATCAGACGATAAATCTTGTTTCTATTCATTGTGTTCCGGTACTGCTCCACACGTTCTTGAAATTATTCTGTGACAAGAAATACATTTGTAAGTGTGCATCATTGTAACCACCACTTACTAAGAGGTTGGCATGCAGTTTGGCACTCGTATTGAGACTCGAATCTATTGTTGTTGCCTCCACAACCCAGATAGTAGAACAGCTTGCATCGGGACTCATACACATCAAAATACCACACGTATTTTGGAAAATATTGCC
This sequence comes from Haliclona indistincta, assembly GCA_964017065.1. Classification (NCBI taxonomy): domain Eukaryota; kingdom Metazoa; phylum Porifera; class Demospongiae; order Haplosclerida; family Chalinidae; genus Haliclona; species Haliclona indistincta. The sequence continues at coordinate 10,251,464 of OZ024785.1, forward strand.
CATATGTACAGAATTCACCATAGTCTAAATTTAACAGACACCGGTATGGAGGGATGGCCTGAAAAATGCAAAGATCATTACCAATAATGTGAAGCTAACATTCTTACATTTCTATGACAAAACCACATACACTCTCGTTCTGTTGCAAAGTTGTTCATATTTCCAAAGCAACCACCCCAGGCAAAGAGCCTACAGCTGTCCAACGAGGACTCATAGTAGTAGCGAGGCTGTGAGGCATAGCAAGGTCCATGTACTGGTGGTCGATTGCATATCCAATCATAACACTGGGCAGCTTGCTCTAGTAGGAAAATAATCAATTATCTTACAATGTTTTATACTCATTCACCTTTAGACTCAGCTTGATTTGTCACAAGAAAAAGTAGGAGAAATATTACGGCAGACTTTACAAATCCCTTCATTTTTCTGTCAGGCTGACTAGAACTGGTCTAAAAGCAGGCTACCTCACTGTCTAAAATGAGAAGCTTATGCTTGGCAAGGAAGATATAGTGCAACGTTGAATAGCTGCACTTGTTTTGCATGTTCAAAAACAGCTTATCATTATAAACATCTGTGCTGAGTTACATAGGAAGGTATAGTATGCTATGACCATAATTTTATTACAAAAATGAATAATTATTACTATTATTTCAGCAGTTTTCTACATACAGTATTGTTTGTTTCATCTCTGTATTGAGCTTTAGCCTGCAGAGAAATGACATCACAGTCAACACTGTATTATGCAAAAAAAACTTACGTCTAGGTTTGCATGATGAAACACATTCGAATTTAGAATCAAATCTGTTTGTGTTTCCTCCGCAGCCACCGTATGTAAACTTTTTACACTTAGAGTCAGCTATGTCATAGTACCACTTCTCTCCCGCATCGTAAGGATAGTAACAACTACTGCTTCCACTATCCATATGCTGAAGACACATGTAGGGTGGATTAATCTACACAAAAGAGAAAATACAAGTCCGTAATATAGTACGACTAGTGGAGATCTTGCTTACCCTACGGAAACACATCCACATGCACTCCTCAAAGGTTTTGTAGTTGTTCAAGTTACCATAGCAGCCGCCATAGGTGAACATTTGACAACTATCAATCGCAGGCTCATAGTAATATCGAAGCATAAACTTCTTACAAGGTCCATGCTTTGCAGGTCGGTCACAAACCCATGGAAAGCATTGTGCTGCATCAACTTCAAAAACATGGAAAATAACACTTGTCTTATCTGATAATTATAATGCTCACTTTCTGCTTCAATATGGTCGACTGCTACAGCAAGCATAACCAAAAAAAGGGCTAAGGCGACTATCGTCCTCATTGTGAGAATCTTACAACTGGCACTATACACACAAAATGCCTACCAGAGTTACTGACAGTATATTTAATGCTATTGTAAGTTCCTTGAACTTAATAACCAGTATTGTAAGTGATACTAGTTGCTATAGTGATACTGTTTGATGCACTGTTACAGGGGAAGTCACTACTGCTCACAAGTTATTGCTACAGTTGCAACTGAGCATCCCTACAGTTTAGAACCACTTATCACAAATTCATACCTGCCAATATCAACACCTGTCTGTGTTAACTTGATACCCTCCAAAAATGCAGTGAAATTTGATAAAAGCAAAGCATCACTGGCATTTGTCAGTGGTGTAAACATGCTGTCCAAACTGGTCTGTTTGCTTCTCTGTGTAGAACTTACTATTCTTGAAGTTGTTGGTAAGTGAAAGAGATTAAGTAGAATGTAACTTTGTGCTATTTTTTAAATAGTTGGATCTGAGATAGATTTAAGATGTGGAAGTGTCTCAGCTAAAGAAATTTGTGGAAACACAGTAACAGTCGAGTACTATTGCAATGTTCCAAGCCAAAATTTGAACTGGAGAATTTCACGACAATCTGGAACTAACAAGGGAATTAAGTTTGGGATTGATATAACTCCTAAATCTGAAGTATTTGACATTGGTACAGCAAGACTGATAAGTGTTGGTGCTGAAAATGGCCGTAGTGATGTTCCTGGTGCACTAAGCACATTGCATTTGAATATTACTTATGCTTCTACTGACGGTAAAGGTGACATCACAGTCTCCTGTCAAGACTTGGGTGATGATAATACTAGAACTTGCCCAACAATAGCTCTGACAAGCCGTAAGAATAATACAATGCATTGAATTGTCTATTTATCACCATCGTAGATATTCCTGTTCCAAACAATCTGCGAAAAGTGAGTGAAAGCCAGAACGGTGAATTTACTATAGGCTGGGATTCTCCTAAAACTGATATTAGAATCACCGGCTACATAGTTAATATAAATCCTCCACCTTCATCTGGGATCTGTGCTAAAGGAATTTGCTCGGTTGATGCGGTCACTAACTGTTCAACAACTACATGCACCTTTGTCATTGACCATCTAGATCACAATACAGAGTATCATATAGCTCTTCAATCAGTCAATTGTGCAGGAAGAAGTGTTCCTACTGAACCACTAGTTAAACCAGCCAAAGATGATCATTCTTGTAAGTCACAGCTGTGTCACGAGATTTAAAAATCAAAGATAGCATAGCATTTAACACAGTGTAATAATTCTGCTGACATAACTTTGTTTGTCCACAGCTACTGGGATGCGTGTCAAAATAACCAGTTCTACTTCTTCCTTATTTCTCCACGATGCCAGTCATGTTGTCCCAACACTTTCTTTGACCACACACCATCTGCCAAGTTCATTATCATCAATGACAATACAAGGGTCAAACACCAGCAGTCCAAGCCAAGTTGGTATGTAATTTACTGTACACAGCTAAGTTAAACAGTTTATTTTTATCTACTGCAACACAAGCTTAATTACAAATCTTTTGATCTCAGATTCAATATTGTGGCCGGCTTTATTGATGGGGGCAATAACACTATCAACAATCATCTGCCTACCGGTTCTTGTTCTGGTCTTAGTGTGGTGTTGCATTGCAGCAAAGAAACGACAGAGCAAGCAAAATCAAACACCCAGTCATCTTAAAAGTGGGCACTCATATATGTATCATCGCAGCAATGTACCGGAACCTATCTATGATGTACCATCATGGATCACTGATAACAACAAGACAAGGAGTAGCATGATGTATAATGGAGCTTATCGGGGCGGCTTTATCATGAGTACTAATATTGCTTATCAAGATGAATTTGTTGTAAGTGAAAATGATGCCTATGACAAAGTCCGATGCAACATTAAGATGAGCAGCATTGACAAGACCTACAATGATGCTTTTGGTATAAAACAAGGCCAGAACCATCAAGAAAAATTTGATATGAGTGGAAACAGTGCCTATTCTACTACACTACCCCGTTATGAGTGACTTCAAAAGCTATTACAGTGTGCTCCATTTTGACAGGCGGACATTATTACTATTTTGATCTTGTTCTGCTCAATAAAATAATTTTACCAATTTAATGTATGGAGCGGCACTTTTAAGGATTTAGTTGTTATAGTAGATTGCGTCATAAATACAAGCCATTCATCATTCTTAGTCTGTCACCATGACGATTGCTGATGACATCAATAGTACCACCACTTTGACCCCAAATACTGAAACTTGACACTTCTGCCCTAGAACTAGTTCAGACAGTTCAGCCTTAGTTATGTTTTGCGTCAAAGTAGCAAACTTGCACACATAGACAAATATTTTTCTATGTAATCTAGTTGAAACATAGTAAAGGGTCTAGTTATAATGGTATCACATATTGCTCAAAGAAGTTGATATCACTGTCAATATTAACACTTCACTAACCTGGGTATAATTTAAAAAGTGTAGGTAATAAGAAATTAATAAGCAGAAAACTCTGCTATGTGTATTTGTTAGCTACAGTAAGATCAGTCAAGTTACCTGCTTCACCACAACTTCTCATCACTATACTGATGTAACATTTGTGGTTATAAGCACCTATAACTCAAACAAATCTTGCATTGATGTACAACCACAAGAACTGATTTCAAGCTATGTTGCAAGATGCTTGCTAACCAGGAAGTTCCTAGTACTCTTACCAAAGGACATCCTGTGGGCTAAACTTCTTAAAGCAAATATCACCTCAAAATATACATAATACCACATGACTTCCTTGAGTTAGGAAGGTTTCTTCAGGCAATGATTTTGATAATGCACCAATGAATTGAGGAGTTTAGTGAAAATCTATGCAGAGCATGGCATTCTTGAATGTACTGCAACAGCTTGATGTCTAACATTGAACGGTGTTATAACGCTCTGATTTTACTGCAATGTCACCTCAGTCTGGCTCTTAACTCTCTTATATCGAGTTATTGTGACTATATTTTTTATTTTTAATTAAAATTTTGAAGTGGTCAGCAACCAAAAAACACAGATTGATGCATAACTGTACATATAATAGTTATTGTGGTAAGTAGTCGGAAGCAGCTGCTATAGAACTCGTATATGCAGATTGCATACTCAGACCAATGTTTATGATAAAAAGTGCTCATCATTGCATGTTCAATACGAATGAGTTCATGTACTTCATGTGCTTCAGTGTGACCCTCTCTTACGTACCATTTGACAGTCTTGTGATAATCATGTTGACATTACTTATTATATAATGCGCATAATAACCTCAGGGGAGAATGATTAGACATGTTGTTGACCTTTCCGCGCTGCACTTCCAGTTCCGCCCCGTTATTACGTCAGGCTACTACAATTTTGTGGTCAGGAGGTCGCCCACGTGTTCGCGTGTGATGATAGTATAAAAGCAAGAATGAAAATGAAGCACGGCACAGCTTTATTCGCAATGGCTTTTAGCGCTATCTGCACCCTAGTACTCTTTAGCTCTCTCATCGCTGCATCTCAAGCAGCAACTGATGCAGAATTGACTCAAAAGTATCGATTCAACAAGGTTCTGGATGGCAGCAACGAATACAAGCTCTACTGGAGTTTCAACAGACAAGAGGAGACGATCACGTTTGCAGTACGTGTGGGCACGACTGGATGGATTGGTTTTGGACTATCACCGAACGGACAAATGCCTAACAGTGATGTAGTCGTGGGTTGGGTAGACGACTCTGGAACAGCTCACTTTCATGTAAGCAAGTACAATACTATTCCTGCTACATGTATGTTACTAAATGCTGGAACGAACGTGTGCAGGATCGCCGAACCACGTGTCGCTGCAATCCTACAATCGACGAAATTCAGGACTGGAAATTACTCAACGGGGTGGAATCAGATGGCTACACAGTGTTGGAGTTTACTAGAAACTGGACAACTTGTGACCCCAATAACAGAGACATCAAGGTAATAAAAATTTAACAGTATCTGCACAAAATAACTATTTCTTTATAATAGCCTGAGACACAGCGTGTTATCTGGAGTTACAGAACTGAGTCTGATCCTACTGATATTAACTCAATTGGATATCACACTGGAGACAGAGGAAGTGCTAGCGTAAATCTGTTGGGTGGCTTGGAAGAGACACGCACTATTCCTTCAGACTCTAAATCTTTTATTGTCAGAAACAAGAATGTGAGTTGCATTTATATGAAGAGCATGCATGCACGAACTTAATGATATTTAATTCCACAGTTGACAGTTCCTGGTAGAGATACAACTTACTGGTGTTCAAACCACTTGATTTTTGATGTAACTGGTGGTCAGCTATGGGACCAAACAATCTACATATACAGAGTAAGTTCATGCAATTCATGATAATAAAATTATCACAATCAATATTATTGCAGGCACGACCTCATATTACACCCGAGAATCTTGCTCATGTTCACCATATGATGGTGTTCGTATGTCCAACATATTCCGTTTTAGAAGATGGAATCTGTTCCAACATCACCAACAACTTCTTTGGCTGTTTTGGTGGTGAAATATTAGGAGCATGGGCCGTAAATGGACAGGTATATGATTGGTGCAACCATGTATAATCCTTATCAATTATTCATGAAAATTTCATTTTAGGATTTTCTGTTTCCTGAAGATGTCGCTTTTCCCTTGTACATCGGACCAGATGTGAATAAGCCATATAAGCTGCTTCTTGAAATGCACTATGATCAAACTCCTTCTGGTGGTATTGTAGACAGCTCTGGAATGGAGTTCTTTTACACACTTCAAAAACCAACTCACTTAGCTGGGACAGTCACCGTGTCTATTGGAGTACTCCCTGTGCTGATCATACCTCCAAATGCTGACGATTTTACAGTGAAGACAACCTGTGCTTCCTCATGCACTGACCAGGTATGATACGAACACTGAACTAGACAGCTATCCAAGTGCATTATTGCTTTTCATGCAGAATCTTCCAGATAATGGAGTGACAGTGTTTGCATCATTTCTTCACAGTCATCTTCTTGGTAAGACAGCATATTTATATCAGTCTTCACCACTATAACTTGTCCTCTGCAACAGGTACAGGAATGAAAGTTAAACATTTTCGAAGTGTGAACGATACTGCTTGTAATGCTGTTGAAGAGCTTGAGCCCATTGATTCTAATCCATCTTATGACTTCGACTTTCAGCAACTGAACCATTTGCAGAGACGTGTTCATGTGAAAAAGGTCAGTAAATCCTAACTAGTAGAGGAAAAGTTTATCATGTGCTTGTTATAGGGTGACACCATTCAATTGGAATGCCATTACAAGAGCAGTGGTACTGGACGTAAAAATGTCACACTGGTTAGTGCGTGCATTCCATATGACAAAAAACATTTGAACATCTGTTGTATATTATAGGGAGGAGAAGGGACTAAAGAAGAGATGTGTCAGTCAATGTTAATCTATTATCCAAGAGCTGATCTGACTACATGTGGTACATATCCTAATGCTAATCATTCTTATCGTCAGTTTCTCAACAAACACTATCAGTGAGTTCATTCCACAAATTTGTTAACTGTAATGACTCAACTGTTTTTTACTAGGGGTCAGATATTGGATATCTTGCAAGCTGAAGAGGCTATTAACTCATTCTATCGTGAAGGTATAAATCAAGCATTCAACTGGATTGATTGGAATAATGAAGCAATCCAAGACTTGCAAGACTCTATCAACAATGCAACAATGGAGAGAGAAGTGTGTTCAACCAATAGAGTGAGTCAGTCCACTAGTAATATTAGAACAATCATTATGATCGTTTTTTATAGAATGAAGTTCCTACAACTATTCCATTGAAACCTAAGTTTACTCCAGATTGCACTTATGAAACTCCTAACAAATGCACAGGATCACAACCACAGTCATGCTGTGCACGACTAAGCTAGAACATTCAACTAGAATAATTATTAGATAGATTATAGCATGCATTGCTGTGCAATGTATCATTGTAATTATGTTGTAATTATGATAATTTTGATGCAGCAGAAATCGTATCAAAAAATGCGTTTTGTTTGTTAGTAATCCAACCTTTCTTATTAATTTTTGTAAAAATGCTAACAAAGTGTTTATATTGGAAGCTTCGGCTCTAGTTGCCATAGTAACACTGTCTGATCAATGCAGAGGATCACTGGCCTGTCATAAATGAACCATTTACAGCAAATTTTGGCACAGGCTCTGTGTGAGAATTTGTTCTTGGTAGTCAGCTGCGGTTCTTCTAGAATGAAGCTGTGATATAATCTGGTGTGGTCACCGTCTAATCACCAACAAAATTGAACTTACGGAGGGTTGTTTTTTTCTATAATAGTTTTGATAATCAAGGACACACAATAGCTTCTCTGCTATTGTGTGTCCTTGATTATCAAAACTATTATAAAAAAACAACCCTCGGTAAGTTCAATTTTGCAAGCATCAGTATTTTTTAGCATAGTCCATAGAATTTTTAGGCTAACTCAGCGTTTACTTGCAGATAAACAGCGTATGCAATCATTCAAAGCTTGAACACATGTCAGTACGAATCTGCTGTTTTGAAAGCAAGACTCATGTGCTAAAATAGATTACATAAGCTATGGCAACAGATCACTGACATCTATCACCATGACAATGACTGATGACATCAAAATTTACTCCTTTGATCTAAGAAATCCAATGCCCAAGCAAATTATTGCTTATCTGTACATGGACATTCATTACGTAAAGACATCCTGTCAGGCCTTTCTCCTCCATCACTGTCTGTTCTGATTGTGCTTAGTGAAGTTGACCATTCATTCATTATTAACTGAGGCAACAAATATACAGTTGAACCTCTCTAAGGCGGACCATTGGGACAGATAAAATTGTTAATTATTGAGAGGATGTCCTCTGGTCAGGGGTCTATTATACATCTACTTGTCATTATGTGGGTTATAATTATTTGGGATTCGGTAAGTGTCCTTTATAGAGAAATGAGTGGTGACCGCTAAAGCCCACAAACAATCCAGATTACTCCAACCATCAGATAATACTGTATTATCTATGCTCCAACCAGAATCACGCCCCGTTGACACGCATCGAAGTACCACCTTGTGCACAACAGAAGAAAGAACCTTACTATACACTCCATGTTTACATTGTTGCCACAATAAGGACAGGAATAGTCAACCAGCATGCTTACTTTTGGTAAAAAAATTGCACGCTAAGGGAGGCCGAGAGCGGGTAATTCTGGAAACGGCAAAAACAACAACTTTGTCTATGTGCTATCTTTCAGTCAAGTTGTAGTTTTAATGATGACTGGCAGGATGAAAACACGCACATTTAACAATACAACCAGAAAATATTTGCAAAATATTGGCAGCTTCGATCTGATACTGTAAAGGCACAACATTTTTAGCCAATGCAATGCATATCACCCCAATTATTACAAGGATAGATAGTAATGGTAATGAAACCACAACTGTTACAGAGGTGCTAGTTGTTATAGTAACAGATCACATAAATGGTACTCAAATTACTCAATAGACATTCTCAGTCTATCACCATGACAATGTCTAATGACATCAAAATTGACACCACATTGACCAAACAGCTGAAACCTGATACCCAACAACTATTATTGCTCAATAGTACGGCTTGTTCACAGTGTCATGACATCATACAACACAGCATCCTGTTCGACCTTTCTCCTCAGCACTGTCTGTTCCGATTCAAGGCTTGTGGTTAAGGAGGTCGCCCACGTGTTCGTATGTTTTGTGACAACTATAAAACCAAGAGTAGAAAACTGCAAATCACATTGAATTCGAAATGGCTTTTAGCACATTGCTGATTCTCTTTAGTTCTCTCATCGCTGCATCGTACGCAGTAACAGATGCAGAATTGACACAAAAGTATCGATTCAACAAGGTTCTGGATGGCAGCAACAACTACAAGCTCTACTGGAGTTTCAACAGACAAGAGGAGACGATCACGTTTGCAGTACGTGTGGGCACGACTGGATGGATTGGTTTTGGACTATCACCGAACGGACAAATGCCTAACAGTGATGTTGTCGTGGGATGGGTAGACAACTCTGGAACAGCTCAATTTCATGTAAGCAAGTACAATACTGTTGCTGTTACATGCATGTTACTAAATGCTGGAACGAACGTGTACAGGATCGCCGAACCACGTGTCGCTGCAATCCTGCAATCGACGAAATTCAGGACTGGAAATTACTCAACGGGGTGGAATCAGATGGCTACACAGTGTTGGAGTTTACTAGAAACTGGACAACTTGTGACCCCAATAACAGAGACATCAAGGTAATAAAAATTTTTAAACTATGATATGAATAATTCTCTTTGATGTAATGAGGTATCCAAATTCGCGTATTCACCTGTGCGTGGGCGGGCGTAAAAAACATGGCGCCACCACGCACTAGGCAGCAAACTAAGCGCCGTTTATCACGCTATTTGTATGTTTTGCGCCGTTTCGGGTAGCTTGCTGGTACAAGAGTGCTATTTTCTCTCCAAGTAAGTCGAAATCATAGTTTAAACCGGTTATAAACCTCGGTTTTCGGTGCATATGTGAATTTGGATTCCTCGGGCTTCGCCCTCGGTATCCAAATTCCCATATACACCTCTACCTCGGTTTATAACCTACATAACAGTATCTGCACAAAAATTAATGACTCTTTTTTATAATAGCCTGAGACACAGCGTGTTATCTGGAGTTACAGAACTGAGTCTGATCCTACTGATATTAACTCAATTGGATATCACACTGGAGACAGAGGAAGTGCTAGCATAAATCTGTTGGGTGGCTTGGAAGAGACACGCACAATTCCTTCAGACTCTAAATCTTTTATTGTCAGAAACAAGAACGTGAGTTGCATTTATATGAAGAGCATGCAATGAACAAACTTAATGATATTTAATTCCACAGTTGACAGTTCCTGGTAGAGATACAACTTATTGGTGTTCAAACCACTTGATTTTTAATGTAACCGGTAGTCAGCTATGGGACCAAACAATCTACATATACAGAGTAAGTTCAATCACTGTGAAATTCATTGCCATGTGCAATAATTATTTCAATTGCAGGCACGACCTCATATTACACCCGAGAATCTTGCTCATGTTCACCATATGATGGTGTTTATATGTCCAACATATTCTGTTTTAGAAGATGGAATCTGTTCCAACATCACTAACAACTTCTTTGGCTGTTTTGGTGGTGAAATATTAGGAGCATGGGCCGTAAATGGACAGGTATATGATTGTTACAACCATGTAAATCAATTATTCATGAAAATTTCGTTTTAGGATTTTCTTTTTCCTGAAGATGTCGCTTTTCCCTTGTACATTGGACCAGATGTGAATAAGCCATACAAGCTGCTTCTTGAAATGCACTATGATCAAACTCCTTCTGGTGGTATTGTAGACAGCTCTGGAATGGAGTTCTTTTACACACTTCAAAAACCAACTCACTTAGCTGGGACAGTCACCGTGTCTATTGGAGTACTCCCTGTGCTGATCATACCTCCAAATGCTGACGATTTTACAGTGAAGACAACCTGTGCTTCCTCATGCACTGACCAGGTATGATACGAACACTGAACTAGACAGCTATCCAAGTGCATTATTGCTTTTTTATGTAGAATCTTCCAGATAATGGAGTGACAGTGTTTGCATCATTTCTTCACAGTCATCTTCTTGGTAAGACAGCATATTTATATCAGTCTTCACCACTATAACTTGTCCTCTGCAACAGGTACAGGAATGACTGTTAAACATTTTCGAAGTGTGAACGATACTGCTTGTAATGCTGTTGAAGAGCTTGAGCCCATTGATTCTAATCCATCTTATGACTTCGACTTTCAGCAACTGAACCATTTGCAGAGACGTGTTCATGTGAAAAAGGTCAGTAAATCCTAACTAGTAGAGGAAAAGTTTATCATGTGCTTGTTATAGGGTGACACCATTCAATTGGAATGCCATTACAAGAGCAGCGGTACTGGACGTAAAAATGTTACACTGGTTAGTGCGTTCATTCCATACGACAAAAAGCATTTAAACATCTGTTGTATATTATAGGGAGGAGAAGGGACTAAAGAAGAGATGTGTCAGTCAATGTTAATCTATTATCCAAGAGCTGATCTGACTACATGTGGTACATATCCTAATGCTACTCATTCTTATCGTCAGTTTCTCAACAAACACTATCAGTGAGTTCATTCCACAAATTTGTTAACTGTAATGACTCTACTATTTTTACTAGGGGTCAGATATTGGATATCTTGCAAGCTGAAGAGGCTATTGACTCATTCTATCGTGAAGGTATAAATCAAGCATTCAACTGGATTGATTGGAATAATGAAGCAATCCAAGACTTGCAAGACTCTATCAACAATGCAACAATGGAGAGAGAAGTGTGTTCAACTAATAGAGTGAGTCATCCACTAGTAATATTAGAACAATGATTATTATTGTTTTTTATAGAATGAAGTTCCTACAACTATTCCATTGAGACCTAAGTTTACTCCAGATTGCACTTATGAAACTCCTAACAAATGCACAGGATCACAACCGCAGTCATGCTGTGCAAGACTAAGTGGAAACAACTAAAACATTCAACTAGAATATTAGAAAAATCATAGCATGCATTGCTGTGCGATGTATCATTGTAATTATGTTGCAATTAAGACAATATTTTGAAATTGTATCACAAAATGCGTTTTGTTTGTTAGCTTTCTTATTTTGTAAAAACGCTAACAAAGTGTTTATATTGGGAGTTTCAGCTCTAGTTGCCATAGCAAAACTGTCTGATCAATGCTGAGGACCACTGCTATAAATGAACCATTTAAAGCAAATTTGGCATAGGCTCAGTGTGAGAATTTGTTCTTGGTAGTCAGCTGTGGTTCTTCTAGAATGAAGCTGTGATATAATCTGGTGTGGTCACCGTCTAATCACCAACAACTCCTGGAAAGTTTAATTTGCAAGCATCAGTATTTTTGTTAGCATAGTTAGCTTGAACACATGTAGTACAGTACAGTACAAGTGTGCCGTCTTGGAAGCAAAATCATGTGCTAAAATAGATTACATAAGCTATGGCAACAGATCACTGACAACAATCTATCACCATGACAATGACTGATGACATCAAAATTTAACCCTTTCATCTAAAAATCCAATGCCCAAGCCAATTGTACATGAGCATATTCACTACCTAATGACATCCTGTCAGACCTTTCTCCTCATCACTGTCTGTTCTGATCCAAATCTTGTACTTAGTGAAGTTGTCCATTGATTCATGATTAACTGAGACAACAAAAGCTCTCTAAGCTGAACCATTGGGACGAATAATTAGTGAGAGGGTGTTCTCTGGTCAGGGGTCTACTATACATGTACATTATATGGGTTGTATTTTTGGGATTCGGTAAGTCAATTATAGAGGGATCGATCGATGAGTGGTGTCTGGCCGCTAAAGCCCCATTTACACACGCCCAATCTGGATTACTTCAACCATAGATAATACAGTACTGCATTATCTATGCTCCAACCCGGATCGCATCCTGTTTACACGCAACCCAAAATGCAGGTGATTTTGATGTGATCGAAGCACCATCTCGTGCACAACAGAAGGGAGAACCTTGCTATACACTCCACGTTTACTTTGTTGCCACAATAAGGACAGGAATAGTCAACCAGCTTGCTTACAATACGTCTAGAAATCGGTTATTGTTTGCTAATCCAAGACTTGCCTTGGCTAGGAAAAGATAGATAGAGGGAAGAACATGATTCACCGTCCTTCTGCTAGCTGTGCAATGCTAACTACAATTCACAATTCACCAATTCAAGCAGTAAAGTGGGATTGATCCGGATTCAATTTTATGCCTTTAGAAAAGACAAGAAGCACAGCAGATTAACCTAAAAAACAAATACTATTTTTGATGGGTTTCTAGCACATCATTTAGTGCAAAGATGGTACATGCATCTTTAAGCTGTAATACAACATTTTACCCCATGCAATGCATATCACCCCAATTATTACAAGGATGGATATTAATGGTAATAAAAGAACAAATGTTACAGAGGTGCTAGTTGTTATAGTAACAGATCACCTCAATAGACATTCTCAGTCTATCACCATGACAATGCCTGATGACATCAAAATTGACACCACATTGACCAAACAGCTGAAACATGATACCCAACAACTATTATTGCTCAATAGTACAGCTTGTTCACAGTGTCATGACATCATACAACACAGCATCCTGTTCGACCTTTCTCCTCAGCACTGTCTGTTCCGATTCACGACTTGTGGTTAAGAAGGTCGCCCACGTGTTCGAATGTTGTGACAACTATAAAAACCAAGAGTAGAAACCGAACGACAGCAAATCTCATTGAATTCGAAATGGCTTTTAGCACATTGCTGATTCTCTCTAGTTCTCTCATCGCTGCATCGTACGCAGTAACAGATGCAGAATTGACTCAAAAGTATCGATTCAACAAGGTTCTGGATGGCAGCAACAACTACAAGCTCTACTGGAGTTTCAGCAGACAAGAGGAGACGATCACGTTTGCAGTACGTGTGGGCACGACTGGATGGATTGGTTTTGGACTATCGCCGAACGGACAAATGCCTAACAGTGATGTAGTCGTGGGATGGGTAGACAACTCTGGAACAGCTCAATTTCATGTAAGCAAGTACAATACTATTGCTGCTACATGTATGTTACTAAATGCTGGAACGAACGTGTACAGGATCGCCGAACCACGTGTCGCTGCAATCCTGCAATCGACGAAATTCAGGACTGGAAATTACTCAACGGGGTGGAATCAGATGGCTACACAGTGTTGGAGTTTACTAGAAACTGGACAACTTGTGACCCCAATAACAGAGACATCAAGGTAATAAAAATTTAACAGTATATGCACAAAATAACTCTTTCTTTATATTAGCCTGAGACACAGCGTGTTATCTGGAGTTACAGAACTGAGTCTGATCCTACTGATATTAACTCAATTGGATATCACACTGGAGACAGAGGAAGTGCTAGCGTAAATCTGTTGGGTGGCTTGGAAGAGACACGCACTATTCCTTCAGACTCTAAATCTTTTATTGTCAGAAACAAGAATGTGAGTTGCATTCATATATGAAGAGCATGCATGCACGAACTTAATGATATTTAATTCCACAGTTGACAGTTCCTGGTAGAGATACAACTTACTGGTGTTCAAACCACTTGATTTTTGATGTAACTGGTGGTCAGCTATGGGACCAAACAATCTACATATACAGAGTAAGTTCATGCAATTCATGATAATAAAATTATCACAATCAATATTATTGCAGGCACGACCTCATATTACACCTGAGAATCTTGCTCATGTTCACCATATGATGGTGTTCGTATGTCCAACATATTCTGAAAATTTACAAGATGGTATCTGTTCCAATGTCACTACAAACTTCTTTGGCTGCTTTGGTGGTGAAATATTAGGAGCATGGGCCGTAAATGGACAGGTATGATTGATGCATTTAAACTACAGTGACTGTATATTAATTCTTGTTGAATTTTTAGGATTTTCTGTTTCCTGAAGATGTCGCTTTTCCCTTGTACATCGGACCAGATGTGAACAAGCCATACAAGCTGCTTCTTGAAATGCACTATGATCAAACTCCTTCTGGTGGTATTGTAGACAGCTCTGGAATGGAGTTCTTTTACACTCTTCAAAAACCAACTCACTTAGCTGGGACAGTCACTGTGTCTATTGGAGTACTCCCTGTGCTGATCATACCTCCAAATGCTGACGATTTTACAGTGAAGACAACCTGTGCTTCCTCGTGCACTGACCAGGTATGATACAAACACTGAACTAGAGAGCTATTCAAGTACATTATTGCTTTTTCATGCAGAATCTTCCAGATAATGGAGTGACAGTGTTTGCATCATTTCTTCACAGTCATCTTCTTGGTAAGACAGCATATTTATATCAATCTTCATCACTATAACTTGTCCTCTGCAACAGGTACAGGAATGACAGTTAAACATTTTCGAAGTGTGAACGATACTGCTTGTAATGCTGTTGAAGAACTTGAGCCCATTGATTCTAATCCATCTTATGACTTCGACTTTCAGCAACTAAACCATTTGCAGAGACGTGTTCATGTGAAAAAGGTCAGTAAATTCAAAATAGTAGAGAAAAGGTTTATCATGAATAATTGTGTTTGTTATAGGGTGACACCATTCAATTGGAATGCCATTACAAGAGCAGCGGTACTGGACGTAAAAATGTTACACTGGTTAGTGCGTGCATTCCATACGACAAAAAGCATTTAAACATCTGTTGTATATTATAGGGAGGAGAAGGGACTAAAGAAGAGATGTGTCAGTCAATGTTAATCTATTATCCAAGAGCTGATCTGACTACATGTGGTACATATCCTAATGCTACTCATTCTTATCGTCAGTTTCTCAACAAACACTATCAGTGAGTTCATTCCACAAATTTGTTAACTGTAATGATCCTACTATTTTTACTAGTGGTCAGATATTGGATATCTTGCAAGCTGAAGAGGCTATTGACTCATTCTATCGTGAAGGTATAAATCAAGCATTCAACTGGATTGATTGGAATAATGAAGCAATCCAAGACTTGCAAGACTCTATCAATAATGCAACAATGGAGAGAGAAGTGTGTTCAACCAATAGAGTGAGTCAGTCCACTAGTAATATTAGAACAATGATTATTATTGCTTTTATAGAATGAAGTTCCTACAACTATTCCATTGAGACCTAAGTTTACTCCAGATTGCACATATGAAACTCCTAACAAATGCACAGGATCACAACCGCAGTCATGCTGTGCACGACTAAGTGGAAACAACTAGAACAATAGATTTATTAATTCGACTACATTATTTTATAGCATTGCTGTGCAATGTTCATTTGATTTTTCCTATTAAATGTATTTTATTTTATATCTTACAAACAACCTTGCTTTGTTAGTTACAGGCAATTTTAGCTATCTTCAAATTTTCTGTTTAATGTTCTATCCAGCATTTTAATACCTTAATACTCAATTAGTAAGTTACAGTAGTGAGGCTGAGGAAGAGTAAAGTTGATAGTAGTTGTGATTCGTAAAGATGATGCATGTGACACGATGTGTCAGCTTATCCTAAATGAAGTTGATGACATTGTCATGCATCAGCAGCAAGATAGTGTGGTATTTACACCTGCCAATATAGGTTATGGGCAAACCACAAAAATTAATGTTCCAATGTTTGGCATCTCAGCAAAGATGGCACCTAACTAATTTAAATGAGGTGAAACCCTCTGAGTGTTCTTGTACTCTACACCGACACTCCTCCTAGGCGGCCTCCTGCTGACACTATCATTATTTGCAGCAGTACAATTGTAATCAAAGGTAATATACCAGTTGTTGAATATCCACTTTATTAGGGAGGCACGGTAGTGATTAGGGAGGCACGGTAGTGACTCCCTATGTAGGGTTGAACGAGAAAACAAGATGGCGGCTACATACAATGTATTAGCGTTCAAACGCTGATATTTTGCCTGGTGATGAATTTTATACGTCAAAAGACACCTAAATCTGCTTTCTGGCGTTGCCCCATCTTACAGCACCAAGGAGATTGCTCGAAATTGTTACTAAAGTGACGAACCTGGAAACGGTGAAAATCGACTTTCGTCATCTTCGTTTTCTTTCTTTCTTTCTTCAACTCGCCTAGCGCCTTTACGCGAGCAGTGCCGAAACCAAAACACCCACGAACAGTCGTGAAATTCTCCTGGCAGGTGCCTTTTGAACTTTGTTTTTAGCGTAACGGCGATATAAATTCCGCGATTTCTTGATCGTGATCCAAGGACTAGCTAGAGTATCGCCACGTCGTATGGTATGGATCACGGAGAACACATAATTGTCTGATGATTTGAAGAACGGTAAGCTCGTATAGTATCATCACCATTCTGCGCTTGCCAGATAATTATAACCGCCGTACACTACAGGTCTAGTCTACAAACATGTGTGGGCGGGGCTCGTATGCACTGCATGCATGTATAATAAAGAATAGCCTTCAACAACACGAAAACTAAACCAATGGTGGAAACAAAGACGGTTCAATACGTGCATGATATTGAACTGCACTTCACTGAAAAAGAAAAAAGGACACAAACAAGAAAATTAAAAAGATTTCTATCGAAATCAAAAGGATGTAGGGTAGTGAAATCTACCACTGGTTCACAAAGTAAACTAACAAGGAACAAGCATGGAATGGCAACACGATTGACTTGCTAACAGACCATAGATCCCTACATCAGTGGCTGTACATAAGATCAATATTTTGTCACAAGCTGAATGCACGTCAGGTGTCAGTCACAGCAACTAGCTGAACTAGCTATGGCCAACCACAGCAGCCACTGATGTAGGGATCTATGGTCTGTTAGCAAGTCAATCGTGTTGCCATTCCATGCTTGTTCCTTGTTAGTTTACTTTGTGAACCAGTGGTAGATTTCACTACCCTACATCCTTTTGATTTCGATAGAAATCTTTTAATTTTCTTTCCCATGTTGAGTACAAGCAGCAGTAGGATATCATATTAAAAAAAAATTAATGTATAAAATTGCAGTAGATATAGATGTTTAGACTAAAATTGTTGCCGATATCATTCTTGCTCAGACTCACTCCTTTTAAGTTGTTAAAATACTGGATTGAACATTAGACATTAGACAGTAAATTTCAAGATAGCTGTTGTTGCACACGAATCTTCACAAATAGTATGACAATTAATTACTACCACTCTAATCAATGTGATTTGCAGTAAACCTTTTAGATGAAAGCATTCACTGACAACAAGGTGTAGGCGTCATCAGAACTAAGAACCATATCCGCTCATGTACTCACCTGTTATCACAGTAAAACACCTTTCATGGTTAGATTGGTTTATTTGGTTATTATAGAGACAACCATTGTAACCATGGTTGTATTGAATATGGTCTATGATTGTGATAACTACCACATAGAAACGATGTAATCATCTTGGAGTTCAAATATACCACAATGCTTATCACTCGAGTAGCTAGTCAATAACAGGATTTTGCACATCGGTGTGTATAGTGCTAACAGCGAACATTTAAAGGTTATCACCTGATACCGAAAACTATAACTAATAGAATGCACCTGCATGTTTGTTACCTTAAGGTGATGATATACTTTAATTTCATGGCCTTTATGGGCTGTGTCAATTTGTATGCAAGTAACAACATAAGGTATCAGTTTTCTTTGAAATATGGGGATGCATTTGTTATCTAACAGGCGTGACCAAAAACCTGCCAAGATATGAAGACTTTGGATTACTTGTGTACTATCATCTGTTGAGATCATTGCTTCTGCTTCAAATTTGGAAAGCAATAATGTGATCACTACACTGTGGAAGTTATATAATACTCAAGTTGGCAAATTCCTTTTGCCTTAAAAAGAAGCAATCTCTGTGATATGAACTGTACTACCTTATTTTCATTTTATACAGGTCATTTAATATGTGTGGTTAGCAAAGTGGCAGGACACATCAGTGCAATTTAGCAATTGTTGTTCACATGCAATTTTTCGTAAACAGGACTATGAATGAAACCAATTAATGCCGTTAGTTTATTCATAAGATTCTGCTTCATAGTAGTCCACTATAACATTGAGTAAAATGTTACTATAGGCTAAAGCGTCGATTGTGCACGTTAAAACCAGCAAGTTGAGTCAAAAAGGCGCTCTACACTCCAGTATAAAGAGCACTTGAATGTCAGCCAGATGTCATAATCAGTGTCTGCCACCTCATGCACCTTAGACTATCGATTGGATTGAGTTTTAGACCTGACCTGGACCGCGTGGTTGTCATGGACTGCATGCAATTTGTACAGGAATGCCGTTCAATTTGTGATGTCACGAATTGATGTCAGGTTTCATCAACCACGTGTTCAGTTGTTGCTTATAAAACCGATACCGAAGGCTCTAAGCTCAGTACAGATCGCTGCATGCTGATCATCCGAGTCGGTATTAGTGCAATTCATAATGGCTCTTCGCGGAATTCTTGGCACCCTAGTGCTTTTCGTTTCTCTTCTCAACGTATCAACTGCAGCAACTGATGCGGAACTGACGCAAAAGTATCGCTTTAGCAAGATGTTGGACACCAACCACGATAACTACAAGCTCTATTGGAGTTTTGACAAACAAGAGGAAACCATTTCGTTTGCAGTGCGTGTGGGGACCAGTGGATGGGTCGGTTTTGGACTATCTCCAGATGGGCAAATGTTTAACAGCGACGTCGTCATAGGATGGGTAGACGACTCTGGAACGACTCACTTCCACGTATGTCACTTGCATTTATTTGATAATATTCTATCCAATAATTATAGGATCGTCGTACTGGTACCGGACCTGGTCGACAAAGACCAACGATAGATGCACACCAAGACTGGCAACTCATCTCAGGACAAGAAGTTGCTGAATTTGGATTTACGTACACTGTACTGGAGTTTAAACGGAATTTCACCACTTGTGATGAAAATGATCGTGATATTAAGGTATGTTAGCAACTGCTAACAAGATAAATGAATTATTTTAAGTAAATAGCCTGAGACACATCGTGTGATTTGGAGCTACAAGACTACCGATCCTGAGGACAAAGACAGTGTTACCTATCACACTGATAGAGGAAGCGCTAGTGTGAATTTACTTGGTGGATCTGAAACAGAACGATCCACCCCATCAGATAGCAAGTCATTCATTGTTAGAAATGAAAATGTAAGTTAGTTTTATATACTTGTTGTTAACCCTCGGTGCATGTGCTAGGGTTACGGTACTTGGTTTGTCGTTCATTCATATGATAAGCACGACAATGCATGAATGGCTTGCAATGGCACCCATAGTTGACTACGTAGGTACTTCTAAACTGCAGGACAGCTCTGAGGGTGCATAGACATTTCAAGAAAGAGCCTACACTACACATGTCACGCCCTTATGGTTAGCACTTTGCTGTCTTCTGGTTAGCACTACATAGCTAGCAGGTAGGCACTATAGCTGCTCAAAACCAGGACCTAATAACACTACAATGTGCATGACACACCGAGGGTTTTGTGTAATCTGTTCATTTTATGTGCAATACTCATTTTTTGAAATACTTTAGTTGACTGTACCGGAGAGTAGCACTACTTACTGGTGCTCTAAGCATGGGGTTTGGAATGTAACAGGCAAACAAAATGATCTATGGAGGAAGGATATTTACATATACAAGGTTGGTAATGCATTCCATTTCAAAACTTGCAATTTCATTGTATAACTATCTTCACAGGTAAAACCTTATATTAGCCCAGAGAATAAAGCACACATCCATCACATGATGGTGTTCTTGTGTCCATGGTATGCAACAGTCAGAGAGGGACTCTGCTCTGAATCTTCTAATACCTTCTTTGGTTGTTTTGCTGGGGAAATTCTTGGCGCATGGGCAGTTGGTGGAGATGTAAGTCTTATAGGCACAAGCAATTTTTTTAATTATCATGCAATTTATTTAGGAATTTGTGTTCCCTGAAGAAGTTGCCTTTCCTGTTTACATTGGAGACGACCGGCAGAAACCTTATCAGCTGTTGCTCGAGTTGCATTATGACCGTGTTCCAGCTGGTGGCATCATCGACAACTCTGGTATGGAGTTCTTCTACACACGACAAAAACCAACTAATTTGGCTGGGACTGTTACTGTGTCTATTGGAGCTATTCCTGCGCTAGTGGTTCCACCACAATTTGATGATTTCACTATAACAACAACATGTGGTTCTGATTGTACCCAGAATGTAAGTATAATTATTATACACAAACTCTATGGTAAATATTTTTGTCCATTTGTAGCAACTTCCAGAGAGTGGAGTGACTGTGTTTGCATCTTTTCTTCATAGTCATCTACTAGGTAAATATTATTTGGACTTGTTGTGCATTGTTATCATGCCATTTATTTCAAAAGGTACTCAAATGACTGTTAAACATTTTCGAAGTGTGAACGATACTGCTTGTAATGCTGTTGAAGAGCTTGAGCCCATTGATTCTAATCCATCTTATGACTTTGACTTTCAGCAACTGAACCATTTGCAGAGACGTGTTCAAATAAAAAAGGTTAGCAATAGTCATCATTATTAACATTTTTAATTACCATTTGCACAGTAATGCTGTTGTGATTTGTGTTTTTGTATTTTTGTATAGGGTGACACCATCCAGTTGGAATGCCATTACAAAAGCAATGGTAGAGGTCGTACAAATCGTACTGAAGTCACACTGGTTAGTGCTTGAAGTCCACTATGTAGCCCACAATTATTTTTGTGATTATGCAGGGAGGGGAAGGAACTCAAGATGAAATGTGTCAGACTATGTTGATCTACTACCCAAGAGCTGATCTGACTACGTGTGGCACTTATCCTGATGCTAATTCAGCATACAGACGATTCTTCAATAAATACTATTAGTAAGTAGAACAAAAATCAATAATAGTATTTATTATACCGATTTATTACAATTATTGTTTCTCAGTCGACGACAAGCACCTATCAATGCAGCTTTGGCTACTATTAGGGGGCTTCATCGGGAGGGAGTTGAACAAGCTTTCAGTTTTATTGATTGGGAGGATAAAAAAGATGCAGCGAAAGATTTACAAGAATTTGTGATCAATGCTAGCATGGAAAGAGCTGTGTGCTCAAACACTGATGTAAGTGCACGTCTCATCTTATTATAATTTATTATGAATTATTCTTCAGAGCAATAATCCTCAAACGGTTACATTAAAACCAAGATTTGTTGCTAACTGCACTTATGAAGCCCCTGACAAATGTTCTGCCCAGCAACCACAAACATGCTGCGAACGGCTAAACATATAAATTAGCAGAAACTCATTTAAACATGTCAAACACTTCACACATAGTTAACTTATTATTATACTTTCAGTTTTATCCATTAATAGCAATACGTTTATCTTGACAATGACATTACTGGTTCAAGCTCTTACTATAAATTAAAAAAGAAACTAGCCAGTGACATGGTGTATCCATACTTTTCATGGAAAACATGTGAGCACTGCAGTAAAGCAGGGGGGAATGACCAGCTAATTTAATAAGGTGTGATTGCTGAC
Organism: Haliclona indistincta; assembly: GCA_964017065.1. Taxonomy (NCBI): domain Eukaryota; kingdom Metazoa; phylum Porifera; class Demospongiae; order Haplosclerida; family Chalinidae; genus Haliclona; species Haliclona indistincta. The sequence goes on from OZ024785.1 coordinate 10,273,974, forward strand.
GTAGGCATCTTTTTCAAAACCAAAATACATTGCATCTTTTCAGGTCTCGCTACATCTTTATGGGGCAATTTGGCTGGTAAGTTTGTTGCTAAATAAAGAGCTTTCGTATAAGCCAGGTTACCCCACATCTACCTTTTTATCATTTGCAGTAGAGAGAGATGAAGATAGAGAATTGGTTATCAAATATATTCACCCAAGAAAGCACCATCATGATCATTCTTGAGTATCAGTCGGTTAATAATGTGAAGAATTTGCGGTTGTGGTGCATAAACTCTGGCTGCAATACACACAAACATTATCCAATCACTGTAACAGTAGCTCGGTTGGGCCAAGTACATTGGTAATTTTGCCATACTTGTACTTATACTTAACTAATAAGTCCTATATCAGTTGGATGTACTTGTACTTGTACTTAAATATATATCATGTAGTTTGAATACAAGCATAAACATGAAGTCATTCCTCCACAAACTTGACAAGCTCACAGTAAAAACTGTACTTGTACTTGTACTTGATTATTTTCTGAAAGTATATCATTCCCTACACCACTGTTTTATCATTCCCTACACCACTGCTTTATTTCATTGTATTCACCCTGGACTAACAATAACAGATTAAAAAAATATATAATTTATTATTTTCTGAAAGTGCTTATACTTTACTTAAATACTTTAAAAGTACTTCGCCCCAACCCTGTACTTCACTAACAGACTACTACAGACTCCATTAACATGCACCTAAAGCTAAGCCATCACCACTAACAGTAGTAGAGCTACTAGTATAAACATGAGTAAACATGCCAGTATCTATGCCAGTATCTTGTCTGTCTCTACTGGTTTAAGCTGTACAGCAAAGACTGTAAAATGCACAGCTAATTAGTATCAATCATGTTTTTATCTGCTCAAAGTGTTGATGTGAGTAGCACAGCACAGCCCTGCATACACGCACACATGTTGTGTACTGTATGTAGCTAATATTAGCTCACCAAAGGATGTAAAACTATTACTCTTGTACTAATAAGATGATGCTGCACCATCAGTAATAATATGATGCTGCACCATCAGTAATAATATGATGCTGCACCATCAGTACCATCAGTAATAATATGATGCTGCACCATCAGTAATAATATGATGCTGCACCATCAGTACCATCAGTAACAATATGATGCTGCACCATCAGTAACAATATGATGCTGCACCATCAGTACCATCAGTAACAATATGATGCTGCACCATCAGTAACAATATGATGCTGCACCATCAGTAACAATATGATGCTGCACCATCAGTATAAGATGATGCTGCACCATCAGTAACAAGATGATGCTGCACCATTCACTTTAGTATCAGTGTTTGATGATGTACTACATCGTGCATAGTACTAGCTTGCTGTCCCTCACTGTATTGAGTACTATCCTAGTACTAGAATATAGTACTAGTTACTTCACTACAACATTGCATTAGATCTCGTCTCATTTGTCCAAAGGCTTTACAGTGGGACCCCCTCCGCTAATCCGAGCCTCTGAATTGCGGACAGCCCGTTTTAAAGAACACCAAATGAGGGCACCACCCGATGACGCATGTATGTTTTAACCCCTAAACAGAGAACACCTCGTTAATCAGGACAAAATTTGAAGTCCCAATGGTGTCCAGATTAGAGAGGTTCCACTGTACTTGACATTCATCAAAAAGTTGCAAAGGCTGTTTCAGCAAGATCAGGAAGTGCAGTGACTGAGCAAGGAGGAGGCAAGGAGCAGTGAAGGATGGAGGCAAACCATTTGATAGTAGCCCTTGCACTATATCCTTAAAATAATGTCACATTGATGTACATGTAATATCCAAAGCGTACAACACCTCCTTTGGTCTTTATAAAATAATTATTTCCTGTACAGTATAAGAGAAACATACTGTAGAAGATTGATCATGACATTCTAAGCACTCGACTTGAGATTTACATTGTTTGTTAGTCTTACTGGACGTACTAAGGCTCTACTAGAGACATTAGTGTACTCTAGTATCAAGGCTCTACTACCATTAGTGTACTCTAGTACTAAGGCTCTACTAGAGACATTAGTGTACTCTAGTATCAAGGCTCTACTACCATTAGTGTACTCTAGTACTAAGGCTCTACTAGAGACATTAGTATACTCTAGTATCAATGCTCTACTAGAGACATTAGTGTACTCTAGTACTAAGGGTCTACTAGAGACATTAGTGTACTCTAGTATCAAGGCTCTACTACTGTAGCTTTAGGTGTTGGTGGAGTCTGTAGTAGTCTAATAGGTATGGATAGATGATTCTTAACCTGTGAGTGGAAAGTGCATGCATCACTGTTTAAAAGATAGTACCTGTACGGAGACCTGACAGCGATGGTCTTCTTAGCTCCAGTCTGTATAGTACTATACAGCTAGCTAGTACTCAATACAGATGGACATCTAGCTAGTACTCAATACAGATGGACATCTAGCTAGTACTCAATACAGATGGACAGCTAGCTAGTACTCAATACAGATAGACAGCTAGCTAGTACTCAATACAGATGGACAGCTAGCTAGTACTCAATACAGATGGACAGCTAGCTAGTACTCAATACAGATGGACAGCTAGCTAGTACTCAATACAGAGGGACAGCTAGCTAGTACTCAATACAGATGGACAGCTAGCTAGTACTCAATACAGATGGACAGCTAGCTAGTACTCAATACAGATGGACAGCTAGCTAGTACTCAATACAGATGGACAGCTAGCTAGTACTCAATACAGAGGGACAGCTAGCTAGTACTCAATACAGATGGACAGCTAGCTATAGTACTCAATACAGAGGGACAGCTAGCTATAGTACTCAATACAGAGGGACAGCTAGCTAGTACTCAATACGGGATAGTACCGGTTTGCCTACTCCCACTTCGCCTACTCCCATTTTGCCTACTTACAGCCCCAAAGGGACGTTTTGCCTACGCAAGCCGCCTTCGGCGGCTTATATTATCTACGCGCGCGCGTACAGAATCACTATAATGGCTTGTTTATAGCTCTGGTCGGTCAGCTCGTTCCGGTGGCGCAGCGGTTTAGTGCGGTGGTTTGTAGTGCAAATGTTCAGGGTTCGATTCCCGCTCAGTACTTATTATTTTTAATTTTTTTTCCCCAGAAAACTTAAGTTTTTTTAACTAAGTCGATCGTCGGGACAGCTTGCAGATCCAGTGAAGGACGAAGGCCCTGTTTAGGACGACCCTCTCGACGATCTTTAGCCAGGGCCGAAGGCCCGGTTTAGGACGACCCTCCCGACGATCCTTAGGCTTACCAAGGGCCGAAGGCCCGGTTTAGGACGGGAAGCACTCTGTTCACCCCGTTTCGATCCGTTGCCATAGCAATCACGTGATAACTATTCTATGGACGACAACTAACTAAACCCTAAACCCTGAACCCTAAAAAACCTTTTCCTAACTGTGCAAAGTCGGAAGGGTTTTCCTAACCCGGGCCTTCGGCCCTTGGTAAGCCTAAGGATCGTCGGGAGGGTCGTCCTAAGCCGGGCCTTCGGCCCTTGGTAAGCCTAAGGATCGTCAGGAGGGTCGTTCTAAACAGGGCCTCTGGCCCTCACTAAGGATCGTCGAGAGTATTACTAGTAGCTAAAAAACTTGAAGTTTTTAAGGAAAAAAAACAAAAAAATAAATTCATACTTCGGGAATCGAACCGTGGACGTCTGCATTACAAACCACAGCACTAACCTCTAAGCCACCGGAACCTGTTGTCCGGTCATTGCTACAAACAAGCCTTTATAGTGATTATGTACGCGCGCAGGTATATATAAGCCGCCAAAGGCGGCTAGCGCACGTGACATAAGTAGGTGTGGTCAGATCGAAACGGGGTGAACAGAGTGAATCCCGGTTTAGGACACCCTCCCGACGATCCTTAGGCTTACCAAGGGCCGAAGGCCCGGTTTAGGACACCCTCCCGACTTTGCACAGTTAGGAGAAGGTTTTTAGGGTTCAGGGTTTAGGGTTTAGTTTTGCTTACTTCTAGTAGGCAAAACGTCCCTTTGGGGCTGTAAGTAGGCAAAATGGGAGTAGGCGAAGTGGGAGTAGGCGAACAGGTACCAAATCCCTCTGTATCTCAATACAGAGGGACAGCTAGCTGGTACTCAATACAGTAAACATATCTCAGTATAATATGTTTCATTTTAATATCAGTAAACATTATCTGTACTAGAGTTGTTTTATGTTGAGACAACAATGCCACCTGTCATCAATGAACTGACTAGATTTTCAGGCATCATTTTGGCAGACGTCTTTGTATTCAACAACTTTAGTCAGTACCTGGTCAGTACACGGTGTACTTATTGTTCGCTACATGATCACCGGTCCTGGGTGTGGCCTGTCTGGGGACGATAGGAGCGCTCATAGCCGAGCTCATAGCTCATTACCGGTTTGCATTATTGTAAAGCAAACTATCAGCACTCCAGCCCGAAGAGAGAGAGAGAGTCGACTTATCCACCATTATGCTGACTACCATATTGTTATTCTGTTTGCTTGGTTTATCTCAAGGTTCTCATAACCTGAGCCTTTCATATCGCTACGGTATGCAGCTTAGCCCAAATTACGCCCTTCACTGGAACTTCGACAGAGCCACTGAGAACATCAGCTTTGCTGTGCGCGTGAGGACCACAGGATGGGTCGGATTTGGAATCTCTCCTAATGGTCAGATGCCGCAATCAGACGTGGTGATAGGATGGGTAGACGGCTCTGGAACAGCACACTTCAACGTATGTGACTGTGAACATACATTACTGTTTGAAATTACTGCACTTCCTAGGATCGTTTTGCAGAGGCACGAGCAATGCCGCCAATCGATCAAGAGCAGAACTGGAATTTGATCAGAGGAGAAGAGGAAGATGGTTTCACTACACTGGAGTTTTGGCGCAAATTTATTTCTTGTGACGACAGAGATCGTAACATTTTAGTGAGCTAGTGCATAAAATTTGTTATGTGTTTGTGAACACTGAGATAACAAAAGTATCTTAGTTCTTTGATTAGAGTAGAGTAGTAGTAGTTGTAGTAGTGGTTAGCATTTTAATTGTGTTTGTGAGTTGTCATAGAGTAGTACAAATTACTGTTCATTTCCTCATCTAGCCAGAAACCATACGTATTATATGGAGTTACAATGATGCTGATCCTGTGAATGAAAATGCAGTAACTTTCCATCAGAGCGGCCAGGGCAGTGCTAGTGCCAACTTGTTGGGCAGACTTCAGAATGGTAGAACAATTCCTCCAGACACAGATTCATTTATCGTCAGGCCAACCACGAATGTATGTGTTAATCATTTGTTTTGATAACTAAGTATACTGTAAATTAGTACAAGTGTGCTTCTTTGTCAGTGTAGTTTCAAAGTGGATATTTAGGTTATACACTGAGGTAGAGGTGTATATGTATATGTTATACCATGCCTACCCGTGGTGTATCTAGTAGGGATTAATGGTTATTCCTGAGTGTATTCATGATACACCACAAGTAGTCATGGTATAACTGACTTGTACCATGGCAACCACAAGCCCACTGATGTCTGTAGGTTGCCCACTCTTCATAGTTTACTGGTGAGGTTGACTCACAACTCTCACCCCTTCTCTCTGGAAGGTAGATCATTTCGATGGTCTTTTTTTGTCCTGTGGGAGTCATGTGACTCCACAGGATTTCCTGTGAAAGTATTAGTTATTGCCCTCACGCGAGGGCATTAACCGACATTAATGACCGCGGGAAAGTCGGTCGCCCGAGTAACGGTCGAGGGCGCAGCCCGAGACTGTACGAGGGCAACTGACTTTCCCGAGGTCATTAATGTCGGTTAATGCCCTCGCGTGAGGGCAATAAATGATTTATTACATAGTTCATCTCTGTGAGCGCAATAACATCGCGAATTTTTCAAACTCGCAAAGACGCAACGGTCTGTTGCTATAGAAGACGCTACGCGCGGTCAATAACCTACATTAATGCCCTCGAATAGAGCAATCCGATTGGTGAAAGATGACGTACTATGTAATAATATCTAGATATTCCACAGGAAATCTTGTGGAATAACTAGATATTCCACAGGAAATCCTGTATTCCCAAATACACATATGCACCGAAAACCAAGGTTTATAACCGGTTTAAACTATGATTTTGACTTACCTTGAGGAAAATAGCACTGTTGTACCAGCAAGTAGCCTCGTACCCAGGCGCTAGGGGACAAGGCGGCCTGGGTACGAGGCTAGGGGACAAGGCCTGGGTACGAGGCTAACCAGCAAGCTACCCGAAACGGCACAGAAGATACAAATAGCGTGATAAACGGTGCTTAGTTTGCTGCCTAGTGCGTGGTGTTGCCATGTTTTTTACACCCGCTCTTTGATGTAGTGAGGTATGCATTACATCAAAGACAATTGTTCATATCATAGTTTAAAATATAATATTGCATATCCACTAATTGTAAGGCTGCTTATAGCATACCATGTGATCTCCAGCCAATCGGATTGCTTGAAACGTGTCATCTGCTTGTGCATTAGTAATGCACACTTTTCCAAGCACTATTTGTTCGTTTACACTAGCAACTTAAGAACTGGAACCTGACTAGTTAGGTTGATACTAATGGAGTAACTGGTACTTGGGAAGTGCCAGTTGTTGTACTATCAACCTTTAAAACCAGTTCTGAAGTTACTAGTGTTAAGGTGGCGGTATGCCGTTAGGCGAATAATGACATTCACGACATTAGTAATGATATTCATGTTCCCTAGCAAACAACGGCGCTTTGGGATAATGGATGGATTGGATGCTGCCACCATTCACCAAAAATAGCACTACGGGTGCATTTGCTTGATGCAATGAGGACCAGCGCATCTTCTACAATAGCAAACGGAGGGCCAGACGAAGAGATTTTTTGATTATCGACTCGTATTGTAGTTTTATGCTCGAGAACACGCAATTGTTGGTGCAGCTCAGGGGCTTGTTTTGCGGTATTTTGCCTTTTTAGAACTGTTTAAAGCATCATGAATACTGTTTTACCTTGCTCGAAGAGACCCGTGGAGAGATTTTTGGTGAATGGATCATGGGTCTTGATGGGCTGTGTATCTGGCGATGGTACGAGGTGCGTTCGAAATACTTGCGAAACAGCTTTGTTTACCTATCTTCTCGACATGTAGCTGGTTTTTGGCGCTTAGTTTTGTCTTCTAGCTGGATAGCGACCTGTTTTCGAAACCACTGCAGCCACGCCCAGACGGTATACCGCCACCTTAACGTACATGCCTGCCAAGTGTGTACAGAGGTTTTATTACTTCTTGCTAGGAAGATTTGAATGTAAAGTGTCACCTTGCAGTCACTAATGTGTCAAGTGACTGGTGTTTATTCACACAATGGAGCATGATCAAAGACTTAATGGCATTTTAATGCATTAGTGTGCCATGCTTTACAGTCTACGCCCTACGGTTTACACTTTACTCTTGCAAGAACTAATAAAACTGTTGTACGAGGTATTGTGTTAATAAACCCTCAGGTTTATTAACACAATACAGATTGTAAATGGTATACATACCAGGTGGGCATGGAATAGGTGACTTGCACAATAGCAATAATTGAAATAATTAATGACGTCAATTGTTTATGATGTCCCATTAGCATCAGTAAAACAACTGTGCACCAAAAGCGAACATACTTGGGCCAGCACCACTTTCGGTACAGGCGCCGGCAAACCACTCCCTTCCGATGCACACTACAAGACACTTTACTGACGTTAGTTGAGTACAACATCGCGAGGTCGAGTAGTAAGCTCTAAACCACATAATCACACGGTGTCATGTATGCAGCCAGACCTCAACATTTGCAGACATTAAGTAATAGTTAGATCACACTGTGGCAGTGTCTTACATGGCTATAAATCACAAGGGCATGACCAATAACAGTCGCAACGCATGATAGGCTAGTGCATTACATGTAACTGCGTTCAAGACCATTATTGGTATGCCCGAGTGCTTTATAGCCACGTAAAACACTGCCACCAAGTGTTGCCATTTTCTAGGTCAATGTTCCTGACGCTGATACCACTTATTGGTGCACTTTTCTTGATTTGTCTATTTTTGGAGTCACCAGTGCAGAGGAGCTATACATACACAGGGTTTGTGTGCTATGCAGACAATGTGTTCACACTCTCAATATGGTGTATAGGCAGCTCCATTCATTACTACTGGAAACACTAAGCTTGTTCATCACATGCTACTGTATGTGTGCCCCTTTGGTACACCTATAGAAGCTCCAGGAGACTGTGATGATCTGCCCACTCAAGTGGTTGGTTGCAGAGGAGGTCAAATATTTGGATCATGGGCAATTGGTGGAGATGTATGTCATTATTTCACATTCATTTTCAGCTTGGATTACAAAATATTGTCTACTTTTTAGGACTTTATATATCCAGAAGGTGTTGCTCTTCCCATCGGAGGTCCTAACGGTCGTTCTGTTGTATTGCTTGAGGTTCACTATGATAATCCAGACAGGAGAAATGGTAAGTGTTTCTGTACATTATAGTGAAATGGGATCTTGTACCAATTCAATTTTTACTAGATTTTGTTGATCGTTCTGGGATGGAGTTCTTTTATAGCCGACAGGTGCCAACACACCTTGCAGGAGGCATCTCATTAGGCTATCCTGTATTGCCAGATCTGGTGGTACCTCCAGGAGCTGACAACTTTGTAGTCCAGGCTATCTGTTCTGCTGAATGCCTTGAGAGAGTGAGTGAATTGTATAGCTTTAACTTTGTATTTGATATAGCACTCTTTAGTTTCTCCCTGATGAGGGAATCACTGTATTTGGATCCTTCCTACACTCTCACTTGGCTGGTTAGTGCCAAACATTGACCAACAAACAATAACCCTTTCTTATCCAGGACGAGGGTTTACAGTAAGCCATGCTCGATCAGTGGCGGGGTCTACATGCAATGCAACTGAGGAGCTGCCACACATTGATCAAAATTTAAATTATGACTTCAATTTTCAAGTAAAGTTGTTTAGTTTTTATATCATTCTATATTAATTTTATCACGTCTACAGCAATCTGTCATTTTACCAAAACCCATACAGATAAGAAAGGTAAGCTGCTCAACATGCAGGTGTTCATGTACTATTTGACAACTGCTATAATGCAAATGTAACTCATTATTATGTGACATTTACCACGTCATGTGTACCTCACAGGGTGATTCCATCATTATGGATTGTCTGTACAGAAGTCAAGGTAGAACCAAAATAACTATTGTAAGTGATAACATACATGTGCGTGGAATATTTATCAAATTCTCTCATAGGGAGGACAAAGCACACGCGAAGAGATGTGTGAAGACTTCTTGTTCTATTACCCAAGAATACCACTCACTGCTTGCCAGAGCATTCCTGAACCAGTTGCTGCTTATGAGCAGTTCTTGATGAGAGCTTTGAAGTTAGTATATATCATTCATGATACATAACAATTACATCAATGAGGTACACTTCATTGGAAATTCTTTTACATGCTAAGCCTGTGGATATTTTAGTTAAAGCACCATTGTGTTGACAGTGCTTTCACTGGTTTGTAGCACCACAATGGCAGCTCGCTGCTGTCACTGAATTTTCAACATCTGGAGCAACAGTCAGTCAGTGCAATAACTTTCCTGCCCATGCTACATGTACATGTATATTTTTTACTATATGCAATAAGAATTATAGAACAGGTAGCACCTTATACGCCTACGCAGAGATTTGTACAATAAATAACAGTGAAGTGAAGATAACTAGACTGCATTCTCACTACGCGATATGACAAAGACACGATTTATGTTCATAGTCGAATAACCGAACCATGCTGGAAATAGCATAATTAACTAAGTATATGTGGGTAGGGATTGCTAAATCGTACTTGTGACCATCAAACATGAGAACCTAGCTGACCTACAAAATAGGTTCGATTTCTATGAAGTGCTTTACATGAACATGTTATCAGTTTGTTGATGACGGTTTCTTTCTCCTGTGTAGTGGTGATAGGAGCATAGTGGATTCCACTTTACTGGCATTCTATACAGCACAAGCTGATTCAATTGTTACAACATTCGACAGTATCACATGGACACCAGATAGAATTAGAGACTTTCAGGACACTCTCTTGAACAATTCAAAGTATATTGAATTCTGCTATGGAGGAATAACAGTAAGACTTTAGTGACGAAATGACTAAGTACAATTTCTTATTGTAGCAAGATTATCTAGAAGGAATTTCTGAGCAAGACAGGCCCAATATAACTTGCCCATATGTAGCTCCTGATCAATGCAATCCCACACCATCCAGTTCTTGCACCTGTGAGTTCATAGTGTATTGTACTTTTAGCTACAAATTGTGGTTATTGTTTTACTTCATGAATGCTGACGGCCAACATGTTCAAATAATGAATGCATCACTTTTTAATAAGTACAGTACCATTTTACAGAGTGACTGTTGCTAAGACAATTAAACGCTCGGGTCGCTGGTCGAGGCTACCTATGCCATCACAACTGGATTACTTATAGCTATAGTTTTGTAATTCAACTCATTGTCATAGGTCCAGGTCCAAGTTCAAGTCCAGGTCCAAGTTCAAGTCCAGGTTCAGGTACTTCCACATCAGCTGGTCAAGTCGTGGGAATTGCTGTTGGCACAGTCATTGGAGTTGTTGTTCTACTAGCTGCCATCATAATTGTCACTCTGATAGTAGTGCTTGTTCTCAAGTATAGATACAATAAAGGTAAATACCAGTTAATCAAATGCTGCTATTAATTCTACAATGTCTTCTTGTTATTTTTTCAGACAAAAATCTTGAAAGGTAAATGTGTACATCACAGGATAGCTTGGTTTGAAGTTTTTTGCAATTCTGTAGAATAAGGGATGCTGTTGTGATGGGGAAAAATGAACTGTAGGATTCTCAATTGCAGTGTATACTTTCAAAGCTGCTTCTAGTAGCATTTTTACTCCTTTGTATTCGCTTCTAGTTTTGTATTGTTAATTATTTCTCATTATTTGCTGTTTGAAGTGTGATGGTAATAATGTTTCCTTTCTTGGGTGTGGTAATACCAATGAATTAGTCTATACTGTCTGACTGTATTTCCTACAGACACTATGAATGCACTACATAGTGTGATGGAATTTGACCCCACACAGGATAAATCCTATGAACATGAAATGTATATCATGTTTTCTCATTAGGCTTGCAAAATCATTGATCGAACATCCGGTAACTGCATCTATAAAACTTATTAAAAACTTCACCATTATTATCTGGCCAGATATTGGTGCATGTTTTGAAGCCATGGTTGCTCGTTCTTTCATCCTGTTGTTCACTTTGGTGGCACTATGCTGCTCTCGTGATTTGAAGCAGGAATACCGCTTCAGTAGTCGGTTGGATGGAGAGAATTATGTTTTGTATTGGAAGTTTGATTACCAAATGAAAAATATTACCTTTGCTGTAAGTGTGAAGACCACTGGATGGGTCGGCTTTGGACTGTCTCCAAACGGCCAAATGCCCCTATCAGACGTAGTGACAGGTTGGGTGGACAACAATGGTCGCGCAATGCTGCAGGTGAGACTATATGCTAAGTTTGCCAAGACGAGTTTGTTTGTAGGACCGCTTTGCAGACACACGAGCCACGCCTCCAATCGACCGAGTGCAAAATTGGTTTCTGATAAGAGGAGATGAGAGCAATGGAACAACGACGCTAGAATTCTGGCGCAATTTTTCCAGTTGTGATATGCGAGATCGTGAAATTGGCAAGGTATAACTGCAATATGAAAGTGTATTTATGATCTTGACAATTCATTGTAGTCTCAAACATTGAGTATCATCTGGAGCTACCATCCCAATGATCCTGTAGATCCAAATGGAAATTTCCCAGTGCACACTCAGAAGGGAAACAAAAACTTGAATCTTCTTGGAGGTTTACAAAACGAACGATCCGTTCCTAATGATTCTGACTCATTTATAATCCGCAATAACCAGGTCTGTAACTACGTCATAGGAGTTCTCCTTTAACTAGTATTCACACAGGTTCCCATACCAAACAATACTGATTTTGTCTACTGGTGTAGCTACCAAGAGCATTCTCTTCCACCAGGAGACATTTACATATACAAGGTAGAACAGCATGCATCTTTCAATGACAGATTAGACTCTTTACTACATAACCTACCATGTGAGAGACTACCATAATTAGTTGGTGAATATTATAGTAACACTGCTGTGCATCTCAATTCGTACAGGCTGAGCCAATGATCTCTGCTGGAAATACCAAATACTTGCAACGTATGGTGTTTGCAGTGTGCCCTACATATGTTGATAGCACTTTTCTTATTGATGGACCTTGCAACGAAATTGCTTGGCTCTGTTACTATGGTGAATACTTGCCAGGATGGGGCAGCGGTGGAGGCGTGAGTATATTACATGCACTGTTACAGTGGTATCATTATTTTATTCAGACCTACACATATCCTGAAGATGTGGCAGTTCACATCAATCTTCAAGCTGGTCAACGACTTTATGTAGAAATGCATTATGACAATCCAGACCGTGATTCAGGCGTTTTTGATAGTTCTGGTATGAGGTTCTACTACACAAGGCAGCGTCCAGTACATGTTGCTGGAGTAATGACAGTTGAATTCAACACTTTTCCTTATCTTACTCTGGTCGTTCCACCAAATGCGGAGGAGTTCAATGTAACAGCAACATGTCCTAGCAGGTGTCACGATAATGTGAACTAACTAATTAATGATGATCTAGTGTAACTAAATTTTATTTATGTAGACATTTCCTGATGAAGGTATAACAATTTTTTCTACCTTTCATCATTCGAACATTCTTGGTTAGTGCAAACTGTATACATATTGACATGTAGTACTTACTACTGCATTTGTGTCAATGAGATGCAATTGCAACACAGCATAACTTCTTTCTTTAATGTTTCTTTTTTAGGAAAAGCGATCATTGCTCATCGCAGCCGTACCAATGATCAATGCAATGCAGTTGAAGAATTAGAACCTATCGATCAAAATCTGCAGTTTGATTATACATTTCAGGTAATAATTTTGACCTAGCAATGCAACTATAAGTTTTGTATAGGAGTACACTACACTTCAAGAACCAGTTACCGTGCAGAAAGTTCGTAAACTTGCAGTGAAAGTGTATAATTAATAAACTAAATTTCAAATAGGATGATTTGATTTCTGTTACCTGTGTATATGATAGCAAAAGGGTTAATCGTCAAGGAGTTACACTGGTAGGTTGTTTATATTGTACTCACTGTTGACACACACACATATGCAGGCTGGTACAAGTCGTAGAGATGAGCAGTGCTCGGTACTCTTTAACTACTACCCAAAGAGGCATCTGACATTCTGCGGAACTCACGCCAATGCTCGTGAAGCATATGGACCCTTTCTGGAGAAATTTTTCCCGTAAGTTCAACAGAAATTATTGCTGGGCTAAGTTTTTACACAATAACAATCCAGACAATCAGTGGTGGACACTACATTGGCACATTTCGACTTTGCTAATCCAGTTGGAGTTGCTGATGTTTTTAATAGCATAGAGTGGACACAAGAAAATATTACTGAATTACAACGAAGCATTGAAAGAGCTAATGCTATTGATGGCTATTGTTGGTTCGATGCATTCCATCCTGTGAGCTCAAATTTTTGAACGCTAATAACCATCATACAAAATTAATTTTTATAGGATGGAACTGCCTATGTTGAATTTGCTACAAACAACACCAATTTTGATTGTCGCTATGAGGGACCAAACCAATGCACGGGGACTCAACCTGTCTCATGTTGTGATCAATTGAGAGATGGATTACCACAGCAGACAGTTGTGGCAATTGCTGCTGGTGCTTCAGCTGGATTGGTGGCACTCATTATTGCTCTTGTCTTGATTGTTGTGATTGTGGTTGCAGTATTCTTTGGTATGAGGGCTAGAGATAAAGGTATAAAAATTACAGTGCATATTTTAATTATTCATCTCATCTCCACCATCACTCCCGTGATAAAACAGGAAAAAATAATGAAGGGTAAGAACAAACATTATCTACTTGACTACAATTAATATCAATCACAATTATCATGCTACTATAGGGAACGGTACTCAGAGCTAGTGAGAAAACAGTCTGTCTAAGAAGATGCTTAAGTAGACATTCTGTAAACACCGCCCCTTGCTATTACACTGTAGTATGAGCTTGTAAACATGTCATCCTAAAGCTTAACCTTTTTATTAATGCTACTATTTGTGGAGTAAGCAATGACTCCAGCATTGAAATAAGTTTTAACCTCAGTTAAAAGCAAGCATGCTAGCCTAATAATGGGCTGCACTTGGGCATGATGAACTTGATGGAAGCCATAAGGATTGTTTTCAAGGATTTGATTGTTTCAAGTTAATGACAGTGACTGCAGGTGTAAAATACGTGATGCACATTTAAGTTATGTATTCTAGAAATTAGCGTGTATCGACAGTTTCGCAAGAATGAGACTTTCGAACTAGCCAGTCTACCAGTCTAAATGCATGCTTTGATTCTACTCTGTTCTTTGCTGGCACTATGCCACTCTCGTGATCTGAGCCAGGAATACCGCTTCAGTAGTCAGTTGGATGGAGAGAATTATGTTCTGTACTGGAAATTTGACTACCAATCGAAGAAAATCACCTTTGCGGTGCGCGTAAAGACAAGCGGTTGGATCGGCTTTGGTCTCTCTCCGAATGGACAGATGCCACAATCAGACGTTGTGATAGGATGGGTGGAAAGGAATAGCAGAGCTGTATTGCAGGTAAGCTCATCCATGCATGCACAAGAGCCATATTAGTGCACAGTGTCGCAGGATCGCTTTGCAAGAGCACGAGCCACGCCTCCAATTGACACTGTACAAAACTGGTTTTTGATACGAGGAGATGAAAGAAACGGAACAACGACACTAGAATTCTGGCGCAACTTTACTAGTTGTGACGAAAGTGATCTTGAAATTGGCAAGGTACAATATTATTGTATCAAACGCATCATATCATAATTTTATTTATACAGACACAGACAGTCAGAGTAATCTGGAGTTATTACCCAGATGATCCTTCAAATTCTATTGGAAGATTTCCAGTCCACACTAAGCAAGGAAATAGGAGCTTGAATTTACTTGGAGGATTGCAAGACAAGCGATCTGTGCCATCAGACTCGGCTAGTTTTATACTCAGGAATAATCAGGTACCTTGACAGTTCAGTATTTAGCATTGGTCAATATCGTCTTTTAGGTTCTAATACCAAACAACACAGATTTTGTCTACTGGTGTAGCTATCAAGAGCATAGTGTTCCACCTGGAGACATCTACATATACAAGGTGGAATTTAAACAGTATTACAGATGTGTTCAGGGTTTACTAGTACAGGCTGAACCATTGATCTCAAGTGAAAGTGTCAATCACATACAGCACATGGTACTGACTGTGTGTCCCTCATATGTTGAGAGCTCATTGCTAACTGACGGACCTTGTGCCGATACTGCTTGGCTCTGTTACTATGGTGACGGCTTACCAGGATGGGCTAATGGAGGACAGGTGACATATCGCTATAGTATTCTGCCTAAGATTATTTTACACTCAGGCTTATACATACCCAGAAGATGTGGCTCTTCATGTACGTCTTGAAACTGGTCAACGACTGTACATGGGTGTGCATTATGACAATCCTAATCGAGATTCTGGTATGACTTACTCCTTTCCATTATAAAAATTTGTTGCCCTTACTATTAAATAGGCATTTTTGATAGTTCTGGTATGAAGTACTACTATACAAGGCAGCGCCCAATACATGTTGCTGGAGTAATGACAGTTGAATTCAATACTTTTCCATACATCACTTTGGTTGTTCCACCAAATGCAGAAGAATTTAATATCACAGCATCTTGTCCTACTAGGTGTCACAATGAAGTACGTAGTTATTTTGAGGACATGAAAGAGGTTGCTTTGTTTGATTTTATAGGATTTTCCAGAAGAAGGAATCACAATATTTTCTACATTTCATCATTCAAACATACTTGGTTAGCATATGGATTCTTGAATGCATTTCATGTCTATGATAGGCAAGGCAACAATAGCTCGCCATAGCCGTCGCAATGTTCAATGTAATGCAGATGAAGAGTTAGAAACCATTGACCAAAACTTACATTTTGACTACAAATTTCAAGTAATTATTATAGAACAGTCTATTAAAATTTTAACCTCATTTTTAGCAATACACTGTTCTGCAAAAACGAGTCACTTTACAGAAGGTAATACATTAAATTGCAGTAAAAACTCAGTTCAAGTTTGCTTTCACTTTGTAGAATGACGTCATTTCAGTTACCTGTGTGTACAACAGTAAAAGGAACAATCGAACAGGAGTAACAGTGGTATGTTTCAATAAGCTTTATTAGGTGACAATGTTTTGTTGTTTCTTAGGCTGGTCTAAGCCGTAGAGATGAGCAGTGTTATATTGCTTTTGAGTACTATCCAAAGATGAATCTGACATATTGTGGGACTCATACAAATGCCCTTGCAGCTTATGGCTCTTTTCTTGATAAGTATCTACCGTAAGAGCTGTGTGACAATGATGACTTGTACATTATAATCACTGCTTCTAGAAAATCTGAAGTCAATGACACCCTGGAACATTTTGACACACTCAACTCAGCTGCTGTTGCTAAGGTTTTCAATAGCATCCAGTGGACACCAGAAAACATATCTGACTTGCAGCAAAGCCTTAAAAGAGCTGATGCCATCAATGGTTACTGTTGGTATGACTATTCACGCCCAGTGAGTATGCACAAAATGACCATGTATGCACCAGTCAGTGTTATAGTCAAAAGATACTACTTAGTCATAAAATTAATGTCTGCTTACTTAGAATGATAAGGCTTTTGTTGAATTCACTATGGATCAGCCAGCTTTTGATTGTCACTATGAAGCTCCTAACCAATGCAAAGAAACACAACCAGTGCCATGTTGTGATCAACTGAACAGCAACACTGCACAGCAGAGAACTACAGCAATAGCTGCTGGTGTATCTAGTGGATTGATTGGAGTCATCATTGGTGTTCTCGTTGTGTTGAGTATTGTCACAATGGCGCTTTGGTTGATAGTAAACAACAAACGAAAAGGTATTTTCAACATTATAACTAACAATTTTTCATTTTTCGTTTACTTTCTAGCCACAGCCAGTGTTACTAAAAGGTAATCCAGTGTTCTCACACTAGTATCATTATGTGATCTTTGATGCAGAGATGATGCCGAGCAGTGATGACTATGCACAACCTACAATTCTACTGTAGTTAACACTTCATAGTATAGATTAGTTACATGGCATTGTTATTGGGTAATTATCATTATACACATGCACTGTTGAGTAAGTTATGTAATACTACTTTAAATCACGTGTGATTTCCCGCGCATTGATTTTCGCGCCTACTACCAACCACGCCCCTAACATCAAGGCGGTTCTCTGTCGAATGCGATCTGGGTGCGGATCTGGGTCTCCTCAGCAGGCCATGAGTAAAACTAAGCGAAAGAAAAGTACAGGAAAGTGAGTTTGCATGATGGTGTTTAATTGCTACCACTCAGATTAATTTCGCTTTCTCTCTCACTCGATCATCATGCAACAGCTATCGCCCCGACCCACTGGTGCTAGTCCATGTGGAAATCATACGAGAACACATAGAAGGGTCATCTGCTAGAGAGCCAGACTGTAGTGCGGGAGGAGTACAGGGGCTGAAATCCGCTATCACTGCAGTGCTGCAGCTGGTCAAAGACCATGGTATGACGTCATAATGACTTCATGCTAATAGTTCACAACTCTGTAGCCTGTGAACGAAAAGCTTTAGTAAACAAGTCCTCACAAGGAGTGGAGTTGCTGCTTGCTTGCTTGAAGGTAGAAAATGATCTTGCTAGTATTATAGGCTACCATGCCATTACTATAGGAACAGCCCCTTGACACGGATACCGTGCACTGCATACTATCAATACTGAAGTGTTTAGCAGAACATAAACACAAAGGTAGGCCCATATCCTTTTTAATATAAGCACTTTAGCATGTAGGACTATTCACTGCAACTAACTGAGAAGTGTCAAAACAGTTTTGTACAGTTCCTCTGCACAAGACAGAATTTACTTTCTGTGCCCAGGGACATTTCTTACTTTTTGTGCTCACTTTAAATAAATGCACTGCATATTCTTTCTCTAGTGAGGTTAGTGCATTGTGGTGCTGGAGAGGCTTTGCTGCATATGCTGGTATCATCAGCAACTCATCATATCCTCCTTCTCACTCTTCTCTTGCAGCTTGCTCCTAAAAGTAACTCAAAAGTTGTTTATGCTTTGTGATTTTTTTTTCTTGTTTGCAGTGACCAAGTTTTCTCTGAAGGCACGATTGTTTGGAACCTTGCCTGTGATTGCTGCACTGTTAAAACAGCATCTAAAAGACCCACACTCTCTCCCTGTGCTTGTAGACGTCTTAAGAGCAATGTCTGCCAATTGTCAGTAAACCAGCAGTGTCTGTAATGAATTATCGGTATTCCCTCTACAGCAACCAGTGCTGTTCAGCTATGCAGGCTTGGTTGTATGATCACTCTATCACATATTCTCTCTCTCCATGGGTCACGTGATAATACCATCTTGAGGTACATGCTATTGTTTACACTCTACTCTTAATAATTAATTTTAATACAGGCATACTTTGAAGGCTCTTGTTCCACTGCTGAAGACAAGTAAGCAACGCTATTGAGAGGAATAATGAGATTGCTTTTTATTTTTTCAGAGTTGATGTGTTGTCGTAGGTCCACTGGCAGCTGTGTTCAGCAGCTGTTGTCACTCCATGAGCGGCTGCATCTCGTGGACACTAATGTCAGACATGTTCCTGTGAGGAGGAGTATTCTTACTGCACTCTCTACTGCAGTAGCAACAGGTGAGACATTAGGGACTATTGAAAGAATAATATGTTAACCATGTTCCTCTACAGATATTGGTATCCAGACTTTTCATAAATCAAATGGATTGAAGATCATGTATGACACTGCTCTTGAACTACATGAAGGTGTGTGTGGAGTATGTCTGTCGGAGTGTGTATGATCATTGCCCTTCAGAGGAAAACAAGACTCTGCGTGCTATGACGAACCCTGTCTGCACCCTGCTTAGAAAGTGTCTACCAAAGCAGTCTCTCCCCATTCCCTCACTGAACCACCCTCTCTCATTCACTCTGCCCTCACCAGTCGATCAAACTGCGCTCACTCACAGGTCATCGGTAGAGACCTGTGAAAAATTGACTTCAGAATCTGACATAAAACAATCAGAATCCGACGATAAACAAGTCTCATCACCTCAGTCTACATCACAACCACTGTTACCCAATGTCCTCAAACCTGACCTCTCTCACACTGCTTCTAGCTGCCCTAACTTTCCGACTGTTTCTCCTCGATCATCGTCTAATGAAATTACTACACAATCAGTAGACAGTCTTGAAGACGGCAGCATTGGCTCACAAGAGACATTGAGCCAGAGTGACTCGATAGGCAAAGGTAGAGAAATGATCGTAATGGTTCCGCAGGTAACTGAGGAGAGCAATGAAGACAATGAGAGGCAAGGAGATGTAGAGAGACAGAAAAGAGGAACTGCATGGTTTATTGGTATGACACCATTGGAGTCCACTACTCAGCAACAACATCAGGAATGTGATGATGAGAAACCTGAAGAGCCAGTTGATTTGTCACAGTTTGATATATTCTTTCCAGAATTGAAACAGGTATTGTACATGTACAGCACACATCTTAGGACCTCCTTCTCTCCCACTTGCTCCATAGACTACCCACAGCCAACAAAGATCCAGTCTAACTCATAACCACAGCTCGTCTGCTCCAGCTCTGCAGTGCATTGCTACAACGCCCAGTCCATTTGTTCGATCCACTAGCTCATACCCTACAGTCAAAGCATCAGCTGGAAAAGAATCAGATATGTCTCATGTGGCATTCGATACTCTTGACTCACCCAGAATGGTACTGGACTCGATACTGAGCGAATCAGGAGAAGAGAAAAAAGACAGAGAAGGTCACAAGGAGGAGGTTTTGTTTCCTCATACTTCAGCCAGCCAGCCTGAGTTAGAGATCAGGAAGAAATTAGCTTTAGAAAGGTGCTTTGAATAATAATGCTGTATGTATTATTGTTATTTGATTCAGGTCAATTACACTGGAGGACACTAAACGATATATTGAGCCACAATCACTCATCAACAGGGTCGTGTACTGTTTGGATGAAGAGTTACAGCGAAGGTCATCCACTGATGCTATGGGAGGTGAACACAGTAATGACAGCGAAGGCACTGGTGGTGTCAGTAAGAGTGACAATGAAGAGGAGAGACCAATCACTGATGATACATCATCAGAGAAGGAGATACCTCAGCTTACATTTCGAGCCGTGTTGGAGAGTTCTAATCTCAGGAAAGCTATACAGGTACATTAGGACTTAATTCAGTATAATTTCACTCTCTGGTTGTATAGGTTCGTCCCCATGAGTACGATCTAGTATTGAGTCCGGATATCAACAGTGACCATCACCACCAGTGGTTCCTGTTCATGGTGAGTGGGTAGAGCAGCTAGCTAGTGCACTGTGTGTGTGTCATGACTAGATCACTGGTATGGAGGTGTGTGTACCTTATCGATTCAATATCATAAATTGTGAGAAGTCCGGCAGCCAGTTCAATAATGGTAAGGAGACAGACTGTAGTACTGGACACCTCTATAGTGACACGCCTTCCTCCTCAAGGAATGCAGCCATTACTGTACTCCACTAAGCATCGCTATTGGAGAAGAGTTGGTACTGACATAGTCTACTACAAGAACAACTTCGTCTTCAAGCAGACCAGGAGAGAGACCAGTGCTTCTAGAGCTGTCTCTAAGAGCTACTACACACTGTCCTTCAATGTGACCTTTCCCCAATCACTGAGTGGCGATGTCTGCTATCTAGCTTACCACTTTCCTTTCACTTATTCAATGCTCCAGGTCCCAACAAATCTATGATACCTGTTTGTCTTGTCACTCATTGTATTCTAGTACAGACTGAATTGGCTGTGCTGGAGAAACAAGTTTTCTCATCTCCTTCTTCGTCCTCTTCCTCCATTGCTTCAAGTGCTACTAGTTGCCTGTTTTATCATCGTCAGACACTGTGCCGCACTCTCGCTGGTCACCAATGTCACCTCCTCACCATCACTAACCTACACACTAACAGTGATGATGAAAATGCAGAGACTAACTCCAGTGAGTGTCTCTGAGTTGAAGTAGAATGTTTTCACATGTACAGTATCGCTCATGAGTAAGTCACTCTCGCACGTAAACCTAAAAGAAGCTGTTCTTGAGCGAATTATAGTTTACGCATTGACAATACACGTATTCACGATCGCAAGCACACATAGAGCGACTGAGAGTCGCGCGTGCACGCGCAGTTGTGAACTTGCTTGTGAGCGGTAGATTTGCATTTGCTCAGCTCAGTATGTGTGACTAACACCTTGTATGTAGTGTGTATAGTTGTTGTCAGTAAGAGTTTGATCTAATATTGATTTCTGTAGGACTTGGTAACAAACAATATGTTGTGTTGACAGCTAGAGTGCATCCTGGAGAGTCCAACTCTAACTGGATAATGAATGGTGGGTACTTGTTCTAGCCTATGTTATTGTAACTAACGCTGTATGTTATATACAGGTACAATACATTATCTATTGAGCTCTAGTCTAGAAGCTGATCGACTGAGAGATAGATTTATCTTTAAGATTGTTCCCATGTTGAATCCTGATGGAGTGATCAATGGAAGGTGAGAGAGTATTTACTGACAGTCTTTACTGACTGACTATATTTTATTGCAGTCATCGCTGTTCTCTCACTGGACAAGACCTCAACAGACAATGGATCTCTCCTGACCCCTCCCTCCACCCAACCATCTACCACACTAAGAGATTGCTGCAATGGCTGAAAGCTCACAACAGAACACCATTCGTGAGGCAATACACTCCATCATTCACATCTTTCTCTCTTATTCAGTTATGCTGTGACTATCACGGTCACTCACGACGTAAGAATGTATTTCTTTATGGGTGTAAAGACCACAGATCTACTGGTGCTGAACAGGTGATTACAATCTGTACGATAACACTAAAACACTAGCTCTTCTTCTATCAGGGGCTACCAGTTGTGTTGGATAAAATAGCACCAATGTTTAGTCTCCAGAACTGCAGCTTTAAGATTGAGAAAAGCAAAGAAGCCACGGCCCGAGTGGTGCTTTGGAAAGAGCTTGGGATAACAAGGAGCTATACCATGGAGAGTACTTACTGTGGAACTGACCAGGGACCATACAAAGTAAGAGAAGAGGAACTACTTGATCATAGCCAGAAACATTTACGTTTGAGGCTGCAGCTTGTCTGACAGCTGACACACTATCTGTTACTTTAGGGTCGACAGGTAACCACAGAGGAACTGGAGGAAATGGGGAAGCTGTTCTGTGTAGGGTTGCTGAGACTAGCTGAGGACCCACCCACTATTACTGTTGACTCTGGTAGAGAAGAGACAACCAGTCGAGCTAGCAAAGTCAGTCTTGCAGCTGCAGTTAGCAGGAGAAATGAAGGGGACACTGATGATAGCAGTGAAGAGGAGGAAGACGTTCATTCACCTACTGAAGGGTAAGCTTTTTTGTTAAACCGTTTAGCTCTGCGATGCAATGTATTTCCACAAAAATTTCAGCTTGTACACAAAAAGAATGCTTTTTAATGCAATGAAACAAAACAGCAAATGATGCACCTAATTTGTTTTTGTGGTTACAGTCATACTAGTGATGACAAAGAAGAGGAGGGAGCAGAACCAGAGGAGATGATCGAGGACAACAAGTCAGACCAAACAATATAGCTATATTTTATCATGATTTTATCACATGATTCTGACATTGATTTCAGTTTCAAAACAGTTATCAGAGAAGCTGTGAGTGTGCTAAATGATGGAAACTCTGCATGACATGTATTATCTAGAAAGACAATCTGTTCAGACATCTAACAATCACATGTACTAGAGATGTATCATACACTGAGCTTCCTACTGATTCACTTTGATGACTTTTTGTTGAGAGGATTTCAGACACTAGATATGTACACACTCTGTCTCTGTACTGCATAATGAGAATCCCAGTGCCTTTGAATTTCTGATTGAAATCAGCCAGATGTCAATTTCTGTTGGGCTGTCATTGCCAGAAAAATGGTTGAGTTGACATACACAAGAAAAAAGTACACTTTGTCAAAATTTTAACATTTTCATCATAGTTGCAAGGCGATAATTGATGGCTGCATAATCACTTGTAATTCCCTACGGTTTTACAGTATTTCAATTTCTTTGTTGCTGATAATGCAATGCTAGTTTTTTCTACCATATTCAGTCTGCTACACGCATACAAATCATTTTGTGAACACAGCAATTGTGTAGACACACAGAGGTATCCTATTAGCACTGTGTAACATCAAAACTAGCCAGCCACCATAACAAGGCATCAATCGAGTGAGCTAGGCCTATAGTTGCCGCTGGCTATGGCGGTCTCTCTGTTGCTTGCTCTCCTTTTGTTTGGTTCTCTTGGTTCAGCACAGAATTGTACAGCTATAACTCGTGAGGATATTGATGGTCTGCTGCCTCTGTACTTGAATGACCACTCGGTAGTGCTAGTAAATCACAACATCACTTGTCTAGCTTTGTCAGAAGCTCAAGGAAGATATAGATATGTGACAGTATTGGTCAAAGTTCAGAGCTCCATGACAGACTTCAGTTTAGACATCGATGTCATGATTGATATCGGCTGTTCTAAGGATCGCTGGAACACTTCAGTATTGGGTGTAATAGATGCTGTTACAATGCTGGAGAATGATGTGATTCCAGTTGAGACCAGATTAGACTGCTCTGTTTGTGCTGCAGAACAGCTACTACCAGGACTCAATATTACAGTACATACATCTGATCCTAACACACATTGTGTCGGTGAGTAGATATGCTGTACTTAAAGCTGCATGTTAATCCTAAGCGTGTGATATCATTGCTTAGCTATTTTGTCGAGAGCCTCTCGTACATACATAAAGAGCACAATAGCACAGTACCTTATCGATTATTGTTTTATTTATTTTTAGCATGTTCAACTGGTTGCAGTAGTGGTGGTGTTGGTAGCTGTACAGGGCCAGGTGATGATCACTGCTGCAATGTGTATGAAAATGGTGCGTGCGCTGGTTCATGCTCCTCTGGGTATAAAGCAGCTGTCAACCATACTTGCGTACCAACACAAGGTATGGTCTACCTCTTACATGGTTTATTGTGGATTAATAATGTTACAGATGATGATGCTGCTGCCTCGTCTCAGCTCATACCATCACACACAGCAATACCATGCCAGTCACTGACACCCACTAGTCCTGCTATACCTCAATCAGCTGGTAACACAGGTTTGCTATTCACAAAAAAAGATTCAAGCATTTTAGGTATCTCCTCTTTCCTAGTCAAACAGTTCATCATTGTTGCTATTCTCATCAGCTCAGTAACCACTGGTGTAGTGACAATATTGATATCAGTCTCTATTACACTGGTCATTGTGTTCAACTGCTGCGGAGGCAAGATGATTGGGCGTGGAACCAAACTTTCTTCCACGACTTCAAGAGTTAGCCCACGATCACAAAGTTTCATCAACCTTGAGAAAAACCCAGCTTACTGCACTATCCAGACACCACCTAAAGCAGGTTACGATGAAGAAAGTGTAGTTTACGATGTTCCTGAGACTTTCAAAAGCAAAGCTCACACCTACATGACAGTGATTGGTTGACTCGACCATAAGTCATATTGGGCTGAACCTAACTCTTTTATGCTACTCAGCATGCATTTCACAGTTATTGATTTAATAATGTATGCAGCTTTAATTTTTGCATTATAATACAACAGAGGAGATCCAGTCACACAGCATTAGAGCTGTAGTTGAGTGCAATACAAACTAAAAAAAGTATGAGAAAAAAGAGAGAAAGAATGATCAGTGAAGAGAGAGAGAGAGAGGGAGAAGTGTTGAGATAAGGGCATTTTTATGTACAGATGTCCAATACTAATCATTTTTGAACCACAATGACATTGTCCTAGCCAGCTGGCTGAAAGATGGAGCGACTAATATAGATGCCAAAATTTACAGAAGATGAAAGAAAGTGATAAAAGAAAAAAGCAGAAAAGATTTTGGTACATGTGTGACTCCGAGGTTTTGCAATGCCAGTAGGATACAGAGAAAATGATGCGGTCTTGTGTGGACGATGAATATGATACAAGGGTTTATTCGTTGTCACTAGAACTTGAAGACCCTTGACTTGATAAACTTCGCTTCGACTGAACATGATTTGTGGTGGTGGTAGTTCTACTGCTCACAAGAGGAGCAAAAAATGGATGCTTGAGTGCGTCAGTAGCTAGTATCCTCTTCTTAGGTTCATAGACGAGGAGCTGTTGTATGAGATCAAACAAATGGTCGTGTTCAGGATCATCAACAAGTCTATATCGCTGAAGAATGAGAGAGAGAGAATAGTTACTTCACATACAAATTTGAACATGATGTATTTGAGATTTAAACTATACTCAATGTTTCTTATTGGTCCGGTTGGTTGGTTTACCTTCAATTTTCTGCAGTGTTCACGGACATACTTCCCATCAGGGCTGTCTGAACCCCAGTCCAGTTTGCCATGCCAAAAATATTTCGTTTTCCGACTGTCTCTTGCAAACCTACTTGGCAGAGGACCCAAAATGGCCTCCATCATAGCAAGGTGCTCAAGATTGTCATGGGTCTAGAGAGAGAAAAACATTGATGAGAATTGCTTTCAAGTAAACATGAAGTAATAGTGTAAAAAGGACTAGGTCAGCATAGATCACAGTATACTTGCATCATGCTCACCTGAAAAAGGGTATGTCCTCTATACAGTTCAAACATGATGCAACCAATGCTCCACATATCACACGGGTGAGTCCAACCAAGCTCTGAAGGGCAGAAAACAGCAGTAATCAAACATACATCACTTTCAAGATATCTAACTACTAACCAAGAATGACTTCAGGTGATCGATAGTGTCTGGTTGATACGACAGTGCTGTGGTGCTCATCATCAAATGTTGCTGATCCAAAATCAATGAGTCGAATGTCTGTGCTCTTGACCACACGAATATCCTGTTTCTATAGCGACAAGAAACACAAGGAACCATGACTATGGATACAACAACAAAACATACTACTGTATTCACAAGGTAAACAATAAACACAATTAATTTGTAGGAAACCAAGTTGCACAGCACAAAACAAGTACACACACTAATGCACGCGCACACATGCACACGCACACACACACACACAGCTGATGTGCTTACCCTTCTTGCATCATAGTAGATATCATAGTCTGAACTGACGAACAATATGTTCTCAGGTTTCAAGTCCGTATGTGTTAGCTTGGTACTGTGTAGATCTGAGAGAGAGAGAGAGAGAGAGAGAGAGATATATGAATAATCCATAAATAAGTTAGTATCACATGAGTATAGTACTGTATATCACATGCAACACCACGACCTCTCAATAATGTTACTGTGTATAGTGATGTTTACTACACAGAATCCTGAAGACGTCATACTGGCACAGGTGGTCCTAATCATAGAACCAATATTGTCAGCTGTAAAGGACCAATGCTTTGCCAATAAATCCACCCACTGACTAAAAACACATTAAAAACTACAAATTTGATTTTTCAGTGAGTAAATGTTTTCGGGAGAGATGGATGCTAAAAACTCACATCTTACAGCCTTTACGAGTTGATAGGAGATGTGACGTACTTGACTGAGTGTGTATGGATGATAATCGTTGTCCTTCTGCAATGACGAAGAATTGACATTAGAAGAAGAAAGTAAAGAGAGAAAGTGTGTGAAAGAGTGTTACAAAAGAAGAGAGCGTACCAAAAAGTCGAACACACTGAGGCCGAGCATATCAAACGTGAGACAGATGTGACCATAGTAGTCAAAAAAGTCCAGCATTTGAACACACAAACTGTGAGAGAGAGAGAGATGGTCATAATTGTGTAACTACTAGCAACACAATTGACTCACTCTTGCCCATCTCCCTGGATGTCCTTGATCTGCTGTAAAACTCTGATCTCAATTTTAGCCGCGACTCTGAAGCAGAATAATATTATCAATACACGTGACCAAATTTGATCATACTATGACAATAGCAACAGAGTCAGCATACTCATGAATAGCACAGCGCTGTACTCAATAGGTTAGGGAAAATAACAAGAAAGCCTTGAAAAGGAGAGTTTGCTCTTTTGAGGTTATGATAATGTAGTGTGTGTTGTTGACGGTGCATAGCAGATGGTGCTTGCTCACGTGTAAACCATGCTGGGGTCATTGAATGTAAACACAACATTGATGACTAGTAACAAAAACAACAAAGAACGCAAAGAGTAAGCATAACGACACACAATCCGTAGATGCATGCCGAATAAGTCACATCAGTAAACCGGGAAGCAAGTCAAACATCAAACACACACACAGTAGTAGCAAGTTCTGTGTACACAAGTCAACTGTCAAGCAAGTGATCTAACCTGTACTTGGATATATTCTTGATGATCTTCACAGCTACCTGTTTCCGCTTTAATCTGTATGAACAGAAATAATGAACAACTTACTGGAGATGGTAGCACAAACAAACCATACAATACTTCCTAGTCCTAATACAAACTACAAAGAAGCCATACATATTCACTACAAACCCCAACGAAGAAACCTTTCAGGCCCTCTGCCCATTAACACTAAGCCACAAAGCCATTCATGTAGTCCAGCAGTGAGTGATGTCCAGTCAAATCAGAGTGTACTATATAATTACTGGTACACAATTGCATTACGGGCAATATGTAGTTCACACCACTGTTAAAGGTTGGGCACATGTTACTAACAAAGTTATTTTAGAAGCACATCAGAAGAAGTTCCAAAACTAGAGGAATCATTTGAAGCCAAAATGTCTACCATCAAACACCAGGTACTTGCTACCAAGAAGTGTTACAGGCAAGACAAGATGTGTACACATCAACAAACCATACTAGGTCAGTCGAGACATGCAGCGAACAAGTCAAACTTTCTAATTCAAGAGGAACCAAGCAATAACAGTGTAGACTAGAGGATGACTAGATAAACTCTGTTGTAGGTCACAACAGGAACCATCACAGCTCAGCACTGTCAGCAGGTGTGTGAGTGAGTCATGTTGGTATACTGGTGTACAAACAAGAGATGACACCACCACACAGCTGGGACCATTTAGAGACACACACACCTGTGTAACACTGTGCTGCACTGGGAGATCTTATCAGTAGCTGCATGATGATGAATATAGCTAGTAAGGATCGAGCAATACTTTTATCAGACAAGATAACTAAACTAACACTGAACATGATCAATACAAAATTTTCAAAAAAATCTAACAGAGGTGCAAGTGAGACTGACTGACATTATGGTTGATGACAAAACCTACAGGTAGCAACACAAGCCCAGGAAAGTAAGGTTAATGAAATCACAGTAGAAGGTCAACAAGTTCAATCAATCACACAAAATGATCTAAATACTATTTCACAACAAACACAAAACTTTGATAACTTTCAATTTTCAGTATTACAGTGTTACTACCACTCGAATTAGCTGCTACAACGTGCTATGTCTGTGAGCCTTCCTATCCACATCAAGCCCAAAGTCACGCTGTTTACGATGTCTGATGATTGCATGCTGATGCCTGTGTGAACAAAGGTCTCTACACATCCTGATGCTGTAGCAATCTCTATACCGACTGTTAGCTAACAGCCAAAGAACGCTGTATACATATCCTAGTCTAACAGACCTCTTGGCAATCACTATGATGCAGCAATAAACACACAGGGATGTCCTGTGAGCATGATGACTCAGGAGACTAACTCTACTGGACTCACAGAATTCCATTAGGGCAAATGAGAGCCAACCAGACATTCTGGCAAGACACAGTACCTGTGGGCTGGCAGCAATCATGAAGAATTCTGTTCATAACATAAGTTACTAAAACAGTGACACTCTACACCACAAACTGATAACATTCAAAGGATAGGTTTCTGTCATCTCGTACCACAGCCCAATCACAGCCATTATTATAGTGCTAGACCATAGACACACTAATGACAACATCATACTAGTTTATCAAACCTACAAAACACTGTGAATCAGTAAGCACACTAGCACAGTGCATAGCAGTGCTACATATGCCACATCAACAATACTATTAGTGAAAAACTCTAATTCAAAAATTTACACACACAAGCAATTACAATTGATTGAATCATAGTAATTATTTTAATATACTTTACTTCATATTCACAAACAGTAGTAGTATAAGTAAGGATGGAACAAAGGGGAACATGATACCACTAACCAGAAGGAGCTAGAACCATGTGACAATGCATTATCACTAGGGTACACCAGATGTGCTGTACAGGTGCAACACTGGAAGAACCTTCTAAGCACTTTAGGTATTGATCGACTAATACAGTTTGTGATGTGTTGGGAGTTGGAGGCACAATACAGATTGTACTAATGGAATGCTTAGCACTTCCTTCATAACCAATACCATCCATACAACGCAACTTAAAGGTAACCAAACAGCTCACGTTGGAACGTTGAAAACATCTTCACAAGTGACTTGAACAACAAAAGAGATATACCAGTCACAAGCCAATGACATATCCAGGTTGTGTGCGACAACAACTAAGTAACAATGATTGTCTAGTCACCTTGCTTGAGAGCTTTGTTAGAGTCAATGCAAGAGTACACAGGAACACAATGGATAAAGATCAGTGACAACATCATCGGAATCAAGCATAAGCAAATTGTATTAATAATAAGCATAATCATTGCAATGCTTGATAGGATGGAGTCAGTTAGATCAAGTTTCGTTCTCCTTATGAGTTAATTGGAAACAACAGCTGAATATAAATGATACTAAACTAAACAAGCTAGCTGTAAGGTGCTGTACACAACTCGTGTCAGGTGCTAAACCTAACACCTTGATAAAGTGTAAGCTATCCTACCTTGACTGACTGTGCCTGTGTCAGGTGGTAGCCAAAAGGACCACACCTATGTAGCCAGTCATTGAGAAAGATTTGGCACAAACATCCATCACATAGGATGGGTTTGGTCAGTGACAGACATTTTGTGTATTCTAGAACAGCTTTGACATTACATTTCCTATGCTATGAGATCTTAGCCACAGTTCATCCATGTGACCATGTGTACTAAAGTTAGGCCGCTACTATATACACTGTGTGATGTGTTTACTCTCTATAGAGTTTTTGTACCATTAACTAAACAGGCAGGTGTGCTGAAGAGCCAGCCACAAGACCAGGGCAGCCAGAGATGAACAGGAAGACTAAGCAAAGCATGGTCACCAAGAAGGACAGAGGGACAGCCCATAGCACACAACAGAGCAGACTATAAACCCTATCAATACTGGGAGTCTCAACAGGACATGGGCTCTATACAACAATAGACTAACAGTGGGCACTACCATGGCAGGTTGCTACTGGCAATGACTAACAACCATTAGCAATCATGTTTGAGAACAGATAGCTAAAAGTGTCATTCTCGTCACAGATGTGACTAAGCCTGTCACTGCCTTACAGAACTCCATTAACAACAAACCAAGTACACATGACACTATTGAGACAGTCTAATTACAATACACAATTTTTATAATGAGAGTATAGCGGTAAATTATAGCAGGCAAGTTCCAAGGCTATAGAGCGATTGATGTGCATACCACAGTGAAATAGCACACACACACACCAAGTCACTCCTAGTACTGAGTATATCTAGTGAAACAACAACAAGGTGGATATACAACACAGTATACAGAATGTCTAGAGAACAAATTCTGGTTTCAGTTTGTAACCACACCAACACTGAGAAACTAAAAGCAACACAGAAACACAATTTGGGAGCAGGAAACAGTGGTTCTCACCTGTCACTGCAACAGACTACTTTGCCAAAGGTGCCTTCACCAAGAGTGTAGAGGACTTCAACTACAGAATGGAATTATACATGTATTATTACTGAAAATGGTCACATATTCATGGCAGAGTGACACATAGACAAAGGAAGTCCACTGATAAAGGGCTAACATAACAGATTAGATCAACCATGGGAGTGACTGGCAGGGCCAGTAACTGGAAACAGGCCACAAATATCCCCAGAGGTGGATGAATAGCATGCAATGGAGGATGCTGTTGTTTGCAGCTGCACAAATGAAAAATGCCGGGAGAGCTGTAGGTAGTGGCCATAACGTGCTCAGTGGCAACAAACTACCCCTGCACCAGCTAAGTACAGTGTAGTAACCGGTAGCTAACTCACATCGTGAGTCCAACACGTCACCCTTTCGGTAAATTAGATGGCCATCATCGTCGTCTTGCACTTTCGGTGACGGCAATCTTTCGTCCTCCTTGTCCTTTCCTGCTCTGCGGTCCTCTTTACTACTCCTCGGCTTAGTAGCCTTGAACGGCTTGTGTTTTCTCTTGCTAGTCGACCCAGTACTGCTAACAGTAGTCCCTCCCGGCTGAACAGCGCCCATAATACCAGTTACAGGGTGTGTTGAATCCGCGGTTTTCCGTACGCACATAGCAAGCATGACGATGATCGCAGATAGTTTCAGTGTCCGTGGACACGCAGACGTGTTGTAGGCACCAGCACCAAGCGGCAACAGACGGGTTCACAGTGAACAGTAGTGATATGTAGACAAGAGAGAGAGAGAACTGGTCAAATAGGTACTTGGATCAATTTCACTGACTGAAGTATTTACACACGTCGTAGCACGAACTGCGTCGTGATCAACAATCTACTACTGCAGGCACCGATCGAGATTAGCTCTTGCCGCAAACTAGAGCGAATTAGCATCACTACTACTGCTTTAGGAAATGGTACGACAATAACCTTTTATCACGGAAAGTTCGCGGGCAAAACGAAAACACACGAGGATTAAAGTATACGGACGTGCACTGAAATATACGAAAACAAATTGCTTCCATTATGGCAAACTCTGAAAGATTATTTACGATAACAATGCCAAAATGTAATATACACACTACATCAGGCAGCGTGGCTTCTATGTAAAATGATGGCGATATTTTTATGGTAAAAAGGCAAAACTGACATGAAGAAAACACAACTGTTTTGTTTACATGATAAACTACAGTGTGAATATCTGTCATACTGTACACATTAGCACAATGGTTTGCCCCAATAGTGATACTTTACAGATCATGAGAGTTGTAAATACAATACGAAATGTACACATGAATTCACACTTGTATGTTAATTTTAATATCACATTGGTCGATATCTAGTTTGAATCACTTAATTTTGGGGCCTACATGTATGTCGATATCTAGTTTGAATCACTTAATTTTGGGGCCTACATGTATCTGCTTGAAAATCTAGTCGTGCAAAAATATTTCATTGAACCCTACTGTAAGAACATTCTAAAGTAATACACATCACAGATCAATAGATTCTTGGTCTAAACCACCTTTGAAGAATGTTTGGATTCTCTCCGAGGCACTTTGTGTCTTCTCCCTTCCTCCTCATAGGAGGAGCCAGGATGGCGTCTCTTGTTCTGTTGTGACGTGACACTACTACAGGCGCTGTATCGATGCCCCGATCCAGAGTGACGACGAGCATGCAGTTCTGATGACAATGAATAGTGATAGAGATTTGGTTCAATACCTCTAGTGCCACTGTTCAAATACTTGCTTGAGCTAAGGTGACTAACTGACAATGAATGATAGTCTCTCATGTAACCATTTGGTTCTCTTCTGGACCGTTTTGGGTAACGTCCATTACCGAATGTCTGTTGTTCGTCTTGTCTTGATCGGTGGTGATAGTAATGCGACATAGCTATTTCTAAAATCATAAACTGCTTCCTTTGAAATTAGATAAAATCTTTGTGAAATCTAGAGGAAAGATAGTGCAATCAGGCTGCAATTCAGTGAGCAAACAGAAATCAGTCATTATCAGTCGTAATTAGTACGACAGCACTTTCAACTTTAGTTCATAGTAGCACAACTGCAACAATACAAGCTACACCCACGATTGATGGGCGACTCACCTACTAAGAATAGGCTTTATTAATCCACTAAGTAATAAGTTTCAATTTCTTAATTCTCACAAATACGGTAGAGCATTGGTAAGGTCTTGTCGTACACATAAAGCCACCTCACACAGGAGACGAGCAGCAAGGCGTCTCAAATCACACGCCTTCACAGTTTCATGCAACCGCGCGCCATGTTTGAGTGATCACGTGACAAAGGAGGTGTGTTCACAAACAGGATTCCACGTACACGTGCAGTATGGCTGCGATTCGCGGATTTTCTCTCAATAAACTGACCAAGATAAACATAGCATTCTCAGTTTTTGATTCCAAGGCAGCGTCTGCAAGGTAGAGGTTAGTGTATAACCCGACATGTATCTTATCTCCTCATTAAGAGAGTTGTTCAGAATAGTATCAGCTGGGAGGATGAAAATGTCAAATTCCAAGTGTCAGGTGCGATGCTCAATAGTGGGAAACTTTGCAGATCCTTCAGTTGAGGTTGAATTTAGTGAGTCATAGTAAAAATTATAGTTTGTGTAATTATTGATTATTAGGTGATGGCAGTACTATGAAGTTTGAATCCAACAAGTGTAAAGCACTCGAGATGGTAGCTAAGATCAACACTAAAGCCAAGACACTCTGACCGTAACTACATGCATACAAAACTTCATGCTTCGATTGTCATTAATTTTTTGTAACTGTCTATCACAAAGTCTCCTCCACTTTTACCAAGTTAGTTACTATCGACAGTGTCAAAAATAGATGTTACATGTTAGATAGCAGTTTTGTGTCCTATTATGCTTGCTTGTCTTCAACAGACGACTTGTACTTTGGATATTTCTGCTTGAGCGCCTCTATCACCTCATCTGAGAAATCTTGTCTATTTGCCTCCATGTACTTCAGCACATACTCATCAGCATTAGTGATGATGAACTTGTGCTCAAATGCATGGATTGTTGCTCCGATAGTGAAATCTTTTGGTTGGTAGTAGTCAGGGTTGTCTGTAGACCTGCCGGGCTTGATGATTCTGCTTCTTTCAAGGAATTTGCCTGCCAGTATTCCTGAGTTCCTGCAGTAGATAAGAACAAGATGTGTTTACCAGTGCTCCGTGGAGCAGGTTATTTAGTAAGTGTGTAGTGTATCAGTAAACACAAGCTACAGGTGTTTGGTAGTGAGTTGATGTTATCGAGTACAGTGTGAATGAACACAAGTACAGTGTTTGATGTGAGGAAATGATTACTTTATAACAGTCTGTAGTTTTGTTGTAGGCAACTATCACTAAGTACTGGCTGATGTTCCATCACCTTTTCATTAGTACACATTACAAAGCATGATAGAAACTTCACCTGCCCTTGAGCTGCGGGCACAACATGTACTTACTACATGCATTTTATTGTGCTGTTACAGCACTCAAAGAGACAGGTCCGACTCTCTATTCAAGCTTCAAAACATGTGTGACACCACATCATCCTAGCTGTTGACAGGTTAAACTATAAGCTATCGTGACAGGGTGTGTCATTACCTAATCTAATAACAAAACACATACACTACTTGAATTGCTTCATGAAGCAATTGCAATGTTTGACCCAGTGGTTTACCTGCGGTAAATGAACTCATGATTACACTGTGACATAATGTCTCAGTTACTACAGAGATGGCGCAATGATTGATACAATCATGACTTGTTGTTGATTCTATCAGTAATACTTGTACTGGCTGTGTAAGTCTAATAGTTTCAGTTGTGTTGTAATAATGTTATTGTGCATGTGTGCTAATGTGATTACTAAAGATAAGCACAGACTGTGTTAGTTACATTGTCACCTTTGAGAAGACTCGAAGATTGACAGAGTATCATCGGACAGCCAGAATGATATGATGAATACCCTGGTTTTATCCACTGGGTCAGTTGTCTCCTGCATATGTGACAGAACATTGATTTGAGAGTTGTTATCTACCAAATTTTTACTCACCATTTTTGCTACATATCGTAGAACCTTTCTATCATTTTCCAGCATTTTGATGAAGTCCTTCTTAGGAGGCTGAGGAATTAGTGAGAAGCATGACTGCATGGAGTCCTCTAGTGAACCAAACCCATTGTATGGAGGAATCTCCTAAAACAGGACGAAAAAGAAGTGTATGTACTCTGTTATACATCCTTAGTTATACGACATTGTACATGCAGGACCACTTGGCTAATGCATGACCTTTAATCATGTACAGTTTACTTTGTGCGTTGTTTGTGTCAGTGCTCAAAGGCAGTAGGAGGCAATGTGTGAGCTGTTATGACTATTTCTGTGGGTAACACGGCATGAATGCGGAGGAAATCTGTTGGCAGACATTCAGCTCACATAGGACCATTGCTTGGGAACAGTGTAGAATACAACTCCCAATAGCAATACATGTTTATGTAAGTGTTGCACACACGTGCATTGATCTATTTGAAAAACTGAATATTAAATTTGGATAGTGACCATCTCTATTGAATTAAGTGATGTAGTATTTACTCTATAGCCTACTAGCTGCTAATTACTAGAGACCACAAACAGCATGATATCATACCCGTTTGACAGGTTCTGGTGTTGGCTGAGTCATTGACACTGGTTCGAAATCTCTCACTTGGAACTCCTTCTGATAATACTGTTTAGTGAACTCATCACAGTCACAACTGCAGACAATGGACAACCAATACCAGATAATAATTACAATAATTTTTACTATTACTAAGTACATCATGTACAAAGCACATGAGGTACATGTACAGGTGGATTTTATTTTGACAAAACCACCATAATTTTACGAAAATAATTTTAAACTCTTGTTCAATGGTTTTATTCTTACATTAGGAACTTTCTGCCCATGATGATGATAGTTTTTCCAATACTAAAATCCTTTGGTGAGAACCACTCACTCACTTCACTCTCACTAATCTCCAGTATGGAGGAGGGAAAATTAGCTGCAGTAGGAAAATGAATTACGATGTAACCATGGAGAGATGAGACCAAAAGGTGACAATTTTATGACGTGAAGACAAAACTTGGAAGTGTAAACATAAATATTATTTAAAATAATTGTACTACCCTTCAATTGGTAGTAAAAATAATTTTAGTTACAGGCAAGGGCTGCTTACATGGTACACTGTCTCGGTTTCGTGGTAGCTTTTGTCTGCATAGCAGCACAGGGAAAGGATCGCGACCATCATTGGGCTCATGGATCTCCCTTATCTCAACTGTGTCATCAACCAGATAGTAGTGGATCACCTGTTACAGCACAAATTAAGAACAGCTCTAGTTTGATTCATACTCACGAATGGTTTCATTTCTCCAAACATGTTGTCTCTATCATCCCACACACAGTAGAACCTCAGCACCTTTCTGTCCATTGTGATGAACTGCTTCAGTTTGTCCCAGTTAGTGGGTGTGCTAAATGCGTGCAAGGGTTGTGATCGGGACATAGTGTAGGGATCAGAAGGGTGTTCCTCTGGTGGATTTAGTTCTATACCCTCACTACGCATGTATTCCTGTGTACAGAGGGAAAATGAGGAAATACAAGGAAAATGGAGTGAAAATAGACAACAGGCATTGAAGCATGTTTCCCATAAATTCCACTCACATGCGTCCATTTGTCACAGTTGTAAATGTGGAACAGTTTCCCGTAAAAGGCAACGTCTATGCCTAAATTGAGATCTTTCCAGTGCCAACAGTCACCAAAATCATTCTTGGGTAGGCGCTGTCTTTTGATAAGTTTACCCTGAGGGATTCCACTAAGAGGAGGGACTTAAAGCACTTGCTGTAGTCTAGTACTATGCAAACCTGTTCTGTACTGGTGGTTCAACTACAGCAATTGAGTCGTCTTCCAAGTAGTAATACATCTTGACAACTCTCACACGATAGTACTCATCTGGCGACTCATGAACTGTCTGTTTGAAAAATGCATCAAACCTGAGAACCTGAAAGACAAAGAATTGTTCAATTACTTCACTCAATAAATTTTTCAACCACCTTCTTATCAAAAGCAACATGAGCAGGCACAAACTCCACTGGAGCTGGTCTAGAGGCATTGCCATATGTGAGTGTGGGTCGCATGGTAGACAACTCATCGAGGTCAGCCTCTGTCAGCTGATTAGCTTTAAGAGGCTCACCACCTATTCCTGTGGTTGGGTTGAGAGGTAAGGCATAGCCATTGCGGTAGTGGAGAGAGTTGCTTCGGTGGAATTTAGTTTTCTAAAAAGAACAGGACAATATTGTAAGTTGTGCAATTTTTAGTGTATTCTGACTCACTGTCAGATCAGAAAATGAATTTCCTGGTAGGAAGGGTAGGGCTGTGGGCTCACTCATCCTGCAGGCCTGCTAGCTACTCAGTGGTGGCAGGACTAGGAGTACTAGTATCGCGACGTGGTTGGTTGTTAACGAAACGCAGTTACCATGACAATTAAGTGTGTTTGCGCATGCGCTTAAGTTAAACCCGGTTAATTAATTTACCACACCCATTTAGAAAATGGCCGATTTTACCAAACCAGTACAGAAGGGCTATAATCGTTTCGAGTTTTGCAAGACCACATGGGAGATTCCAGAACGCTATGCAGATTTGAGTCCAATTGGTCTCGGAGCATACGGAACAGTTTGCTCGGCAGAAGACACTGTCCACGGCCTGAGAGTTGCACTGAAGAAGCTCTCTAATCCTTTCTCTAACAATATCCAAGCTAAGCGGGCTTACCGCGAGTTGCGTGTTCTGAAACACATGAAGAATGACAATATTATAGGTTAGTGTCTAGTAGTACGTTGCAGTGTAAGTTATCAACCCATCTTCATACAGGCTTACTGGATGTGTTCACTCCATCTGTAACTATTGACGACTTTCGCGACGTCTATCTTGTAGTCCATTTGATGGGTACTGACCTTGCACAACTCATGCTACAGCAAAAACGCAGTGAAGCTAAGGTCATAACTGACGAACATGTACGATTTCTTGTCTATCAAATTCTCCGTGGTCTGAAGTACGTTCACTCAGCTGGCATTATTCATCGTGATCTCAAGCCGAGTAATGTAGCTGTGGGAGAAAACTGTGAACTGCGACTACTTGATTTTGGTCTAGCTAGAGCTACTAACCAAGAGATGACTGGCTATGTTGTAACTAGACATTGGAGAGCGCCTGAAGTGATTCTGAACTGGAGACACTATGATCAGAAAGGTACTACATGATTTATGGTATGAGATAATGATATTATGTCCATCTGTCTTTTCTTGCACTACAGTTGATATATGGTCAGCAGGTTGTATCATGGCTGAGCTTTTCACTGGTCACACACTCTTCACAGGAGAAGACTATGCTGACCAACTCTCAAAGATATTTCAAGTAGTGGGAACACCGAGTGATGCGTTTGTCAGCCAGATTCCCAGCGAACCAACCCAGTTATACATTCGATCTCTTTCAGTTTTCGTAAAGAAGCCGTTCTCGGTCCAGTTTGGTATCGATGATCCACTAGCGGTGGACCTACTTGAACGACTGTTAGTAGTTGATCCTGCTCAGCGTATCAGTGCTGAGGAAGCACTGTCTCATCCTTACCTCACTCATTATTCTGACCCCGACGATGAGCCTGTTGCTCCTCCCTATGACCAGGGATTTGAAGAGCTTGAACTTGACACTGATTCGTGGAGAAAACTAGTTTGGGAAGAGATCCATAGCTTTATTCCTGATCAGTCACTCTACCATCAATTTTGACATCCATGAATTAATTCCGATTTCACCGTTGTAGAACATCATCTGAATTTTTATTATTTTAAGATGCTACTTGTGATAGCAATTGAATGCGTATGTGATTTTGCATGGAACTAAGTCGAAGTTTGACGGGTGAAGTTGAAGCGGCTTTGTACATAGTAAGATAGTCGATGATTGGTGTTTTTTTATACATAAGGTCTTTTTTCAGTGGAGGAAGTGTAGTTACATACATGTATACAATTTTAAATTATAATCACATGCATAGATATTCCCAGAGATGTTGGAATTGGTTATACTTGTCAGCTTGATTCATAGCACATAGGTACAAAACTGTTCTTAAAAAATTA
This sequence comes from Haliclona indistincta, assembly GCA_964017065.1. Taxonomy (NCBI): domain Eukaryota; kingdom Metazoa; phylum Porifera; class Demospongiae; order Haplosclerida; family Chalinidae; genus Haliclona; species Haliclona indistincta. The sequence continues at coordinate 10,313,254 of OZ024785.1, forward strand.
GGATCAACAGTTTGAGTACCGATAAGATTACTAAACATTATCTTTCCCCACAATTAACAAATACTTCATGCAAATTCATAACTAATTGCTCAAACAGTTGTTTACAGGAAGTGAAACTCACCACAACTGAAGTAATGAGTAGATGAATGATTATCAGTATAGTGACTAGTCTATGCACAAGTTCACTATAATGTACTCACTCATAAGACAGTAGAATTGTATATTTTAAAATATTATTTTCATGTGTCAAGCAACGAGAAGAGAGAATTATTACATGTATATGTAACTATGCATACGTAGTTTACAAGTGCATATAAATTCACTTTTATACGATCTGTTTGTCTAAGAGAGGTTACAAGAATTATAAAGAATTATTAATATTATAAAGAATAGAGATTTTAGATACAAGTAGCTAGTTAATCTACTGGTTTATTTTGGTTTATTCTATATTAACTTACAGTATAGCTAAGCTAGTTCATCTACTGGTTTATTTTATATTAACTTATAGCTAAGCTAGTCTATCTACTGGTTTATTGTACTTGAACGTATTGCCGTTTAGCTATGGGGAAATGTGAATGGTCAGTGTTTCCCTTTTGAACAAAGAAAAGAAATTTGTGTTTGCAATCTTTTCTCAGAATGTACAATACCAGACACGCTTGTAATGTGACAGTAAGCCATAGCAGTTTGTACACTAGATGCATACCACAATTTCCCCATAGTATGACCATTTTGAAGTTGTTCACGCATAGCAATATTGATCATAATATCTACAGCTATAGAGGTTCATGCATGAATTAGTGAATAAATTGCAGAGGTTTTCCGATGCAAGGTTCGCAGTCAGAAAGTCACTTCAGTTCTCTCTTCTACAGTAACTATTAGTCCGGCTCTCATTACGTTTTTCTGATTTTGATCTTAGGTGCCTTTAAAGCAGTTGTTTCTGAAAATAACTGTACTTTATATAGAATGCTCGTTTTCACAGCAATTATTATGACACGTTCACACATCAATGTTAGTTCACTACAGCTGTACTAATAATAACAGTTTTCTTACGAATATGGTATCCCATCCGTTGGTGTGGAGTGTAACGAAGATAACAACTACTAAACTTCTTGCAGAAACATGGATGGCTTCGTCAGCTCAGAAGACCAGATTGCAATTGATTCACTCTACAACACTTTGGAGGTAGATAAATACTTAACAGTCAATATCATTATGATTACTCTATTTCTTGTTGTTGGCAGCAATCTCACGATTCTGGTGTGAATCATGTTGAAGAAAAATCATCCAATGAACTCGCATCAATATTTTACTCAGGGATGATCTACATGTATAACTTGATCACTAAAAGTATAGAATCAGAGGATACGTGAAGTGTGATTCCATAAGATATAATTACTGCTCCAGAGCTCTAGAACAGACGAGGCTAGATGCACAGTGCACTATCTCTGCCTATACAACCTACAGTTTGCAAGGTGCACTAGCAAACTGCAAATATGCGTGCCCTTCAAGTGATGCATAATATCTCAATTATTGTGTAGTAGATAGATGGTAGTAGACAATCCTTTTCTACTTCATCAGTGTTAGTTGTAATTTAACTGTGTACACTAATCATTATTATTTCAAGTAAGTCGTCACAAAATGGACCCTCTGTCGTACATCTATTTGTTATGCCGCCTAGCCGTGGCAGTTCAGAGGGGCAATGCAGCATCAGTGGTGGGATCTATTTTTATTGGGTACTTTGATTTATTTATTATAATTGTTAATTAGTTAGTTAGTTCTTATTTAACTATTAGCTTTCTTTTATGTATTTTTTCCAACATCATAGTGCTGCTTTACACTATACTATTAATAATTATTACTAAATATTTTTAGTAATAAAAATATAAAGGCAACTTCTGATCTGGTTGTTATGTGCCGTCACTTAGGTTCAAATTGCTAACATTTTTGTAGATCACCAAATCTTTGTTTACGTCTAGCTACAGTACTGCCCAGTTAAAATCATCACAAAATTGGGTATTGTCAATTTGTCACTGTTGTTAAAGTTTTTATACAAAATACATCTCCATTGAAATACAATACAAACATCTGTGCATACTATAGGTGACATAAAGTGTTGGAAATGATAAAAAAGGAAAAAATATTATCTTTATTATACAAAACAACATGTAACTTTAAGTTAGATAGATGAAAATAAGAGAAAGAAAGTGAGAGAGAGAAAGAGTTGAGAATGATTCATGACAAAGCAGGTTTGATAAACTGGTTTGGTTGGTCGATCATACAAACGGCATTTCAGGATATTTGCTGTCTTTTGTTAAAGCGCCATCGTGTGAAGGTTCTATTGAAGAAGCTGCACTTTTTATACTTCCCTTGCTACTACTACGATGATAGTGTGAGTGTCCACCACTAATACCAGCTACAGTGCCTGTGCTATCCAGTAACATACTGCTTCGCTTGAAACCATTCACTCGAACAGGATCAGTAGGTGCTTTGGGTACTGAGTCTGACCCAACAGGTTGCAGTCTTCTTCTCGAGTCAACAGCAACTGAACTACTAGGACTAGACTCGCTGGATGTTTTCTCTCCCGAAGTGCCGTTCCATTGCCGATGAGGAAGAGTGCGAGAGTGATAATGTGTTTGAGAAGGCAAGAGAGACGAAGTGAGGGAGCCATGTGATGTGCTGGGAGTGATGTGCATTGCTCTAGGTACTACTCTGGGTCGACTGTGAAATCCCTAAAAGAGAAAATATGTATACTAATGTATTAAGCTAAAGCAGTCAAGTCTTACCTCAAGTATCCAGCCGTGCTGAAGAGCATCTTCTGGACATAATCTCTTCTTTGGATCCCACTGTAGACATTGCTTGATAAAGTCGAGAAAAAGAAGATCATTAGTTTTGATGGCTGACACGAGATCACGAGTTGCTGGACGCCGCTTTCGACCTTTTGAGTTCGTAATGCAACGAGGTCTGCCACTGGAGTCTAGGAGAAAGAGTGTTGATCTCAACATGGATTATGAAAATCACTGCCTTACCAAAAAACAGTTTTCTTCTCTGAGCTTCTTCCAGAACAGCATAGTCGGGCAAACCAAAAATCTCCATGATGCAAGCAAGTTGTTCTACCTCATTCTCTCCAGGAAACAAAGGGTATCCTGTGTATAGTTCAGCTAAAATACAGCCTAATGACCACATGTCAATAGCCACGCTGTAAGGCAGTCCGAGAATGACTTCAGGAGAACGATAGAATCGTGACTGAATGTATGTGTAGACTCTTTGGTGGTCGTAGCAACTGGACCCAAAGTCAATAACCTTTACTGATGTCTGGCCTTGTAACCGCAGAAGAATGTTCTCCTGGAGAAGAGAAGGAAAGAGGAAGAAAGGGGGAATAAAGCTATGACACAAGGTATGAAAATCTAACAGGAAATGAACAGGATATGGTTTAGCTGAATATGCATCATTGCCTTGATAATACAAAACACTGAGTCATATGTAATCCAATACTGGATTAGTGAACTCTGTACTTTACATCATTGACAACAGTATATCCTTGAACAGTCTGTTACATTATCTCTTACTGACGACACATACATACTCACTGGTTTGAGGTCACAGTGGATAATTCTCTCCCGCGACAGAATCCGAAGACATTGCAAGAGTGAGTAAGCAAAGCGCCTTATCAGTGAAAGACTAAATCCCTGGAAATTGTTCTTCTTGATGAGCTCATACAGGTTCATACTACAAGAGAAGCAAGCAACATAATTACACTATTGTATTAGTCTAGTATCTAGTATCAACAGATGTATACACACACGCGCACAATAATTGTGTATGAAAAAGAGCGGGACAGCACAAAAAATTTTTATCAGTAAGGTAGATGTCAATATTTGAAGCACGTAGCACAGTACATCATAGTATTTAGATAAGATGTGGTTGTATCACAAATGTTGGGAATATCTGTTGTCTTGGAATGTTGGGAAAATTTCGTGTATGTGTATACTTTAGCAAATTTTCAGCACTTTCATGGATGATAAAAACCCAAGCACATTCCCTAAGGCATGCTACTAGACAAAGCACTAAACTACACTTGATAGAGAGCTAAATAGTACTATTGACATGAGATACAACTGACTCACCCCATAAGCTCAAATGTGATGCAAAGATGATTTCTGAAGTAGAAGTACTCAATCATGTGTATAATGTTGAACTGGTTGTCTCTGTCCTGCAAGAAGTGATGCAAACTATTAACACAGACAAACAACACTAACAAAGGATACTGTGGCTAGGATAATTAAGTTATCTACTCATGATCATTAAGTTATCTACTCATGATCACTGCTTATTAACATATGTAACTATGGCAACAGTGCATGGTTATTACATCAGTTATAAAACACAGGAACTAACTCTTTTTCGAAGTGAGTCTAATATCTTGACCTCCACCAAGGCCTGATGATGGAATCGCTTCTTGTTTCTGATTATTTTGAGCGCTACAAGTTGATTTGTCTTGTGATCAAATGCCTGCAATGATAAACAATAGAGTCAACTCATACACACACACACACATGCCCTCAGGGTAAGTGTAATAGATCAGTCAATACAAAAAGCTCATTTTAAATATTTTTTAGCGTTCTATTAAGAGAAAAACTATAATTGTATAACAGTTGCTTGCATGATGAAATACCAATTTCTGCTTTCCAAACAAGTGTCAAGAGTTTCGATTTTCAATTACTGTGAAATCGACTTTGTAACAATCAAGATTATCTCTCAGACACATGTACTGTTTTGGTTCCAATAAACTAGCGTGAGTCACATGCCCAGTCACTATGGTATGTGAGTTACCTTTACTACTTGTCCAAACGACCCTTTCCCAATGATTTCTCTGATTTCATAGCGATATGATATGTGGTCATGTATCATCTTGACATAGCTACCATTATCATCATCATAACCACAGTTCTGTTGTCCTCCAGGAATACCATCTACTTTCTTAGCTTCAAGCCCAAGATACCAAACCTCAGGAAACTCAACAATCTCTTTTCTCTCGTATGCCGTCATCTTATGACCATATTCTTTCACTGCTTGCTGCGGCGTCATTGGTAGACGCATGCCCTGTGTGTTCCTACGGACCTTGGGCATTGCTGTGTAAGGCTGGTCCAAATCATGGTCACTAGAATGAGAAAATACATAGTAACAATAACGTTAACATGCACTTTTAGACTGTTTTGTTTACCGGTTACTTTCCCAAATATTTGTAACAAGCATGTGTACTAAATAACCGTGAGTACATTCATCATGAGATTATGTGAATTGCAGCAAATTCTTTTGTAGGTGTAACCAATGCTTGACATTTAACAATAATTGGTATCATTAATAATAAATTATTATCGTAAATAGTGATGGAACCTAAATTTACAAAATTTTAACTCCTTGAAAATTATACTACTAGTCTGAAACATTATGGAATATTTAGTTTGCTCTCTTGCTCTTGGAATGACCACTGGTATGTAGTATATTACACACACACGATTCTCATTGAGGCGTTTGATGACAGATTGCCTTATACTAGTTCTATCAGGAGAGTTTCCAGCTGAGTGAAATGCCAGACATAACAAGAAACAAGAATGCCAGCCAACCCCTCCACATAGCTACCACGAATCTACACGCATGATTACCATAAATACAAAGCCTTTCACAGAATAATGTGCTTCCTTACAACAAATAATACATAGCTATGGTTAGTCTCCTTAGCAGCTGTGGTAATCAACAAGCTGTAAGTATCCATGCTAAAACTATGCTTCCAAGTTAGCAGCCAACATTACTACCACATCAAAGATCAGCTCACTAACACTATTAGCATCCAATAAACACTGATGTGTTTTGAAAAGCTGTACAGTACATACTCAACTTCAATAGTCAAGAAAATTTATATTGAGCATTGTTATACTAATAGTAGGTTATTACCTGTCCGCTCTAAGACTTGACGCTCGATACAGTCTCCCTCTGTTGTAAGCAGCATCAGTGTGTGGAATACTAGACTATAGAAGAGAAAGAGGAAATGGTCAGACAAGATGGCTAGTCATAACACATTAATAGCAACTGTTAGCTAATTTGAGTAGAGTGGTGCATACCAAATGCAGTAATTATGGCAATGGCTGTGATCTGTTGTATTTTAACATTTCACACCAGTTGCTAAGAGTATATTATAACAAGTAACAGATGACCTTGAAACTAGCTATGATGTGGTGACTGTGGTATGCATGTGTGCATGAGCTAACATGTAACACTTAGACAACTTAATAGGTAAGAGATATAATTCACCCACTTCACAACCACCAGAAATTACACGAATTATTTTTTAGACATGCACAAGTACATGACCAAATACAAGTACACCCCTGAGTTAGTCAAGACACCAGCAGACACTAGTTCTGATTAAGTTTGTTTTACACACTGAGTAAGGGATTGATTTAGATTTTACAGAACACACAATATGCCTTTAATAGTCCCTTGGTCGTAGTACAACGTGACTTTCCTGTTATCAATGATACTACAGTGAAACCTGTCTTAAGGACCACTTGTGTAAGAAGACCACCTCTACATTAAGACCACAATTTTCGATCATTTTATACATGATATTATATAGCCACTCTCTATTAAGACCACATATTTTGGTCTTAATCAGCAGGTTTCACTGTACAAAGATGTCTACCTATCCTATCATCGTGCTTGCAGTATGTGCACATCTGTAGTCTATCACTGGTCAAGCACTTGCACATAACACACATACACATGCTATTCATACCATGGAGGCTGTCGTGTGTTGCCCTGCACTAGAGGACAGAGAAGCAAGTGATCTAGAGCTGATGATCCGTCCACTCATAATGGCAGACAGTTCTGTGATTGATAGTCTGTGTGACAGCAGCTTATTAGTGATAGCCAGCAGGGAAAGGCTGCTATAGACAGCAATAAGCTGTAGAGCAATGGTACCAAGCTACTGTAGAGCAATGGTACCAAGCTACTGTAGAGCAGAGCACAAGCTGTTGTAGAGCAGAGCACAAGCTGTTGTAGAGCAGAGCACAAGCTGTTGTAGAGCAGAACACAGGCTGAAAAGGAGCAAGTTCCTCAGATAATACAGGAAGGAGACAGCAAGCTATTCACAGCAAGAGTATCCACAGAGAGACTGCAGCCAGTAACACTACAAGCTTAGCTACAGCAAGCTACAGTGAAGATACAGCCCTGACCTGCTAGGAAACTATACTAGTAAACCCGGCAATGGTGTAGTGTTTATACTGCGATAGACATGCTTCATCTTGTGTGGGGGTGACTGTGGTAGCATGTGTGCCTATTGTGGCTTCACGCTGCATGATAGTGTAGCACTATGGAATGCCACATATAGTGTTCTGAGTAACCACAGGTATTTATACACTAGGGGAATCTGATTGGTCTATTGGACCAATACCATGGCTACACTATAGAAAATACAACCAAATAACCAGGTCTTCCTGTTCAAGGTTAGTAATAGCAAAAAGATTAAAATGGAATGCAGGATTTTGACTGCATGTCAGTGACACACGAGGTGCCAGGACACAAACAAGTTGACTGAAGGCATGTAGATGGACATTTATTTGGTGCAAACTTAGTACTAAATATGGCAGAGAGCACATTTCCAAGAGAACAGTGTAGATATTGGCATTTTAGTCAATGATTATGAAAGCGTAGTCAGTCACTGGTAACAGTCTTATCAGCCAACTTGGAGTTTGAAAATCAGAGTATTGCTAGTAAGCTGGTTATACTATACGGCAAGCTAGTTATACATCAATTTTCTGCACGGCTGGTCAATAAATACCAGAACCATCTGTCAAATAGTAGAATTCATACTACACCTCTCACTCAAAGGAATGTCTTGCATGTTCATCATCAATGACATTGTACATGCATGTTTCAGACTTATGTCCAGCACATGCATGTAATGTAACAAACAGGATTACATGTGCAAGTACCAGTACCTTAGTAGCTGGTGTGCATGTACACACCAGCCGTAGTCTAATCCTTTATTGTATCAGAGGTAGTCAACTCACCCACTGTCCAAAGACTATATTATTGGCACATGTTAAAGCATACATTATACTAGAATGTAAACAGAACCAAACTGGTTTCAAACTTTTTCAAAACTATTCCAAAACATAGCAACTACATACTGGCGTCAAGTTGCTAGTAGTACAGTAGACCCAGCAAAAACAGAGCACTTAATCTGACTGACATGAAAATATCAATATCTTACGTGCATGGTAGTGACACAATATCCCTGCAATCCAAGGAAGGAATGTGTTTGATTTGACACCATAATTGCTATCGTCTTACGTGTAGGGCTGCCCGGTTAGACTACAATAAGAACTGATTCCTCCCACGTCACAACCTGACAGCTACACAGCAGCTAGCAGGTCCTAGGAAGCTATGTTTTAGTGAGTCACAATGTGTTATGCATTGGGATAATATTATAGTACTCCAATAAATACATTCCACACAAAACAAATGATGTAGTGATTTCTACGAACAAAAATTGTTTGAGCTGCTATAAATGGCAGTAGTTAGTCGTAGCCATGTACTTATTATAGTTTCAGCAAGAAAATAATTGTGCCTAAACACAACCATGATGAGGCTTTATATTGAACATTGATGCTTTCCTATCATGAAGGCTCACCACACACACCTATGACAAACTCTCTCATGCATGTGGTGCTTCTCCATAATACTAATAGTGTGTGTTTGCAGGTCACTTGTCACAGTGGAAACGACAATTCGACAAAGCCACAGAAAATCGCTATAAAGAAACGCTTGTATTACCGAGTAAGGTAGAGTGCGTGCCATTTTTTCCAAATCACCAAGTATAGTCTATTCTTTGACGACAAAGGTCAAACTTTAGTCAGCTAAAGCAGCGAGCACGATGCTATAAGCGTCAACTTTCTGAGGTGTTGGATAAGTGGGCGTGGCCTTACTGAAATGTCATTTTTATCGCAACAAGTAACCTGCAAACCCTGTACATTAAACACATAATATCGGACTTACATAGTCGTGACGTCCCATTGCTGCTATGGGGCGTTGATGATATGGTGAGCGAGTAGGACGAGGAATGAGAGACGGAAGCTGATGAGGATCCTTGGTAGGGGTGTGGCCATTGTGATGGTGACGTTGTGAGTCCTTTGCACGCAGGTCAAGACGTGGAAGAGAAGGCAAGGGATCTCGATGCTGGAGAGAAAGAAACACAACTAGTAAACTTATTTGAACAATGCACTTAGTTAGACAATAGAACTATCACAATACAGATTAGCTAATGGAGCAATATCAGTTTATAGCAGAAATGGAATTTTAATTCAACAGCATAGCTCACTAGTCTACCCATTGTATAGCATAGCTCACTAGTCTACCCATTGTATAGCATAGCTCACTAGTCTACACATTGTATAGCATAGCTCACTAGTCTACCCATTGTATAGCAGCATAGCTCACTAGTCTACCCATTGTATAGCATAGCTCACTAGTCTACCCATTGTATAGCAGCATAGCTCACTAGTCTACCCATTGTATAGCATAGCTCACTAGTCTACCCATTGTATAGCAGCATAGCTCACTAGTCTACCCATTGTATAGCATAGCTCACTAGTCTACCCATTGTATAGCATAGCTCACTAGTCTACACATTGTATAGCATAGCTCACTAGTCTACCCATTGTATAGCAGCATAGCTCACTAGTCTACCCATTGTATAGCATAGCTCACTAGTCTACCCATTGTATAGCAGCATAGCTCACTAGTCTACCCATTGTATAGCATAGCTCACTAGTCTACCCATTGTATAGCAGCATAGCTCACTAGTCTACCCATTGTATAGCATAGCTCACTAGTCTACCCATTGTATAGCATAGCTCACTAGTCTACCAATTGTATAGCAGTTGTATAGAACCAGAATAGTTAGTCAATCATATTGGGGCCTTCACTCTAGCACAACTTTTACCTCTCTCGATTCATAGTGTTGTAAGTGTCTATGTCTTGTACCCACGGCAGCAGCACCTGATGGGTGTGGCGCCACCATTGGGTTACTAGTACCACTGGTGGAGTTACGACGAGCACGATCATGACGATGGCTGCCAGCCAGTGAGTGAATCTGCAATGGCTGAGAGGAGAGTAGCAATAAGCAACGTAAACAAAAAGTGTAGTTATCATGTACAATACTACAGTATGACTTGGTAATGAACTTGAGTAACAGTTTCATAACAATTTGAATTGATTAAGTACATAGAAACAATACTTGTGTATGGAACAGACTTGTAAATTAATCCAGTGACAACAAATTATGTCCCAAAACATACACAGAATACACTTATGTATGCACCAGGTGTATATACATGCCTGGGGACACATAACTTGAGGAACATGATACTGGCTGAGTATGAAGGACTGGAACATACCATACAACTTGTCCAGCTCATACAACACGAATCAATGGTATTCTCTTTTAAAGACATAAACACTGTATTGGTTATACAATGCATAAAATAATGTCAATATTATGAAATGGATTTAAAAACACTCCTCAAAGAGTCAGCTCGAGAGACAAACTAAGATGTATCAAAAGCTGTGCAACTGAAAAACTACACAAATACTACTAACAGTGGCTCTTCACTGTATCTTGTACGGAATGGTGACACGAGTATCTGCAAACTGACATACACACACATGCACAAGTAACTGTAAGTTTTCTTTTAAACCTGAAAGTAACAAAACTCTGCATACATTTGGTACCTCCCAGTTAATCTGGCATCATAAAGGTGTCTTTTGAACAAAAAAGCAATGAAATTCTGGTATCTTATGGTAAAGAAATCCTATCAGATTACAGTTACTCTGTGCAAGTGTGTTTGTAACTTGATTTAAGAGCTTTAAATAGTAGTTATATACCGATTGATCAGTATATAACTACTTTAAACCATAGCGCGCTGCTTGCCTGATGTCTAGCTGGCTACCTTGCGTTGCACGAAGACTGCAGAGCAGCCCGAGCGCCATTTCTTTGTGGATTCTCAAACGCGGAAATGCGTGCGGGCTGTAGCGATTTATAGCCTCATTAAAGCTCGTTACATCAAAGAGAATTATTCAAACTATGGTTTAAGACACAGTTGGAAGATAATAAACTGGAGTGCCATAGCAACCTTTAAGTTTAAATGTACGATCAATTAAAATAGTGATACTACAGGCTTCTGGCAACAGTTGAGGGTGGTGAATGGTATCCTTGAAAGCTTACATAAGAACATACAATGGTAATATATTTTATAATGGCTGGACGAAGATAATTCCTACTTGAAGTGTAAGCATGATGACTGAAACTAAACTGCTCTCATACTACACACTTGCACTAATGTATTGGCTTCTACATATCCATCCACCAACATCTACAGTGTGTTTATGAATGTGAAACCTAAACTGTTAGTCAGTGTGATACAGTATAATACCACGTTCACACTATGCGTCAGAATCGAGTTGACACTTTATGATCATGTTCATGATAATGCTTCCATAACAGTTCACATTTCAGGAAGCAACATGGTTGGGATAATGCGATGGATCAGTTCAGTTACCTAAGATTTATAACCAGTTTGATAACATGTAGTGTGATACAGTCAGTATAAGGCTAGCAGCAGCTGCAGTAGCACTCACCGGAGCATATCTTGAGTGTGGTTGATAGTTGTGTGTAGTGGATGATGGTGATTGATAGCTACCAGTGAGTTGCTGTTGTCTGGATGAGCTGCTTGATGTCTCCCTACATCATCAAAATAGTATGAGGGAACTTATACTGGTACTGATCATGCACTAGATGTTAATTGTAGCCCAGGCAACCGTAAGATCAAAGGCACCGCTCGGTGGTTATATCTCGTATACCATGGGCAATACGAGTATTTTCCAGGAAGTGACGTCACATAGCAACACCGTAGCAACAAGATGGCATCGTCGAAAAACGCACGCAAGATTACTTTCAGCAACGCACTGTCATTCGCCTCTGGTGACTTCTATGGAGGCTCTACTACCTTGAGCACTTCGTTTAGTAACCATAAGAGCAGCAGTCTCGAGCTTCATGGGCTACAAAATGGTTAACCCATGGCACCTTGGCAGTACGTGAAATAACCTCAGGAGTTAATTTTACCGCCCTCGGTTATATCGTGTACCGACTTGGTAACCATAGGTTAACCTGAACTTATTGAATGTGTGTGTAGCCATACCCTAGTGATATTGAGCTGCTGTGGTGTTTCTTCTTGACAAGCAGTGGTTCTCTGAGACCCTACACACAAACAGAGATTAAAGCCCTATTACATGCACTATAAGTGTACTACTCACTCAATACACATGAAAGCTGTATTCTACATTACAAACACACTATTACAAAGAATGAGAGGAAGTAGTTTTTGTGTACGAGCACTAAATTAATAACCACAATACAAACACAACTCACATCTAGAGCACCATTCTCTAGTGGGTGGTGAGTGGTTGGAGTTGGTAGCTTTGAGGTCCCCCGGAGAGGTTTCAGAAACGGAAGGCCGCCATGTCTGTTGTTAGTGGTGGGTTGGTCTTTTGCTCCTCTACAATAAGACAGAATAATTTATACACCCCATAAGCTACTTGTACTGATACATGTACTAGTGTATAAAGTACACATTGTATTGTATATCTTTAACTGTCAATGGTGATTCTAAAACACAGACTTATGTACCAAAACCAAGCAATACAATTATAGTCAACATAACTAAACATGCATAACTATTCCAATTTTATACAAGGGCAAATTTATGTATGTTTCTACTCTTTAATTCTGACTCATTAGCATGTCAAAACTGACCCAGAGAGACAAAGTGGTCATCTATTACTAGAACAATGGTGTGTTGAGTCTACACGAGCTTGTGTATAATGGAGCAACGAGAATTTGATTGAAACAAATCAACATGATAATGTGGTAATTTAGTCACGTTTGACTGCACGAATACTCTGACTCGAGCACCCAGCACAGTTTTAGGACGATATCTCGTACTGAGTCTACTGACTATGATGCCTGGTGGACACGGATGTTACTAAAAAGGGCAAATTATTATACATGTACAACGAGTTTTAGATACTATCAATGTTTACATTGTCATTACACACAGGCAGTCAAAATTGGAGTAGGACGTGGTAACACTGCTTTACACTCTGACTAGAAGGGCACAATGTTACTCCCGGAAACCCACTGGAATAATAATGTGCAGAAAAAGAAATCTGCTGAGAAAGAAATCTGCTCTAGCTGACAATACTATACTACAACAGGTCACCCGATCAATGACTGAAACAACACGTAGCACTGAATAAGATGTAAATTACCAAAGCAGTTCGCGCCGATCGTGACAATGACTGCCATATCATTTCTTACCTCGTTGTCTTCTCCATGCTTGATGAAGCGTGTGATGTTCAAGAATTAGCCGGTCAGTGATCGCCACGTGCGTGGACAAAAGAGAGAGAGAAGGATGAGTACATACACGCGCTGAGAGAGGTAGAGAGGAACTGGGTTGTTTGCTTGAGTGTAAAATCTTAGAGGTTCCGGCGGCATGACACAAAGAAGAAGCCACACCTACTAACTTTTGCTAGGCTAGACTACCGTAAACTTTCTATTTTAGTGTTACACGTAAAATTAGTGAACAACAAAGATCGCGATCGATCTAGTTATATATCTAGAGAGAGAGAGAGAGAGCGAGAACCTCGAAGACTTTCAAGATTAAACCATGAGTTTAATTCTGGACGACAGAAGCAAGGAGCTGTTAGCTCAGTATCGTGTTACAGCTGCCAAGTTAAAAAAGTGAGAATGATCAGAGTAAAAATAGTGGTGTCATGATGGTGAACTTCCCATTTGTTCTTTCAGACGTTTTATGAAGAAGCCTAATATACAGGAGGCAAGTGAAGACTTTGGTGAGTGAGTCGGTGCTTCATGTTCATTTATCATCTTGCATGCCTAGCCTCGAACCAGGCTCTTTTAATTTGTGTGGGTGGGATAAAGAGCCTGGTACACACTGTCTGCGCATGCTCCAAATCGCGCCGGAATTCCGGCGTGATAGGAAACTTTCGTGCACGTTTGTAATACGCGCCACGAAATTTTACGTCATCGCTTACTGGTACTGTGGATCTCGGTTCAGAACTAGTGTTTTTCTCCTTTATTGGAAGTTCTGCTAACTACATTAGTAATACTGTACAGGCAAGGCAGTAGTGAGCGACGAGTGTACGCATTGTGTACAGTAACAGCGATGTTTCTACTGTCGTGGCAGTTTGCGCGTTTAATCGTTCAGCAGATCAGCTTGGTACTTTGCTAGCAGCAGTTCAGGATATGTGGCTGTCAAAACTAGCTCTATTTTCTTGAAAGGTGAATGATCTACGTTTGAATTGGGCTTGCTAGAAGCCGCCATGTATGTTCTTTACTTGACCACGCCCTTCGTCCCGCCTGGCATTGATAATTATTATTTCGTCACATCTGTCCAAACCACGTGAATTTTCAGCACATGCGCAGACAGTGTGTACCAGGCTCTTTATTCCGCCCACACAAATTAAAAGAGCCTGGTTCGAGGCTACTTGCATGCCATTTTGAACCTATAGATCTTTTTGCATGAAATAATATTATCTTTTGATAGGGAAGTTAGCAAATGCTGTGAAAAATGATGAGAACCATCCATTCGCTGCTGTTTGCTTTAAAGCCATGGCAAAGTCAGCAATTACTGCATCAACTATTGAATCAAATTATAGAATTCCTTTGTTTCTAGATGTGATCAGATGATCAATGATACCAGTGGAGAGGCTGAAGCTTGGGCTAATGCTGGAAGACAGTTTTGGCTGGCTGAGGAGAAGCTCTATGAAGCACGTAATTACAGCTACGAAGAGTTGCTGGATGCTGGAACACACTGCTTTCTAATGGCAGCCTATGTATGAGATCCTGTCAATTATATCATCTTTAATTATTATTATTCTTTATAGGCCCATGAAAAGCAAGGAAATAATTTGTTAGCAGCTTCGTTTTACATGGAAGGAGCTCATAAGCTGAGAAAGTTTGAACGGTATTCAGAAGAGGGAAGATTTCTCCAGCATGCTGCTGACTTGCAAAATCAGACTCCAGAATGGAGATTACAAACTCTTGAAGCATTGTCAACTTGCAAGATCAAAATGCGTAAGAGCTAGCACATTACCTGATCTCACACAGTTACTGTACATATACAGTGCTACAATAAATTATTATGAAGTAACATTATTGTGTTGTTATTTCATACACAGGAGAGTATAGTAGTGCCCTCAACGTGCTTGCTCAGATTACCACAGAATGTGCAGAGAATGAAGGTATTATTGTTTTCAACATTATGTTTCTCATCTGGCGACTACTGTCAGTGAAGGCTATTCTTGATTGTAGTCATTTTTAACTGTGACCCAATGATGTAAGAAGTCATGTAGTTACAAGTGAACATGTATTGCAAGTGTTCAAATTTTGCTTTTAAAACAGCGATCACCAGACTCTTTCTGATCACTACATAAGTTACTGATTCTCTTTCATAGGTCCTTATAGGTTACTCAAAGAACAGAGTGAGATCTCTCAATTTTTATTGCTGATACTTTTACAGGTTTTTATAGCATACATTCACCACATGTTGTGGTTCTCTTAGCATCGTACTATATGTGTTTCATAGATTGCAGTATTTTAACTATCTTTTCTACATAGCCCAGTAAGCGCTACTTGTCAGCTGTTCACTCATCAATCCTGGACAAGTACTCGTCAATTGCTCCGTTTCCTAGCATCTCCACTCCAGATTGTGAGACTGTCATTTTGTTGCAGTCAATCACAGTAAGAAACTACACACCCAAAGCAAAGACACCGCACACACACACACACACACACACTCACACACACACACACACACACACACACACACACACACACACACACACACACACACTCACACACACTCACACACACACACACACACTCACACACACACACACACACACACACACACACACACACACACACACACACACACACACACACACACACACACACACACACACACACACTCACACATTATGTAGTTCCGATAGAAGGTTGCATTGTATTTATGGCTACACAAAATTCAGTTGGTGAATAAAATAATACATTTTACAACATAAAATAATAGTCAGGTATCACTACAATACCCAGGAGAATGTAATTTTTATTATCAATAGTATAGTGTAAATTAAAGTAGCACTAAGATGTAGGAAAAATATATAATAAAAAGAAAAATAAGATAATGCTAATAGTTAAATAAAACTAATAACTAATAAAAAATAGCATCCATTCTTGCAATAACAAAGCATCTTTTTTGGTACATGTCAGTCTGTAGCATTTGATCCACTAACATTTCTAGCGCACTATTTTTATTCCTCCATTGTACAGATCAGTATAGAACAGAAAGATTATTCTGGTCTTCGAGGTGTGGTTACAAGACTGCGACCTCGACTGAGCATTATTCAAGACCACCTCTTACATCTTATCACAGAACAACATTCGCACCATCATCCTTTGTTATAGCTTTTACAACATATTTATTGTAATTCAGTTTTTTGTGGTGCTTTGTATATATATTTTTTGTGTTTGCTCTAGGAGGTTGGGAATGTTTGGCGCGCGCGCGCGCGGTGTTTGCACGACCCCACCCACTAATTTTCTAGTTCCTCAACACTAAATATAAAAGAGCCGTGCAGCTCCAGAAATGGCCGCATTCCTAATGATTGTTCCTTGGGTAGTAGTCCTCGTTCTTGTGGAAGCAGTCAGTGGACAGCAGAGCACAATTCAACCGACCAACTTGACGCTGTGCGAGCCTGTGACTAATGAGAACGTGACCAGGTTCATGTCAGACGTGTACGTTGTACAGCCACAGCAATACGAGTCCTGCTCTCTGTCCAACATCAGTACACCAGTGGTAAGTTAGGTCGCATTGCAGAACAGTACAAGTACCAGCCAGGTGCCAGCGAAAACTTTATGCCACAGCATTGCATATGTGCGCATGGTTGGCAATATGAATTTTTTTTCTGTGCAGTTGTTCCGAGTGAGTACAAGTGCTATGAATGTTAATCTTTCTGCTCCTGTTGTGTTTACGGTTCGTTCTGAGCGATATGTTCAAACATGGCGCATTCCTCTGGAGTTACCACAGTACGGAGATCAGTATAATTATACTGTTTTCTTCTATCCCTCATAATTTTAAAGGGTCTCTCAGTTGTTCTACACTGTTGACCGGATTCTGTGCAGTGTTCCACCCACACCACTATCTGAGTGGATGGAAGGAGAGGTGCTCATTAATGTACTCACTAGTAGCACCAGACAGGAGAACTATGATATAGAAGTGACTCCAGTGGAAGATGCTGTCATAAGGTGCATGGATTGATAAAGTAGGAAACCACATTTTGTGTTTAGAAAGTGTAGTCCAGCTCTTGGAAGTGTTTGAAAGGGAAAATTTTTGGGCTAAATGCATGAAGGCGATGACTACATAACTCGAATAGTGGTTAACCTTGCCATTCCTCCTGTTTATTTAGGTTGGATACGGAAGTTCAACTGCAGATTTCTGCAAATTCACCTGCGGTACAGTGCTATACATGTACATGTATCATACATTAAATCGTGGTAGTTTAAACTGGTCATTCGTTAATCTTTTTAAATCCCAACTTGAACTTGGATACTCTTATCTCAGGTCAGGTACTTTGAATTTCCTCCTTCTATCTCATCAGTGATGATCAAAGCAACAAATTCAGACTTCAACATCAATGATGGTTGCATCATTGTATCTGCTAAGAAAGCTGCTGTAAGCTCATGTGTTAAAATTGACATTTTCAAATGTTGCTGTGTGTGTAGTGTCCAGTGGATGTAATTCATCAAAGTGCATTGTCAAACGGAGTGTATCAGACTATGCTAACCAAAGCAGCTGTACCTGTCACTGTAAGTTAGATTTGATAATCTTACAGTACTTGACTATTTGTTATAGAGGAGGATAGGACGAGCATTTTTTCTTGTATTGTCGATAACGAATTCTACATTCTGTGATTCTTCATACAATAGTCAAGATTCTCTTGGTGAGTGGTGCTAGCTCACTATTAATCAGCTTTATGATGCGTTGCAGGTCGTTACAACAATGCTCATACTATCAATGTGACTATATCTGTACTGAATCAAAGTAAGCATACATTCTCAATAGCATCGTGCAATTATTTTGTTTTTATTCTGATACAGCTGGATCGTTATTTGTACTTGGTATTGTTCTGCCGCCTATATTATTTGTGATATTTGGTGGGCTTGCTATACTATTCTTTGGATGTTTATACGACTGGGATAAATTTCCAAAATAGTAAAACAATATCACATAATTATAATTATAAGTTTATGTAATTTTGTTGTTACAGTATTCGTGATGGCTGTAATCCATTTGTATTTTGTATGCGTAAGAAGTCCAGCAAAGATCATGAGCATGGTAAGACAATATTTATTCATTGATTGTTTTTTTATAAAAGTGCAGTTACTTTAGAACAAGATAGTGATCAAAAACCACACGAGATTCGTGACATTGAGTCTGATTATGAACTACAGCAGGTATTGAATTGTGTGCTTGTGACTCATAGTATTATTCACTTTTTTCTCAGCAGACCGATGATAATGACAACTTGACACCACTTGAGAGGGTATTACTCATTAAAATAACGATTACTGAATACAATAGTTGTTTTTACAAAGGGTGATAGAAGGGTAAAGGTTAGCCATATGCTGAAGAATCCAACTGGAGAAAACCTGAACAAGCATTATCGTGTATACGGATGGTAAGTCACTTACATTAACTTTAACCATGCATCTATTAGTCTCATTGGTCAGGACTGCATTAATTGCTGGAATCTTCTATGGGTTACCCGCAATTCAGTTTGTTATCGGGCAGCAATTGGTAGGTATCACATGTACGTGAATGTGATGATTTGTGATTGCATTGTCAGGACTTCAACAGGGACGGCAATCAAGATGTATGCTATTATAACTTTGAATGTATTCATCCATTGGGAGTTGTTACGTCAGTAATATCATCTATATCTTGCGGTTATGATGTTATTATTAAATAGCTCATTCAATGGTATTTGGAGTAACACTGGATATGTCATTCTTGGTTTTGTCTTTATCATTATTGTTATGATCAGGTGATGCTACCTGACATGTGACCTTTATTTTATTGCTAATGTCAAACTCAGGCACTATAAGTCGTACAGAAAAGAGGGCAATGACAGATGGGTAAGTTATGCTATGAGTGTTTCTATGACTACTAGATCTTTTCAGTCAAAAGGAGTACCTCATTTCTATGGTCTCTTCTATGGAATGGGTATGTATGCTACATTGTAGCTGTATGTGATTGATGCTTAATGTTTTTTTCTTCACAGGAGTAGCACTAATAATGGAGGGAATAATGAGTGCAATGTACCATGTGTGCCCCTCTGAGCTCAACTTTCAGTTTGGTTAGCGATACCTAGCTCACTGGTGCATTGTTCAAACTAATAGGCGGCTTCTAAGTCTGCACAGTACTATAATGCGTCTATTTTCTCTAGACACTGCATTTATGTTCATCATTGGTGGGTTACTGACTATCAAGGTGCTACAAGCCAGACATCCTGACATCAATTGCTATGCCTACATTGCGTATGTCTCTTTTGCTGTGGTCATACTCTTGACACTGATAGGAATTGTGAGGACAAATTTATTCATTATCTTAACTGTATCTTCCCGCACTAGCACACTTCATATGAAGGAGCTGAATGGGTCACGTATGTCTTGGGACTAATAATGATGTTTGGCATAGTGATATTCTTTGCGCTCTTTTACCATCACCATCAGGTGAAAAAAATTTGTCAACACATTCAAGGCAAGCTAAAATTTTGCAAGGAGACTTACATTACATAATAACATTGTATATAGGAGAGATTGTCTGGTTTAAGCACAAATCATATTGTGCAGCTGGTGAGTAAATGTGCATGAAACTGTCTAGTATATGGATTCATTATTTCAGCAAAAACAAGTCAAGAATCAATTGACTGTTGTGCACATACACGTGGTTGGATGAAACACCACATAGTTTGTTGTCACTGTCTGAAAAACCCTGTAAGTATGACTCTCTATGTTATTGAGCTGTTTTTACTAGTTGTAACTTCATCACCCAGGTTCGCTTGATCAGACTGATTCTTATTACTGTCATAGTTTTAGTTGTGTGAGTGTATACTTGTATTGTATAGTGTCTCTTATTCCAGTGATTATTTTGCAGTGGTATAGCTTTGATGGCTACGGGTGCTAGTGTACCTAATATTGTCCTCTACCTGTTCATTGTCACCATGTTTACTATTCTAACTTTCTACATAGTCTTAAAGGCAAGACTGTTACTGCAATTTTAGTGAATCTTGCAAAATGTGTCGCGTACGTAAACGTCTTTGCACATGTGCAAATAAATTAATGTTATTATTTCTAGCTATTATGCATGTGCAAACGGCGTTTCGTGCGCAATACATTTGCAAGATTCAAGTATCACGAAAGTCAGCAATGCTAACTCTGTCTGTCTCCTTCCACAGTGGTGTATTCACATGGAACCCTGCTCACTAGCTGCTTACATCACATTGCTTTTTGTTCCATGTATGATAGCTGCAGTCTATGTATTTGGTATTGCTGTCACTGATAAGACAGTAAGTCTCTTTATTAATGCATTCTTTTATTTCTTGATTCATCAGTTGAGTCCATCAGAATCTCGTGAGCTGAATCAACCTTGTCTGTTACAAGACATATTTGGAGAAGATACATTCTATGATTATCATGATGCATGGCATTTTCTGTCAGCATGTGGCTTGTTCTTATCATTTCTGGTAAACGATGCTGGTTAATATTATTGTGTTCTTCATTGGTTACTGATTTTTTATCACTATTATAGTTCTTGCTGACTTTAGATGATGGAATAAGGAACAAACCAACTGATGATATTCCTGTATTTTAAACAACTGTGACCGCACTGCATCGCCATGCCTTCCATTATAACAATACCTGCATTTAGTATACCTGGCTGCTGTACCTACTGTAGTAGAATCATGTATCTTCTGTACAATTATGTCTGTGTGTTTTATCTAACATGTTGTCAAGCACAACTGAGACCATGATGGGCACTAGCTGGTGGTGGTAGTACACCATTCTATCTATCGGAATGGTGGAAACTGGCAAACAACATTTTGTGCAGGTTCATGATTTCACAACAAATCAATCATTGTCCACGCAAATATGCACCCGTTTCCAATCTCAGTTACATAGTATAAAGTAACTATGGTCTAGTGTGGGAATAATCATAGATTTTATAGTTAGAATCTATGGAATAATTATTTCATCCAGTAAACCAGCATCATTGTCTCAGTAGCTATCAAAGATACCAGTAATAGTAATTTGTTCACTGATCATGCATAATTGGGATATCTTTTGGGGTAATTTAAAAAAGCTGTGTTAACATTGAGTGTAAAGAGTGATTTTGTTGGACATGTTGTACGTACTAGTGGAGACAACTTCTATGGACAACTGAACTGCTATTAGAAAGCGGTACAGTGGTGAGATGATAAGATCAATACCGAAAAAAATTTGAAATTAATTATAAACTGTTAATTTAGTGCAATTTTTTAGCAATTTGGAGGCCACTTTGAAATGTTTAAAAAATTCATACAAAATGATAGTTTACGTGTGGCTTGCTCTAAATCAACCACGTGGCCAACATTGTCATACCTCTAAACAAGTACATGAATTATAACTAGATTCATCTACCAAGTCAACAAAAATGGGGGGCAATTGCCCCCTGCCTACGCCACTGAAGCAGATCTAATATGGTACCTGCGGTCCACAAAATTTCTGCCTAGTTCAGGAACAATCTAAATCCTGCTGTGATAGCGCATAAAATTTCCCTAATGACATGTTTTCGGAAATTACCACGTGTTTTCCGTATACGTCCGTGCACTTTAGTTTAAGCTGAAGCTAACGTGTTGCCGATGGCTGAAGCTAACGTGTTGCCGAGTGTAAGTGCAACGAGCACAACTGAGACCATACCGGGCACTAACTGTGGTAATAAACCAGTCTGTGTGATATGTCTCGGAATGGCGGGAACAGGCAAGACGACATTTGTGCAGGTTTATGAGACAGATCTAGCTGCTGCCTTGATAAAGTTGCAACGTTATTTTGTACACAGCGTCTCACAGCTCATCTTCACTCCAAAAAGAGTCCTCCATACGTTATTAACCTGGACCCTGCAGTCCAGCACCTTCCATATCCTGCTAATATTGGTGAGAGCTTGACCCAGCTAATTCTAAGACTCCTCCTCTTTTTCTCAAGATATAAGAGACACGGTGGATTACAAGCAAGTGATGGCACAGTATGGTCTGGGACCGAACGGGGGCATAGTTACGTCACTTAACCTGTTTGCTACTCGGTTTGATCAAGTGATGGGTTTCATTGAGAAGCGAGCGCCTGAATGCAAGTATGGTACATATGTGATTTAATCACTCATTAATCCATCTCTTCTCAAGGTATGTATTACTGGACACACCTGGTCAAATAGAAGTATTCACATGGTCGGCATCTGGTTCTATCATCACAGAGACATTGGTATGCTGCTACTGCTATGCATCAGTACGTACTATTCTCCTCTCAGGCGTCTTCTTTTCCCACTATAGTTGTGTACATCATGGATACTGTGCGATGTGTAAATCCAGTAACTTTCATGTCTAATATGCTCTATGCCTGCAGGTACTACCTAATTTTTATAAGCTATAATAAATCATCATTCTTATTTGTTTGATGATATAGTATACTGTATAAGGCCAAACTACCATTTGTTGTTGTCATGAATAAGGTATGTTTCAGTCATACAGTGACGGTAGTAGCCATATTATTATTATTATCTTAGGTAGATATTACTGATCACAAGTTTGCAATCGAGTGGATGAAAGATTTTGAAGTTTTCCAGGAATCTTTGGATCAGGTGCTGATGATGTGACTATTATTGCTGTTTGAATCATGTTTCTATGTATTCAGGAAACTAGCTATGCCTCTAGTCTTTCTCGTTCTATGAGTCTTGTTTTGGACGAGTTTTATGAGAACTTAACGGTAAGTTTTAATTTACCTTCACAAATCTCACCCTTCACACACAGACAGTGGGTGTGTCATCACTGGATGGTCTTGGTTTTGACGAGTTCTTAAAGGCAGTCGATGCAGCTCGTGTGGAATATGAACAAGACTATCTCCCTCAGTTACAGAGGATGAAGAAGAAGAAGGATGAGGAAGCAGCTGCTGAGAGGGAAGAACAGTTAGAGAGATTGAAGAAAGACAGAGCAGAGGGAGAAGTAGTGGACATTAATCTGCCATCAGCTACTGGTAAGCACCTAATATGTTGTGAGTACAAAAGATCTGATGGCAGTCGATGCAAAAACTTCCCTACGAACTTGCCCTACGGTGCCAGAAATATGTACATCTGTTTAGTTTTTGTCTCCACAGGCACCAGTGACCAGCAATCAAGAAGAGGTATTGAAATCAATTTGATGGCTGACAGTGAAGACTCTGATGATATAGCCATGGATGATAGTGATGAAGCTCAGCAGCAAGCATCTTTTAGAACTTTTCTACACAAAAAGATTCCCAGTAGACAAGATAGCATGGATGATTCGTGACATATATTCCGATTATACTGGTATTACTACAGAACAATCTTGACCATAATTGATTTTTGTTGTAAATGTTGATCCCACAAAACCCTGAAATATACATACACATCGAGTAGAAAAACAAGAAAATTATGAACAAAAAGTCACGAGTATATAGGATAGGATGATGGATTCCAGTTTAGGTGAGTGGGATCGATAGCCATGGGACCTTTATGACGCTCTTCTAGCTTCTTGGAGTGTGCTTCCAACATCTCCTACAAATCGAAGAGTAACAGTCAAACTTACGAGTTTTGATCGAGCTTACTTTCTTCTTTATGATGATGTGTTTTCCCTTCCAATATTTTAGGAGTCCATAATATTGAATAGTGCTAATAAGGTCATCTGGTGTGACTCCTGTGTCTGCACTCATCTCTGAAAGGGAAGTAGTAGTTTGTGTCAAAAGAGATAAGACACGACTCACCCTTGATTGACAGTGACCGCTGACTGTGTGAGATGAGGAAGGTCAATATTACCTCTTTCCAATAGTTGCGATACGAGAGTAGACCAAGATCAGATAGTGGGCGCTCTGGTGATCCCACCTTCTCCTCTTGCCTCGTCAAGAGATAACCTTTCAGAATGTGTGCATAACTTATTAAAATTTGTTATTTTTGTATAAACTCACTGAAGTCTATTAACATCCTTCCATAGCCTTTCCTCATATGCTGAGGCATTGTCAATATGCATGACAGATTATAATGCTGAGCTGAGTGTTTCTCCTATAATGAAGTTAAAATTTCACTCGTCCATTACCAGTCTCATTCACCTTTGAGAAATATCCTACAATATGCCCATTCTTTTCCTCCCAATGTATCATCACATAAAAAAGAAACGGTTCCACATCAAAGTACAATGTCTTGTGATCGAGAAATAGTTTAGCCAGTAAACACAGACGCTGACAATAAGACTGAGAAGAAAGGTCAGAATCAGTAAATTATTATAATTGTCTGATTACCTTGTGCATATCTCCATCTACTTCAAATACTGATAGTTGGTCCTTGCGATATATCTCTGCTCCTGGTGGATGAGTCAATGGACAGGACTCAGCATGTCGTTGTAGTGTAGGAGGAGTTCGAAAACACTTGAGGCAGTACTCACAAATGTAGATCTTGTCAAGTTGAGTATAATCAGGAGGATAGGGAGATGTGAACCAGGTCTGTATCTCGTAGCGCCCAAGTTCAATCTTTGACAAATTGTACACTTTGACTTCAGGATTAATACCCTGAGAAATATAATAGTCAATAGTTGCTATTTATCATCTTATAACTCACAAGTTGTTCTCTCATCTTGGCTCTTGCCTCTTGAAACAGCAACAGGTCCTGTGAGGGAGTGAGTCCGTCTAATCTTGGTTCTGGTCTGTCACAGTAGTCTGGTACTTTGGGTAAGTGCAGTATACCCTATAGATACAACAGGTCATCTTATTAGTGCATGTTCTGGATACTACATACATGTAACTGGCTGATTCTATTGTGTTGTGCAGATGGTAAAGATGAACTGGGTGTGGTAAGAAAAGTGAGGCTCCGTGATGCTTGTAAACGAGGAGTCTTCCTGACAGGTAATAAAGAGGTACTGTCTGATACAGGTGTTGAAAGAATCTTAAGTTTATTGAGTTCTTCGCGACGAGCCTATGATAAAAACTAGAAGCCAGATGAGGAATATAAGAATTTCTTACCTTGCACTCTTCTGGAGTCTTTCCATGAGCTTTGGGGCAGCCTGACACAGCATAGTGCATGGCATACATTCCTGTCACATGGCCTATACCAGTGCATCCTGGAGTGGGGCAACGGTTACCCTTACTGACCTCCACCAGTGAGTATGGAATACGCTTTCTCTTTTTGACTTCTTGACCTGTAAGAGAGGTCACCAGTTGTGATGCTGTAGCCAATAGCTCTTCATGAGACTGCGGAGATTGATCATTTTTGTCTTGCTTTTCAGAAGAAGGGGAAAGAGATGAAGCAGTTTGTTGAGTTGGACCATCACAAGGAGTCCCAGAAAGATCAATTTCAACTTCACTGTTCTCATCTGATAAAGACCCTTCTTCTACTTGAGGTGTTTGCTGCTTGAGAGCCATCAATGGTGCTGTATAGATTGGCATCCGCCTAGCTTTACTACGTCCACTTTTAGTCAATAATGGCCGTCTTCTTCTTCTCCTTTTAAAGGATAGCAGCTTTGACTGAGACTTTGTAAGTGGTGAGGTTTTAGACTAGACAAAAATAATTGCCAGTTTTGTATCTATTATAAGTGCCTTTTACCTTTTCTCCTTCGCTTTTCTTTGCCTTTGCTGCTATGGGGCAGCCAGACACAGCGTAGTGCATGGCATACAATCCTGTCACATGACCTATACCAGTGCATCCTGGAGTGGGGCAACGGTTACCCTTACTGACCTCCACCAGTGAGTATGGAATACGCTTTCTCTTTTTAGGCTGAGTGGTAGAAGAGGATGAGGGAATGGAATGAGGGGCATCAGGAGGAATGGGTACTTGAGTGATCAACAATGGAGTCTATAGAAAATACACATTAGTCTCAATAGATACATATGCACATATGTTTACAGTATCAGCTGGTGGAGAGTGTCTGTTTAGAGGTGTAGCTGTCCCAGATGTGTTGGGGGTGGAGATGTCAACAGGAACAGAAAGAGTTGGTTGAGGACATAACACTTTCTCACTGTGCTCTAGTTTATTTGGAGCTTTAATGGGCGTAGCATTTTTCCTCAGACGACGACCACGTCTCTCATATGGTGGAGGTGTGGGTGTGGACTGTGTGGATGTGTTGGTGCTAGTGTCAGCTGACATGACCACAAGAATCCTGCACATAAGTTTGTACGTAAGACTATTAGGTACAGTAAAGATAGCTTACTGTGTATAGCAATCAACTCCACCACATAGATTAATCCTCACGATCTAGCCAACAGGTAGTTCTTTAGTATTAGTTCTAAAATCTCTGCGATTTCTGGCTCTCGATCTCGTCCTAACAAACCCCGCCTACAATGTTCCGGAGTCCGTACACGACCGTAAACAACAACAATCGGAATATCTTTGTGCACTTGCCGTTTACTTCATTCAGAGCACGTGCTAGTAGAGAGAGAGAAAGGAGGATGCAGATCTTCGTGAAGACTCTCACTGGGAAGACCATTACCCTCGAGGTCGACCCCGCGGACTCTATAGAGAACGTAAAACAGAAGATACAAGACAAAGAAGGCATTCCACCTGATCAACAACGATTGATCTTCGCCGGGAAACAACTTGAAGATGGCCGGACCCTAAGTGATTACAACATACAGAAAGGTCTGTGTGAACGTTTATTTTAAAGAAATCAGTGATCTTTACATTTAGAGTCGACGCTACATCTTGTACTGCGTCTGAGAGGTGGGGTTATTGAGCCCAGCATGAGATTGTTGGCTCAGAGGTACAACTGTGATAAAATGATCTGCCGCAAGTAAGTTCTGTGATTTATAATTGATACTTTCATCTATTAATGTTCAGGTGCTATGCACGTCTCCCACCACGAGCTTCCAACTGCCGTAAAAAGAAGTGCGGTCACAGTTCAAACCTGAGGCCCAAGAAGAAGCTCAAGTGAACACACCCCTATTTCAGCCTAGTAGCCATGTGGCATGTTGTAATGTCTTTGCTCAAAATAAATTGCTAGGGTTCTATGAATAATGGATTTTTTTTTCGCATGTTGATAGTAGTATCATATGTGATTATTCAAGGCAGACTACACGTTGAGTTCAGCTAAATATTTGCACACCTAGTGTCAGGAGGTTTGCAACTAGTACGTAGACTTTGTAGAGTAAAATCACTAAGTCTTGTGAGCATGAAAGGGCACTCAAGTCATGGCAAAGTGAGAAGGGGTTTAAAAACTAAATCTTGAGGTCATCTGACTGAGTATGCACTGTACCTTCTGATGACTCATTCTGTTCACATCACGATAGCAGTGATCTCATCAAAATGTATGCAAAAAGCAATATTCAATGGTTAGTGTTTGCAGGGAGTGCTATGAAACACAGCTTTTCTTGCTTGAAGAACTTCTTGAGAATTGGTTCTAATGCTTCGCTGCTTCTCTCTAATTGCTGTTCAACTCCGCTCACCAGGTCTTCTTTTGCACGTGAATTGACACCCCTGGTAACAGCACGGGACCTGAGCAAGAGTAATGGATGTTAGTAGTAGTGATAAAGTGAATCAAACCTGCCAGAGCATTCTTGTGGTAGGAGGGACATCTGAATAGTGGTGTGGTTAATAAGATACATAATCTCCTCCAATATATCAATACCTATAGCAATCTGTTAAGTTCTAACCTATCAATAGATATTCTGAGACAGACATGCTGTATTAGCATCATTGACCATTGGATACTAATTACATAGTTGAGAAACGGAGGGTAGTTGAAACTGCCTCTTTTCTGAATAGAGTTTATCACAGCTGCAACAGTCTGTTCTTCTTGAGGCCATTGATACTGGCAGAGCACCAAGAGCTGACCTAGAGCATTATCAGATGTTGATTCTGACAAAGCAATCTCCTGAGCATAGTGAGAGCAAGTTAAGAATACTTTATAACAGTGAATGTACCTTGACAGCTGCTGTGATAATGTCAATGGTATATGAAAATACCTCACTAGTGTTGGTACTAACCAATCGCAGCACACGAGGTACTACAATAAATCATGGCAAAATGCACAAATACTCACACATATGCCTACCTCTACCACCAGGTGTCTTAGGTAGGCTGGGTGGAATAGACGCTGAAGAGGTGAAGCAAACTGAGTTGCAGTTGTCAGGAAGCAATGCTATGAGCTCTGTGGCTAGCACACAGGCAGCCTAGAATATTGAGACTGGTTGTCAAAGCTTTAAAGCAATTCTACCTCACCTTGACATCACCAAGTAGCAAATTGCAGTTTATCAGCTGCAACAAAATGCGCAAATTTTCTGGCTATAGATGATATGAGACAGTGAACAATCTGATTGTGAGTTTACCTCGTCTCTATCAGTAGGTTTGATTCTCATCTTATACTGAGTCAAGAATTTCTTAACTAGATCAGACTCACCCTGTACAAGGGAGTGCTACACTGCTGATCCATATGCTACTGACTGACCTTAAATAACAACATGTCAGCCCGAAATGCTGTTAGCCATGCCCATTCATTAGCACCCCACTGCTGACAGAGACGTTCAAATTCTGCAACAGAACAAAAGTGACATTGAAGCAAGAAACAAGTGGTATCTCTGATGCTCACCACCACGATATGTATTACTAGAGTGTATGAACCCCCAACAGTCTATAGCCACTAAGAAACTCTCGTACACTGATTGATCAGCAGTACGTGATCCTGGAGTGAGAGAGCATGACAAGAGAGGTTGATGGAGCACCTCACCAGCTTGTAATAACAACAATGGTTTCTCACTCTCCTCAAGCTTTCTTCTCTTAGGAGCCGGTAGACGACTACGGGTACATAACAATGAATGACCGGTACTAATACTTGTGGTGTTACAAACCTTTCGCCAATTTCATTTCGAAACTGGCGATCCTCAACAAGAGCCCAGCATATGCTAGCATCACCTGAAAGCACTAGTATCAACTAACATGTATAACAATGTTTTAGTCACCTTCCAAATGTTGAAACGTATGACAAAAGTAATTCCATACACATTCAAAGAAGAGAAACACACTGCTATAGAAACATTCAATAGCCACTGAACGAGGAGCCTCAAATGGGACGCATAATTTAGTACTGTAACCAGAAATGTGTTCAATACCAATCCATCGTAGTTTAGGAGGACTAGAAGCAAAACAATTAGTAAGTGTACTACACGATATAACATACAGGTGTGGATGTGTCTTCTCGCTATGCATGGCATCCATCCAGCCACATCGCTTACAGACCAATAGAAACAAATTATACAAGCTCTCCCAACCTTGTCTACCTGCATACTGGTGGGCTGAAAATAAATGGAAAGCACAATGATGATCAGCTCATATTCCTTCAGCAATAGGTATATAGTTCAGTCAAAAAGGACCATAGTTGAATAGTTATTGTACAAATAAGTGTAGAGCACTTCAATGTACTGTTGGCTGATTACTTTTCCAGTTAATGCCTCCTCGCAATCAACTATTGTGTTCTACAACAAATTTGCTCATTGACCAATATTTAGAACATTGTTGTAAAAGATAAAGCACTAGAATTAAGTCTTGAGAATCTCTAGATACAGCAAGAGACTATAGCTAGATACAGTCTCAATTCTCGCAACACAGAACAAAGGTGTTGTATCATAGCTTGGGCTATCTCTGCCTACCCAAACTTACTCTACATGCAAACTCACTTTTTCCCTCTAATAAAGACTGAACAATGACCTCAGTGTGATAGCTAGCCGCCACCTCGAGCCACTGGCATATATGATTAGTCTTGAGGACCATAGACTGACCAGAGGTTCGCAAGATTGGTTGATCAAGTGAAATAGATGGAGAAGAAGCCAATAAAGGAATGAGCTCTGTAACTGCATGAAGGAGAGGAAAATGACTGAAAATAAAGGGAATATGGTATGAACAGCACCAAGAAGTTGTTGTTGAAGATTATCAACTGGTGATGATAAGTGAGAAGATGTCTTAGACAAGGAATCATAACAGTCCAACTATAGAGAATGGGACAAAACATGTCACGTGTGAATAGAATTCATTAATTCTTACTCCTAGTGTTGTTGCTAGATCTGGAAACAATTTCATAGCAACAAGAGTAATTTGTGCATGGTGAAGTGGATCTAATGAACTATCTAAAGAAATAAAAACAACAAAATTAAGATTAGTGAAGAACTGTACATTGTGTTCTACCTGCTAGTTTTAGGAGTACCATTTTACGTGTCAGTGGAGGAAGTAATTCAAATACAGTCTTTAATTTGATCGCCTCTTTATCACTTGATTTATTTTGAATGGCTTGGCACAATTTTTCGGCAAGATCCTGCAGTTTTGGTTCTTTTGAAAATTTGACACATCTACATTAGTGTATAGAATAAATAAAATATGCACAACAGAGAGAAAAGTCTTGCATACAATTCAGTTAATGTATTGGCAGCTGTAGCAAATTCCTCACAGAGTACGTACAAACAGAAGGCCTCGTACTGCAGTAAGGAAAGTTCATAATCAATAAGAACCACCTTATAATCTTACATGCCTGAACTATAAACTGATGTGGATACAAAGATCTGGCTGTCAACATCCATGCTCTGGCTGCATGCTTGTCATTAGCACTAAGAAACAATTTGGAACGCTCCACAACCCACATACAGTCCGAGTCGCCAGCAGCCATTTATGAAAGACGTCGACAAGGCGTGGCCACAAAAGAACCCTCCTTTGACGTCACACGTGTCAAAGCATGGAGTCCGAGACAATGGAAAGACCTCGATCACCATCTCACATCGTGAGGACCATGATGAGAGAATACTGGGGAAAATGGTCAGACTGGAGTGGAGAGACAATACCAATGAAACTAATGCTTCTAGAAGACAGCAACAGCTTGGCACAGAATATCAGCTGGCAGGAGAATGCGGAGCTTTTGTCTCGCTTGCCCGACATGTCTGACATGAGAGTATTGGAGTTAGGCGCTGGGATTGGGTGAGTTCGCGTGTGGTGAAAACCACGTGGTACCTACCTTCATAAAAGATAATCTGTATGACATGCAAGTTACAAGTCAACAATTGCAAACTGTACATACACGTACTGTTTTCACTGGGAAACAGTGTACATGTGTATGTGTATGCTAATTTTCATGTGTTCACCATCTTACATACAACGATAGCTTATTCTCAACTTCAGTTTGTTCTTGAGTTGCCAGTGATTTGTACATGTACAAATCACTGGCAACTCAAGAACAGCTAAAACTTGCAAGTTTTAGCTATGAAGTAGTTTTTGAACAAAAATTAGTCAATCAGTGGACTCCACTTTCATTTTGAGTTGCAATCCAGTTGGGAATCACTATTTCTATTATTGGGCTCATTGGGAGTTTCTCAAGGCGTGTTCACATGGAATCCACTTCTGATGCACGTTGTATCCCCAAAACCGCCAATGCGATTTGGAAGCGAATTCAATGCGCATTGCAAACGTTCACTTGTAGCGAATTGCACGGCTCAAAAAGCTACACTGTGCTCTTCCTAGCCTTCAACGATGCTTCAAATCTCTATTACAAATGTTTATTAGTCTGCCAAGCGCCTTTTGTTTACTTTCAATGGCTTGCATCCGCACACTAAAGTCTCAATTCGCTTCCAATCCACTTTCAATCTACCTACGGAGGTCGATTGAATGCAATGCGCAATTCGCTTCGCATTGATTTCAAGCGGATTCTTGTGAACGCTGACGAACAAGATTGAATGTGCATTCGATCCACTTTGTATAGTCCATGAGAACGCGCCTTATATGAGCAACTGGATTACTAGAAGTACCAAATTACACATTATAGTAGTGTTGTGTGTGTATAGTCATTGTAGACAATATTTTACACATTTACCCGTCACTGCACTGTGCATTGCATTGTAGATGTTATTCTAGGTATATAAATTATTTGTAGCCCAGGCGACCGAAAGATCAAAGGCACCGCTCGGTGGTTATATCTCGTATACCATGGGCAATACGAGTATTTTCCAGGAAATGGCGTCACATAGCAACACCGTATCAATAAGATGTCGTTGTCGAAAAATGCACGCAAGATTACACTGCCATCTTTTAGCAATGCGCTGTCATTTGCCTCTGGTGGCTTCTATGGAGGCTCTACTACCTTGAGTGCTTCGTTTAGTAACCATAAGAGCAGTATTCTCGAGCTTCCTGGGCTATATGTATATAATGTATGCAGAATTGAAATTGCTGGATAATTATTACCAGATTCACTTTTTAATATTGCATAGTTAAGTTCATCTTTGATGTATAATAATTATATTGTGCACATTAATCTTGTAGACGACTCACTAAGGATCTTGCGTCTCGTGCAAAACATGTCACTGCAACTGATCTAATGGAGAAATTTGTGCAAGAGAATGAAGCTACTAATGGTCCTGCTCATCCTAATGTTACTTTTCGCACATTAGATGCTACAAAGGTTGACTATCCTACTGGTTCATTTGATCTTGTGTTTTCTAACTGGCTACTAATGTATCTTAGTGATACTGAGATAGAACGCTTCTTACGCAAAGTACTTGAGTGAGTATAACATACATTGTGTGCATTCAGAATGTACCTTTTTCTCCCAGCATGCTTACTCCTGGTGGATATCTCTTCTTTCGTGAGTCTTGTTACTATCCAAGTGGTCATTGTCATGTGTCTGAAGATAACGATCCATCCCGCTATCGTTCTCCTAAAGTCAGCAATGTCTCAGTGTAACATACTCTTTATGTGAGTACCTATTCTATTTTGCAGGCTTATCATGATTTTACGAGTGAGATACATTCTGACACCGTGACTGGAGCCGAAGTCTTCTTTGATTTTATTCATGGTGGTAACAGCCAGACTTATGTGCATCACAAGGGCAATCCCACTCAAGTGTACTGGCTGTGGAGGAAGTGCATCAAGAGCAGTACTCCCTCGATTGTGGGCATACAGCAACTCCTGGACACGACAGTATACTCTTCCAGCAGCATTGAAGTCTATGAGAAAATCATTGGAGATGGTTTCACCACTCCTGGAGGACTTAAAGCTGCAAAGGTGTGTCATGCAATCCTCGAAGCTGAGTACAGTGTAAGAATGTGTCAATATAGCAACTATGTATAAATTTCAACTCCATACCCAGTACTGCCTCAGGGAAACAATGGGAAGTTTGAGTTTAGGGTTTAGGGCAGCATGATTTCAACTTTACAGCACTGACTGTGTGGTGGTGACCTATACTAATGTTATATAGGAGCTGTTATCAAGAGTATCACTGAAGCCAGGAATGAAGGTGCTTGATGTTGGTAGTGGATTAGGAGGAGCTGCTATGTATCTTGCTCAGGTGCTCTATCTCACTGTGTACTTACTGTCTTTGGTTATTGGCAACTGTCTCAGGAGTGTGGTGTGTATGTTACTAGTGTAGAGCTCTCAATGGCAGCTGTACAAGCTGCGATACTGAAACAAGACGAACTCCACTTGAACAAAATCCATCAGTGTGTAGCTGATCTCCGTCAAACACGGTTTCCTGAAAGCTATTTTGATATGATCTTTGTGAGAGAAACGGTTGAATTCATCAGCAGTAAAGCTCCTGTTTTAACAGAATTTCTTGTAAGTTTCTGCTTTCTCTATTACTCATTTCTATTTATGTGTAATGTGTAGCACTGGTTAAAGCCTGGGTCTAAGCTGCTTTTGAGTGACTATTGTCTGTCCCATCGGAAGCTGTCTGACTCCATCAGCACATTGATCGAAAGAGATGGTTTACAACTTGAAAAAGAGTCTGTTTATGTGAAGGTAGATAGATAAATACAAGTGTCACTGTATACATTCATTCATGCAGCTAATGGAGGATATAGGATTTACTCGTATATCATGTGTGGATTGTACTGATATGCTTATACAATACACTCAAGAGGATCTAGAAAAATTGATTTCATGTCAAGTAAGGAGCTAGTCGTATCATAAGAAGGTAATATTATTGTATCGTATGATTCAGGATATCATCCCGCAAGGAAAGATGCAGTTTATTACACAATGGCGTCAACAGCTAGTTGGCCTGCAAAGTGGTGAGCTTGGCTATGTATTGGTGACAGCTGCTAAACCGGTGGAAGAAGGTGGCGTCTATTTGTGAGATAACCTGGACACTACTGACTGGTGTAATTACATCCTCTGTCAATAAATTCTTTGTATGATTATTATTATGATTTGACGTTTATATTTACTTACAAAATTATCCCTGTTAGCAATTTATAGTACTATAGTCATTCCGAAAGAATTGTCACATGTATTTGATCTCCATCTTTCATGCGATAAGACATGAGGTTTTTGTTGTCATATCTCATTCTTTGTAGACCAAATGTCTCGAGACATTCTGTATCTCCATATAGTAGCATCAGTTTGCAGGATGGAACACCAAGTAGATTCTTGCATATCCATGACTTTAACTGCTTTGTTGTTTGTTTGAGAAGTACTGTATGCGTTTCAATCGGTTTGTCCTCAAAATGAAATTCCAAAGATGCCTTTCGTTTGGGACTGAGATCTACAACAGCAAGCTGGTTGATGATGCCATGTTTAACTTTCAGTTCATTGTAGACTTTTGGTCGAGTGTGGTCAGGCTGACCATCAAACTGTCTGACCAGCCATCGCTCAGCATCCTCACGTTCTTCTCCATCAACTGTGCTTTTATTAAGTCTCGTTAGTAGCGGCATTCGGGCAATAGTAGCAAAGCGTCGGTGCTTTTCTGAAAGATCTGATCCAAGGGGAACTTTTAGCAAGGAGAAGTCAGTCAGAGAAATTAGATCGCTAAGACATTGAATGCTGTCCCAAGTTGATATTTCGGTCTCGTTGAGGTTCAGCAACTTCAGTTTTGGAAAATGTTGTTGTGTGTTTGCACATACACACGAGATTGGATTAGCTATAGCCACTAGACACTCCAGGTTTGGGAAAAGGAGGCTAAGTTGTTGAAAAGTCTCCCACTTGCTAATACTGTTATTGCCAATATGAAGTCTTGTTAGACTTGAATTTGGACAGGAGGAAGAGCTGATGGTAGTCTCTTCTATGTGAGAGTCACTGTAGCCATTTTGAAAAAGGTGCAGCTCTGAAAGACTGGGGAGGAAGAGATTGAGTGCATGTTTTTTATTGGTTCCAATAACTCACTTTGGTAGAAGCTGTGATATGGTGACAATACTAGCAAATGGCACTCCTGTATGATTGAGCACTAGTGCACGAAGAGAGAGACAAGGAGTAAATGTTGACATAGGAGAAGAACAAGAGAGGGAGGGGTTTCGTGCAAGGTCAAGCATTTGAAGCTGAGGCATTGAAGACACGATGGTCCAAACCTGGAGAGTTAGAATAAACAAGCTCAATCAACACCAGGGATAATACATACCACAGTATACATGGTATATAGTCCCTGATCAACACACAGAGAAACACGTGGTAATTTGGCTGACTTACCGTCTCCCACCCGCTAATTGAATTCCCTCCTAGAGACAATTCCTGCACCGCAGGACATAACTCTGTCAGTTCATCTCCCGGGCCACTGTGTGTGATACCAGCTCGTTCCAGGATAACAACTGACAGTCTACGAGCAGGCACGGCGCCTGGAACACACATGATGACGTGGCAATAAGAACGCACCATGTAGATTCATTTACCTGGTCTGCAGCTACGGGCAATCTCTCGTACCTCATCATTCTCAGTACTACATACGTCTTCCTTTTCTGCTGGGCAGTACTTCTCTCTCAGCGCATCTACAAGAAGAACGTCTTCGATCTGCTCCGCCATTCCTCTAGTCTATCTCTACGATTATTGGGGAAGCCAATAAGGTGTTAACTTCCGCAAATAAAATACAATGGCGATGGAATACAAACTGTATGCAAAGGTTAGAGTTAGTCTTGCTAATAACGATCGAGATACAGCTAATCCATTTTCGACCTCTTTCAGTCCTCTCCTGATGGGCGGTCACTGGGAGATTGTCCCTTCACCCACAGGACTAACCTGGCCCTGAAGCTCAAGGGTGTGAATACCACACTCGTTCTCATTGATCTCGCCAACAAGCCGGAGTGGTTCAAGAAGTTTAACCCAGCGGGATCTGTGCCTGTTCTTGAGTTTGGCAATGAGACTATTGCAGACTCCTATCAGGCAGTGCGTCACCTAGAGACAACTCATCCAAGCCCTGCCCTTGATCTGCCAGGAAATAAGCAGGCTGAAGAGGCTACATGTGAGCTCCATGCAGTAAATTGCTCTGTACAGTAGAAAATGCATGATAGAATGTTTGCGCTAAATGTAATGTTTGATTGTTTTCTCATACAACACTGGACATGACCAGATAAGCATTATATACCATTTTGTTCTATAAGTATTATGTTATAGACCGGTTGGGTGCTAACATAGGGTTTCCACATAAAAATCAACTTCTACAAAATCAGATTTTTGGCGATATAGTATCAAGAGTAAATAATAGAAGATAGAGTATCCAACTCCAATATACCTGTCAAGGACACTCTCGGGAAAGTAACGTGACCAGCACGCGAGCATATGACGTTTATCGGTATTAATTATTCATCGTGTAACGTCATGACTTAGTATGCGCGCCCGCGATCACGATTGCAACAGCACTTGAAAGTCAAGGCTAGCATTTTCAAGTCGGATGCGTGATATAGAGCCTGCATGTGGATGCCAGTACCACAGTTTGAAGTCCACCAGAAGATGGCTATCTTATTTGGTCACCGTGCGTCCCACACGAAATTTAAGCCGCCGTTTTTCCCCAGCAGTGTTTAAGGCAGAAATAAAACTATCTGGTGAACGAGTGGCTGCTCGCTTTGCCTGTGGAGCGGAGTCGCTTGCTGTTTATCGAGCTGTTTACAAATGTATAGCTTCAAGGTGTAGGCGGGGCGCGACAACAAGCTACGAAGGCAAGATTTCCACTGCCACATGTACGTCAGATTACGTCAATTTGCTCGCGTGCTGGTCACGTTACTTTCCCGAGAGTGTCCCTGACGGGTATATTGGAGTTGGATACTCTCTCTTCTATTATTTACTCTTGATAGTATGTACAGCAACTTGTAAAACCTCCTGGTGCAAATTTCGCAATCTAAAAGTAAATTAGTAATTCGATCTTCTTATTAGAGCGCATCTCTTGCACGACTAGCAAGGTTCTGTGAGGCTACTGGCTGTTTCAAAGGAAAGTCAACGGAACTCCTTCTCCTAACAATTACGTTTAATAATACTAGCTTTGCTGAAATGCGCTTGGTCTTGGTTAGCAAACTAGAGGAGATTGGGTTGATGGGGTCGCTTCCAGCCAAATGGTCAGAAGTGGCAGTTTAAGTTTATACATGTACAACTACCTAACTATGGCGAGGGCCGCTTCCTCTTCAGCGAAGAAGCTTACATAGATACTCTGCAAGTGTTGGCGCTGGCTTCAAACTCAAGCACCACAGTATCTGTTCGTAACACTTTAGATCCTTTTTCAAAAATCCAGTGAAATTTTACAATTGAACTGTGTTGCTATCCTGCATACAATCGACTTTTGATTCAACATTCAAAATGGTTCTTGGTTAATTAATCATATTAACCAATCAGTGGCAACTAGTTGAAATTGGATAGCAACACTGCTGAATTGTAGAATTTCTCTGGATCTTTGGTAAAGATCTAAGTGTTACGAACAGAGCAAAGCATGCAGCTAGTGCAAAGCGTGCAGCTAGCCAAGCGTGACAAGAAGCAGAAGTCTGTGTTTACCTGCAGCACAATAATGTGGTGGTGTTGATAATGAAAGAAAAATAGTCTCTAAAATGCTGCTAAAATGTCTAGAATTTCATCGTATGTTGTTAAAATCCAGGTAACAAGTCAAATGTTTTACAGTTGGCAAAACTCAACTGGTTCTTAGGTTCAATATAATTATAACACTTTTTGTGTAGATTGAACTGTGCTACTGTTAAGTAACTGGCATCGTGGCTGAGTCTCCTCTACACTACCTTCCTAATGTGTTTATGACAACTGTATTTGTATTTTATCCCTTCAGCACAAACCTTTAGCATATTCTCAGCATGGGCCAAAAACAAAGACTTAAGTAAAGACTTAGAGCTCAAGGCAGCGTTGACAACTGAGTTGGAACGACTGAATGAATACCTTGGAAAATCACCAGGCAAACTACTCTGCAGTGATGATTGGTCAATAGCAGACTGTGTTCTAGTGCCACGGCTATATCACATGGCTGCTGTACTCAAACACTACAAGAAATACACTTACTACAATGAGCTACCTCACTTGAAAGCTTATATGGAGACCGCATTTTCTTCAACTGTGTTCAAAGCTACGGACTATCCAGAGGAATACATTCTGCAGGGATGGGCAAAATACTTTGTATGATTCTTGAAATGCCGGCTCAGTAATATACTGTAGTAGTAGTAGTAACCCAGAACTAGTTGAATTTTTAAAAACTCTTTTTTAAAACTGCTATTATTGATGTTAATAATTTAGGCACGGCAAGCCATGCCAACAAAATTGAAATTTAGTGCACAATAGCAGTATCAAGAGAAGCAAGCTTCATGATGAGTAGTAGTTCAATCAATCTGTCCCAATGACGTGGTTATGCAAAAGTTGTGAGTGATGAAAGATGGAGCGAGACCACAATCTAAAATGATGAGACAAGTAACTGGATTGAAATGGTTCAGTGAAATCATTTGAGAGTACAAGATTTAATACCTGATGCACAAACTGCATAAGATATTGAAGAGTAAGCTTAGATAAAGTTGATTCTTAAAGGTAATTTGGACTGATAAGAGAATGGTTGGTTCTTTACTGATGAGAAATCACAGTTGTAACAAATTTCAGTTGAGACAGCATAACAGAAGGAGGTATCTGGAATTATAGAATAGTTTATTGACAGCTGCTGTCCTTCAAGATGTTGCTATGAATACAAGATGGTGGTACTGTAGATCAGGAGACAAATGGCTATGATGGTTCGCAAGCCAACGACAAGGAGGGCGAGAGAGAGAGAGAGAGCTAAGTGAGTGAGTGTAAGTTACAAAGAAGTAAAAATGATAAGTGAAGTGAGTGGGTGTAGAATTGAGAGAGATCGAAGGCACAATAACATAGATTACATACACGATAATGTTTATAATAATAGAGTTAAATATGTAGTTGCTACCAGTGACTACAAAGGAATTAGATAATACGAACATTAATGGTGAGCGAGTATATGACAATGGAGTTTAGATCAAAAGAGTAATAGTCAACTGGCAGAGAGAGAGAGAGTACTGGTTAGACTTGACCTGTAGCCCCGCCCCCACCATGTGACACAGTAGGAGGGGCATCTTCGAGTTGAAACTCTTCAACATAGAGCCTCTTGTCGATTTCCTTTGGAACGGGTTTGATCTCTGTTTGCAGTTCTCTTTCGATGTTGTATAGGTTGAATCGATCCTCGTAGGTAATCAGGTTGATGGATAGACCTAGATGGCCAAAGCGTCCTGATCGACCGATGCGATGGAGATACGTTTCTGAAGTTTTTGGAAAATCAAAATTGATGACAACATTGACAGCTTGGATATCGATGCCTCTAGTGAGAAGATCTGAGAGATAAATGACAGTTATTTTAACATAGCATAGACTCATGCACCAAATCAATGGGATTGCTGTATTTATAATTCACATCATACCGTTAAGTATACTGTACTGTAAGTATACTGTAAAAACTGTGAACTGGAGTTCACCAACCATGCTATTTTAAAAGAAAAAATCAATTAATTTTAGTGCCTATCTTAACCAATATGAGCATAAGTATGTAGCGCATATCACAAACACACTTAGATACATACATCATGGCATGCTTGTGGTAACATAATAATTTATCAGTAATGTGGAGTTAGCAGAGGCAGACCCAGGATGAACACAATAGAGAGTTTAGTTAGCCGTTCACGCCAAACGGTTGAACGTCAACGGCTGGTTCAGTGACGTCACCACTTATCTTGTACTAACTTGTGTACACGCGAAGAAGGCAATCTAGTCGTGTACGTATACAACATTGTAGCGCGCACAGTATTTTGTAGGCACACGTAAAACACACAAAAACAGAAACCTAAAGCATGTGCCTTTGTGCTAGCTTATAACTAACGTGCAGGAAAGCTAGACGAGAGAAGCGAGAAGTCTTTGAAAACCATACGGGAAAACCAGGTGCCAGCCGTTGTAAACGGGAAAATTGAACGCGAGGCTGGGGTTAACGGTGGATCACGTGCTAATTTGTGACGTCAGCATTGCCAGACGTTTACCGTTAGTGCAAATAAACGTGTAACTAAAACTCTCTAATGCAGGTTTTATACAGGGAAACACAACAGCAGGAGGTCTGGGGGCCCGTTGCTCCCCAGATGCTGATGGGTATATTACATGTATACACTATCAGACAACTTTCGTTGCCATTTTTTGATAATTAGATACACGATTTATAAATGAGTTATAGCCACAATAATTAGGGTGTTATCATTCAATATAATTTGTGAAATTCCAGGGGGGCACCCCCACTATATGAAACCCTACAATGACTCATTATCAACACTGTCCTGATGTAGATGTACAGGCTACATAGTTCATGAACAAAACAAATGTGAAATTTAGCCCACGAGGGTTGGAACGTGAAACACCAGTAGCCACCCTGGATCTG
This sequence comes from Haliclona indistincta, assembly GCA_964017065.1. Classification (NCBI taxonomy): domain Eukaryota; kingdom Metazoa; phylum Porifera; class Demospongiae; order Haplosclerida; family Chalinidae; genus Haliclona; species Haliclona indistincta. The sequence goes on from OZ024785.1 coordinate 10,354,321, forward strand.
GGTTAGATACAATTGAAAGGAATTGTACCTGTGCAGACAAGATTGCGACATTCTCCATTTCTGAAGTCATGAAAGACTTTGTTGCGATGAGCCTGTACCATCTTAGAGTGGATGAAGAAACAGGAGTAACCAAGTTGTGTTATCTTCTTGGCAAGCAGTTCCACACGATGTACAGAATTGCAGAATATGATGCTTTGGTTGATCTGAAGCTAAAGGGAGGGAGGAAGAGAGAGAGAGAGTGAGGGAGAGAATGAATGCAGAGCATTACTTAGTTACCTTTGAGAATAGAGTATTGAGACAATGGACTTTTTGTCTTTCCTCCACAAATGCATAATATTGTGTGACTCCTTTGAGTGTGAGCTCATCCATCAGATTGATCTTGTATGGTTCGTGTAAGTATCGATCCTACATGAGCAAATGTATTGTTCATTGTTACTATCAGCTAGCATCTGATACATAATTATAGCTGGTTATTTAGCTCTCTTACTGTACTTTTAAAAACTTTTTGCACTCAACAAGCATCTTTGGTGTTTTTAAACAAACCAAGCTCACACAAGTACAGTGACCATTCAAGAAACTAGCATTTGTTCTTCTCCATGCAGTGTGAACTGCACAATGTGATTCCAAAAATAGTCAAAACTGTGTGCGCTCGACATTTGGAAACACTGAGCAACTTCATGAGAAGCTTGTGTGAGACTACAAAGCATGTTACAACAGTACACCACTAATGCTTGGCTCAATGATTCATATACACAGTGGCAGCTCACAGTGAATCCTTTGATGGTGACAGGGAAGGTTGCTGAGAATAGGAGTACTTGTCGTTTCCCAGGTAGGAAGGAAAAGAGCTTGTCCAGAGAGTGGTGGTAGTCCATAGACAGCAGCTTGTCTGCCTAGTAGTGATATGATATAAATGTCTATCCATACTGAGAATAAGGAATAGCTGCAGCATACCAGTACTGCACTAAAGATTTGCCGTTGATACTATTTTCGAGGGACTTTACACACTAAACTCCCCAGCACTTATCAACCGTGTGACTTGTGTTGCCAGATCCTTCATGGACCACGTATCAGCATAGATTCAGTTCGTCAGCTACGGTTGCTGCTGTAGCCAATGCTGTGATAGCATTTTGTCAAGTGTTTATCCATAGTAGCTACCCAGAGATCTTTATAAACATGATATAAACGAATGTAGAGACTTGCTAGAGAGCTTTTTGATATTGCGTGATGCTTTGCATGCAAGAACAAATCGTCAAGTTCAGGAGATGACCACCCTCAAAATTTCTATGATAATTATTATTTTGTACACTTACTTCATCAAGCACCAGCATGAAGCATTGGCTGACATTAGCAATGCCTTTCTCTATAAGATCCAGGATACGACCAGGAGTAGCAACAATCACATGAACTGAAGTTGAAGAACAGTAAGCATAACATTAGCAAAAGATGTAAACATTAAATGCTTTGAAACATGCCACAACGCAGAAATTCAAATCAATCATGCTGCCAGCATGGACTGCTTTTCGAATTTTTCGTGTTCTTTTTACACAAGAAAGCAAATTGAATATGTGCACATCCACCTGTGTTGCTAATGTGGTGCTACAGAGCCCATCTCTGAGATGGATCATGTCTCATTGTAGGTTTGGATTAGTACTTTCGCAGTTGTACAAGAATGTCAATTAAAAAAATTGACTGTGGTTCAAACCTGTCTCATCCAGTCTCATAATGTCATCACGCAGGCTAGTACCACCTGTAGTCACCATCACTTTAGCAGTCATATGCTTACTGAGCTCAATACAGGTCTGGGAGGTCTGCAGAGCTAACTCTCTTGTTGGGACTATAACTAGAGCTGAAGAGGAGAGAATAATGATGATATTCACAAGGTCATGTGTAATAGAGTATTGACATGTGATAAAGGACACTATTCATAGCACAAGAGAAGACAACCTCCCTCAAAGGAATGCCTGGACAGAAACCATTTCTCCATCACATTCTCACCTTGGACATGTCGTTGTTGAGTGTCCACCTTTTCTAGTAGAGGGATAAGATAGGCACCAGTTTTACCGGTACCATTCTTAGCACGGGCAAGCAGGTCACGACCAGCAAGAGCTACAGGAATGCTCTCCTCTTGTATTGGCGAGGGAACTTCATATCCCTTTTCGAATATGCCCATCAACAGTTCACGTTTTAGACAGTAGTCAGAAAATTCGTTGCCCTTTGTACGAGTAACATCCTATAAAGAACAATATTAGTAACAATAACACATGCAACTGCATGATGATCTACCTCTGTCTTCTTTCTTCTATCTACTGGTGGTCTTTTTAGTTGATTCTTCCAATCACTAAAGATTAAACCAAATTTATGTCAACATGATCACAACAGAACACAAGTCTTTCTCTTCACTGTACCGTGGCTAGCTTTCGGTCTTACCTGGCATTGGTGGTCGCGTGATCAACTACAGGTGTCGCCATCTTGTTTTGACGGTAAATGTCAAGTAGAACAGACGTTGATAGTCTCTGTGTAGTTGCTGTTGAAATTAATGGCGAGGAAAAGCCTGCAGAGAGACGGATAACTCGTGTTGCTATGCCTCTTGTTTTACAGCCTCGAGTGAGCTTCGTGAAAATATCGTTAACCTCCGTAAATTCTTGCCTCACGTGGTGTTACTGTCAGCTATGCATCAGAGTGCAAAATACTTGGTCGTAGGCGATGGAAATTTTTCTTTTTCGCTCGCTTTCTCGAAGCAGTTACAGCAAGGATGCGACTTGCTCGTAGCAACCTCATATGAGACTGAACAAGAAGTGAAACAACATCAGAATGCTGCAAGCAACATCTCAAGACTAGAGGCTACAGGTCATGTGCGCGTTTTCCATGGCATTGATGCTACTAAACTGTCCAGCTATGCCTTTCTTAATAATGAAAAGTGCTTTGATAATATTATCTTTAATTTCCCTCATGTTGGAGGTAAGAGTAACATCAAGAAGAATCGTCAACTTTTAAAGGGCTTCTTTATTTCTGCATCTAAACATCTCACTCCTTCTGGCAGTGTCAAAGTGACATTGTGCAAGGGTCAGGGAGGCACTCCAATTGACTGCACAGCAAGAGGGTACGAGAATACATGGCAAATTATTGAACAAGCTGCAGATGGTGATCTTATGTTAAGTGATGTAAGACCATTTTGTCATGAAGAGTACCTGTGCTATATTCCTACTGGTTATCGTAGTGGAAATAAAGGATTTAGTCTTGCCGGGAGCCTTACTCACACATTCACACTATCTCAACCGTTACCATTGCCAATCTCACAAAAGCTGGCAGCACCTTCCTCGCCAGCATCCTGCAAATCTTCATTCTTTACCACCTGTTCTTACTGTATTAACAGTTCTTTATCTAAACCTCCAATAGACTCTTTCTTGTCTAGCTTCTCTGCTAATTCTTTGCTTAGTCAATCCTGGCATCCTCTCTCTCGCACGCGAGACATCTTCTGTCAACATTTTCGCTGTCTTCTTCCTGAAGGGATTGGGTACAAAGAGGATCACTCAAGCACCTGTACTCTACACGCTAAGTCTGCCATGTGTCTCACCTTGTGTGGGAAAGCTTGTGAGTGGGTAGCACCTATTTCTGACTTCATTTACTCGCCTGCCTTGGAGGCTAGTCTACCTGCTGTTCAGAAGACATGCACAGCAGACTTGCAAACTAAGACAAAGTGTGTAGTATTGTCTTCTCCTGTCATTACAAATCCTACTCCTTCTCTTCACCCAAACAATCAACCTGTTCGTCATGAGCTCCTTTTTGTTGTATCTTCTTTCTCTCTTCTTTCTTCACTCATCAGCAGTGTGGTGGAACGTACTATTAATTCAGTGGATCATAACTATCTTTTTTTCTGGTCTAACACTACTCACCTATTGAACTGTCGTCAACTAATGGTAGAAACGGCAGTGGGTTTATTGCAGTTAGCTCGTGTTGGTTTGTTTTCACGAAGCAGCTGTGACTCTCAGTCTTTAGTTAACCTTGAGTATTGTGTTGTGTGTCTTGATGCTGTTGCTTTACTGAAGTACAGTATTTCTGATCCTCGGCTACTTTGGTCAAGAGATGCTCGTTTTGTGACTCAGTTTCAAGAACAGCCGACCACAGTATTTCATCCATTTTGCCTGTATCCACCTAGCTATACCCACGACATCAGTTTTTGGGTGGATTCAGCGAGTGTACAGTTTGAGAAGCAACTACATGCAATAGTGCGATCTGTTACTGGTATTACGGCTATATCACTCACTTGCCGTGATGTTTATCACCCATTGAATGAATCAAGAGTGGGGTATTGCTATAGAATAGTTTACAGTCCTTATGACATACCACTGAGCAGAAGTGAGACGACTATCGTTCAGCTTAAAGTGAGAGAGGAGGTGCAAAAATGCTTGGCTGTGACATTACGATAATTAAAAATCTTGCATTACTTGTACTCACAGCAGTCATCAGTATAATACTGATACCTCTATTTTATATCAATGAACAGATTTACTGGATTAGTATGTACATGTACTTGTGACTATAATGCATGTGACTAAGCGTAATAACAATTTTTTTATTCTTATTACATAGTACGTCATCTTTCACCAATCAGATTGCTCTATTCGAGGGCATTAATGTAGGTTATTGACCGCGCGTAGCGTCTTCTATAGCAACAGACCGTTGCGTCTTTGCGAGTTTGAAAAATTCGCGATGTTATTGCGCTCACAGAGATGAACTATGTAATAAATCATTTATTGCCCTACACAACTCGGGCATTAACCGACATTAATGACCTCGGGAAGTCGGTTGCCCTCGTACAGTCTCGGGCTGCGCCCTCGACCGTAACTCGGGCGACCGACTTTCCCGCGGTCATTAATGTCGGTTAATGCCCTCGCGTGAGGGCAATAACTAATACATAATGCATAATTACAGTCTAGTGCTGAGGGCGTGGCTAATAAACATGGCGAGTAGCATGCTCAGGTTTCCACTTCGGTACCAACGGCTTGTGGGAGTGAAGGTGTCCCAACGTTTCAGGGAGGCAGTGGAAGTTCGTTCAGCAATTATTACACAGTCAGACATTGGACCGCGTGATCTACTAATATACAATAGATTCGTTGGTGTCAATGCTTCGGACATCAATATGACTGCAGGTACATGTACAATACATGACTATATCAGCTGCTCATGTATCATTCGTTCTAGGTCGTTACCTGCCACATGGAGACATTCCCTATCCTATTGGATTTGAAGCTGCAGGGGAGATAGTCGCTACTGGCAATGAATGTCCAAACCATAAGGTGGGAGACGCTGTGGTGTACATGATGAGAGGAACTTACAGCGAGTATAGTGTCGTACCATCCAAGCACACTATCCCCATTCCCAAGCTAATGGCTGAGTATGTACCTCTAATGGTTAGTGGTCTCACTGCTTCAATCAGTCTCGAGAAACTAGGCGATTTGAAGAAAGGAGAAAAGGTGCTTGTAACAGCGGCCGCTGGAGGTACGGGCCAGTTTGCTGTTCAACTTGCTCGTCTAGCAGGCTGTCATGTGATCGGCACATGCTCTACCGATGAGAAAGTTCAATTTTTACGTAGCCTTGGCTGCCATCGTCCAATCAACTACAAATGTGAGGACCTAAAGTCAGTGTTGAAGAGCGAGTATCCAGATGGTGTGGATGTGATATACGAGAGTGTCGGAGGAGAGATATTCAACACATGTGTCAGGAGCCTTGCAGTGAAAGGGAGGTTGATCGAGATTGGAATGATCACTAACTACGAACAAGATTCTTTTCACGTGATCCCAACTATTCCTATTCAGCAGATTCTGCTCAATAAATCGGCAAGTATTAGAGGCTTCCTTCTCTTACATTATTATGATGACCTTCCTGTTCATGTTATGAAACTTGCTCAACTGTTCCAGTCTGGACAACTCAAGTCTGTAGTTGACTTTGGTGAACATCGTAATGGCGGTGGCATTTTTAGAGGTCTAGCAGCTATTCCTGACGCTGTCGATTACTTGTACTCTTCAAAGAATGTCGGGAAAATAATGGTCGACTTGGGTGAATCAAATCCTGGAAACAGCAAGTTATGAGGTTGTAATAATGGATTTTGGCAACCAGTGAGTGTGTGTGAATCGCTTTGACAAAAATGATAATTATACTTTCTAATTATTTTTACTGAAAAAATTATATAAAGAGAAATAAATTGACAAGCAAAGACAGTTTTGAGATCAGTTAGTACGTGACTGTACTGTTGTACTACATTGGGATAAAACCTCCACACAGACTACAACTATCATTACATACACGCACACACACACACACACATGGAGGGCAAGGCAAGTTTACTGACTATTGCACTGAGTAGTCACGACCAAAAACGAAGTGAAGAGTAAAGATATCTGATTACATTGTTTTGTGGTAGTACAATTGAATTCGGACAAAAATTGCTATACAAAAGGTGTGTAGCATTACATTCTGCTACCAAACCCCTCAAGAATTAATCGAGCTAGGTCAGGGTTATTTTGTGAGATAGCCATTGCCTTCACAACATCAGCACGAGAATATCCTTGCTTGACTAAGTCCATCACTTGGTTTTCACGATCATGATGTCGACGTGGAGCGCCCACAGGAGAATTCTGACCGGTCATGCTAGTAGGTGAGACTGCACTGGTACTGGGAGGGGCAGGAGACAATCTTGGAGGGGGGTTACGAGGAGCAATGGGATCTGATGCTGGAGGACCGTTAGTCCAGGTTGTATTACGCCTGACTTCAGTGGGTGCATGAGAGTGAGTCCTTGTGGGGTTAGGCGGTGGGAGTGGAGGCGCACCAGCTGGCGAGTCTAATGATGAAGTACGCCCAACGGGTCTAAATCCATGTGGTTGAGATGGCGGGAGAGGAGGAAGCTCCTGAAGAGAAGGAGGAAGAGGTGGGAGCTCTGAGTGAGGGTGTGATGGTGGTAAAGGAGGTAGTGGTCTGCTTTTATTGTCCTCTTCGTCATGTTGTTGCTGCTGCTGCTGCCTCTGAGCAGAGTACTTGACCAAGTCAGATGGTGGTGCTTCATATGCAGGTTGGTCAGTGCTAGACGGTCTATTTTCCTCAGCACGTGGATGTAGCCCAAGAGCAGCAGGAAAATCATACGGACTTGTGGCGGTATTATTGGAAGTTGAGTCAACAGTAGACGGGATCTCTAGCTCAATAGGTGGCAGGTCATATTCAGGACTGACACCTCTATCTTCGGGTGCTTTGTCTTCAGACAATTCTCCAATTAAAGCCTCTCCTTCAGCAAACAACCTTTCAGCTTTTTCGCGTTCTGCTTCAAGCTCTTCTGCTCGGCGACGCTGAATAGCAATCAATTCATCAGGATCATTGTAAGCCGAACCACCAGTGACGTCGAGGCTGTCTTCAATATCTGCTTTTTTGTCAGTGTTGAAGCTGTCACGGTAAATTGAACCATCTGCTTCCTCTGGAAGATCAGACGTCATATTTTCCATGGGAGGTGGCTTGTTTGGAGCATACTCATTATTCCAATTAGAGGCTCCATCAAACGAGGAGGGAAAAGACATTTCAAAACCGGTAAAAGGATCTTGGGAGGGGTCTAACGACAACGAAGAGATTTCTGTTTCTGACAGAAAAGGGTTGGTTGGTTCTTTGGGAGGAAGAGGAGGGAGAAAATTATTGTCAAACACATTAGCTGGAGGGAGTTCAGCAAGTGGGTTGACAACTCTCGATGCAATTGAAGAAGGAGGAACATCATACATGACTTCTTCGACTCTTTCAGCACTTTCCCCTGCACTACTGCTGTCAGTACTATGATCAGAAGTTGCCTTCTGACCTGTTTTCATAATCTGCGAATATTTTACTGAAGTGCGTTGTCGAGGGGTTGGCTTCTTGTTTGAATTGTCCAATACAATCTCGGCATACTTTGTTGATGAAACAGCCATCGACTTCGGTCGGCTAGCGGGATTTGCTTGTCTCTGGTTTGACGGAATTCTTGGTGGGGGCACAGGGAGATCATGAGTAGGAGAGCTGGGAGCTGAGTGTGTTTGTGTGTCTTCACTTTCATTGGCTTCTGCTGGAGTTTGGTGCGATGATTGATTCGGTAACTGACGACGAGCAGGTATAGGTGGAGCTGATTCTATCTTGCACTGATTGGCAGCAGCAGCTTGTGCTTGCCACATCCAACCATCTCTTTGCTGGAGGAGAGTAAAATATCACACACACAAATGTACAATCAAATGTGCAAACCTCAAACTCCTCTTCTTCTCCAGTAAATGCGCTGGCTAGACTGTACGTTCCCATACCAGATGACTTGCTTATTCTACTAGCTTCTTCCTTACGCTGTTCATCCTCCTTTTTCTGCTGCTCCATCTCTCTTTCTCGTTCTTTTGCTTTTTTCTCACGCTCTTTTTCTCTTTCCCTTTCTTGGCGGCTAAATGGATCAACAACCACACTTTCAGAGTCTCTGATGGCTTCCCGGCAGAATGGACACTCAGCTTTGCCCATCTCAAGCCAGCTTGTCAAACAAGCTTTGCAGATGAGGTGCCCACAAGGTTCCATGCGTATGTCCTTGTCATTTTCTGCACATATTTTGCATAGCTGGAATGTCGAGCCCATCTCACAGTAGATTTCGTACTGTTCTTCCGAGACTTGAATGTGCTTATCCAGTGCTGGTGAAGTGATATCGTGAAGATCAGGATTCCTCTCATCACCACAAGGATAGAGGTAGCTTGATAGAGAAGAGAAATAGTTATTACAGTAGAACATTATTTCCACAAACAGCTAACACACACTTAATCACTATAACACAAACAGCTAACACACACTTAATCACTATAACACAAACGCTTCACACAAGCTGTTACTTACAATCTTTCTCTTGCTCCATCAATCAAAGCCTGACAAAGTGATTTATTTTGTGGTATGGTCTGTAAAATAGTCTTCTCTGCTGTGACATAGCCAATAGCCCACTGACCTAGTCGAGTACAGCTGAGTCGAAAAATATAACTGGAGAAGAGAAGAGTAATGTTGAATAATAGAGAAAGGAAATAACACACCTTCCCGGTTTATCAATGAAAGGTTGCAGCTTTGCCTTCACTTCATCATAGGTTAGAAAGGCTTGATAAGCAGGATGAGTGACTGCTAGAGCATTCCAGTTCTTCAGCAGTGTGTTCCAGGGTTGAAACAAACGTGTGAAAATATCAAACTCGAACACTGATATGTGGTCATTGACGGTGAGGTCAATGGTTGACTTGAGAGCAACAGCTTCAAGAGGCGAATGAATTGGGTGAGCTTGCTTTAGAGTCTCCTTAAATAGCGGCCATGGAATAATGGCTCTGTAGTGAAAGATGAAGACACGGAGTCACTGAAGCAACAATGAAGTAATGCACACTCTATTGAGTAAACATTACACTGATTTACACAAACATTAGAAAAGGCAACTTTGGGATATTGCAAGTGATAGTGATGACTAGATGCTGGTGTGAGGTAAACATCCCTAAACACACACAAGCACAATGATACTGTCAAGCATAATGCATGATCTTCAAAAGAATACAAGATGGATTCTAGTGTCTATGAATGATGTTATCAAAACTTCAGAGTACACTAAATTATAGAAACTATTGATCAAATGAGAGAGTAATGAAAACACCAACATACTGAAACCCTTAGTGTATTATTATTATTCATGCATGTTCAAGTACACAACCATGAACTAGACTTGTGTACTTTGTGTGTGTATATGTGAGATGGAGCATAATATTATACATGTTCTACAGTGAGCATAATTGTACAGAATGTGTGGGTAGGTGAACCATATATCATCATGTTGCTAGCGTACACAAAGCAACTTTCACAAACAAAGGTTATCCTGTATGAAGATTATAAACAACAAGCAAAGATAGCAACATGTCCCGTGCATTGATGTGTGTTGTTATGGTGTGACGGATGGGCACAATAGTTAGTAGATAAGGTATTGCAGTACACAAACCACACTACTGTGTGACACATGTGTCTGCAATTGGATAGTACTTGTCATTGTAGCATAGTAGTAGATTACAGACACATTTTACAATGTGTTCTAGTATGTACATGTAGCTACAGATGAAAACACACCTTGTTCCAAAGGATCTTGACCAGAATTCGGTGGCTTCAGTCTTGGTGACGCGATAAGAATCACCAGCATACCATCCATCGGGAAACAGTGCCTTTAGCTCAGCTAGCATGTGACTGAAGATAAGACTCAGTTTTGTCAGCGAGCGTCGATATTGTGATGTTTCATCATAAATACGGTCTTTAGCCTCTCGGAAAAGCTGTGTGGTCTGTTTGCACTTGTTCAGAAGATTCTCCATGAATATCTTAAAGTATTCACTTTCGTTTAGAAAGGCAATATTGGTCTCGTAGTTCTTGAATATCTTTCTGAGATGTTGGTAAGTGTCCGGGAGAATGTCCAGAATAAACGGTGGAGAGTTCTTGAGGTTCATTCGTCTGTTGGCGCACAGGTTGACTACTTTGTCCATTAGCTTCCAGGCCTTCTCTACCGTTCGCTTATCTATCTTGTCAATGAGAGGCTTCGAGGCATTGGCGGATTGACGCGTTCTGATCGACAACATTAGCTGCTGCATGATCGACTTGGGCCCTATGGCAGCCATCTTGTCTTTCTGTGTCTACTTTCGTCTTTTATCGACAGGTTCCGGGCTCTTGTGAAGCCAGAAAGAAGCTACTCCAGTGAGCCAGCACTCATAACATGAACAGACGACACCCTGGTCCACAGGAAAACGTTTTCTGTCATATTTCCGTGCACGAATGTATACTTGAACAACTAAACATCGTTCACGACCGCATCGTGTGGTGTGCATTATATAGAAAACTCCAGCGTGGCTTCACTCTATGGCTAGCGCAGATGCAGACTTGTTGCGGATACTTGTCAGTGAGTTGCTGTAAGTTTAATCGATGCATTCACATTAATCTTAATTATAGCCACTGACAATCATCTTGGTTATTTGGAGAAAGATCCCGTGAGAGGCAATGACTCGCTGGATGCTTTCAAGGAGATAATGTCAATAGCTAAAGAGAGTAACGTACGTATATAACTCTTGCATTTACATGTAACTTTTATATATTATTTTTCACAGGTTGATTTTATATTGCAAGGTGGTGATCTTTTTCATGATAACAAGCCTTCTCGCCGTGTTGTTCATCGTACCATGGAACTACTCAGATTTTATTGTATGGGAGACAAGCCGTGTGCTGTGGAGTTTAGGAGTGATCCAACAACAAACTTTGTTTCTAGGTATTTCTTCTTTGTTCTTGCTCATCATCTCACTCAATATCTGCACTCTCCCTTAGCTTTCCTGTTGTAAATTATGAAGATCCTAACTATAATGTGTCTATTCCTGTGTTTGCTATACATGGTAACCATGACGACCCTACTGGGGTAGGTGATCTTATACAAATACTTCATAAACCATGATTGTTCTTCATGTTACATCTGTCAGTATTTTGTGAGTATACATGTATTACTAGTACTGATTTTTTACTAGTAGATAAGTTGTACACTACTTGCTAGCCCCAAGTGTTTCGTATTGTTATCTTTGTTTAGGATGATTTATCTGCCATGGACATATTGAGTGTCTCTGGTTTGATAAATTACTTTGGGAAGTCTCCTGATGTTGAGAGCATCAAGGTGTCCCCTATACTTCTTCAGAAGGGTTCCACACGTCTGGCATTGTATGGTCTTGGTAGTATTCGAGATGAACGACTTCACAGATCATTTAAGAGAGGCAAAGTATTGTTTGAGAGACCTCCAACTGATGAAGGAGATTGGTTTAACGTGTTAGTACTGCATCAGAACAGGTTTGCATCATGTATCGTATAGATCACATGCAGTTATCTATACGAATTGTAGAGCTCGTCATGGGCAGTCTAATTACATACCAGCTTCATATCTGCCGTCATTTATTGATCTTGTTATATGGGCGCATGAGCATGAGTGTCGTCCAGAGCCAGAGTATGTGACAATGACTGACGATAATGATCTTATGAAGGAACAAGAACAGGAAGGGGAAGAACTAGGTGATGGAGGATTTTATGTTTACCAACCGGGCTCATCTGTAGCAACAAGCTTGTGTGAAGGCGAAGTGACGAGAAAGTTGGTTTCATTATCTAATTACAAAATTAATATACTTGTTACCACAGGCATATTGGAATCTTACATATTAAAAACACTACTTTTAAAGTGGATCCTGTTCCTCTGCAATCTGTTAGACCATTTGTAATGGATTCAGTATCACTGTCACACACAGGCCTTGACCTTGATGACAACCGAGCCACACTGGAATATCTTGCTGAGAAGGTTACCCTTATATCAATTAAAGTGTTTAAAATTTTACATGTTTACATTTTTAGGTCACTGGGATGATCGATAAAGTGCATCAGGAGCAACCCTCTGACAAAATGCCTCTTATCCGGCTAAGAGTGAGTTTGTATTGAAAGTGAAACAGGTCACAACAACAGTTGTTGTTCTTACTTAAACAGTTTCCTTGTTGACATATCTTTGGCTCAAGCCTGGTATTGTAGATTAGTTATCATTGATTTAAGCGAGTTAAGACATGCTAAAATTAAAATTAATTTTAGTTGTAATGATATTCATAAAATTAATTTTTCTAGAGGTTATATAATGAATGACAGAGCTACTACAGTTCTTTTGTATTTCTGGTGCTTGCTTGAAGGCTAGAAAAAATGAAAAACAATCTGATGCTTGATGAAAAAAAACAGCCCCTGGAGAGATTCGAACTCTCGACCCCTGGTTTACAAGACCAGTGCTCTAACCGCTGAGCTACAGAGGCCACTGATTTAAATTTGTTTATTATTATTATTTTATTCCTCAGGTAGATTATTCTGGCGGCTACTCAGTTGCTAACTACACACGATTTGGTCAGCAGTTCGTTGAGAGAGTAGCCAACCCTCGAACCATTTTGCATTGGTCAAAAAAGAAACAGCTTACATCTCTTCGTAAATAAAATTAATATGGTCTGTAAAATTGTTATATTCTATGTACACAGGCAAAAAGATTTCCAGTGATGATGCTGGCGATGAGGTAGACGAGGAAGAACCAGTAAAGCCAGACTCTGAAAACACAGATGTTTCTGATCTTCTAAAGGATCAGCTAAAACAAGATCATCTTACATTATTGTCTGGAGGAAGCCTTATTGGTGCTCTCGCAGAGTTTGTTAACAAGAGTGAAAATGAAGCAATATCAGAGTTAGTGTTCAGTATTACCTATTCATTTTCATTTTTTGTTAGCTTTGTGAAGAGTTCGCTACAAAAAACTCAAGAGTTTCTAAAGGCTGGCAACTTTCCTGAAACTGAACTTGAAGATCAGGTAAGCATTGTTGATTCTCATAATGGGCACTGTTGTTATATTTTGTGCCATCAGGTTCAACTGCAAAGACCTCAGATTATGCAAAGACAAGAAGAAGCCACAGAAACTACAAGACAGGTAGACACAGTTTGTACACCTAAATTTTGAATCATTCTATTATGCTCAATCATAGCGTCTTGCAGAGCTTCGTTCCCAACGGGCAGACACAACAGCTATTGCTGCTAGTGACAATGACTCAGAGCTCAGCAGTGATGGTGAGAGTAACCGTACAGCATCGCGAGGTGGAAGAGGTGGTAGAGGTGACGAAGTGAGAGGACGAGGCAGAGGCAGTCGCGGTGGTAGAGGAGGAAGAGGAAAGGGAAGAGGAGGAACACAGACTACTCTTGCTAGTGGATCTAGTATGCATGAAATCTCTGGATTTTATTGTCTTTTCTGTCATTTATAGGTACTAGAGGTAGAGCCAAAAAAGCTCCAGCTGCAAAGAAAACTGTAAGGGTAATAATAATTATTATTGTTGATTATACCATGTTTCAATTCACTATTCCCAGAGCAACACAAAGCCAGCTGTTATTTACGAGGTATGCTTGCATGTGTGTTACATTGCAATAACGAACAATTTTTCAAGTTCAAAATTAATTTTGGCAAATGACCCTAGATTTTTTGATTTTGTGGATTAAATTCTGGTACATGTACCCACCACCTAGTTCATGCATTGTTGTAGGAAAATCAGATTTCGGTAAAATCTTGATGATACGCCAAATTTACTCCCGCCAAAATTATCCGCTATTATGGTATACAGCATTCAAATCCTTTATCCGCTGGCTAAACATCTTCTGACCATTTTTAGGATGATTCTGATGAGGATAACATTACCTCTCTGAGAACATCAAGAAAGAGAACGTGAGATAAACTACTAAAAATCATTTTAATTTTTTGATCATTCTCGTACAGTTCAACGCAGTACAGTGATTCAGTTGATGTAAGCAATTTCATACTTATCACCATTGTCTACTTGACTGTTTTTAGCTCACACAGGAGGAAGACTCAAACCCGTTTGCTTTTCCATCCACCTCTTCATCGCGCACTATCTCAAAGAGAAGAAAGCGATAGACAAACAGTTACCCATCATACAGAGTACATGTACAAAGAGATAGAGCGACTTTGTATAAACCTTATTGTCATAAATAAATTGCTAAAAGCTACTTTAGAGAGTTAACTGCTTCACAAAGGCAGAGATAGAAACGTAACACATCAGAGAATGTGTTGTAAAGTGGAACAGGAGGAACACGAATCAAGTTGGGTTCACGGTAATCGACCTAGTGAAGATTGTTTGTAAAATACATTGATACTCATAAAAAACTTACAAAGACACCTCTGCTTTTAAGGAATTTCTTAACCTCGTCGGCAGATTTGGAAAAGGTAAGAGAGAGTTGACAACCTCTCTTCTTTACATCTTGGGAAGTCAATATAGTCACCTTACAAGCTGTGAGAGGAAGTGTAATGTGCCTCCATGGTAGCATGTGTAGTTCAGACCCAACCTGTGTTAGCTGACTGTGGTATGAGGTACTTTTCTAGCAACAATTCTAGGTACCCGGTCAGTAGACGAGATTTCTTACACAATGCAGGCATCGAAGTCTCTTTGAATACCTAGATGTTATGTGATGGTCTTAGCTATATAGAATGGGTTGGCTTCACCGAAAGACTGGCTTTGAGGCATGTTAGTGGCAGAATAGGAGGATTAGACAGCTGAAAACCTGCTGCTCCTGGTTGTAGGTCAAGAACTGGATTGAATTGTTGGTTGGTTGCCATTAATATCAGATACTGTTGCTCCACATTCACTTACCATTGGTCATTTCCATGCGAGTGTCTCTATTGTGAGACCACCATCCAAGTAGCCTGTAGGGAAGAAACACAATGTACATTGTACAGTTGTGTTCTGATTATATAACATTATATAACATACCTTGGAAGTTTGGAGTTGTGTGCATGTTTCTCATGCACAAAGAAACCTGCAATTCCTCCTGGACCAGCATTTAGATACTGAAACACTCAAATAATTTACATAACATCACAAAATTAGTCTATTGATACCTTGTATCCACACCATGCTGCTACATCTACCTCCCAGTCATGAAGATGCATCTCAATATTACCAGCAGCATGAGCAAGATCGTAACCTATATAACACCCCTGCACCAACACCAGAGTGCTCAATAGCTGTGATAGTAACTATAATTATACCTTGCTGTGAGCAGCACGAGTGATTTCCTTCATATCAAAAACATGCCCAGTTGCAAAATGAATACCTGGTGAATGGATGGATACATAAATTACTGACGGATAACACCAAGATTTAGGATGTGTATCACCTGACAACCAAACGAAGGCAAGGGAATCACCATTCTCTTCTATAACCTTAATCACTTCTTCTGTACGCCATATTTCCTCACCCTATTGAAGAATTGGGTGCTAGTATGATTATTCCAGGTAAAATAATTATGGTATACCATTGATTTACTCAAAGAACAGGATTAGATTTATAAAAGGGGCAGGGAAGGGGTAGAATGCTCAACTATGCTAGAAGAATTTTAATTACAGTGAAACCCATCTTAGAATCCCAAATATAACCCACATAATGTATAATAAACCCCTGACCAGAGGACACCCTCTCCATAATGGACGATTGGTCCCAATGGTGTCCTCCTTAGAGAGGTTCCACTGTGTCATTATGTGTTCCTGTGTGGTTACAATAAATGTAGAAATTTTTGCGGTAGCTTAATTTTCATGAATTTTGCGAGTGCCATTCGATCGTAATTTAACGATTTAGTCAATAGCATGTCCCCAAAAAGCGAAGTTTACTGAATATAGCAATCTGAGAGAAAATTTGTGAAATATAAAAACTGCAAAATTACAAAGTTTATGGCATATCTAGTCTTCAATCCTCTGCTATAATGGTTAAACATATTATACCTTCTTTGGTGACATCAGTATCAGTGCAGAATCTGGTGAGTAACCATGCCAACGAATCTGTGACTCAACTGCATACTGTGAGAAGAACATAATGCACTTTACATTAGCTATCATGAAGCTTACAAGGTCTGAGGGAAAAGCAGCATTTTCTACGAGGATCTTATACCGCTCTTTAGTTGGTTGGTAAAAAGCAGCCTAAAACAACATGAACCAGATTTCAAAGAAGACACCATACTCACAAGTGCAAGGTGAATGTTGACTGTCAATGTGTTCATGATAGCCACTTCAATAGGCTTTGCACCTAGAGAGTCAAAGCAAACGGTTATTAACAGACAAACTTTTTTTGCACTCACCAACTAGACGAGCACTCTCCTCCACTACCACATCTTCCACACTGTACCACGGGTCATTCTTGGAGAAGTTACCATATAACCCACTATAGAGAGGAAAGATTATGAGTATGCATGCATTCATTGTGTTAATGCACCATTTAGCCCATTTGTCCATTTCTGTCTTGACCATCTCTTGAGTTATTTTTGGCTGAAGTCCAAGTGAGTTTCCGAGAAAATACACTGCCTCGCTTTTTGGATCAACAGCTACAAAGATGATAGTCGTTGTCTACAAAGAGCTTCGATTTTTATACTCACCAGCTGAGTTTTCTGTCATGTCACCAACCAGAGGAATGTTAAATCGAGATCTGAAGTGAGCGAGCTCATCGCGAGCGTCAAGTATTGCTGCAAAACCTGGATCAGAAATGGCCAGTCCCTCGGTTTGAGCGAGCTCAACCAAGTACCCTTGAACCTGTTCACGAGTTTGGAGACTCATGCTAGCTTGCATTTTGCAATTGCAATTGGTACTCGCCCCATGCACCCTCAAATGAGCATTAATTAGAAAAGGCGGGAAATTTATATTAAAGTTTTGGATGAGGTGGTAAAGTCATTGTGTATCTAAACATGGTCGATCGTTCGCTATCAGAGTAAGGCCACCACATGATGTAGTTTGTGCCCCAGATAGTGTTGAACAGGTTGAATGCAAATCCCTGAGACAGGTCTGGAATTGTCATAGGAACAGGAAATACATTGGTCCCTCCGATAGACACGACTCCAGTGTCCCAAGACTTAAAAGCTATCTTAGGCACATCAAGATACCGAATACCATCATCAGATGAGTGCACATGCTTGCTGCCATTTTTCATCACATCTGAAACATTAAAAAGTTTACCAAGCTTTGAAACAACCATGGATGAAGGGTTGACTTGAGAAGGGTTGAAATAAAGAGAAATTGACTCAGGTATACGTGTAGCTGTCTTGTTAACCAGGTAAAGGGTTATATTTATTGGAACTTCAGCTGCAGGGTCTCTAATGTCAGGTATGTCAAGCTGCAACCATACTTGCTCTGGACCACCATAGTCACTAACAACTGTGCTGTCAAGAAAGTGGCCTTTTTGAAGTAAAGTTAACACTGGTGGAGAGCGTTCATTGTTAATCTTATGCCAACAGGATTGCCGTGAAGGTGACAAATGAAGGTGCTTAGTGTTCTTCAAACCTAATTTACCAAAATCAAGATAAGCATAAATTGCTGTTGGATAGAGAAGGTATTGATCTAAGAACTTAATGAAATCATCTCCAGTAAATGCCTCATATACTAACTGAGCTAATGGGTTATTAATACCAGCATACTCATAAGACTGCTGACCACGAGAATCAGTTAGTTTGGTGATATGCAGTCCATCAGAATCAAATGCAATCTTAAATGCTCCAAACTCCCATTCACGATTCAGTATTTTCATACAACCAAGTTCAAATCCATTCATGTCTATATTTCCATTGAAATCAAGATTTTTCAGTTGTTCGTTGACTTCATCAACCAATGGATGATCTTGCAGAGCCTGCAAAGAGTAGTTGAGTGCCCAATATCGTTGTTCAAACCATGAATAAACCATAGCTTTATAGTTTGGGTAATTCATTATTGGGTGAAACAGATCATTTGTCCAGTTGGTAAAGTCATGAAGGTACAGCTTGACATCTTTTCCCCAGGTATGCTCTCCATACTTGAGAAGTAGTCTAGAGAAATTATAAAAACGGCTGTCGCTCAGTTTACATAGTCCTTCCTCTAAGCATTGAGTTCGTGCTCGTTGAATGATTCTGAACTGAGCTGTTTTCAGAGGATCAGATGCTGTTCCATGAATCCATGTGTCCCCGATCTCTTCAGTGTAAACAGGCAAAAGATGCTTGTAATCTTTTAAATGCCTCACAAATTGTTCATAATCTGAAGCAATAACTTCAGCCTGTGGGAATAGTTCATGCAGTTTGGCATAGTTGTCAATGACCTCTCGTTCTGAAGGTGGGCCAGTGTTGTCTCCTCGAATTGCAAAAGCAAGTGCGTAAGGCATTCCTGGTACGATTACCATGCTCTTCAGTCCCACTCCTTCTGATCCCCCATAGCCATGAGGATGCCACATCGCAAGTATTTCTTTGTCACTGGATGTGTCTCTCCAAACAAAAGCAGATGGAACAGCAGGTGGCATACTGACTCCATTCACCCCAACAGTTAGTGCCTCAACGCCATGTTTGACCATGATAGGAATCATGGCACGAGTAAGACCAGGAACATCTCGCTGACTCATTGTGGTAGTTCGATTGCGATTCAGTTGATCGTCCAGATCATGAGTGAGTTGGAATCCAAACTCAGCTAAGGACTGGTCATAGACTTCAGGCTCTGCGTTAAAAGGATAAGCATGCCAGCTGATGTAGCCTTGCTTCACAGCTTCCAAAAACGTCTCTTTCTCTTTCGCAGAGGGACAATGAATATTCATTGATGGAGGGCAATCTAGAAATAGAGAAACAAGAAACGTGTGTGTACTAAACACCAGTTGCTGGAATCCACCCTGCCTCAGGTTTGCCGCTAGTTGGATGGCTGCTGGAAAGAATTCGTCAAAATACCTGTTGACTATATTAGCACTCGTGTCTGCAAACCCAACATCAAGATGGCAGGATGATACTAAATAAATCTTTGTTATATTCACATCATATGTTAATGCAACTGGAAGTAGCGAAATCGCGCTGCTGAGAACAAGAAGCTGCAATATTAGGTCTCCCCTCTGAGCTACGGCCATCCATCTTGCAGCCATGATATCGATCGACTAGACAAGCCACACCTCTTTTAGCTGAATGACGTCATTGCTAAAGAAACAAAATGGCCTCCAAAATGGTTACCAAACTCGTCTCAACGTCCACTCGTTTAGCTTTTCGATCAGCTGATTCTGCTCAAAGTAAGACACTAACATATTATACTGTTGTTGTTAGTTATAAAGGACTATTATAGTGATTGTACTCGTCTTTTTGCACGGTGGGTGTGGTTAACGTTATACTGTTTGTTTTTTCCAGAACTTGTGGTATGGGGTCGTCCACATGTTGTGACTTTTATAGGTCATGCACGAAGAGAATTGATACCTCCTAGTCCTTCTCAATGGCCTGAAATAAAAGCCGGTGCTAACAAAGCATTATCTACCCTGAAAAGTGGTCAATGGATGCAGAAGACTACAAGAGAAGGCTTTCAGAATGTTTTAGTTGGGCTGGAGATAGGCTGTTGGTTTATTGTTGGAGAGATTATAGGACGTCGTAGCATTGTAGGATACAAAGTGTAGACTATCAAAACATTGTTGTGCACTTCTTGTACGTAGCAGTGTCAATATATAGCGCTCTGTATAATTATTATGGTTTAGTCTACGTTGTGTTTGTAGTCAACACGACACTGGAAGTTATTAAGGGTAGGGGTAGCAGAATCTTATGGTTGACGAGGTGTAAATAGCTGTGTGGTGACAGTAGTTTTGTTAAAAATTTCGAAACTAGCAGATGAATTTCCTAAGAACAAAACTTATTACACAACCAAAATAATATCAGAAATAATACACTTGTTCAAAACTGTCATGTGTGTAAGTTGGTGAATTGTTGTATATCAGTAGAGACTCCTCTTCATCTCGTGAAGAGAAGGAATGACTGCTTTTGTGAGCTTCTTGGACCAAAAAGTTTGCTAAAGTTTGAGCTACAATAACAGCATGCTCAGAATGGTTGATGCCTTCAGCTGTGGTCCACTCATATATACTCTTCTCAGGATGCCACTGGACACCATATATTGGGTAGTTGTAAGCTATTGACAAATAAAAGTGATCAGAGATAAAGGACCACATGTTGCAGACACCAACCTTCTATTGCAGATACAAATTGTTTGCCTTGTCTGTCATTGTTCATGCTTAGCACTTTGTAAAAGGAGCTCAATGAATTTGCAAATGCCTACAAAATCAATAATGCGGGGTGACATTCTGGCTACGTATCAACCACATCAATGGTAAATCCATGCACTTGGTTTACCACTAGTTACCTCAGGAGAAACTCCATAACGGTGGTTGTTCATTGAAAGTGGTTCATTCTGTACCCATTGGAGAGCTTCACTAGAAAATCCTGAGAATAATCTGCTTCCATGAGCAGCTGAACACGAAAGGATGATTTTAACAAAATGAGGAGGTTCAACTTGAACATACCATTTGTTAAATTTAATGGTATGCTGTAGTTCTCAGAATCATAGGTTGATATTACATCATGTGTACCAGCCTCAAGCACACACAACAGTTCGAAACCAAGACACGTTCCCCAAACAGGAAAGTAGTCGCCAGCATCCATAGCCTAATACACAAGTTTATTATTGTGTTAATGTAATTGGTGCTTGCAGACCTCTTTAGCTAATTTCAATACATAATTTCCAGTGTGTGAGTATGATGAGCTTGTCAGTGATACACCTCCTCCTGGAAATAGTATTCTATTGATACAGGTGGATTCAATCACTGATCTGAATAGCACACTTTATTGCATACCCATTGATTGAGCTGAATAAGTGTCGGAGTTGATCATCTGAGTGATTACCGCTGAACTTTGATAAGATAAAAATAATGATCTTATTATTATTGGAGTAAGTAAGTACGACGATTGAAAATCAGCTTGTGAGTTATGATGTATAAATCGGGTGTCTTTGTTAGTTTGTTGTGATGGTAAGGTGTACGATGCTAAGCCTATGACAAAGTACAGCACATGTGAGAACAAGGTTTGATCGAGTGCGAAATGCTGATAACAAAGACAACGACAAAGGGTTAAAGTGGCACTCATCATTCATGTATGCGTGCTTTCGGTCATGTTCTTGGTCGTATGTTAGTTACGTTGTTCGTTACATCAGGGATAATACATACCAAGTAAGTATGTATTATCACTGGTTCCATACAGTAGTATATTTATTGTAGATACAGTACAGGAACTACTCTCGCTCCAGCTCCCTCCAGGTACTTTACGTATGATGCTGCTATGTATGATCTTGTTCCATCCTCTGTTCGTTCTGCAACTATACCTGACGACAACATTGTCAGATACTAATTAGTCTCTCTGTGTGTGCTAATTTTACCTATTATAGGACGAGAGTTAAGAGCTGAGCAAACACCCACGAGTAAAGAAGCGAGCAAGAACACCAATGACGATTTCATCATGCGCGCGAGCTATCCTATGTGGGAGTGTCTGGATCACGCCTACAAATCATGAACAACTTCGACCAGGTGACGTGCTTTTATCATGGACGAGGCTGATGACTTGCCGATCACTGGCAGCTACAACAGTGACGTGGCTATTTTCTTTGAAATAGTCAGTCAGGTACAGCATAAAGTCTACATGGTCTAGCTGGTATACATTGTACTATTATCTTTGATTTTGCAGATAGATTATAGTGAGCCATGGCTGCTAAGTTTAATTGGAGCCCACTTGTTTGTTTTTGTTTTAATTGTGTTCAGCAAGAAAAACTTGATTGTGCTAGGCATAATTCTAGGAGTATTAGGTGAGGATTTTTATGGGTATACACATTTTTACGGTTTCAGATGGTACGTGCTGCATAATGTGAAGTTGACCAATTTATAGCTCTACAAGAATGTATAATAAATTAAGCTCTGTGCATATTCTTTGGTTTTGGATTGATCGCCTCATGCAGAAACGATTATCTGGGCGCAATAATTTAGTGGGCATGAAAAGTCATATCTGAGAAGTTTGAATACTACTATGTAAAATGAACTAATTTCACAAACCAAGCTTCAGCGTATTATGCACATTGTAGTGATTGTTCATAATGTACAGGTATGCTGTGCCTTGCTAGCAGCTACATCAATGAATGGGCAGCTGAGAACTGGGAGTAAGCTCCATTTACATGAATCAAATGACAGCCAACAAAATATTTTTTTTTGTTTTTAGGCAATTTTCCAACTACCAATATTTTGATGGAGCTGGTTTGTTCATCTCAATTGTATTCTCCATTCCATTATTATTGAATTCTACACTAATACTGGTTAGTTTGTTGCAAAATCCTCATTCCTAACTATTACCACACACTCAGATTTTGGTGCTTCTAGAGACTTGCTCAACTATGCAGAAGGTTGCAGTTGCCAGATTGACACAGAACAGACCATCAGCTGCGACAAAAACACAGTCAAAGAAGAATCAGTAGATTATACTTTGAAGTGATATCATGTATTATGATACAGCATGCAATTCTGAAGGCATAGCTAATGTTTAATTGCAACATGCTGCTACCAAGATTGTGTATAACACATTCTACTCTCAATACCATAAAGAATGCACATGCACAATGCCTCTTACAAATAATTATGTTGAGTAAGAGAGTCAAAATCAAAAATAATTTTGAACAATTTTCTAAGACCATCCAGTCCACTGAAGAGTATAATAAGTCACACGAGTACTGTCTTCATCTACTGAACATATCAGAGTGTTTTTCTTCACTTTAGTCCCCAGCCTACCAAGACCAACTAATCTACTGATGGATAAACTATCTTGATTTGAAATTACTGTAGCAATAAATTTTGAGTGGACAAGTGCTGGATCACCTGCAAGTGACAAGAAGCAAATTAATAGACTACAGTATATCCAATCCCCTGTGTTTGAAAAATTATGGAAAATTTGGTGTCATTTCAAAATAGCAGTTTAGTCTGCATGCATTAGATGCCATAACTAATGCGAATGCGCATGTACCATAAAAATCCAGGTAGGTAGTGTTCTAAAGCATCTTGATCAGGATTTTACAGTACATTTTCGTCAATATTTAGCACTTATCACAGACACTATACATGTGTGCCAATACACTATCTGCTACAATGAGAGAGGTGTCAAAATGACATAACACTGCTAATATTGAACTAAAGGGTAGTATAGCATATGCAACTACAATACTACATGGCTAGTATACAGACCTACTTGGCTTTTATATCTAGCTATACTTACCACTATAAACTAGGTAATCTCCACCATACTTTAAGCCAGAAGTAATGTAGTAACCATTCCTTCTGAGATCATGGAACACTGCATACCGAATTTTCTGTGAATGATAACTAATAGCTAAACTAGCTAATCTAAGGACCTTCAATGTACCTCAGCAACTGTGGTAGGCCATGCCCACTTATAAGGGTTATTTGGATATATTTTAGTCACTGGAAGTGGATCTTTAGTGTGCACACATGTCACTGGAGAGAACGATGCCAGCATGGCAGAGGAACATGTATTCAATGGTTCACTTGCTGCCTTCTTTTGTTTCTGATATTCATGGAGCTGAGGACAAAAGGAAAGACAGCTATTGTGATCCGGTGACCATAGTACAAGTACCTGAGTTTCTGCATCATCTGTCCTAGCTTTTTCAAATATTTGCTTGCAAGAGGTATGATCCACATCATTGAATGGTTGAACATGTTGATACGTAGAAAGAATACCTACCAGGCTTGGAATCAAAATTTATAATCCTTTTTGTATTTGCACCGTTGTATCAAACTTCAAATACACAATGTACTTAGTACGTTACACATATACGTTGCCTACTCTTATGGTGCAGCAAAAATGTGACATTCTGAGAGAAATTGCATACACGAAGCTAGCGCAGAGACTACCTTTTTCCATTAACAAAGTTGTCTCTTCGGGTAAGAGTAATAGAGGCATTCCTAGCATAGTACTTTGTCTTGGTTGACTAGGCAGGGCACCAATCATTGAGCCAATGATTTTATGCTGTGTACGAATCACTCTAGTAGCTAAAAGGAAAGTTTCAGTAGAATAAATTGAGTGCAAAATATTTACCATTGGAATCCCACATCAAAACCTGGTCGTTGTTCAGCAAGATGCCTTTTACATACTCATCGTCCATATTTCCTGCACACCGCACGTGATTTCGGCGCGGGCGGGTCCAGGCACGCGGGAAAGATAGAAGTGACAGTTTGAGGGCGAGCTTCACCCTGTAAATTCTCAGCAATCAAGAATCATGGACAGCGAACAAGAAGTAAGAGAATTCCAACGTGAGTATCTCGACTTCTTGGACGATGACGTGAGTGTGTTATCATCCTTCCCAGCATTTTATTGATTATTTTACCCAACTTTTTTATTAGCAAGACCAGAATATTTACTGTGAAAAAGTCCGTGCTATGATTCGTGAGAGCAGACAGCGACTCATTGTCGACCTCAATGACTTAAGAAAGAAGAATGCCAAACGCACTGCTACGTTAGGCTGAGTTCTATCTATAATAACATGTTTATTCTCATTATTGGTTTCAGGTTGCTGAACAATGCACAATTAGAAATATTAGCGTTTCAGGTGAGCAACGCACAACTAATAAGTTGTACAGTGAAATTGTGTTGACACATGCAACACTCAACCAAGACCATTTTAGTCGCTAATCGTTGAACGTAAAGCAAATATTTCATGCTTAGCTAGTTACTTTGTGCACGCAAGTAAAAGTGTTTGCTAACTCATTTCTATTTGAACAACTTGCTAAGTAGCTGGAATATAATTTTATACTGAGTTTTTATTATTCTGTATTTTCATAACTGATACAATGCCATGGTGATTTTGCTCATTGTCTATTTTGTTTCTAGCGTGCTCTCAAGGAGTATGTATTGACTGTGGATGCAACTTATGCTAAGCAATTTGAAGAGTTCTGTGTAGGGTTTGAAGGCAGGTTAGTATTAACTGTTTGGCTTTTTGCTTTAAAAAATTCTGCAATTAGCATTACACACAATAGACATGTATTTGGTGAATTGCTCTTTCTTTTACTGGTACTGGTGTGGATGTAGCTTCACTCTGCTAATTTCTGTTGACAAATGCGAATGTAATAGTACTCTTTTACACATAGTCGATGTGGTGTAGCAGTTGACATTGTTTGCCCAAACATTTATTTTGCCTACAACCCACTAGCAGGTGTTGTGTGAGCTTTTTTCAACGATGTTTCTATTAGCTCCTAATTTTAGCTATCTACTGTTCATTTTATTTATTTTTCTCATACTGAACAGTTTTGGTGCCAAGCATGTGACTCCACGCTCACTGACTGCTCGTTACCTTGGTAATCTAGTCTGCCTGGAGGGAATTGTCACTAAATGTGAGTGTACCTGTTTCTTGTGAACAGTAACTACATGTTCTATGAGTTCATATTGTATAATAAATATAAGTGAATATTTATTGTATACTATAGTTATCTGAATCTCTTTATGTGACATTTAAGAATACTGTTGTCTTGACAACATCATAGAAGTTACATGTACATGTAGATTTGTATGTAGATTATGTATATAGGAATTTAGATACTGAGGGCAAAGCCTGATGTGTCAAAATTCCCATATGCACTAAAAACAAGTTTTATAACTGGTTTAAACTATGATTTCGAGGCATCATAGCACTGTTGTACAGCAAGCTACCCGAAACAGTGCAGAAGATACAAATAGCTTGATAAACGGCGTTTAGTTTGCTGCCTGGTGACATGTTTTTACACCATGCAGCAGGTGATTATGTAAATTTGGATACCTCATTATATTAAAGAGAATTATTCATGTCATAAGTTTTATTATTCACTGTTGTTCTCGAATTATTAGCACCATTGTCGTACAATTGCCACTGTTGACTGTATCCTGATTAAACATTACAAGTATTGAGGAATTTTGACATTGTCATTTTGTCTGGGTAGCCAGGAGACTCAAGCATTTCACGTTTAATTATAAAATCAAAATAGTATTTGGTACATGCACATCTACGAATATCTCGTTTTGTTCTTTAGGTTCTCTTATCAATCCGAAAGTTGTGAAAAGTGTTCACTATTGTCCTGCTACTAAAAAAACCATTGAACGCAAGTACTCTGATCTCACATCACTGGAACCAATGCCAACATCATCTGTGTATCCTACTCGAGTAAGCGTTTGATATACACTGTAGTGTCATGCTCATCTGAGTAATGTGTCCACCAGTCTCATAGTATGCAGTGAATTTCTGGTAATACAACTACTTACCGAAATGAAATACAGCTACAGCAATACCACTGTACTCGTTATTGCTGCGAGACTAGCTGCTTATCTTTGCAGAATATGTACGTGTGTGCTTGGACAATGCAAATGCAGTGGTTTGCATCTATGTGATCAGAAGCTTAGCAGTGCTGACAACATAGTATTCAGCTGGGCGTGCCTATAATCACCTGCACAGCACGTGAGCACTAGTTGCTAGCTTGCTGGAGCTGTTGCTGCTTGATGATCGTACGATTGGTTTCTCTATACTTGCTGTGCTATCTTGGGTACAGAATTGTCATACAAGCTGCTAAGAAGACCATGGCAGACAGTTTTGTCTTTAGCGAACTCCAGCAATATACTCAGCAAGTCTAGCAACACCATTCAAGGTAACGAAGCTTTGAAACCAAAAGTCTATCAATTCGATTCTGAGGCAATACTGAGTTGAACATGTATTGCGAGTATCAGCGCTTAGTTGTCAGCCGACACGGAGTTCTGCCTGCGGACAGAATGAATGACACACATACCAACGAACTACTGTATACCTTGTGGCTCTGCCCACCAAGGCATAACTACCTGCCTAATCAAGTCATTTTAACTTGGCCTATGGGTGACTGGATTAGCCAGGTTTCACTTAGCCTCGTACCCAGGCTCTCGGACGGGCTGCGTGGGTGGCTATTAGAGAGCCTGGTACGCATTGCATGCGCATGCGTCAGATTTTGAAAAGCGCGGGTGAAAAATCGCAAGACACCGCCCTCGCCCCGCCTATATAAATTTATGCATTAATGCGAACAACGCTGGAACTATTGTTTGGGATCCAACCACGCTCGGGCAAGCTGCTGCATCTACTTGGCCGCTTGTCCAGGTACATGTACACACGACCAAATTGTGAGCAATTGGAGATCTGTCTAGACATAAAACACTTACTTTGTCGAAATCAGGCCAAAATCGAGAATATTTGCCGCTCGTGGCGTTCGATATGGCTTGTAACAGTACAATGTTTCATCGTGGCATGCTTAGCCGGCCTAAACACCGCTGCTTCTGTGTTTTTTTCCTAACTAACAATGAGTATCCTGACATAAGCAAGAGTGCACGGACATCAACAGTAGTTTACTGTAGTATACGGATTAACCATCAGATGGTTAATTTCGCGCATGCGCATGCAATGCGTACCAGGCTCTCTAATAGCCACCCACGCAGCCCGTCCGAGAGCCTGGGTACGAGGCTAGGTTTCACTGTAATCTTTTGAGCTGTGGTTCAGTGTTATTCACATGTTCTCAGGGTTGCAAACAGCTTTATCTTTTTATTTGAATGTCGCAACAAATTTATACTTTTTGTTTGTAGTTCATCTTGAGTTACTTGCTTATACGAAACAAAATGATGGCTACAAAATTATTTAATGAACATAGGCTTACATTTTGTCAGAGCATTATACACCTGTGTACAAGACTTCACATGTACTTGAAGTTCAAATTTACTAGAAGTTGTAGTTATGTGACTGTGAGGAATGCCTCGTGAAGAGTGTAGAAAGTATTGTATATCTCAATATTTCTTACTTTAGGATGAAGATGGTAATCCACTTGAAACTGAGTATGGTATGTGTGTGTATCGTGACCACCAGACAGTGTGTGTTCAAGAACTACCGGAAAAAGCCCCAGCTGGCCAGCTGCCTCGGTCAGTAGAGATAATCTTGGATGGTGATTTAGTTGATGAATGCAAACCTGGAGATCGTGTGTTGATCGTGGGTACGTATCGCTGTCTTCCATCTAAGCGCCAGGGCTATACTTCAGGCACATTTAAAACTGTGGTCATTGCTAACAATGTGGTACTCCTCAGTAAAGAGGTTGCTCCTGTCTTCTCCGCACGTGATGTCTCAAAAATAAAGAAATTCTGCCGCAACTCTCGCTATGTGAGTCTCGCATATCATAAACTAGTTTCATGGGTTAATCTATAGGCAGGTAAACCTGCCCCTTCACATCTGTGTGTAGATTATCAGAGTTGTGCAATAGTTGCACAACTAACAAAGCTTTACATAGGCATTTTCAGAGGTATTTAGATTCAGTACCATTTCATTACAATGTACTCTGTTGAATCCAGAGCTCACCTTAACAACATTTCAATTTTTTCTTTTAGAATGTATTTGAGTTACTCTCTCACTCACTGGCGCCTTCAATTCATGGTCATGAACACATCAAGAAAGCTATATTGTTTCTGTTGCTAGGTGGTGTAGAAAAAGTGCTTGATAATGGCACACGCTTAAGAGGGTATGGATATGACTGTTACATGATAGTTTTCATTTTTTTATTTTCTCAGTGATATTAACATTCTTCTTGTTGGTGATCCTTCTACTGCTAAGTCTCAACTACTGCGTTATGTCCTTCACACTGCTCCACGAGCTATCACTACTACTGGTCGCGGTTCCTCTGGTGTTGGTCTGACAGCTGCTGTGACAACTGACCAAGAGACTAGTGAGTTGTGGAACAAGATAATCATTGTGCTTTTTGTACATCTAGAATAAAGAAGCAGCCATTACTTATTATAATTAGCAAACTGTAAAACAGGGTATTTAACTACAGTGTTCCACACGAAGACGCTTGAAAAGTCATTTTTGGATAATTTGCTCATTTTCTCTGAACTGCATGATCCTATGCACATATGCATGTACCATCATGAAGGTCTATCCTTTGGGAGTTGAATGCACCATATGGCTTCGGGTCACATGGCTGTCACATGATACAAGATGGCAGTAAAGACACCCACTCAGCAGACAACGTTAGGATCAGGATCTCCAGATTGGCTGGTAGTTAAGAGCTGCTAAAGCTGCAGCCAAGCACTCACCCCGGATGCACATCTCTGAGTGGCACGAGAAGTCGCGGGCAGCTATACTTTGGGAACAGGGAGCGTATAACAGCGTTTTCAATATGCCCCAACGTTAGGATCAGGATCTCCAGAGTCTGTGCTAGTTAAGAACCTAGACTTGCTTATTACAAAGGCTAAACATAGTGCATTTACGACGAACTCACTTGGCGCGTCTCCGTCTTAGCATCGCGACAAACGAAGCTCGGTCTCACAAAATAGCTGCTCTTTGACGGCCATCTTGCTGTTTTGTGACGTTTTAATGGGCTCCGCCTTTAAAAAGTGACGACACGACTAATAACAGTAACCTTGTGACGCCACTGACTCGTACAGTTGTTGGTTACTGTTTATCAAAAGTGTCGTCATTCTTTTAGAGGCGGAGCCCATAAAAACGTCACAAAACAGCAAGATGGCCGTCAAAGAGCAGCTATTTTGTGAGACCGAGCTTCGTTTGTCGCGATGCTAAGACGGAGACGTGCCAATTGAGTTCGTCGTAAATGCACTATGTTTAGCCTTTGTAATAAGCAAGTCTAGGTTCTTAACTAGCACAGACTCTGGAGATCCTGATCCTAACGTTGGGGCATATTGAAAACGCTGTTATACGCTCCCTGTTCCCAAAGTATAGCTGCCCGCGACTTCTCGTGCCACTCAGAGATGTGCATCCGGGGTGAGTGCTTGGCTGCAGCTTTAGCAGCTCTTAACTACCAGCCAATCTGGAGATCCTGATCGTAACGTTGTCTGCTGAGTGGGTGTCTTTACTGCCATCTTGTATCATGTGACAAGAAGCCATATGGTGCATTCAACTCCCAAAGGATAGAACTTCATCATGGTATGTGCATATGTGCATGAGATCAATGAGATTTGAGAAAATGAGCTAAATATCTAAAAATGAGTTTTCAAGCGTCTTCGTGTGGAACACTGTAGCTTGTGTGCTGTATTATAACAGTGTCCAAATTTAAACATGCCCTATAGTAAAGTAGTGGAGCAGGAAGCAGTGTCTGCCCTTGAGCACAGTTTTGTCAATAGAAATACACTACCAGCTAGTAGATACTGACCAGTTTCATAACTACCACTTTGGGCTACGTTAATGCATGCTGAGTGGATGCACAATGCAGTAAGCTTACTTTTACCATGTACTTGGGTAGAAGAAGACTTACAGTGAATCCCTCATTCCGTTCTTTTTATCTGCACTCACAAGATGTTATTGTGTACTACAGATGAGCGTAGACTGGAGGCTGGTGCTATGGTACTTGCTGATCGTGGTGTAGTGTGTATTGATGAGTTTGATAAGGTGACAAAATGTTATTGATACTGAATACATATTAGCAAGGGCTCATCGAACCTTAGCAGCTAGCTAAGGTTTGCTTAGCGCCGCTTCACGGCTTGATATGCCCTTGATATTAGTTATTTTCTTGCTTGGAAAATGTAATGTTGACATCTTCTGATTGATTCAACACTTTACGCATAAGTAAATAATTTTATGTGCATAATCATGTTTACCGAAATGCCGTGTTGGGCTGAAAGTTCTTTATTGGTTATCATAAACTTTGAGTGGTGTAGGCACTTTAAACTCCTCAATAGCAATGAAAGAATATTCTCAGATAATCTGCAGTGTGCACTGTAAAACATTAGCAACTCTATTTGAGGTGGGATGAAAGAATTATTGAACATTCCGTTGAACAAACCAACAAATGTTCAAATCATTCTTTGTGCATTTATAATAACAAAAACACAAGTTTTATGACCTCACTACCGATTGAAAGTGTTCTTCGTTATCATTTCTACAAATATCTAGCATTGTTGAGCAATAGTGCGTGTGATACTGATGTTTGAAAGGACTCAAAGGAGATAAAAACTTTGAATGTTTTGTTTATGAACGAATGTTCGAATATTCAAACCTTTGTTCCAGTCCTAAACTCTATACTGGAAGGACTCCATTTGCGATGTTTTAATCACCTATTTGTAATATTATGTCTATCAGATGAGTGACCTGGATCGTACAGCTATACATGAAGTGATGGAACAAGGCAGAGTTACTATTGCCAAGGCTGGTATCCATGCTAAGCTGAATGCACGTTGTGCCGTACTGGCTGCTGCTAACCCTGTTTATGGACGAGTATGTTATGCTCTTCATTCTATGTTGTTTATTCTATGTTTTGTTACAGTATGATGAGTACAAAACACCAATGGACAACATTGGCATGCAGGACTCTTTGCTTTCTCGATTTGATCTCATTTTTGTTGTCTTAGATGAGGTCAGTTAAAATTTATCGTAATTCTGTAACTTTAATACTAATATTTTTAGATGGATCCTGAACATGATCGCAAGATCTCAGAACATGTGCTACGTATGCATCGTTATCGTAATCCTGGTGAACAGGATGGTGAAGGTGCGTGGTCAAGTTACATGTTGCTCTCTTTAAATGTTCTTTAAATTTTCATGTTGGTATAGCACTGCCACTGGGTGGAGGATGTGATACACTGGCTACTGGAGATCCTGATGTTGATGACAAAGAACAAGACACTCCTATTTTTGAAAAACATGACAATCTGCTTCATGGTGAAGTCAATAAGAGGTACATAAGTCACCCTTAGTGGTGCACAAGTCAAGTTTTTTTTAGGAAAATCACCATTTTTTGGGTCAGCTTATTATTTTTATGCTGTTTTACAGTGTCAAGTTTGTGTCAAGGGAGTTCTTGCGCAAGTATATTCACATAGCTAAAGCTTTGAAGGTACAAGATTTTTATTATGAAGTTTGCAATTTACATTTGGCGCATGATAGTTCTTAGTTCTATATAGCACAGGGCACAAGGCATAAGCTTAAAACTCCTGACATTAATTTTTATTAGGTGGTCTAACTCAGTGTAGCAATGACTGATACACCCTTGCAGAAAGCATAGTTGTGTCTGGCCAACTAGCACGCTATCTTGCTGGCTTGATGTGTTGTTAAGATTTTCTTTGTAAAGCAATGTTTCTTGGTTGTATCAACTTCTTTGTTTTCTCTAGCCTGCTTTGACCAGGGAGGCATGTGACCTCATATCTACTGAATATACAAAATTAAGAGCTCAAGAAAGTGTTAGTTCAGACAAAGCCAAGGTAAGCTCCACGTTAGAAAGTATACTGTACTTGCAATGTTAGTAATTGGAACTGTACTGAGCTGGGTCAAACTGTGCAGGTAGCGGCCCGCCCATGGTTGGGGTACTGCAATGTTCAGTTCGTACTATCAGAGATTTGCAACCTGTAAGCAAAATTGGTGTCCATCATAATTGCTATTTGCATCCGGAGGGTTGAAAGTGGTGTTTGCTTTACTAGAGAGGCAGTGGCTTAGAGAGCTATTGAAGGTAGCATAGGTGCACAATGTGAACTGAAATTTTGCCTTACCAATGAAATTTCATGAGCTCATTAGTCATTACTTACCTACAAGATTCTGTGAATTCTAGAATTTTCTTTTTGACCAACCAATACTAGTGCCGATCGCACTGAAAGTCAATGTACAAGCTCGCTAACAATGGTGCATGAATGCCGTTAGTTACTCCCACTTGATGATCTAGCAACTAGTGTGTGCTAGAATCACCCTCACTTGAGCAAAAACATCAATTCTTGGGCAAAAACATCAATTTTTGGGCAAAAACATCAATTCTTGCATCTACAGACTACAAGTTAGTGCATATCTGGCTGCTGTCTAGAGGGCCAGAGTTGTTTTTGCGTCATGAATTTACGTTAGCCTCGAACCAGGCTCTTTTAATTTGTGTGGGCGGAAAAAAGAGCCTGGTACACACTGTCTGCGCATGCTCCAAATCGCGCCGGAATTCCGGCGCGATAGGAAACTATCGTGCATGTTTGTAATACGCGCCATGAAATTTTACGTCATCGCTTACTGGTACTGTGGATCTCGCTTCAGAACAAGTTTTGGTCTTCTTTATTGAAAGTTCTGCTAACTACATTAGTAATACTGTACAGGCAAGGCAGTAGTGAGCGACAAGTGTAGGCATTATGTACAATAACAGCGATGTTTCTACTGTCGTTGCTTTGCGCGTTTATCGTTCAGCAGATCAGCTTGGTACTTTTGCTAGTAGCAGTTCAGTATATGTGGCTGTCAAAACTAGCTCTATTTTCTTGAAAGGTGAATGATCTACGTTAGAATTGCGTTAGCTAGAAGCCTCCATGTTCGTTTCCTTGACCACACCCTTCGTCCCGCCTGCATTGGTAATTATTATTTCGTCACATCCGTCCAAACCACGTGAATTTTACGCACATGTGCAGACAGTGTGTACCAGGCTCTTTTTTCCGCCCACACAAATTAAAAGAGCCTGGTTCGAGGCTAGAATTCACGTCTGAAGGCACTTGACTCTGCTCTCACTTCTAGCTTGCCTATGCACACTATGTTAGGGTTGAAACCTTAGCTAAATTGTATGCACAACACGTCACATGTGTTATTTACAGTGTATAAATGTGTTATGTTTTTATTTAGACTCAACCTGTCACTGCTCGTACACTTGAAACAATGATACGTCTGTCAACAGCTCATGCAAAATCACGAATGAGCAAGCTTGTGGAGCAAGTTAGTCTACTTTCTTTATGATCCATTTCTCATTCTGTTTGAATTACTTAAGGTGGATGCTGAAGCTGCTATTGATCTCATCAACTATGCGTATTTCAAGAGAGTTGTTCAGAAACCAAAGAAAAAACAGGACAATAAAGAGGACGAGGCTGGAAAAAAGGGGTTAGTGATTTAGAGGTTGGAAAGTTTGATTCATACATTTTATCAAAAAGCAGTTGTTCAGCGTAGTATACATTAAGATCCCAAAGTGTTTGACGTCACAAACATGGTCTAAAGTTAAACGCTGATGCTTGGTATCATTAATTTTAGCCAATGATTGTCAGCAGCATTTAGAGTATCAAAAAGCAGTTGTACAGCAGCATTTAGAGTATGTGTTCATTAGAAATCCAATACCAAGATTAATTATCATGCTTGGCTGTTGCATTGTGCGATGTGTAGTGTTTCTTAGTAGTGTGGCAATAATTATGTCTATCACAGGAAGAAAGACAGTGTTAAGAAAATAAAGAAAAAGCCAGGAGATGAGGGATATGACCCATATGGCTTTGACAGCGAGGAAGAAATGGAAACAGAGACTACACCTTCTCAACCAGCACAGCCGACCAGTGATTTATCGGTAGAAAGGTGAGTGTGCATGGCTGAATGGTTAATTTTTTTCTAATTCTTTTTTTCTTCTTTAGATTGTCCTTGTTCCGATCTCTTCTTCATAAAGTATTCTCGGACCAACACTCACAAAGCCTCCCTGTAGGCACAATTCTTACGGCAATTAATATTGGTCAAAGTCAGCCATTCCACCGTGTTGAAGTGGACAATGCCTTGGATAATATGCAAGATGCTAATCAAGTCATGGTTTCGGACGATATGGTCTTTCTTATATAATTGTATTATGAGATCATGTAGTTTAGGTATAGGTTGTGGTTACACACGTACATCTTGTATACTGACTTTATAACCTGAGAATAACCATGTAGTGATATGTACAAGAAACAACAGCGAATAGTATAGGAAACCATGTGCAGATATAACTGAATTAATAGTATGTACATGTTTCAAGCAAAGAGTAGCAGTACACACGCCTCAATGGAGGCGTGGTCCCTGGCCATAGGCGGCGCTAGGCCAGGCTAGGCGTGTCAGCGACTCGCGTGATCATGATCGTTAGAAAGATCATCAAGGAATCAAGATGGACAAGAATTCAAAAGTACAACCTGAAGGAAACTCTCCGCTCTACAAGCGCCTGAGTGTCATTATGCACATCTTGATATTCCTTTATGCTGCTGCGTTCTGGATACAGACAGGAGTATTCCCTGTGAGCGTGCATTTTTTTACTATAATTATTCGACATGACTCATTGACTAGCTAGTACTTATAAGATTTTCTAGAGTCAATACGTATAATATCACGTAACTTTAATGGCAATTTCAAGCTTCAATATACCCTGTGCTTGTGGCCATAGCAACTTACCAGCTAACATCAATTTATAGACACTGGGATGAATCCTTCAGTAATTTTGATACTTGAATTGAAGTCCATTTGTTGAAGTCAAAAAGCGATATATGGCGTTTCAGGTGTTCAAACTGATTAATTTTTTGTCAACCAAAGGTATTACACTCAGATACACATAATCCTAGCCTGCTGCAATGTTTACATGGTGACTTGTGCTCACATTTGTAGGCTGGTTGTAGCAATAGTGGTTGCTATCCGACCATGTTTGTGTACCTACAATCACAATTACTGACATTTTTGCTTCTTCGTTCTTTTACTTACCCTCAAGCTGCGCTAAAGCGATACTGGATGCCGCTATACAATTGTAGACGGCTGCTATGATGGTGTATGTGGCTTTGTGACGTCAGTTGCAACCAGTCTATTCAGTGGACTCTTGATTCAGAGGGTCTGATGCCTTGGTAGGTTGAAAGTGTCAATGCCCGCTTATCTTTTTCTAGGCACTAAACTGTTAACACAATAGGCCAGTTACATATACGAGCTGAGGAATTTAACTAGATGATTGTACATGGACAATGTGGGGCGAGCCTGAGCGAGTGCACATTGCAGATGATCTCTATTTTAATGTATTCATAGTTTGATACAATGCTTCTAGCTTTGGCAAGTGAGTATCTTGTATGCGAAGTATGAAACAGCAGCAAGCAGTTCCGCATCTCATGATTATACAACTGTCTAGCGCCGTTCTTGACATTAGTCTCTCGTACGCTGTGCCATGTCTTCTCTTTGCTCACTAGTCTCAGCAACACGTCGTTCATGTTCATGGTCCCTCATGCGCTTTAGCCTATTCTTTCTACGTTCATCGGTCTCAGCAGTACGTAGTTCATGCTGTTGACGTCTCAGCTGTTGTAGTTCTTCTCCTCTTTGTTGAGTAGTACTCTCAGCACGATGTGCCTTATCACGAGCTCTTCGCTTACTCAATCGCAGATTTTTTTCCACGGTTTCAGCCGGCAGCTTGCGAGCTTTTTCACGTATTCTTTTTTAGCACTTGCTTGGATGCCATATATATGCAGGATTACAAGTGGTAAGAATGTAAATTCAAAAAGTCCAATTAAATAGAACGCGGGGGCATTTATGGAATGACGTACGCATACATAGATTTATACATTGATAGCTCGCGGGGGACGTCATTTGATTC
The DNA here is from genome assembly GCA_964017065.1 of Haliclona indistincta. Lineage (NCBI taxonomy): Eukaryota > Metazoa > Porifera > Demospongiae > Haplosclerida > Chalinidae > Haliclona > Haliclona indistincta. Next base: position 10,391,067 of record OZ024785.1, read on the forward strand.
ATGTGGGGCTCGCCCCAATAACGACAGCTCATTTGGATGCTTAGGAAGGTCAAATTTAGGCTAAGTGCAGAGTATAATTTCTTTAAAAATTCGACAGTTTTTGCTGCACCCTTTCAGAAATTGGGGAATTTTAAAACTGGTGTCCCTTTGTTAACCAGGGGTTGAAGATAGCAAGCTTTTTGACACCTTTTGCAGTTTCTGGATACACAGAAATGCACATAGAATTTGTTCAAGCCTGAATAGTTTACATATTATATCTGTGTTCTGGCTACTCAACTGGTACCTGACCATTCTAGTTTTCCGCCACAGTTCAGTATACATATAAAAGCACACATAATACAATCCTGTAATCCTCACTGCCTCTAATAGTTATTGAGTGTGTATTTTCCCAGTTTCTATCTAAAAAGCTTGGAGTAGATGCTGTGCTGTTTGGATACTTACAAACAGCCTCTGCTGTAGCCATGCTATTGGGAGGTCCACTGTTTGGAAGGTTCGGAGACTTGTTTGGAGCCAAGGCAGCACTACTGGTAGCTTTCACTGGATCGCTGTTCTTCTATGTGTTCCTAGCAATTGCTAATAATGTCACATTCCTGTTCCTGTCTCGTTTGTGTAGCTTTGTGATGCATGCTATGCATGGTAAGTACTCCTACTCACACACACTGGTATGCATATTATGAATAATTTAATGTGAGATAGTATAGTCGTCAGAGTGGAGATTCTCTTTGATGTAATGAGGTATCTGCATGTGTGGAAAATATGGCTGCCATCATGCAAACTAACCACTTTTTATTCCTTTATCTGTATCTTTTGCATCGATTTCGGTAACTTGCTGGTACAAAATTTGTAAGATGAGATCGATCATAGTTTCAACTAGTTATAAACTTCGCATTTATGAGCCTTAGATATGGTAGCATGTGTCGTTTTGATTATTCTCTTGAGTAAAAAACACAATGAAGCACCAAAGGTGCAGATGTCTTGTGGAAGCTACCATTTCACTGTAACATACAAAGTAAACTGCACCTGTTATACATTTGCAATCAGAAGCCAATCAGTGCTGACCACTAATTCAACTGGGTGTGTCTATAATGTTCAGCACAGCACACAAGCGAGACACAATTTCTTAAGACATGCGCTGCTATCCTGTAGTGAAATTCTAACCTATCAGCTTCTAGGCAGTCAACTGTATATATTTATGTCTACGGAAAAATCCAGATTGCCAGCAATAGCCATTGATCGCGAGGTAAGCAAATCACGCCATAACTCGAGAACGAGGCTTCGTATGCAAGTTTTAAATGTTGAAAAGTGAGATAATAGTTCTACTTGCATTGCTAGTTTCAGGGTTCATCGTTCAGCATGCGCTGCAAAACTGAAGTAACAGACGGAATGACAAACGAACGAACTACTGTATGCCTCATGGCTCTGCCCACCGAGGCATAAAAAGTAATAATCAATATGCTAATTCTACTTACCTCTCCTTGAACTATTGTTGTCCCCTTGAATCATAGTATGCTCGCCCCAAAGCATAATTTGCCCTCTTGAAAAAATTTCTAGATAAGAGCCAACTGCATGTCATGGCGTTCACAATAAACTTACACTACATGAAATATTTTATACTTGCTACTTGTTATGTTTCAAACTGTATTTCTAATAGGAGCTCAAATGGTAATCACTGATGTTTCTGGAACAAAAGGTTAATGTGCAATCATTTATATTTGTATGACAATAATTATTTTGGAAAATACTTTCATGGATCAGGTCAACAAAAAGTCAATGATAAAATTAATTTCAACAGCAAAATGGTTTATAAAAGCATGTATACTGATCTAGCTGTTGCTGTCTAGAATTATGCATTCCATAAATCATAGGCATAAAATTCTTGAGAGGATTAAATTATTGACAGGGATTTATCCCAGAGAGGGGCGGAGGGAAGGCTTCTGCCCTGAAATTTTAATATTCGAAATTACTTATGGCTACTTATTTAGATTACACTGTTGTAATGGATGATCATCCTTGAAAATAATTATTTACATTAAGTATTCCACTTGTGACAAGGCAAGTATGTTTGTCAATCTTGTTACATGTGTACAATATATTGATGAGATCGTTAATGGAATATAACATCAAATGTCTTAGTTTTTAACACTAAGGTGTAAGTATAAGAAAAGGAAAAGAAAATAAAGAAAATAAGATAAAGGTAAATAGTTAACTAAAACACAAACATCAACAAAGTAACACTAAGGTGTAAGGAAAAAATAAATACATAAAATAATAATAAGAAAACTATATTTACAAACAAACAAAAGAGTAAACTAATTAATTAAGAATTTGAAAACATTAAGTTCAGTCCCGCTCCATCCTCCATACCAACACCACTTCTCCATTTCACTCTAGAGCCTCTCACACAATAGTTCGTTGCTCTCAGTATCGCGAAAGACAATCTTGTTCTCATCCATCCCATAACTTCAGCATACGGCTTGTCCCACTTTCTTGAAAGCTTATCAGCAAGTCTCTGAAGTGTGAGGTCTGCTTCTCTTGCCAATAGACCATCTACAGACAGCACAAAGGGGGTGAATGAAGCATGACGATCAGCAGCAGCCTGATTGTATTTTCTTTTCTTTTCTAACTCATGTCTAATGTCTTAGTTTTACATTAAGAAATGTGAATTTAAAAAATTAAAGTATTCTCTTTCTTTTTCAGATAGAGCAGAAGCATTAGCTAGGCTTGGTCTATCCTATGGTCTTGGCATGATTGTTGGACCCACAGTCGGAGGACAAGTTGCTCACTACTTTTCAGAGCAAGCTTCAGCCTGGGTCTCTGCATTTATGACAGTGCTAGCAATGGCGATAGTGATTGTTGCTGTACCAGCTCAGACCAAGGATCCAAAAAGAATTGCAGTTGAAAATAACAAGGAGAAAGAATCTGGTGAGTCACATTGAGTAAAACTCATTTTCACACATGAGTAACCGCCATCTTAATTCGAGGTCATCCCTACATATCATTGCCGATCGGCAATGATAATAATTAATTTATTTAAAAGCAGTACATGAAAAAATAAGAGAGCCAATTTTAGTTGAATATGTTTCTGTATTTACAGGTGGTGTATTCAACTTGAATGCAATCTATGCCCTACTCTTGATACCAGAGGTGTTATACATTGTGATAGTAAAGACTGTAGTAGGAGTGCCTGCTGGAGTGTTCCATTCCATGTTTACTGTTGTTAACATGGACCGATTTGAACTGACACCTCGTACTAATGGATATCTTTTGACATACATTGGGATCGTCACAGCTGTAAGTCTTAGCATTATCATCATGTGTATGCAAAGGCAGTGTTCTAGGGTTGATTTATGCATGAGTCAGGTACATTGTAACTGTCACAAAGAACTCTCCATGTCTAACTCTGTATAAAGTGTACAATCAGGTGATGTCTGTGTGTAACACAGGTGATGCAAGCTGTGGGTATTGGTATATTTACATCAAGATTCTCAGAAAGGACGTTGTTGAAAGCATCCATTGCTGCCATGGCTTTCTCATACCTTCTCTTAGTAAGTTGATAATTTTTCTCTGTACGTGTGTAGATTTAGGATACTTGACCTTAATCTACACATGTTAATCTGATCTAGACTAGTATTGTAACATGTTTGTACATGTACTTGCAAGCCCATGATACAGCAACCAGTGAAGACGCTATTTAAACTTGTTGGTACTAACTAGGCATTTTTTGACTTACATGTACAGCTTCAGCTATCTAATATTTTACTCACATTTTTTATTTTAATACAGGCTGGTGTTACTAACATTTGGTTTCTTATATTGGTCAGCATTCCAATGGTGATGTCAGGCAGTCTACTGAACACCATATCTAACAGTGTTCTCACTAAGCAAGTCCCTGATACCGCCACAGGAACATCACTAGGCCTTAGCATGGCTACTCACTCACTGATCCGCACTGTTTCCCCTACACTAGGAGGATATTTGTATTCTTGGTTTGGTTATGTTAGCTTTGGAATGTTAGGGTTCATAATGAATGGAGCTATGGCAGTAGCAGTCTACATGTACCAGCCACCAGGAATACAGAACTAACAAAACAGCAATACCATTCATCAGGAATTGTATTTATTGCTACAACAGGCAATGTATTAGTACATGTACTTTTATTCAATTTGGTGTAGCCAATAAATTTTTAATAATAAAAATACAAAACTCAAAATGGGTCATTCCAATACAGCTGAGGTTACTTGCTGGTCAACACCACAGGTACCTTTTCCTCTAGCCATCTTAAAATAGCCATTAGTGCCCCACTTTACACCCCAACTAAGGAAAAATATATAATGTTGGAACAACAACGGTTATTTAATAAATTTAGACCAGTATTGATTACTTAGCTGTTTATGTTGCTCAGCATATTGATGATCAAAATATGACATTCTCACCTGTTTTTGATGAGCTGTAAAAAGAAGAGAATTTTATCACAAAAGGTACAGTTTTTGGAAACAAACCAACTAATGGGGTCAAAGTATAACAGGAATTACCACTAACTAGTTTAATCTAAAACGTCATTCCAGAGGGCATCATGCTCTGCCATCTTATATCACAGTCTTGAGACAAGAATAGAAACCACATGACCCACAGCAGTTGGTAGACCGTCGAGTGGGCATGGCTAACTGCACTCATGATTGACAGCAAGCCTTGTGCGGCAAGTTGATTTTGCGTATTAACAGTGATCACCGCACTAGTTTGTATGTGTAATGGTTACAAAGGTTAGCGAAATACACAGAAACAGAGGCTAGAATTGCTCTCCGCACTTGAAGGGTTAAAGAAACATTTTCTACTTGCCTTCGTGTGAAACACTGTATATTGTTATCGTTATAGTTCATATTAAAAAATTATGCTTAGCTCACCCAGTATGGTTGCTTTCCAAATAAACCACTTTGTGTTCCATAACCAACTAACAGCACAGCTATAAAAAACAGTATAGTAACAAACTTTGTAAACAATTATTTATCAATGGAGAGTAATGGTCACTATGGTGTGTTAAAGTTACTCTACCATGGTCCAGATTGGTATTTTTGCAGCCAGGAGGGTTCCAGACTCCAAACTTGTAGAACTGTAACAGCTCAGCATTGATAGCAATAGAGAGAGGACCTTGCTGGATGAGTGCATTCACCATTGTTGACTCATTCTATACAAAATAGACCACAGGTAAAATGTGGTAGCTAACAACTAACAAAGAGTATTATTCATACAGCATGTGAGTACAGATAATGATTATATATTAGCATGTGGTCCTCTCCAGAGGTGTCCGTAAATATACTAACTACTACAGTGAATCAGATCAGGTAATAATAATAATGACAAATTGTGTTAAACTCCTGGTTGCATGAGATTAGTTTGATGCAAGCCTTACGTATACAACTCTTGGACTAGACAATGGCAAAGATAAGCAACTATCACCAAGCTGTGTCTATAGTAGCAGGAAATTATCATTCCAAGAAGCGTACAGCTCCTAATAGCACAGTGGTAATAACAAAATATTTCAGCTGGTCGGTGTGTTGAAAACTTCCCCAATAGGCAGTTTTTGTTACGGCCATACGTAAACGTTCGGTATTCCCTGGTTATAAGCTTTTTGGAATGATAAGGCTCCTGATAATAGATACTACCGGCAACTTGAATAGAGGATTCAAACAAGGTCAAGTTGAAGGTGTACAGTACTGTTTTTACACACAAAATGCGTCATACACAAAGTACTCCCTAACACAAAGTACTCCCTAACACAAAGTACTCCCTAACACAAAGTACTCCCTAACACAAAGTACTCCCTAACAACATTACAGAAGTGCCTACAGAACAGAAGTGCACATGAGGATGAAATGTCAATTTTATCATTAAAAATTCGGAAGGCAATCAAGGCATGTCTTAATATGTGAAGAACTAGACAATACAGTACAGCTGTACTTGAGGAATACCAGAGGAGGTCTACACAATCTGTGGTAGCATCAGCACAAGCTATTGCACTCACAATGAATTCGACTGAATCTTTCGATTGAATTTGGAGGTCCAATTGCAATTGGATCTCCGAATTACTGAGCCGAGGGCATTGAAGTATGAAAAAGAGCTGGGACTTTCTTTTTCAAAGTTGTTCAGAGAAAAGCAATGACGCCAAAGAGCAAGTATACCGTCAAGAATTTGCCGAAGAGAAGACGTTTCATCACTTTCGTGATGAGATAGCTACCATTGTTACAATGGAGGTGCCGGAAGAATTGATATTGAACTGTGATCAAACATTTCAGGCATACGATTTCTTCTTGGACTACACACATTGTTGATATGGTTGACAAAAGGCAGATACGGCAGTATTATTTTTTTCCTGCAATTAATTTACAACCGTAAATGTAGAAATTGTTAACGTACAAACATTGTCAAGATGACCAAATATATTGTGATCCCACACTCAACAACACAATTCAGCTGTTACCTTTTCCACTGCTATCCAATCCTTAATTTTTAGTCCTGGCACAAACTTGCTAGCATTGAGCTTCTTGGGACAGCTTTGCGAGTGATTACAATATAATGGTGGTGGACCACATCGTGTGTTGTTCCATCCAGCAGGCACACATGGAAAGCATGTTCCAGAGCCAGAGCAATAAGGGAAGTCATAATCACTTTCAATACCACCCTAATTTAAGAGATTATTGTTGAAAAAATTCACACAGATCAAGGTAAAAACTACAGGTTCATCCAATTTATCAGATTCAAACATCTACATTCATCTATAGTCTACCATATGCACAACATTGCAGCATTTTTCACTGCCATAAACAGTACATTTCAGTACTCAAAAAGAAATCTGGCATGCCTCAGGTGGCTCCGCCTACAAAACCATAACAACCATAAAACTTACCACTTTCTCAATGTAGGAGTACGCAAGGTATGGCCATCCTCCAAACACCCCACAATCCTGATGGAGACTAGAAGAAGATCACAACTATTGACATGCAAGTGTAATAAATTTTTTTCCACTATCCTAAATTTCATGCACTGGTGGTTATGCAGCAGTAGCTGAAAATAAAAATAACCTAAACACACCTAATTATGCATGCAGATGGAAACTAACTTTTTAGGATCGTATGTATCATCACACTCCACAAGCTGCTCAGCTGATAACGAGGTCAAATGACCTGTCTTTAGAGCCCATTGTCCTTCTATATTGCCGACAGTACTGAAAGCCCAGCACGAGCCTACACTTCCCTGATCCTTAACATTAGACACAACGCTCTTATCCCGCCAGTCAAATGAAGCTGGAGGTGTTGAGTCAACTTGAAATTTGTGATACCTAGAAATGATCAATAAATTAGTTTATAATAAGTTACACATTTGTGTAATGCACCTATTAGTTGGTAGAGATGGAGATGGACGAGGTGGTAGGAGCACTTTTTGACGGAATTCCGTTGGAGTGAGGTCAGCAAATTGGTTGATAGCAAACCCAATGTTACTAAAATCAAAAGTAAACACTAGTAATGGCACCAGTAGCTTGTGTCTATGGTGCATACAAGCAGTTTGTACTGTATCGTATATTATCACTATGTTCGTACCTACTACTGTAATGTTGATTTAGGCTCTCCACCATTTGCACATTGCTCATGTACACTGACTTCCTCGTGTTTTCCTCTAGTTCATTGCTATAAACTTTGCCATGTTCCAGACGCCACTCATCAAAACTCACAGCACTCGTGGCCTGGATTGACGCCACCGAGAGTAAAATCACGAGAATCGGAGCCATTGCAACGTGCAAAACGGGCGTAAACTCAAAGAGCACGTGTCCACCCAGTGCGGTTACTATGGTAACGAATAAGCCCGGGCTAAATGGCGGCAGCTAGTTCAGGAAGGCCAAAGACCAACAATCATGGTACTAGCCGTTCTGTTTCGACAGAAGTTGTCAAAATGACTGAAGAAGACGAAAAAATTTTGAGAGATATGGTGCGTGGTAAGAAAATTCAATTTAGATGGTTTGGTGCATGGCATCATTATTCTGCTCATACACTGTAGTTCCACTATAAAAAGTATATCTTTTATACCTGCTTATATTATACAGTGTACATCGAATGGTGTCACTTTCGAAAAACTGAGCGGAGGAGCTGGTTTGAAGACAAAACACCTAGATATGTTCTTTTTTGGATGCCCTCGTGTTGTGGGTTTGTCTTACTTTGCTAATCTGCGCAGACTGTGTATTATGAACCAGAAGATCACTAGCATGGTCGGAATAGGTGTGTGTCACACTCTGGAGGAGTTGTGGATTTGTGAGGGTGATATAGAAGTGAGACCAGTACTTGTACTTATGATGATGATGATTAATACATGATTGAGCCAGTTTACTTCTTACAACAGTGGAAAAGCATAAAATGTGAATTGTACCATAATTTTGCATCGAGTCAGTTTATTTCTTCTAGAGCCATCTACTAGATATGCCATTGATTGCCATAGTGAATATAATTATTGTATTTTTTCTAAATCTTTTTGTGCTATTAGGTTGTTGAAGATCTAGAGGGTTGTCCTAATCTCACAGATTTACTGCTGTACACTAATAAAATATCATACATTGAAGGAATTAATCATTTGTCCAAATTGCAACGACTTTGGCTTAATGGAAATAAGCTGACTAAGATTGAGGTGAAGGAGTTATTGTCACATAAGTTGATTTGTGTATTTTGATCTTGTTGCAATCTTGCATTTCTTCATGCAGGGCATTGACGGTATATATGGAATTAAAGATCTGAATCTAGCTGGCAATAATATTACTTCAATAGGTTTGACACCTACGTCATGTGTTGTGTGAACATCACTGACATAATTGTGAAGAGGGTTTGGGGCTGTGTCCCTAAGATGCTGGCGCTGCTATAGGCAGTGTTCTTAGAGAAAGGGGTCGCAAACTCTTGTAATGATGTTTTGAAGGAATAAAATTATGTCATTAAAGTATCTATTACAAGCTCTTAAAACTTAATTAGATAAATTTCCATTCATCCAAGGGATTTATACTGTTCAGGGGGAAGCCCCTCAAAAAGGCCTAGTGTCTGCCTAGCGTTAAATTTATAGGGCTGATTTAGAAATAATAATGAAAAAATCTGAATCTAAGCGGAGGAGTGTTGTTTTAATAATATTGGATTCTTAGGGAAACTGAAGCTGCATGGGGTAGGAGGGAAGTCCAGGGTGTTCTTGTGTCTGTTTGAAAGACTGACTACATGTAGTTAATTTATTATTTTTATTGTCAGGTCAATCTCTTAGTCATCTTCAAGAACTGCAGAAGCTTGATCTGTCTGGTAACCCCATCAAAACACTAGAGGTCATTACAAGCAATTTATCAATTAAGAAGGCATTGATTCCTTCACTCTGCAGGATTTATCTCATATTTTTCATCTTACTTCTCTTCGTTCATTGTCTCTCTGTCACCCGTTCTACCCAGCCTCTCCTGTATGTCAAGGCTGTAACTACTCGTCTTTACTCCTGTACAATATGCCAAACTTGCAACGACTAGATAATCGAGATGTGCTTTCACATGACCTTCATTCTCTTATTGTGGTTAGAGTAAAATGTTGTTAGCTTGAGCTGCTACATGTGACTTTGTAACAAAACTTTCTTGGTAGGGTCTTGTCAACAAGAAGAAGCAATACTATCGAGTCAAGGTACACCATTGCAGAGAAAAGGGTGACAGAGAGAAAGAAATTATCAGACACCGTCTTTCAGACTATAAAGAAATCACTTATTCTCGTCTGAAAGTGCTTCATTGTAGAATAAAAGAGGTAAATGTGTACAGTACATGTATGTACCTCATTCTAGACTACCAGTGGGCCTGCTGTGGGCTTTCATGCCTGTTAATGCACCTCTTTTATTGCATAGAGGGTGTGATCTGAGAAGTTTGTGTATTTTAGTGCATGAATATGCACCCTACTATTCCTAGGTGTTTAGTTTACACAATGCACTATGATTTTGCTCTCTGTTCACTAGCTGCAGGGTACTGATGATGAAATATCTAGTCAGAAACTAGATCAGTTGACAAACCAGCGTATTAAACTAGAGCAGCACCTCTTAGCAATGGAAGAAAGTTGTAAGACTGAGGAAGAGACAGTAACAAGGAAAGTAGAGGAGACTATACAACGCTGGGAAGCTGAGCTGGAGACTGGTGGTAATGTCAAATTCACAGAAGGCAATCCCAGCCACCAGTGGTACAAATCATGCGTTGAGTTGATAACATCACGATTTTCATCATCTGATTTTGAGGTGCACTAATAATTAGCATTAATTATTGCATACAGAAATTATAATTGAGTGATGGTTTAATTTTCTCTAGTCACATAGACTGAATGGTGTCTCTGTTCAATCTGTGTTAAGAGTTGACAACAGACTGCTCAGTAATCAGTTCAATGCAGCAATCAGAAGTTACTTAGAGCAAGATGATGGAGAAGGAGCCAAGAAAACCTCTTATCGTAGCTGTCTTGATTACTTGTTCCTAGTACATGAGTCACCTAGGCAACTTAATGCAGTGTGTAGAGATGGGTTTAGTCTACTTGTTGACAAATCTAGTCGGTGAGGATCCTTTTCAGGTTTTTTACTAGAGTACATACATGTACATTGGAACCTTTTGTCTCATGCAAGTTTGGCATATTGTACAGGAGTAAAGATGAGTAGTTACAGCCTTGACATACAGGAGAGGCTGGGTAGAATGGGTAACAGAGAGAGGAGAGATAAATCCTGCATAGTGATAAGAGAGATAAAGGAATCAATGCTTCTTAATGAATTATTGATAAATTAATGACCTCTAGTGTTTTGATGGGGTTACTAGACAGATCTATAATGGACAAGCACTTTTTATCCGTTATGTGGACCTTCAATCTGTATTGTTATGTACATCAGCAAATTGTCCATTATACGGAGGTGTCCACTATTGGGAACAGGCCGTAGCCAGAGGGGGGCCAGGGGGGCAAATGCCCCCCCTTTTTTTGCTGACTTGGTAGATGAATTTAGTTATTATTAATGCAGGGTTGTGACTATGTTGGCCACATGGTTGATTTAGTGCAAGCCACATGAACACTAGCTATTTTATCTCTGTTTACACCAAGCCAACTGCCAGCTATGATGTCTAATATTGAAATTTAACAGCTAAAAATTGCACTAAATTAGCAATTCATTTTCAAAAATTTTTCTGGGGGAGGACCCCAGCTGTGTTTTTTATTAATTTGCCCCCTCATTTAAAAATCCTGCCTATGCCCCTGGGGAGTGTCCGTTAAGAGAGGTTCCACTGTAGGTACAATGATCTACTGCGTATAAAATTTAATTCTACATCATGTGAAAAACCATGAGTTGTTAATACAGTATATGCTGCATGCACAGCATATTATTCTAATTTGCTTTTTGTCTATCATAGGCCATACGTTCAACTGACTAACAGCATCTACAAGGCACAGCAGTACCATCTTTCCTCCACATCATCGTTGTTGCCCTCCTCTTCTAGACAAGGACAGCTCCTGCTCTGCAAGGTGTATGTTGGTAGTGGCACTGTTGATATAGACACCCCTCCCATTAAGTGAGTATTATAATCAATACACATGGCTTTGTGTGAACTAAACCACCTGTTTCAATGTAGACCTGTTGTCACCGGTACCTGTGGGTATCGGCAGCTTGAAGGAACACTGTCTCAAGGAGAGTGGTATGTGTTTGATGAACGACTTGTCCTACCTGAGTATTTAGTAACTCTTGACTACACACCTGTTGATGAAACGAGAGCTGAACATGTTGAAGTTCCTTTAATAGATGACAACAGTGAGAATGAATCCAATTCTACCTGCCGACCAAAGTTAGTGAATGATTTTTGACAATGCTGCAGTTATTTTGTGTCACTAGCTGTCACTAGCTGTGCATTTCAGCATTTGCCCAATCAAGCCCAAATTAGTGAGACTACGGGTTCATTGGTCTATGATCTGGAACTGGTATATAGATATCTTGAGTGTATAGCAGCATGAGGGCAATCTAGTTTGGTTTCCAAGGTGATACAAAATCTATAAAACAACCCGCCAATCGTAGCTATAATTATGACTAACAAAGTGCTTAAGATACATCTAGTAGTGAGCCCAAGGAATTCGCAATATTCATTGTATTCTTGCATGGCTGTCGGCACCATTTTTGTGATTACAATCTCGTCATTGGGTTTCTATCTAACAGCTTTATAGCTGACCAATCAGATTGCTAAACTGTGTACATATTTTTGTCCACTATTCATTCGCATGTATTATAATTGTGTGCTTGGGTGATAACAAAATAATCTACACAATCATTGTTATTGATTATCTCTTGTCAATTCTTTACTTCAGACTGGCAATGCTTGATGAGATGGTTTTGTTACAGTTTACAGGAGAGCAATCATTACAGCACATTACGGTACAATTGTAGTGACTTAGCATGTATAACGTTGGTGCTATATTTTGTCTCATAGACTCTAGATCTTTCTGGTAACAGGATTACACGTTTTCGTCTGGGTGGTTATCTTCCATTGCTCTCGTCTCTCTCACTCTCTCGCAATGAACTCACAACAGCTGAGGGACTAGCACACATGGTACAGTATTACATAATAATGTTATAATGAGTATTGTGGTTTCTAGCCTCACTTGGACAAAATGGACATTAGTTTCAACAATCTCACCTCTCTCGAAGGAATAAAGGTGCAGTACAAAATTTATTACTATGACTACATGTATGACATAGTTTTCCTAGAAAAAAAATTGATTGAGTGACAGCCTACTAGGTTTGGGCCAGGGGCATATTCCCCAAGAATTAATATTAATTTTATCCCAAATGTATCATTAGGCGTCACAATTGACTCAACCTACCTACTCTAGATAGTGTGAAAAGTGCTTTAGAAAGGTCAAACTAAGCTTAATTACAAAAGATGATTTGACATGAATAACCCACTGTTTGAGCCCTTCGCCGCTTTCAGCCTTTTAGGGTATCAAGGATGCCCAGAAATTATTAGAATATGGTCTAAACTGTGCTATTTGCTCACATGGACACCACCAGGTTTTTGTATCAGTCACCAGGGACCAAAATTAGCTGGAAAATGATGAGGTAGCATCACTTAAGCGGCTTCAGTTCTGAAGTGGGAGTGGCCAACTCGGAGTTTAGTGCATTGTCGTAAACTTTAACATGCCAGGAGAAAGACAGTGCTAGTTTGGAACAGCTAGCGTACAGCATGGTGTAAAAATTGCGTACAGCATGGCGTAAAAATTGCAAGACAATCTGTCAGTTTAGAGCAAGTAAAATTTTCGTCAAAATAATTCAGTAACTAAAGGGTTACAGTAAGTGTTTTGCATGTTTTGCAGTGGTTGGTTGGTATGTGTGTGTCATTAATAATCACAGCTCTTAGCCTCTTACTGCATATTACTTATAGTTTAGGTTTTATTGCGCTGCAAAAAGCATTTGTTATGGCTTCACCACTTACTACAAAATGGCCCTGACCAAAAGGCACTAGCTTTAACCAGAGTACTAACAAAATACATCATGATCTTAGCAAGGACTGCACTGACATACTGTACTTGCAGGAGCATTTATAATTAAACTTTAAGACCCTAAGGCAGTTACTGCATACATGATATAATTTGAATCTATTTTTATTATTCAGTCTCTTCCTAAACTGGCAGTGTTGGATATTGGTTGGAATGACCTCCGTCATTGTCGTGCTGACCTATTCATACTTCAACGTCATGCTCCACTATTAAAAGTACTCAAATCTCAGTACAATCCATGGAACAAGGTCACAAAACTTTTGTACATTTAGTTGTAGATACTACAGTCAACTGTGCTTTCACAGTAGTATTTCTGTTGATTTTTAGACTGAGAACTTGCGTCAGTTCACTGTGGGTATGTTACGCAGTCTACATTCACTTGACGAGAAGGAGGTGACAGAGAAGGAAATGACTGATAGTATTCACTATATTGTGTCTACTCACCTATCCCTCACATCTCTTCTCACACATGCTCGCACTGATCCTGAAGCCACACCCTCACTCAAGCTTCTTCCAATAGCACAGCACACAGTGAAGTACAGTTGGTGAGGTTGAGCAACATTATTGTTGTTGAATTTCATGCAACATGCACTGTAGTCATCGTCCAGTACAGCTTCAGAGCAATGGCAACTGGCCTTCACAGGTATGTCACTCTGTGTATATTGTGCTTATAGATTTTACTTAATTTTAGGTTACAGCTATTGATCTTTCAGGCCTACAGCTGCACAAGCTGACTAATATGGATCAGCTCACTAACCTACGCTGGTTGTGTGTTGCAAATAATTACCTTACCTCCACCGAAGTGAGCACTTTATAACATTAATCTTACTCAATTCTTTCGATGTCATCTTAGGGTATTGAGTCTTGTAGCAAACTAGAAGAGTTAGTTGCTGATAACAACTTGCTCTCCAACTTGCCCCCACTTCATCACCATGCCAATCTCACTTGGGTGTCACTTGCTAACAACAAGATATCCACTCTTTTACTGCCTACATCTTTACTCACAAATCTCTTCCATTTTAACATCAGTGGGAATCCTATTACAACTCTCGGTGGAGTAGAGGTGACTATTATTTTGAAATGTACATGAAACATAGTCTAACATCACAATTGTTAATTTGATCATAATAATAATTATTTTGGTGTGATCGTAAAGAGCATGATTGTATTAATTTTGTTTCACAGAGGTTAACATCACTAGTGGAACTATTTGCCAGTAGAACACTTGTCAAAGATCATAGAACACTCTTCACACTTAAAGTATGTATGCAAGCAAAATGTGTTTGTATGTAGATGCTGTTACTACTTTCCTATACATAATTATACATTGCTTAATGGAGCATTTAGAGGGAGCATGGGTTATGGGACCATATTGTCATAATTAGGGATGCACGGTAGCGTCCCTATGTAGGGGCGAGCGGAAAACAAGATGGCGGCTACAATACAATGTATTAACATTCAAATGCTGATATTTCGCCTGGTGGTGTTATACGTTCAAAGACACTTAGATCTGGTCTCTGGCGTTGCCCATCTTTTCAGTTGCAATGAGATTGCTCAAAATTGTTACTAAAGTGACGGACCTGGAAACGGTGAAAATTGAGTTTGGTCATCTTCGTTTTCTTCTACTTTCTTCAGCGCCCAGCACCTTTACGTGATCAGTGCCTAGACCGAGACACCCACGAACAGTCATGAAATTCTCGAAACGGCGATATAAATTCTGCGATTTCTTGATTGTGATCCATTGTCAGCTAAGTGTAGCGATGTGCACTAACTGTCTAATCAATTGCTAGTTGTTTTATGTAGTTTCTGGTAACCCCTAGCAGCACACAAATCTAAATTTCGTTAGAATCGGTGCTAAAATGGCTGAGTTACAACGGTTTTTGTGGCAGTTACTGTGTGATTTTGTTCTCCACTAATTTACGTTACAAAGCCGGCTTCCTGGTTACAGCGGCGCTGTTGTGCACTTCGTAGCATAGGTGCAAAACAGTAATCCTGAGTATGACACGACAGCCTGGGCTATGCTGACCTGTTCGGCATACTTATTGAAGCAAACTACGACCAGTCAGATCCACACCAATGGCTATAACGGACGCTCGACCAGCTTGTTGCAGTACATGGCGAACAGGCCAGTTAGCATGACACTCCAGCTGTGCGTGACTTTAGAGCACGTTTGCACTTACCTAAACTGTCACTAATGATAACACATGGAAATGGCAACACGCTTGACTGGATAATAGACCATCCAGGACATCAGTGGCTGTACATAATTATGGACTGTCAGTCAACACCAGCATTCGTGCGCTATAGCCAATAAAGCAGCCACAGATGTAGGAATGCATGGTCTATTATCTAGTAAAGCATGTTACCATTTCCTTTTTGGTTTACATTGGACCAGTTATAGATTTCTTCATCCCTATTTACATGTGTTTATTTTCTCCTTAGTCTCTCACTGGCCTAACGGTGCTAGAGCTCTCATTCACACCAGTTGCTTCACTCTCATTCTATCGGTACTTCACTATCTATCATCTCTCATCACTTAAAATGCTTGATGCTCAACCTATAGTGAGTTTTTTTATTATTATGTACATGTGGACACAGAATGCCTAATGGCAATGATAACAAAGTATTATCTTTGTATATAGTGTGTAGAAGCATGATAATGAATTAAAATAGAAGATTGTGGCATGATCATAAAGCAAAGTTAAAAATCAATTCGGTCTAAGTTGGTAAACATTATGGAAGAATAGAACTTTAACACTTCTTTAATCTTTAGCTGACAAGACTAATTGGGTGCATATTGTACGTAATGGACAGATACATGTAGAGTTGAAACGCTATACATGTATCAGTCTGTTGTGAGCTCAGTCTGGTCGGTCAGCTACATGTATAGAGAAAAATCAAAGGAGTGGTGGCTATAATTATAAAGCAATTAATTTTAGTGTGCAATGTCCTATAGAGTAGCTCAAATCAAAGTTACTCACAAAATTAGGAGTCAAATACCACCCAGAAAAGTTTCTGAAGCCTTCTTGCGTAGATTTTGAGCGGTTTAGGTACTGTAGTCACTAATAGCTATGGTCGTTATTAAGTTACATGTACAATTTTATTATTTCAGGACAGTAATGAAATTGCTCTTGCAAAGGAAAAGCTTGGAGGAAGGTGTGGTGTGTGTATGTGTATGTGAATCTGACTGTACTTGTTGTAGATTGACTCAGGACGTGATATTTGAACAATTTCCTAATGAAGAATTTAGCGCCTTGAGGACTCTTGACTTCCCTCAGTGTGGACTGAAAATAGTAGACCTATCACCTGTTACTGCATTTGATAATCTTGCAAGGTATTTTATTTGTAAATACACTAATAGTAAGCTCTTGTGTTATTCTGTTTAGCCTCAATCTAGAGCATAACTCACTCACTTCCTTCTCTGGTCTCATTCAACTCAACAAGCTAAAGGTAATAATGTAAATAACATGTACTGTCTAAGTGCTGGAACAATGGGCCCAGGGGACACAACCCCCAGATTTTGGCCAATTCTTCATTAATTTTGTGCTCTTTCAGCACCCTAGGCATAATGAAGTACAGGACATTCATGATTGTGTAGCGGCCTATGATAAAAATTTATGCCTGTTAGCAATATAACTAGGAAAATCTTATTATGATACATCATCTTCTACAAGTAGTTGCAGGATTAGTATAATAGATTCCTTGTACGTATAGGTGCTGTGTCTAAATCACAATCGAGTGGATAGCTTGCAACACCCTCGACACACCTTGTCCTCTAATCCTCCTCCAGTGTTGATCAGTCTACAGGTGCTTCATCTTGCCTACAATGGTATCAGTAGCCTCATCCCTCTACAATTATGGAGGCTACCTTCATTATGTGCTTTGTTTCTGCAAGGTATAGAAATTGGATATAAGTTAAAAATTACTACACCTGCTCAAGTTATATAGTAAACCTGCACTTCATGTTATCTAGCAATGTGTACCTACATACACGTAACATAGCTTTATTGTTAAATTTTTACAGCTTCTATTCTTGTATTTTAGGTAATGAAGTATCTCGTATTGAAGGATTGGATGGTCTAGTAAGACTTACTGAGCTGGTGCTGGATCGGAACAAGGTGAAGGCTCTCCTGCCAAACTCACTCACCTCATTGTCACGTTTGAGAGAACTACATCTTGAAGAAAACAGGTCATAATGTTGTTGCTTTATGTGAGATTGTTAGTGTAGCATAATGATTATTATTGACATACATTTTACAGGTTAAGTGATCTCTCGTTTTTTGCTCACAAGACATTAGAGAGACTGTATTTAGGAATGAACCGAATACAAGTAACTCAATTATTTGTTCTTTTTCTAACTTCTTAGTTTGTATCTCTTCTTACCACTACTAGTCAGTTTTACTGATATTATGTTTGGCGTCTTCTACAGGATCATGGTGAACTAGACAAGCTCTGTTGCCTCCCTCGTCTCATTGAACTATCTCTTATTAGCAACCCAGTAAGTTGCTCTTGCTTCCATTTGATGTAAAATGTTACGAAGACTAACACTCTTTGGTCCAAATGCAAATTTTTACTGTGGCTTGTGCTTCGTTGCATCGTTTTATTAATTAAATTTATTTAGCAAAAATTGATAATGACTTGATACAATTTTTGTTAAAATAAATGCAGCGTGTGTACAGTACTGATATCAATTGTGATTGGTATTGCAGTAACACGATGTGTGTCTAGTGGAGGACACTTTGTCATTTCTTCTGTTTTGATAAATGTAAACAAATTGTCGTCAGCACAGAGTTATAATAATATTTTGTAGTGTCCTAGATTTCTTATTTTGTCTGAAAGTTCTGATTCACTGACAAAAGTACATAATTAATTATAATTGTAATCGGTTATTAGAAGGTGGGTGAAGTCCCTGTAGTGGAGGCTGCACTACCCAAATGCACCACCATTGAGGAAAACAGATGATCTGAGGTTACCAGATTGACGTGTGATTGGCACCAATTTGTCAATTCTTTGAGCAGGCATTATCTGAGCTACAGCTGCAGATTGCTCTCCTCTGCCAATGTCTCCTCTTGTTTGGAACCTCCTGGTCTGATGCCAAGTGCTTTGATGGAGTGACGATCATTCCATAGTCTTCTGGAAAGCCCTTTGTCTGCTAGAGCGGAAACACTGAAGTATGCAAACCTGTCTCATTCACACTCTTTTGCTCATTCACACTCTTTTGCTCACTCACAATCTTTTGCTCATTCACACTCTTTTGCTCATTCACACTCTTTTGCTCATTCACACTCTTTTGCTATCGAGACAACTGGCTCTAAACTCTGTCGTTCATTAAGTTCTTGGAAGAAGGATTGCCCGTCAATCTGATAACCTCAGATCTGATTCACTTACTGCAAAATTACATTTAAAATGCAGTTAGTATCCTAACACTAAATTCTTCTTTGCTTAGTGATTTTAAAAAGTGCAATGTTCTCTGTTGTACATTTAGGTATCTCGGCGGATGCAGCACCGTTCTCTACTTATTCATAGACTTACCTCTCTCCAGTCACTAGATGGTGTACTAGTTACTATAGAAGAGAGACAGAATGCTGAAATGACATTTGGAGAGTATCATGTATGTTGAAGATGAATCTACACTATAAGAACATATTTACCAACAATCCGCTGTAACGCGGGTGTGAGTGTGACCACAGATCTTCATGTTTGGACGAGCTGTATTGTTAGTAGAAATTTCTGAGTAATTGCCATACATTCATGTACATGTAATTCTGCATGAAATTCTGTTTTGGGCAAAAATGTGAAAATTTTCTATACTCATACTCATTACACCGTAATAGGGTATTGTCAATCTTGTGGGTATTGTCAATCTGATAATCTGGGTATTGTCATTTTTCAGGCTGAAGATGAAATAATTGCTGAAACAACTCTTCCTTCATTGCAGAATAAGGTCAGTTGACAAAATATGTAATTATGCTGTTCAAAATTCCCAACAGGTCACAATGCCTGTTCACTATTCATCATCTAGAGCTGTTGAGCCTCGGTCTGTACAACTCCATACACTACAAGCATTTCAGGATAGAAGGTAATGCCACTACAGCCTACTATGCAATTTATGTTATTTCTCAGAAGAGGGCGGAGATGAAGTTAATCCAAGTCTGCTCTATAACTGTAGTTTATAATAAATTGCAATGATTATTTCATACTATGAGTCAGAAAGTGGAGTTAATGTTAAACTCTTGACATGTTGGGAGAAATACATTGTTGTATTACAGCGATTTTATCACAATTCTGCCAAATTTGATCTTCACAACCTATCGAGATCTACCTGTATTGCTAATTTCAGTGCTTAGTAGCAAGTGGTTGCTGAGATACACACACACGCACGCACAGACTACTGTGTCCATATGCCCCCGTAGCTTCGCCCACCTCAGCATAATCATGAGTGATACTCTTGCTAAAATGAAGGATGTATGTATACTGAATTCAATGAATGTTCTTGCAGTTACAGAATCTTCACTACCACCTTTCCAATATTAGTACCCTTAAAGAGAGCATCAAAAGCATCAAACATCTTGTCAAATCCTTCAAAGACATCTTCATTGTACTTAAAGCTTGCCCTGTGAACGCAATAACAAGTAGAGTAAACAATAATCTACTAAACTGACTTATGAAACGTTTTGTGATGAGATAATGCTAGTGTCTGCATTATAGCCATGCAACATTTGAATCATCTAACAGTTGTGTCCAAAGGGTAAACAAGAAGTAGAGATATTATTGTTACTATGCACTCATGTGAGTGTCCAATCCTAGTCCAATGGTAATAATAATATCACAATTTTGTGCTCAACCAGCATGGCTTCAAGGGTGTTAGTGCATGGAAAGTATTACAGTGCAGTATAATGGAAAAGCCACAATCAGACTACTTGAAGAAGTGAGCAGAACTTACAGCATTATTATTACACGACTTGTGTCATGAAACACACAAACCACCTTTCACCTACATTAACACTAAACATTTACCTCAGCAATCCATTGTGATATCTCTTTAAAAGCATCATTCCAACGAGGAAGAAAACGCGGTGCCACAAATCCCTTAACTGTCAGTTGCTTTGTCAATATAAGTGAACTCACTGGATTGGCTGCAAAATTAACAAAAGTGAATGTTGCATACACTGTGATATATTTCTATGTACATGATGACAGTCAGATGCCATAGACACTGCACTAAAGTACCACATGTATAATCTGCAGGCAATAAAAATTAATTAACAATAATGGATATACTATAAGACATGTCACATTGTGTGTAGTGCTGCTAACCTGATTGTGGTTCAGCTAGGTTTGTCTGAGACATTACTCCACATACACCCACTCTACCATCAGTGTTCATTACAGACAGAACTGTCTCAAAAAAGGCACCACCTACCTAAATGTACAACATTGGACATTAATAATTATAAACCAATCTACTAAAAATAGATAATCACTGACCACCTCCAGCCAATCAGACGGCTTAAAATTTGGCAACGTCTGGTGTATTAAATCACTTGTGTTATATTGCGTGGGCGACATCAAACGTGCCGCCAGTGATACAAATAGGTTGTACCACAGTTGCACAGCTAAAGACTACTAATACTAGTGGGTCAAAATTATTTTTATTGTTAATAAAAAGTCAAACAAGTGATCTATGGTCATGACTGATGTATAATAATAGTAGATGAGGTTTTGAATGAAAAAGTGCAATTGCTAAAGCTACAGCCATGGAACATCTGTAGATCAGGCAGTTTCTCCTCGTACTCTTCACAGCTACTCTTCTCATCGCCACCTCTCAATCGATGGTACACTGTTACTCAACAAAATCACGGGGTGTGTCAAGGCATGCAACATTGTTGTATGAGTAAATTGTTTTCAAGCAAATTTGCTGTGTGGCCTTGACATTTGCTTAAACAAGTGGTTGTTTGTTTAGTGAGTGTATTGGCACCCCTAGTAGCTTACATTATCAAAGAACACATCAACACCATTAGGGCATCCTTCTTTGAGAGCATCAGAAAGAGAACTGATGGTCTTGTAGTTATAAGCAGCATCAAATCCTATGCTCTTCAGGTAGGCAACCTTCTTATCAGATCCAGCAAACCCAACCACTCTCATTCCCTTGATCTTCCCAATCTGTCCTACAGCAGATCCAACAGCTCCTGCTGCAGCATTTACAACAAGTGTCTCCCCGGCTTTTGGCTGACATACCTCCAATAAACCAAAATAGGCTGTGGCTCTTAAAAAAAATAAATTCATTTTGTATGTGCAGTAAAATTGTATTTAGTCTGAGTATGTTATGTGTTTTGATAGGATAGTACTCACCCAGTCATGCCTAGTATCCCAAGTGCAGTGGAAGGACTAGTAGAACTTGTAGGATCAATCTTTCTAAGACCAAACAGATGTTGAGATACATCACCATTACAGATGGTGTGTGTTGCCCATGTGAATGTTCCAAATACAACATCACCAACACGATAGTCTGCATGCTTTGTTTCAATAACCCTGCACATGTAAATATGCAATTAAATGCCAAGAAAAAATCCCCACCTTGCAGGGTGCCAATGTTAGTGAGATAATCACCAAGAAAAGTTGGCAAAAGCAGACAGTCTATCATATAGTGGGTAATGCTAAATTTTCACATCTTTTGCGATTTTGTTTTAACTCTGAAAATAAAACGCGCGAATATTAGAAATGCATTGCGTTGGTTTGCTTTCAAGGCTTGTCCCACGAAAATTAAACTCACAAAGATGCTGAAATGTTCGATTCGTGAAAATTTAGTCATGCTAAATTATCTGCTATACGTTAATTACCTAGTTGCACACACGCACACACAGAGGGCTTCTGATCTGATGAAGCCTGTGTATGAGGCTAGTAGAAGGTCTAGAGAATAATTATGCAATCTCACTAGTATCAATGCGCGAAATGATAATGTACATGTGCAGCTTATTGTGCAATAAAATGATAATCACCTTGCCACCTGTCCAGCTAGTATGGGACTACCAGGAGGAAAATTGAGGTACCTGAAGACATTCACAGAGGCAAACTACCATTGGTGTGGCATAATTCTAGCAATACCTACTTCATATAGGGATCAACAGATATCCAAAGGGCCTCCAGAAGAAACTCTATATAATAAGGCAATCACAATTTATTGGTTGAGCTGCTGAGCGCTAGCTATCTAGCTTACCGTCTTCTTTAATAGAAGCCAATTCTTCTTCAACTATCTCAAAGTTGTCACGTGTAACAGGCCCTTCGAAGCTGCTTTTGATAAGCCATTTCCTTGCCTTCATCTTGAAAAGAGCCTCTGTCTGAGCTACAAATGTAATCACATGTAATAATAATTTTTATTGCGTGGGCAGACTCTAGATCTGTAGACTACATGTATATTGCGTCCAGCGGCAGTTCATAATGTCGCCACATGACCACAACATGCAAGCGTATCCGGTGATATGATTCAGTGTCGTTTATTACTCAGCCAATCTGCAGCCTGGGTCTGTCGCTGGCGATTGGTCGTTTCACAACCACTATTGATAACAGCTCGCCCAACGTACAAAACACGCCTTTTCTCTACCTCAATGAACAGAGACATGATGGGGAGTGGCGGCTCTAAGGGAGGTGGTGCGAAAAATTCAACTGCGCAGGAGAACCCTAACTCACAGCAACAAGAGAAAGATGCGCCAGGGCAAAAACCCGCCAATAGGCAGGAGGGGGACGAATCTGACTATGTTGAGGCTGTGGTTGCAAAAACAACAGACGTAGCTGATGGAGAGTATGTCAAAGTAATTTACTTGCTCCTAAGGTTATATAATTGTTCTTTGCAGAATGAAAGAAGTGTCAGTAGGGGAGGAAGGTCAGGTACTTCTCATTCATCAGAATGGCCGCTACTCTGCGATAGGACACAAGTGCACGCACTATGGAGCACCTTTAGTAAAAGGTTGTCTTGGTGAGGGGCGTGTCCGTTGCCCCTGGCATGGTGCTTGTTTTAATGCTACAACTGGAGACATTGAAGATTTCCCCGGGCTAGACAGCCTTGCTCAATATGAAGTGACAGTCAAGGGAGAGGAGGTTATTGTAAGAGCCAAAAAGGAGGTAAGCATTGGAGCTCCATGTAATGCTATACATATTATGCATTTGCTTGGTGTAGGTGCTGCAAAAAGGCCGGAGGACTGGGCTGGAAGGTAATGCTGCTAATTGTCTTGAAGATGATAGAGTATTTGTCATAGTTGGAGGAGGTAAGTAATATCCATACTAAAGCTGGTTCATGCAAGTGTTTGCAATGCACATAAACCGGTCTGACGAACTAGCTCATTTTGCGATAAAATTTGGTATGGGTCTTTTGATTACCGCGACAGGACAAATGTCGCAGTACACTACAACCACATCATGCATGCCTCATCACCATGCAAGATATAGATACAAGGACATTCATGTTTGTACTGATTTGATTTGTACTAGTAAATAGAGTAATTGTTGATAATGTACATGGAACACATTTGCTGTAACTGAACATCCTGTTTTGTCTTTTTCTTGTCTCAGGACCAGCATCAGTGGAAGCTGCTGAAACATTTCGCCGTGAAGGATTTAAAGGTCGTGTTATCATTGTATCTCGCGAATCTGTTCTTCCCTATGATCGACCTAAATTAAGCAAGGTCTAACTATTGTACTGGTCACTGCTATTTATCTTGAATAATACTATTTTAGGCAATGCACTCTACACCAGACTCCATTTCACTTCGTTCACAGCAATTCTATGATGAAAACAAGATTGAGTTGCAGCTGAACAAAGAAGTGAGTCAATGTTGTTGACTTATTGAGTTGTGAATTTGGCAGTATATTGTTGTTTATTCATTATCGCTTGTACACCCACTATCCTATGGTGTTATATATAGTGAGCGAGAAAGTGTTGGTGTTGATAGCTGAAGTCAATTTTAGCTGCTAGTTAAAAATTTGTAATGCTACTGTACAAGTAGATACCTCTGTGGCATGATTCCTCTGTATTGAGTATCTCGGTGTATTGTTTGCATATAGGTAACTGCTGTTGATACTAACAGTAAGACTATCACATTTCAAGATGGCAGTTCATTGACTTATTCATCTCTTCTCTTGGCTACTGGATCAAAGTGAGCCTAACTGTAACACCTTTACTCTCTATTATCTCTCTTACAAGCACTATTTTTATCTCACACTTATTATTGCTCAAGCGACACAGCTGCTATGCTGGTGTCCTCTGCACTGACAGCTTTGTCTCACCCTATCATTCTCCCTCCCTCTCTCCCTTCTCTTGGACTTGTCTCCAGACCACGAACCTTGCCCATACCTGGTTTTGACAAAGAAGGAGTCTATCTACTGAGAGAGCCTTCACAAGCAAATGCCATTGCTCAAAAGGCACTGGGAAAGAAGGTGGTCATCATTGGCACGTCATTCATTGGGATGGAGGTAGGAGCATACCTTGTGGACAAGGCTGTCAGTGTGGACTGCATCGACATAGCACCTGTACCGTTTGAACGAGTACTAGGAGAAAGAATTGGGCGGAGCCTTCAGAAAGTGAGAAAGCTAAAGATAACATGTATTTATCCCAAAACATGTTCACTCAGCATACATGACCACAGATGTTTGTGCTACATTTTTCATCCATTCACATTATTGTGTTGCATGCTCATTGCAGGCCTCTATCCTGCACAGTATGTAGTAGGTTGATTATGTCTGCACTCATGTGTAATTATTCGTCTCTGTTTACTATAGAAATATAATTAAGGTATTGTAAATATGATTATTAGAGACCTGCTAGATTCACACATCCCTCGGAATTAGTGGACTATTGAGGCACAGTTTATTACCCGGGTGCAGTATGCGCCAGGGTTATGCGTTTGTGTCCGTCGGTATGTGTGTGTGTGTGTCGTCAAAAAACACGCCTGTTTGCGTCTTACAGCTCGAAAATCTCTACGAAAACAATCTCTGCAGCTTCTTCACTGAATTTATAGTCCTATGAAGACTTGTTCGAGCGGCTAATCCATGGCTATCTAAAGCTACGTGTCCTTGTAAGAGCACTTACGGTATTGTGGGGGTGTCACCCAACCTCCTATCAATGTCGATGTCCTCACTCAGTCTCACATGTACCAGGAGTAGTCGTGTTTAGCTCCTAGCTCAGCGCACGGGTATGGGTTTATTAGAACTCTAGTTATTTATGCAATCCTTAGATGTTTGAAGAAAAAGGAATCACATTTCACCTTCAGTCTGGAGTGAAAGAGATTATGGGAGACCAGGGGAAGGTATGCGATTCTTGAAGTAATGCACAAAATTTACTGTTGTGTTTATGCAGGTGACAGGAATAATGTTGCCATCAGGAGAGACATTGCCTGCTGACCTGTGTGTGTTTGGTGTTGGTAAGTGCTGCACATTCTTTGGAGTTAGTGATATGGTGTCTCCTTGTATAGGTGTGGTACCAGCTACAGACTTCCTCCAGTCTTCTGGTCTTCCATTGACCAAAAGAAAAGAAGTGATTGTAAATGAGGTAATACGTAATTCTGTGTATGCTACTAGCTAGTTGTCAAGTTGTTTCAAACTTTTGGTTTCTCTTCCTCACAGCACATGAAAGTTGCTGAGAATGTATATGCTGCTGGTGATATTGTTAGCTTTCCTCTGCCTCTTATTGATGACTCAGTTTCCATTGGTCACTGGCAAATAGCCCATAACCATGGTCACATTGCCGCTATGAACATGATGGGTAAAGTCAAGACATTTAACAGTATACCATTCTTTTGGACTGTTTTGTTTGGAAAAAGTCTCCGATATTGTGGTAAGTTTGCTAAATTCCTTTATACCTTATTTCATTCATACCAGTTCATACTAGTATGTGACAAAAACTCATCATTTTTTTGTGTACTTGTATATTCAATTATTAGGGTTTGCTCTGTCTTGGGATGAGATTATATTCAATGGCTCTCCTGAAGACCTTAAATTTGCAGCCTTCTTTGTAAAGTAAGTTTCAGCAAAACCTTAATAATAAAAATAGAGCATTATTGTTCAGCAATAAAATTAATAATATATTTTCTTGGTAGGGAAGGCAAAGTACTGGCTGCTGCTAGTCTCAATGCTGATCCTGTAGTAGCTCGCACAGCTGAGCTGCTCTATCAGAACAAGATGCCGTCAGCTAGTGATCTGAGGTGAGCATGCATGCACTTGCAGTGGTAAAGTATTGTATTACGTACCTGTGTGCTTCATTATCTCTATCTGTGTCTGCAGGTCTGATCCATCACTGTTTCAGTTGTAACCGTACTACCAGCTAGGATATTCAGTGCTGCAGATGAACTTATTACACACACCCACAGTGTTGTTCTTGCAAGCAGCTATAACAATGTACAATGTAATAATAAGACAGTGCAAGTGAAATTGCATCATATCATATGAACAAAGCCTTGATGTGGAGCCCAGACCAAGTTCAGCATTAGTCAGGCATGGCTTGACATAATCTTGTGTCCCGAACGGCCGATCTCAGCAAGGAGAAGGACGAGCGAGTTTTGATGTAGAGGAGTCAACTGAGAGGAGTATTATGTTTTTTTCCCTGAAATTAAGTTAGCTTACCCCGCCCAACAATAATTACAACACGTGGTGGTTGCTGTCACACCCATTTTTTCTCAGGATGACCACTCGTTGCTGGCCATGGAAGCGTTTTTTGTGCCTATTTGCTCAAGAACACACTGATTTTCGCCTTCAGGCAAGTATTCAAGTTGTAGTAAGGTAATTTTGAATGTGATCCAGGTCGTAAAACAAATTGTCGGCCTGAAACTGTCGATGACTATAATACCTTGTAGCACAAAACTCGCTGTGAAGCATCTTGACGTGCATCCCTTCATCGCCAGTAATTTGTAGTCTTCATTTGATAGTCTTTTGTATTGGCAGTGATCGTTGATCAGAATTACCATTATAGCTGATTTGTATAGGAACTGCAATCTCTGGCAGCCATTGCTGGGTGCCAAGTTGTCTACAATGAAGCTGAATATTCTCATAAGGTATTGTTGTTCATGATACTTCACTGTGGTGTAGCCCTGCCTTGTAGAGTCCTTTCCTAATGATTGACCTACCGTCTGCTGAACATGGAGAACAGATAATGAAAAGAAGTTTGTTAATCAAGTGAGCATATGCAGATTTGTGATGCTTAGATCATTAGTATCATGTCCGCTTTTTAGTAATGTGCATTTGTGAATAGCGTCTTGGTGCAAGCAATAGTAGATGCATTTCTTTTGAGGTTGTAGACGAGCGGCAGAGGAGTTGGAAGTGATCATCATGTGACATAATAATAATTGTCAATTGTGGTCTAGTTAGACAGCGCATCCAGGGATCTACGCAATTTGGAATCCCGTTGCTATATAGCGTCTGAGCATAGCAATGGTAACAGTGTGAGGGCTTCCAAATCGTGTAGATGCGTTGTCCAACTGATTTAGACCATAGTAACAACAAGCAGAACCGACGCTAACCGCAAGCAAGGATACACAAGCCCTAAAAAAGTTTCATTAGAATTCTGCGCACAGAACACTAATCTGCGTCGTGTGGTAGGATCACGGCAGTGGCGAAACTCTATTATGGGCTATAGTGACCCTCAGCTATGCAACCTGACTGATCAACATCGTTTAGCTGTGGTCTAAATTATAGGTCAGACGGCAAATTGATGCATCGTTTTTAGATTTGATACCGTATAGCGGGAAATTTTCACAAATGCGCGAGATAGAGGATTTCGCAAATAATTTCACGAATCAGCGCTATTGCCCTATCTTTGTCAGCAAAAACAAGAAATTTGCGGATAATACTTTCACGAATAGCCTGTAATTCGCGAAATTCGTGAAAATTTTCTCCCGCGAAAGTTTCCCGCTATACGGTACTTTCAGTCATAATCTTCTACCTCATTTATTGAGATTAATATTGTACATTAGGTTTGAGAGGGCACCAAAAGGGTCAATTTGAGGTTTTCAGTCTTTGATAGGTCTAAATATCTAGGCAGCATGTAGTGTACAGGGCAGCTTTTTTTGCGGCACAAGTTTTACTTAATGAGATCAAAATTTTTCAGATTTTACGAGCGTAATAATAAAAAAAAAAATTTAATTTTTTTAGTAACTACTCACAAAAGAAGCCAGCTCTATAGACAAAAGTGTAACACAATATTAATGGTAAACAACATCAGTGTCTATGACCAGCACCTCTCAAGACAATATTAGAGAGCTTAGTTACCCGTTTCAGGTAACGGTAAATTTCAGCTTCCCGTTAGGTGTTAGTGAGGTGGAGTGTGTCTTGTTTGCTTGTCTTGTGTGTGTCTAGTTACTCGTGAAAAATGGCAGGAGTACGGTAAGTTGTTGTATAGAACTCTCGCGTGCAGCAGTGCACATGGGCCAGACATTTCGGTAACAGAGGCGCTTGGTGTTTTTACTGCTATCGCGCCACCAAGCTACCCGCTCAGTGCTACCGCCGGTCAGATTCTGGTAAGAAGTGTAGGGAGTGGCCTCATAGACTTAAGCCATCTAGCGATCGTGCTTGACGTAATAGCTTTGTGAGGTTTGATATACGATAAAAACATTTTTACTTCCGTACCTCGCAGTGACTCCGTTCTGTCGAGGTATTAGGGAGGCATGGTAGTGCATCCCTATGTAGGGATGAACGAGAAAACAAGATGGCGGCTACATTCAATGTATTAGCGTTCAAACGCTGATATTTCGCCTGGTGTTGAATTTTATACGTCTTTAGACACTTAGATCTGCTCTCTGTCGTTTCCCCATCTTACAGTAGCAAGGAAATTACTCGAAATTGTTACTAAAGTGACGAACCTGGAAATGGTGAAAATCGAGTTTCATCATCTTCGTTTTCTTCTTTCTTCTTCTTTCTTTCTTCCACTCGCCTAGCGCCTTTACGCGAGCAGTGCCGAGACCAAAACATCCACGAACAGTAGTGAAATTCTCCTGGCATGTGCCTTTTGAGCTTTGTTTTTAGCGTAACGGCGATCTAAGTTCCGCGATTTCTCGATCGTGATCCATTGTCAGCTTAGTGTTAGACGCCATTATTGTGATTGCGCAATACACACGTGACCAAGCAATGGGTAGCGCACGTGACCAAGCAGGTAAAGTATCGCTGCGCCGTCTGGAGTCTTCGAAGAACGGTAAGCTCGTGCAGGATCGCCATTCTGCACTTGCCAGATAATTATAAACCGCCGTGTAGGTCTACAAACAAGTGTGGGCGGGGCTCGTATGCACTGCATGCATGCGTAGGCGACTAAGCAGACCTGATACGTACAGCTTAACAGTATTAGCTACAAGTTTAAGAAAAGCCATCAACAATAGGAATACTAAACTAATGGAGGAAACAAATACTTCTCCGTACATGCATGACTGCACTTCACTAAAAAGAAAAAAGGACACAAACAAGAAATTAAAAAGATTTCTATCGAAATCAAAAGGATGTAGTGATGAAGAAATCTACCACTGGTTCACAATGTAAACCAACAAGGAACAAGCATAGAATGGTAACACGATTGAGACCTTAGAGTATGATACCATACAAGATCAAAGGCGCCGACAGTGCTCTATATTCCATAGTACGCACTGCCCATTGTTCAAACAGTGCTCTATTTTCCTAAACCCATTGTTCTACAGTGCTCTATTTTCCACCGCAGTGCTCTATCTACCAGGTGTTAACATGCCGATATGCAGTGAATTTAATTGCAAAATACATGCGATGAAACACAAGCAACTTTCATTTTGATAAAATACTACAACAATGTCGAACAGAGACTATTCAGTGTCTTGAACAGCGATCAAAAGGCCAGAAGAAAGCTAGATAGGAGGGCCACGCCGTTAGCAATGTAGGTGACGTCAGGTTTATCCAGGGCGCTACAGCTACTCAGAGACAGGATGAAACCGGAAAGTAGCTACATGGCAGCGTAGCAAGTAGCTCGGCGTCACTGCTGATGTACGTTCGATGGATACTTTCATCCACGAGGTTCGGTGAAGTCGTTCCTCACTGATTCATAATTCCTTCATAGCTTTAGCCCACTGGTAGTTAGATAAACAAGACACGTCTTCTTTTCTGGTGTTGAATTCTCTGCTCCTATCATATTCCCAAGTCGAAATCACAGCGCTCTCGTCCACAGCTACCTTCCACCATGTGCTCGTGTACGGATTTCCGTATAATTCCGTAAAGTCCCATAATGGTAGCGTTTATACTGGACTGTCTTCGGCCTGCTAGCAGTATCCCTTATGGTAATTGTACAAGGTCACACTCTAAACCTGTTAAAGCACCGCTCTTCTCGTGCTCGTGCAATATAATAGCACGAGAAAATGGACGGAGTTCCAGTAGGTCAACACCCCCTGGTGAGCAGGCTGGTGAAAGGGGTCTTTAATGCAAGACCTCCTATCCCTCGGTATTCTAGTACTTGGGATGTACAAATAGTGCTTAATTACCTTGAGTCTTTGGGAAATAACGACACTCTATCGCTTAAACAACTGACACTTAAAACCGCATTCCTTATGGCTATCACTCGTCCATCAAGGGACAGCAGATTTATCTCAATTGGATATAGCAAGGTCGAGAAACAATAGAACAGGAGTTGCTTTTCTCCCATCTGTCCTGGCGAAGCAGTCCCGCCAGGGTAGATCAATAGTGGAATTTTTCTTCCCATTATTTCCAGATAATCCTGTTCTTTGCCCAGTCAAAGCCATAAGAGCAAAGAAATTAAAAAGATTTCTATCGAAATCAAAAGGATGTAGTGATGAAGAAATCTACCACTGGTTCACAATGTAAACCAACAAGGAACAAGCATAGAATGGTAACACGATTGACTTGCTAACAGACCATAGATCCCTACATCAGTGGCTGCTGTGGCCAGACTATAGCTAGTTAAGCTATTTATTGTTGACTGACACTTTGAATAGAATTCAGCTTGTGACAATTGCAAAATATTGATCTTATGTACAGCCACTGATGTAGGGATCTATGTACTAGTTAAAGCACCGCTCCGAGTGCTCTACGCAATATAATAGCACGAGGGGCGTGGCAAGAGGCAAATAGAGCACGAGCCGAAGGCGAGTGCTCTATTTGTCTCGAGACACGACCCGAGTGCACGAGACACGACCCGAGTGCACGAGACATGACACGAGACACGATCCGATAGCACGAGACACGACCCAAGCACGAGACACGACCCGAGTGCTATTATATTGTCCGAGTGCTATTATATTGAGACCCGAGTGCTATTATATTGTCCATTTTCTCGTGCACTGATAAGATGGCTGATCTATACGCATTGATCGAGTTATACTGATATCTCTTTTGATACAAGGCTGCTAGAAAGTTGGCCACCTCACTCACAGGTCCAGAAATGGGATTTGAACCCCGTTCAATACACCAGCGATTCCATTTCCCAAACAGTGAATCGTATGACTTGTTTGTTTTGGTCCTCCATGACTGGAGGACAAGCTCAGTCACCTGAACTGAAAGTCCCTGACTATCGAAGCTCTTCCTGAGATGCTCCACACGGCTAACTGAGGGTTCAGACCTAACTGTGGACTGGTTACCTGCCTCAGAAGTAGGCGTGACCAATCCACTATCATGGATAGTAGCTGTCCGTACCATGGTTGTGCTTTCTACATAGGGGCTACCAGGACAAGACCCACTTCCTGTGCCTTCACTTTCCCCAGAACCTTGGGTACCAGGTTCCATGGAGGGTTGGCAAAACCCCGTATTGTCGACCAGTCCTGGAGAAATGCATTGACTGCTTCTGCGAATGGATCTGGCCGCCAGCTGAAGTAGCGAGGGCACAGATTGTTTGTTTTGTTAGTCTTGACGCAAATAGGTCCACTTCCAGTGGGCCATACCGATTGTTGACCTTTGTAAAGGATTGGTTGTCTAACCTCCAGTCCGACCTGTCCTTCATGCATCTCGATTCGCTGTCTGCTACGCAGTTCAGTACTCCTTGCAGGTGCTGCGCCTGGATATGAATGTTTCTTTCTAGGCACCACATCCACAATTTCCGGGTCAGATATACCAGGTTCTTGGATACCGTCCCACCTTGGTTGTTGATGTAGGCTACTACCGTTGAGCTGTCTGTTTTCAGCAGGATCGACAGACCTCTCTTGCTCTTTGCGAACGTCTTGAGCGCTAGCGTAGCCGCTAGTAGTTCCAGGCAGTTTATATGCCAAGGGGATTCCTCCTCCGACCATGAACCACCTGTGCTCGTGTCCTGGCAAGACGCTCCCCATCCCAGGTTCGATGCGTCTGATTCTATCACCATGTCGGGCTCCGTCGACAGGACAGTCTTTCCGTTCCATTTGACCATCTCAGTGTCCCACCAGTCCTTCTCTTCCTTGCTTTCTGGCAAGAGTGAGAGGATAGTTTCGTAATCTTGCCCTGAAATCCTCAGCGCTGCTGCTAGGTCCATCTGTAAGTGCCTGTAAAACAGTGGCGCTGGTGGAATCACTTGGTTGGCGGCGTTCATTTTTCCTATCAGCCTCGAGAGGGCGCGGCCTGTTATCCGCTCCGCCTCCAACAGTCTTCGAGACTCCGCCCGAATCTTTTTTATCTTCTCTGCCGGGAGACTCAGCTCCATTGATCTCGTGTCTAGTGTGAAACCGAGAAATGGTATAGTTTGTGACGGTTCTTTCACCGTCTTTTCTATGTTTATTGTGTACCCCAGGCACTGAAGCAGAAAAATCAGACCGTCTGCTTGCTCGCGGGCTTTGTCCTTGGTCTCCGCCATTAACAGGATATCGTCGATATACACCACCAGTCTCATCCCCAGCTCTCGTCCGAGAGCCATTGCTGGTTTCAAAAGACCCACGATGCTGACGTTAGCCCAAATGGGAGGCAATTGAATTGGTAGATCTGTTCTCCGAACTGGAAGCACAGGAATTTCCTGTGTGCCTGCCTGATCGATCGGAATGGAAAAATATGCATCCTTGAGATCGATCTTCACTAGCCAGTCCCCTCTTGCCACCAAGCTTTTGAGGATATGGATACCTTCCATTTTGAAGTGGGGAACTTCCACGAATGAGTTTAGATTTTTGAGGTTGACCACCGGTCTTTGCCCTCCGTCCTTTTTCGGGACCAGAAACAGGGTCGATAGGAATCCATCTCTTGGTACGAGCCCTAGTTTTGTCACTGCTCCCTTTCTGCTGAGCTCTGCTATTTCCCACTCTACCAACTCCTGTTGGGGTTCGCTGAATCGGCATGGGTGTGGCCTCCTGCTCTGATGGGGTTGGGAGATAAACTCTATTTGGTAACCCTTTACCGTGTTCAGGACCCACCGGTCCTTCGTAATTCGCTCCCAGTTTGCAACAAAATTTGCCAGCCTTCCTGCTGGACTTGTGTGCCCTGCTAGAGCTACTATCCCCATGCTCTTTAGGGTAAATAGTGAAATTGCATTTTGATTGGTTACAGTTAGAACATGAGGTACTGTTTTGTTCACAATAACAGTTTTGTCTAGTGGTGGGGGTGCTTGTCCTTCCCTCCCTTGTAGTGGTATGCTCTGCCCCTTCCTCTGGCTTTTCCCCTCCCCGAGGGGAAGCCTCAACTCTCGGACTCTCAACTCTCGGAGGGGAAGCCTCAACTTGCGGAAAAACGGCTTCTTGTAGTTGCCACGATATTCCCGATCTCCGCGGGAGTTTGAACACTGAGGCTTTTGACGCAGAGACTCCACTTGCTCCAGGTGCTCCTTCGCCCTCTTTGAAAAATCACTCCCAAAGAGATTGGGTGCCACAGCTGCAAAATCAGCACTCTCCTTGATAAGGGGTGTAAGATTCTTGTTCGTAGTAGTGATGTATTTCTCCCTTCTAAGCTGAGAAATGTGCACGTTAGCATTTCCAATTAGCATCCCAGCTGTAAATGCTGCATCCTTGATGTCTTCTACTGACATTCTTTCAGCCCTTTCCAAGAGAGATGTAACAGGGGCTAAGGAATCAAGCACAAAGGTTTGGATCCTTGCCAGGTCTCTATCTGTACTCGTTGCCGCTGGTGGGGCAAGGGCTCTCATCACATGATCCACCTTCGGAGTTCTGGTGGGTGGTACTCGTGGGAGCTTGTACCTAACTCGAGTGCTCTTCCTCTGCTCATGTGACGCACTCCGTGTGCACCATTTAGTTAGCAGCTTTCGAGTCCCCTCAGACACATCTACCAGTTGACCACCGTCACCGATCTCCTCGTCGCTGTCTGAGAGTTGAGGCTCCGCCTCGTCCTCAGAGGTATCCCCGGATCCTGATGAGCCCATGTTCTGTCGCTGTCCCTGCTCTGTCGACTTCCAGAGCGACTCCGCGACCTCCGGTTGCCTGATTGCGCCACCTCCCAGGCTGGCGATCGACTGCGCGACCGTCAGTTTTCAGATCTGCCCAAGCCTTCCCGAAGGTAGCGGCAATATCTCTGATATTCCTCCATCTCGGCGCACTCTCTGGCTTCCTCGTCAGCTCGCCTTCTAGCATCGCGATCTCTAGCCTCTTCTTCGGCGCGAGCTCTAGCCACTTCTGCCTCTTTGGCTTCCTCTTCTGCGCGAACTCTGGCTTCTTCTGCACGAGCTCTTTCTTGTTCTTCTTCTTCTGTGCGAACTCGGGCCGCTTCTTGATCGGCACGAGCTTCTTCCTTTGTCTTCAGTAGATTGATATCAGCCTGTAGTTCTCCGAACCGTGTTGAGAAAGACCTTACTTCTAACAATAGTTCCTCAATAGACATTTTCTGATTCTTTGAGGTTCCACGTGTTTGAGCTAAGAAAAAGGCCAATGGAAATTGCAAGTGTGGGTCCTTATGTAGGCACGTGGTAAGTGGGCGGATGGGCGGTCAAAAGATTATGAATCTAATTAATTTTATGAAATTTAGCTTCAAATTAGCTCTTGAGTTAAGGAAACTGGCCATACACAGTTGATGTATGAGACTGAGCCTTCTGAAATATAATTAATAATTCATGAGTTGAGTATTTTGACATAATGTCTGTTTTTTTATTACTATAAGCCTCCTAGAACTTTTTAAACATTCAAAAGGTCAAGTAAAAAGTATTTCTTTGATTATTATTGACAATTGTGAAAAAGTCCTTTTGTCTATGTGTAGCTTGTGGTAGGACTGTACGTGTGTACTAAGATTCTGATGGTCTTTGGCTATTTTGTGTAGTTTTGTGTTATTGTATCTTGGTCTTTAGTGGTGTGTATGTTAGTTTTGTATCACTGATTGGTCTGTTTGTATCTTGATTTGTCTTAGTTGATTTGTCTAGGCCCTGCATGACTAAGATTTGTATGCATTTAATTTAGGAGAGGATAACTCAACTGTTTTAGGGTAATTTGACTCCAAGGAATAAGATGTGATAAATTATGTGCAAAATTGTCTATCCACTGCGAAATACTCGAAAATGACCATGCCCTTTTTATCGGCACAATAATTCCTTTATCTTCTCAACCCTTTATAGTAACATACTTTCTGGCAACTGTTCTAAGGTAATATGACCCTAAGGAATGTATTGGGATGTGTGCCAAAACCAATATTCACTGCAAAAGAAATCAAAAATGGCTACCAATATCTCTATTTTAAAGAGTTTAATATTTTAAGATTCTGATGGTTTGAAACTTGAAAGCTGTACAAGTACATGGTATTACCAACAAGACACAATTTTAACTCGAGGAGTCACTTAAATATAAACTTAGGCAGTATTTAGTATTAAATTAATGATAGGGTTTTTGCAGGATTCACCTCCTTTACCTGCAGCGACATATCCATTCTTGTGGGCACATTTACCACATGTACAAGGATCAGGAAGGTCTTCAGGCTGGGAGTAACAATACCAGGAACTATTACATTTTCAGTCTTGTTTTTTCACAAAAGTGAAACCATACGACTCAGCGTTCATTTCTAAACTGGCATCTGCTTGTATCCATAGCTGTTGTTGATAATATGCCCCACATGCTTTCTTGCATTGGCTGACGTGCAGGCCGGAAATTTCCCAAAGTCCATTTTAAGGGAATTGTTGTTAAAAGCAGCAAGACACAAGTCAAAGTCTTTTGTTGGCTTGAGACACTGGGGTCAGGCTTGCAAGGTGTCTCCCTGCACTCCATGCTCTGACTGGATGTGATACAACTAGCAAGATTGCTACTCAACTTTAACAACTCAAGAGTTGACAGAGAGTGTGATACAGATGGCATAAAATTTTCTAGTAAGATGTCTCAAGCCAACAACAGACTTGAAAACACTTGATGTCTTGCGTCTTGCTGACAATTCCCTCAAAATGGACTTTGAGAAAATTCCCGGCCTGCACGTCAGCTAATGCAAGAAAGCATATGGGGCATATTATCAACAACAGCTATGGATACAAGCAGATGCCGTTTAGAAATGAACGCTGAGTCGTATGGTTTCACTTTGTGAAAAAGCAAGACTGAAAGTGTAATAGTTCCTGATATTGTTACCCCCAGCCTGAAGACCTTCCTGATCCTTGTACATGTGGTAAATGTGCCCACAAGAATGGATATGTCGCTGCAGGGTAGCTGGAATAAAGTGTTGCAAATGCTGCAAGTATAAAGGAGGTGAATCCTGCAAAAACCCTATCATTAATTTAATACTAAATACTGCCTAAGTTTATATTTAAGTGACTCGTCAAGTTAATATTGTGTCTTGTTGGTAATACCCTGTACTTGTACTGCTTTCAAACCATCAGAATCTTAAAATATTAAACTCTTTAAATAGAGATGTTGGGTAGCCATTTTGTTTTCTTTTGCAGGTTTGGCACACATCCCAATACATTCCTTAGGGTCATATTACCGTTGAACAGTTGCCAGAAAGTATGTTACTAAAAATTATTGAGAAGATAAAGGAATTATTGTTAGTGACACTGCCAATAAAAAGGTTTTCGAGTATTTCGCAGTGGATAGACAATTTTGCACATAATTGATCACATCTTATTCCTTGGGGTCAAATTACCCTAAAACAGTTGAGTTATCCTCTCCTAAATTAAATGCATACAAATCTTAGTCAGGGCCTAGACTACTAACAACTCAGACAAATCAAGATACAAAACTCACAAACAGACCAATCAGTGATATAAAACTAACAGACACACCACTAAAGACCAAGATACAATAACACAAAACTACACAAATAGCCAAAGACAGTTAACACCAACTTAGTACACACATAGAGTAAATTATTAGGGAGGCACGGTAGTGCCTCCCTATGTAGGGTTGAACGAGAAAACAAGATGGCGGCTACATACAATGTATTAGCGTTCAAACGCTGATATTTCGCCTGGTGATGAATTTTATACGTCCAAATACACTTAAATCTGCTATCTGGCGTTGCCCCATCTTACAGTAGCAAGGAGATTGCTCGAGATTGTTACTAAAGTGACGAACCTGAAAACGGTGAAAATCGACGTTCGTCATCTTCGTTTTCTTTCTTTCTTTCTTTCTTCCACTCGCCTAGCACCTTTACGTGAGCAGTGCCGAGACCAAAACACCCACGAACAGTCGTGAAATTCTCCTGGCATGTGCCTTTTGAACTTAGTTTTTAGCGAAACGGCGATATAAATTCCGCGATTTCTCGATCGTGACCCATTGTCAGCTAAGTGTTAGACGCCATTAATGTGATTGCGCAATACGCACGTGACCAAGCTGTGGTTAGTGCACGTGACCAAACACTAGCTTGAGTATCGCCACGCCGTATAGATCACGGAGAACACATATTTGTCTGGAGTCTTCGAAGAACGGTAAGCTAACAAGCGCAGAATCACCATTCTGCCTTGCCAGATAATTATAACCGCCATAAACAAGTGTGGGCGGGGCTCGTATGCACTGTATTCATGCATGCGTAGGCGAGCTGATATCTAGAATTATTTAGCTACAAGTTTAAGGTGGTACGGAAGCGAAATTTGACCTCTTCAATTTGTTTCATTTTAAAGTATGTTGTAGAGTTGGTGCATACAAATAGGATCCTCAAAGGAAATTGAAGTAAACTCCTTGGTTGCTAAGATATTGTTGTACAAATGTTACCCAACTGGTTGCTATGCGTGGGCGATGGAATGC
Organism: Haliclona indistincta; assembly: GCA_964017065.1. Classification (NCBI taxonomy): domain Eukaryota; kingdom Metazoa; phylum Porifera; class Demospongiae; order Haplosclerida; family Chalinidae; genus Haliclona; species Haliclona indistincta. The sequence continues at coordinate 10,429,666 of OZ024785.1, forward strand.
AATAACAATTAACTACGTGTACGTCTCTGTGGTGTTAGTGCAGCCACAGTCCAAGTCTTGGGCTAGAAGAAGCTGTAAACAAAGCTTTTACAGCCAACAGGTGACGCTACAACACGTTGCAGCCAAGATCGTTCGCGGTACGTTTTATCGCACGTGTATGTTATAATTTGTGGACGCGTTGCTAGGGCGGGGCACTGCGGTCGCGGCTAGGTTGTTCTGCGGTTCTGACGGCGTCTAGTGGGGCTTGTGGAGGTCAGAATGACTCAGAAGGTTACTGTAGAGTGTCGAGTCACGAAACAAACGATGTATTTTCACAAAGTCTGACTAAGGCCGTGTATAACGTAGCCACTGCGTGTAGCGTGCACAAAGAGTATGGTAACTTTTCTACCGAACAGCACTGTCAGGTAAGAATTGATTCCCCGCTAGTACACTAGCGTGCTAAATTTTTGGCCAGAAGCCGCAGTTCCACGCTCTTCGTAGGCTCCTACTGGCGTCTTTGTAGGAAAGTGAGCCAAGTTTGCTTCTTTGCTGCCTTACGGGATACTAAAGGGCGATCCAATTGCGGCCTCTGCTGAAAAGTTAGCCCTTGGCGTTCTCCATAGAATTCTATTCAATATACTGGCATACAGTGCTTCTGGCAATAGCTTTGAGAAGAATTAACAAATACAGTCGGTGTATCTGAAGCGCCATAATACGAACACTAATTCTCAGGACCTCCTCTTGTTTTGTGATTGCATGCTACACACCTCAAACAACCATTATAATAACTCCAACTTGCACAGTATTTTATGTTTCAGAAATTATACATAAATAAAAAAATTCTTCCAAATTCACACCTTCGCTTCCATACCACCTTGAAATTGTTAATAATAAAGAAAAGCCATCAACAACAGGAAAACTAAACCAATGGTGGAAACAAAGACGGCACAGTAATTGCATGATATTGAACTGCACTTCACTGATAAAGAAAAAAGGACACAAACAAGAAAATTAAAAAGATTTCTATCGAAATCAAAAGGATGTAGGGTTGTGAAATTTACCACTGGTCAACAATGTAAACTAACAAGGAACAAGCATGGAATGGTAACACGATTGACTTGCTAACAGACCATAGATCCCTACATCAGTGGCTGTACATAAGCTGTCACAAGCTGAATGCACGTCAGGTGTCAGTCAACAGCAACTAGCCGAACTAGCTATAGCCAACCACAGCAGCCACTGATGTAGGGATCTATGGTCTGTTAGCAAGTCAATCGTGTTACCATTCCATGCTTGTTCCTTGTTAGTTTACATTGTTGACCAGTGGTAAATTTCACAACCCTACATCCTTTTGATTTCGATAGAAATCTTTTTAATTTTCTCTATATTCGGTCAACATGTATATTCGTACGCTATTGCCAGCAAAACCAACGCAGCTAAGACGGTGTCTGCCACAGCAAACTATAGCCACTTGTATGTGTAGAAGACACAGCAAACCGCTAGCTCCCGCGTCCTTCCTGAAGGCGACAACAAACAATAATAGACACGTGTACGAATTTCCCTAAGATCGGTAGAATCTCTGTATTTTCGTTTCACCACTCGCTACGTCCAACGAAGTAGAGGAGCTGGCTAATTTAGTGCTGCTAGCATACACCCATCCTTGTGCTAAACGATGACCAGCATAAGTAGCCGAGCACTCTCCTTGAACACAAGAAAAACGCAGCAACATCACCCCCGCTGACCCCTCAAAGATCGTCATCAACAATACAGTAAAGTATTGTGCTTATGGAGACGTATTATTATAATTTTTATTATGGCTCTCCATAAGCACAATACTTTACTGTATTGTTGATGACGATCTTTGAGGGGTCAGCGGGGGTGATGTGGTTGCGTTTTTCTTGTGTTCAAGAAGAGTGCTCGGCTACTTATGCTGGTCATCGTTTAGCACAAGGATGGGTGTATGCTAGCAGCACTAAATTAGCCAGCTCCTCTACTTCGTTGGACGTAGCGAGTGGTGAAACGAAAATACAGAGATTCTACCGATCTTAGGGAAATTCGTACACGTGTTTGTTGTCGCCTTCAGGAAGGACACTGGAGCTAGTGGTTTGTTGTGTCTTCTACACATGCAAGTGGCTGTAGTTTGCTGTGGCAGACACCGTCTTAGCTGTGTTGGTTTTGCTGGCAATAGCGTACGAATATACATGTTGACCGAATATAGATAATAGAGAGATTAAGTTGCACGTCTTTCACTCAGTACGTGTAACGCGTAACGTGTAAATGATCACGTGAGCGCTACAAGTCAGGTACTATTTGGTGGCTACCCGTTGATTTTACCCGTTACGTACGTCTAGACCCCCTTCTACAGGTTGGCTGTTTACCTGAACATTTTGCAGCTCTGAGTTTCATCAGATCCACGTTTGCTTTAAACTAAACTGTTGCTTGGTGCCTGCTCTACACACTCGACTTGTTGAAACGCTTGTACGTGCTGTCCTTCGCCCAGGCGAGTCGTCAGAACAGGAGCGACCATAGTTTCATCGAGCGTATGATATTCAATCAAGCCTCTGCACTGCTCGGCTCAAAGTGCTATAGTTCGCGCATAGCTACCGACTTGTGTAGCTGTTATTCATGACGTTTTGCTTACCTTTCGATCCACTCTGAATGCAAAAGCTAAAATTTTGACAGCTAGTCTTCTTCCTGCTTATCCAGTCGCCCGAGCGCTCAGCACAGGTAAACACGAATCTTAATTGTCATTGGAATGCTACCTGTAACGTCTAACGTGAATTACAGGTTCTGCGTACACGTTAAGTTTCATGTGACGTGCAACTTAATCTCTCTAATTTACTCTACAGTCCTACCACAAGCTACACATAGACAAAGGACTTTTTCACAATTGTATTTTTTCAATAATAATCAAAGAAATACTTTTTACTTGACCTTTTGAATGTTTAAAAAGTTCTAGGAGGCTTATAGTAATAAAAAACAGAGATTATGTCAAAATACTCAACTCATGAATTATTAATAGGTTGGTTTAAAAACATACAATTTTTGATACTTCCCCTCATGGGATTCCTTAGGACTTTTAGTATGTTATAGAGGACATTTTTCTGTGTAGGAAACAGTTGAAAATGTTTGTGTTGCAATTAGTCAGAGGTTGACCCATTTTTTTCCATAAATTGCCTGTACTAATATTGCTCAGCACTACTACCAGGAGCGCATAATTAAGAGAGAGCGTTGTAAGAGAGTAGGAGCGGGACACTCCCACGCACTTGATTAAAAATTGCAACTCCACACATGATGGCCGTGTTTCTAAAGATAGACTTGTGATGGCTGACGGTACGCGTACGTACAGTTTCGTATTGAATGGAACTAGCCTTCTAGAAGGTAAGAAGCAGCTTTTCACTAACCTAGGGCGATCATGCTTGTCTGCTAGCTCGAGTAGATACTGTTAAAGCAAGAAACGAGTCGAATCCGTGATGGTGGACCGTCATGCTGTTTTTCTACAGCTGGTATACGAGCACGTGGAGATCGTCTGCGCGTCATTGTGGGTGTAGAAAGCTTCTACGAGCTGTTGCTTACCTCAAGGAGCCTCTAACAGCCAAGTTCCATCTAATACGAAACTGTACATACGCGTATACTGTCGGCCATCACAAGTCTATCTTTAGAAACACGGCCATCAGGTGTGGAGTTGCAATTTTTAATCAAGTGCGTGGGAGTGTCCCGCTCCTACTCTCTTACCACGCTCTCTCTTAATTATGCGCTCCTGCTACTACTGATAGAGATGTATGGTTAATCATGCATACTGACTGCTTCTAAACATAATAGACCCTGCATGCTGCATCAATTGTGAGGACTAGCAGTTGCATAATCCAATCGCTAGTTCTCGGCTAACTATTGAACAATCTGACTACTCTCTTTGCTCAGTTGCTACACACAGTCACAGTAAGTGGTGCAGCTATTAGTAAAGCATGGCCGCAGAGAAGTATCCTGACTTTCTGGTGTCTTATAAATTTCCGCAACAAAACGATAGAGAGCTATTATGATCTTATGGGCGTTAAGGAAGTAAACAGTTGTGTATTTGCTCACACACATAATAAGGATGCCCCTACGTGCCTGGGGTAATTTTTAGCAGGTGCATGACCTGAATCAGCAAACATAATTAATGTTTTATGTTTTGGCTACTAAATTATGCTACACATGTACCATTTTGGAGATTGGTTAGCTTATAAACTAATAAAATATTTTGTCTGTATCTCATACAGACATATTATTTCACTATTAATTTTTATAACATTTCACTATTCAGGTCATTGTACGAAGTATGGGGTTATGGTAGTGATTACCAACAACTGAGAGTGTGTATAGAAACTCTCCCATCATCTGTTATGGTGTGTGAAAGTGATAGAATATAAAGTATTCTTGTCATTTTGTTACGTTATCTCAGGAACCATTTCTTGGTAGTGACTACTCTTTCAAACTTTTTGTGAAGGGTTATAATAAAAGGTTGTCTTTAGCACACCAGAAGCAAGCTATTGAGGTATTTCTTCTTTAAAATTAGTAGCGTACAATCAGGAGCATGTTGAGCTGGTAAAATAGCGATAATAATTTAAAGCAGTACAGTGCATTATGAAAATAAGTAAGTCAAGGGAAATGGCGTTCGTTGTATTCATAAGTGAATATGGAAACATGACTTGCTCTACAATTAGTACTAATGGTAGCTTGTCAACAAACACGCAGTTTTACTGCTGATGATGTTGTGAGTGTGTAGACAAGTTTGACTGAAAACAGCTAAATAAGTCTCTTTTGATAATAAAATTATGTGCTGTTGTTGTCTCAATATATTCCTAGTATAATTACAACTGGGGGAAATTTACTTCAAAGAAGCAAATAAATAAAATATTTTTGTAGAAATTGTTTGACACTCGTGCATTTTTGAAGTCCTAATAGCCCATTCCCACTAAGAGCCAAAAGAATTTAATTAGCATTAATGGCTTGTGAATTGGCTTCCGGGCTTGACTGGAGAAAAGGTGATTACGTAAACATTAAAATTAATACACAAATTTATATGGGGCTTAATGGAGAAAGTAGTGGTATTTTCAACTTTTTTCTAGCGCTCTCTGTATACTTGGCAACCGTGTGGTCTTGCTGTTTGGATTCCTCTATCTGCACTCTGCGTGCATTGGCAACGGCGTTTTGGATAAACAGGCGTGCAAACAAGCCTAAGTTCCGCTAACTATGGCAAGCTGTGATAACTTTGTGAAGCTGTAAACCTGGATACAATAGGAGCATACTGCGTGCTGGAATGTCAGCGCTTACTCGAACTTTTTGTCTGTTGTGGAGCCTGTGTCCTACATTGCGAGTAGGCCTTGCTTGCGCGCCTGTTCCTCCAAAACGCCGTTGCCAATGCACACACAGTCTTTTGCCTTCCACAGAGCGCAGATAGAGGAATCCAAACAGCAAGGCCACGCGGTTGCCTTCATGCCAAGTATACGGAGAGCGCTAGAAAGACGTCGAAAATACCGCTGTTTTCTCCATAAGCCCCATATAAATTAATGTATTAATTTTATTGCTTACATAATCAGTTTTACTCCAGTGCTGCAGCCAAGCAGAGTGGTACACCCACGCATGCATTCCATGCATACTTTGCTCTTACTGGGAAATTGGGAATGGCCTATTGTATCCGAGTGTATTGGAGAGATTAGATTGGAAAATTTGTAGCCTTTGTCTAAAGTTAATTTTGAGTTATTGGGTGGAAATGTAGGAGTTGCTAATTGTACCTACCAAGAATCCAAGATTCCTAGAGCTAAAAAATTGTTTTTCTATCTGTTAGCAGTGCTGGACTGTCAGCTACTATCATAACTGCAGACTCAAATTTCATTATCATGTACATGTATTTTCTTACTAGAAATTGGAAGAGTTTATTCATTTTAATGGGTCGGTTGATCTTAGCAATGCACAGCATGAATTTTACTTGTTAGAAGACTATGGTGATAACCCAAATGCTGCCCCCTCCACACCTACAAGACTCTTCTTTGGAAGATTGGTCAGTTCTATAATAATGTTTTCTGCATAATAATTATAGACTAGCTTTTCAGGTTAGTAATGGTCAACGTCATCTTATTGATCACTATGCCGTGAAAACCAGAAAATTTATTGGAAATACATCAATGGATGCTCAGCTATCACTTATCATGGCTAATCAAGCTAAGGTACATTATTACATGGCTTTCACTGCACAAAAATTAATTTTGAATGCACAAAAGGAATCAGCTCTGTACATCTTTTCGGTGTGGACCGTATCACCAGTGGCACCTTGTTCAGAAACAAAAAAAATTTGATTATTACACCCATTTTTAATGGTTGGCAACGATCGCTATACAAGATACCGTATAGTGGGAAATTTTCGCTGGAGAAAATTTTTGCGAATTACTGGCTATACGCGAAAATATTATCCACGAATGTCTTGTTTTTGTAGACAAAGATAGGGCAATAGCAAACAATAGTAAACAAAGACGTCATAACGATATCTTGATGGGTGTTAGTACGTCGCTTCTGCTCTGACAGCTGATTAATTCAAAACGCTAGATACCAGGCTCTCATTCACCGCCCCGCATTTCACCACCCATAAATTTTTTGCCAGAGCCTGGAGACGAGGCAGGAAGGAATGATAAACTGCTCGTAAAGTACAAAAAATGGTGTCTCCAAAGCTAAATCCAAGTTTACATCCTCCCGTAGCTCAAAGAATGTCAAACTTTGTGTGCACATGTAAACACAGTATTAGTTTTTCCTTTTGTTAGGTTGCTGAAGGCAGTCTGGTAATGGATCCATTTGCAGGGACAGGTATGTTTATTTATCAACTTGCTATGCACCATCAAATTCTGCTTTTAGGTAGTCTCCTGGTTGGTAGTGCTCACTATGGTGGATATGTGTTAGGCACTGATATCAACTGGATTCTAGTACATGGAAGAGGTACAGACTGTAGTATTATGTTCAGGCTGAGTTGGTCTCATAAGGCTACTGCCATTCTTGTAACTTTGTGCTATCTTTGAAGCTATGCTTGCCAATAACCTAATGGTATAAACACTTATCTTTTTAACGTGCTTGACCAAGCTGTAGCTGTCATGTGACTAATTCAAATTCATTATTATGTGGTAACTGATGCAGTTTTTTTTTCGAGCTGTATGGTGCTGGAACTGCTTTGTAATCCAGGTAGAATGTTTGCAGAATGGCCAGAGATCATGTGAATCTCATTCCATTAGGCCAACCTACTTTTATAAGAGAAGATGGGCCATTTGATCTAAAATGAGCAGTGCCATTAGTGATGTAATGACAGTGACGCTGTTGTAGGTGGGGGAGTTGAAAAGTTTAAAATGGCATCCATAAGTATTACTACTTTTAAATCGTTCTTCGGAAGACTTTGTCATGCCTACTAGTTCGTTTCATTGTTCCTTTGCGATGGGAACAACAAACCACTCGTTTCTGACTGTTGACAAAGAACACGAATCTGTGCCGGCCCGGCACGCCTGTTTACACTGCATAAGCGGGCTGTGTCGTGTCATGCTGGCCTAACTTCTGAAGTGGGCCTGGGCCAGTATGGCACGGGCCGGTTCGACATGCGTTTACATTACTAAATAAACCGTGCAGTGCCCACTTTTCTGGTCCAGTGTAAACACGGTATTAGTTACTTGTTCATTACATGATATCCACGATTTCACATTTGGAGGCTCTAGATGCTAACTAAAATGTATTGTGTTCAATGGAGTGGTTGGTGTGTGAAACTCCCTCCTGCACAAAGAATGAGATGATTTTGTAGCGGGTATAATATCCACAAGTAGACTAAAAACCTTAAGCAGCATTGGATGACGTAGTGTTGTGTGCACCTTTATTTTGAAAAAGTATAGGAACAAGTTTTGAAAAGAAGCAGGAAGGGATGAATTGTACAAATGAAGGACCAATGGTGCAGATGCCTCGGTGGAATTGCATGCATACTGCACACTGGACATGCTTTACACCACGCAGCAACTACAGCTATTCCATCAGCAGATGATGATTTAACCGATTTATAAAGTACAATGTGATACAAGCTGGCAAAAAATAACAGAAGCCAATAGTACTAATTAGCTGGGCATGCACAAGCCATGCTCGTAGCGGCTTTTTTGTTTTTGCTGAATTTTATCCGGACCCGCCACGCTATCCTGTAGTCCAGATCAAACCTACAATCTGCTAGCCAGTTAACCAAGGACACATTCAACTTCAGAGAAGTCCAGATCGCCAGCAACGGTAAAACAAAGTAGGCAAATCACGCCACAACTTACGAACGAAGCTTTAATTTAAAAATTGACGACCATCAAGTTCGAGCTATTAACATGTTATGTCAATATTACACTTACCACCAGCTGATTCTTTGCAGTCTTTCAGAACTAGAGTGGACAGACAGACAGACAGACATGCACGATTACTGATGCCTCGTGGCTCCGCCCACCGAGCCATAATTAAAGCAACAAGGTAGTTAACACTTGCAAAAGTAAACCCAACCAAGTATCCTGTAAATGTTGATCATCTTTCAACTGAGACTGAGCTGCGCTTGATCCATCATTAGAGAGGTTAAGTGACTTAGACTCACATTAGACATCACAGGTACAGTGAAACCTGTCTTAAGGACCACTTGTGTAATAAGACCACCTCTACATTAAGACCACAATTTTCGATCATTTTATACATGATATTATATAGGCACTCTCTATTAAGACCACAAATTTTGGTCCCAAGGATGGTCCTATTAAACAGGTTTCACTGTACGTTACTAATGCCAATAAGCTTTTCAGGCGAGTTTACCTGTTGTCAAGCCTGTAGTGGAGCGTTCGGGCGGGTAGCTAAGAAGACAAGAAGCGACCAGAACTAGAGTTCTAATGAACGCATACCCGTGCGCTGAGCTGGGAGCTAAACACGACTACTCCTGCATTACTGCAACATGCACGTTACTTTATGGCTCTGACGTACGGTACATGTGAGACTGAGTGAGGACATCGACAATATGGATAGCCTAGGAGGTTGGGTGACACACCCACAATACCGTAAAGTGCTCTTACAAGAACACGTAGCTTTAGATAGCCATGGATTAGCCGCTCGAACAAGGCTTGCCAGCACAGAAAACGTATTCATAGGACTATAAATTCAGTGAAGAAGCTGCAGAGAGTGTTTTAGTGGAGATTTTCGAGCTTTAAGACGCAAACAGCCGTGTTTTTTTGCTGACACACACACACACATATATATACATACCGACGGACACAAACGTATAACCCTGGCGCATACTGCGCACGGGTAATAATAGTTGAGCATGGTTCAAAGGATGAACAAAACACTATGAAAAGACAGTAGACAAGCTTGGTAAAGCCATGGTCATTCCTGCTATGATGACTTGTACTGGTGAAGAACAGTTCGTGTCGGCATTTCGAAAAGTGGAGAATATAGAGCGGGCATCAAGCTGCACATACATCTGTTTATTACATAGTACGTCATCTTTCACCAATCAGGTTGCTCTATTCGAGGGCATTAATGTAGGTTATTGACCGCGCGTAGCGTCTTCTATAGCAACAGACCGTTGCGTCTTTGCAAGTTTGAAAAATTCGCGATGTTATTGCGCTCACAGAGATGAACTATGTAATAAATCATTTATTGCCCTACACAACTCGGGCAATAGAGAGTTTTAGTTAGCCGTTCACGCCGAACGGCTGAACGTCAACGGCTGGTTCAGTGACGTCACCACTTATCTTGTAACTTGTGTACACGCGAAGAAGGCAATCTAGTCGTGTACGTATACAACACTGTAGCGCGCACAGTATTTTGTAGGCACACGTAAAACACACAAAAACAGAAACCTAAAGCATGTGCCTTTGTGCTAGCTTATAACTAACGTGCAGGAAAGCTAGACGAGAGAAGCGAGAAGTCTTCGAAAACCATACGGGAAAACCAGGTGCCAGCCGTTGTAAACGGGAAAATTGAACGCGAGGCTGGGGTTAACGGTGGATCACGTGCTAATTTGTGACGTCAGCATTGCCAGACGTTTACCGTTAGTGCAAATAAACGTGTAACTAAAACTCTCTATTAACCGACATTAATGACCTCGGGAAAGTCGGTTGCCCTCGTACAGTCTCGGGCTGCGCCCTCGACCGTAACTCGGGCAACCGACTTTCCCGCGGTCATTAATGTCGGTTATTGCCCTCGTGTGAGGGCAATAACTAATACAAGAAACATGGAATTGACAAAAGCTTGAGCGACAAAATCCACAGGTAAACTACTGACCTGTAGACAGGGGTCTGCACACACGGAACAAGTATAATCAATGGGTAAGCCACCCTAGCCCAATGATTGTAGTGCTCGCGTGATCTTACTCATGTACATGATACGTACAGATAATAAGAACAAAATCTCTTTATTAATTGGACCTGTCACATGATAGTTCAACATTCATTGCTTTAGAAAGTTGTATGAAATTCCTAGGACCATGCCTATTTAAAGCCTCTAATGTAGGGATATTATCTACTTTTGCAAGTGTTTAACATCTTGTTCCCTTACTTTCGCAAAAGCATCACTCATGCACTTTTTGTTGAACTTTTTTACTTTACTTGTTTCTGTTAGTTTTTTTTTCTTTAAGCAAGTTTACACAATAGTGTAGGACAATGACCAAATAGCCAGAGCCTAATAACGAGGGCCACACCCAAAAGCAGGAAACAGAACAAAACAAAAAAACAGCAACGATATCCGGGGGGTCCCAGTTGCTAAAATCTACGACACCAGGCCAGTTTTTTACATTGCTGCTCCACCCACCCACCCACTGTGTCATATTACGTCATAATATGTCATATTGCGTCATATTATGTCGTGTAATTATATTCATTAATAATTATTATTATTATAAGTTTGAATTCATTATTATTGGCTGACCACGCCCTTTCACGATCGGTTGGCAAATTTCAAAAGGCAAAGCTTCAGGTCGGCCTAGCTCCTGACTTTAACAATATTGCATGCTGTCAAACCAAACCTCACTTCTTATCATCATTATGCCTCGGTGGGCGGAGCCACGAGGCATACAGTAGTCGTGTTGTGTGTGTGTGTGTGTGTGTGTGTGTGTGTGTGTGTGTGTGTGTGTGTATCTGTCCGTTGCCAGCATAGCGCATCGCACGCTAAAAACTAAGCGCTGATATCAGCAACACAGGTAGAAATCACTATTTGCTCAGAACTGAATTGATAAATTGTTGGTTATAAAGCTCTGTTCGAGAGTTATGGCGTGAGATGCTTACCTCGATGGCTTTTCCCGGCTATCTGGACTCCTCTAAAGACAAAACAATTCACAGCTGACTGCCTTACAGCTAGTGAGTTCGTTTGTACTACAAAACAGCTTGGTAGGTCCAGCGAAATTCTCTCGAAGGCCTACAGCTCGAGCTTGAGCTCGTTGGTGATGTAAAGACAAAATTGTCTACTGCTGGCTACCTTACAGCTAGTGAGTTAGTTTTTTTTACTTTAGAACAGCATGGCAGACTTGTATATGAAGCTGCGTTCTCGAGTTATGGCGTAGCTTTGCTTACCTCGCGATCGATGGGTGTACGTTGCTGGCGATCTTGAGTTCTCCGTAGACAAAACTATCCACAGTTGACTGCCTAGAAGCTGATAGGTTACAGGATAGCAGCGTGTGTCTAAAGAAACTGTGTAAGCAAGCTATGGACGCTATCTCGCTCGTGTACGTGCTGTGTTGTGCTGTGCCCTGCACTCGTTGTAGACACGCCCAGTTGAATTAGTGGTTAGCACTGATTGGATTTTGATTGCATAACTAAAGCACACTGCTGTACAGAAATCCTGTATACATGCATCTGCAGTTGCTGTGTTTGTGGAATGGTGGATAGTTGTTTTTGTGGATATAGTGTCATTCCACCGAGGCATCTGCACCTTAGGTGCTTCATTGCTTACATGTATAATTATTGATTATTACCAGATTATACATGTCAGTACTATTATTATGAGAATATTATTATTATTGTACTGTTTGTATACAGATAATGACTATTTTTCATAATTTTTGGTTACAGACATGTTGGTAAGAAGTATAGTTAGATGGTAGTTAACTGTCAAGCAGTTAAAATACCTTTAAAGCTCTTAAAGTGTAATTTAATTGTCATGACTACAGTGCTTTTAATCTAGAGGAGCCACTTTTGTGTTTTGTGGTTAACAAGTATGTTTTGTGTTCAGAAAAAGTAACTATAGTTGCTATTGGACTGAAATTTGCTATGAGTGTTCACACATCATTCTGTAGTGTGTGTAGAAAATCTGGACTGATTATGCTAGTTGACAGTAAAGTTGTTGCTGCTTGTGTACCAGGCATTGGTTTGCAATTATGAAAAAATGTGTTAAGGCCAGGAAAATAGTATGGAGCTGAGTTAAGAAAATTCCCTTTGCAGTCTGCTTGAATGACTATTCAGTTTTAATCTCAGCAAGTTAGAGAGCTTAACTTGCAAGCATAGTGAATTATGAGCCCTAAATGTACCAGAAATTGGCGATTTTTGGTGATAAAAGTGTTAAGGCTGAAATCTGGACATCTTTGCGAGTTAAGAAAAACCACTTGATATCTGGATAGCCTGATACTTGTAGTTTTCACTAGTTTTTAAACTAGCGCGATACGTTCATCCATGCGCAAACACGGTCAGCGAGAACACCAAGTTTAGCTGTGACTTCGATTCTCTGCCGTGTTATAATGATATTCATCCAATATGAGCGTTTATCGATTACGTGTTTCTGCGTGCGCTGCGCCGCTCACTGTCGAGCGGCAAGAATGGCGCCGATCAAAAGCTGTGTTTTGCGCTTTGCCCGTTCCTAAGCGTGCTTCTACAGCATAGATATTAGCTAAGCTCGAGGAATAATAACTGCCAAGCCTCGTTGTGGCGCTAGACTGTGGCTGCTGTGTCGTAGGTGTGGTTCGTCGTGACGTTGTACAAATTATAGTGATGTCACAAACATGGCGCTATTGTATTAGCTTCAATGGGAGAGAGCTGTAGAGCATCGTGTGTCTTGCATTTTCTCATCCTCATAGTTGCAATCTGCATTAATGCAATAGAAAGGGCTATGTAGAAAGTTGTGTGGACTAACTACACACACAACTCTGGGAATAAAAAGTGGCTCCTCTAGATTAAAAGCACTGTAAATTTTACACAAAGTGACCAATTTTGAAAAATTGCCTCTGACCACCCACCCACTTTTGGGCCTCATGTCAGAAACTATTCTTTGTGGGACCCCCTGACAATAACAACAGTTTTATCACTATCACGTTGACGATAAGCTGTATTTCTGTCAAGCAATTGTGCAAATTCTGTCGTTAGGGCGCTAAAATTAAATGCCGTCACAGGCAGTCCAAAAGCTATGTCTTTTTCTCAGAATACTTGCTTCTGCCAATGTTTGATGCAAGTAAGTGCACTAGCCCAATATAAAATGTATACTTTCAGGTCTAATAGTCGTTTTACTCAGGACAGTGCTAAGCTTGCTGAAGAAGAAAGAAGAATCTTTGAGGGCGTTGATTTCGGTTTACCACTTATCTTCGGCTGAAGGTTCGAGAAACGTTGAATCTGAATGCCTCGATGTATGTTGCCATCTTGATTTACGACAATGAGCAAGTTTCAGTGACAATAATGGACTTCACTTGACCACATGAAAAAGCCAAAACCATTTAGATGTTTGGTAATAGTGAAGATAGAAGATACAGACAATGGTTTGCTTTCAGCCCATTGTAGCCGTCATCTTATTCCACGTTAACACTAGACATAATAACCGGGCCAGCATGGCATAGCACAGCTCGCATAATTTTGCCAGTGTAAGCATCTGAAATTGCATGCCAAGCTGAGCCGTGCCGTGCCACCATTTTATAAGGGGCTGGCTCACCACAACATGACCCACTGACCCACTTCTGCAGTGAAAACAGGCATTTGGTTGTTTCCACAGTAATATAGGTCATGATAGCAGGCCAGTAGGCACCAGAAAGAATGATTTAAAAGTAAGAACGTTGCCTGTGGATGGCATTTTATTCTTTTTGGTCACACCTACTGTACGTCAGGGATGTTGCAATTACTTGAATGGATTCCACTTGCTTGAAATGTAATTACTACATGTACAACTGCAATCACTTTCTACTTTATCATTTTTGCTCACCACAAACTGCTTACTTCGGTATGCATGATGCAGTGGATCAAGTGATACTCAGCTTAAAATACTAAACTGCATATGGAAGGGTTGATGTATCGTGCATATGCAATCAATTAATAATAATTACAGCAATTCAATTACAATTACAAAATTCCTGTCCAAAATTTCGGATTACAATTACGATTACATAAATTGTAATCGATCGCAATTGATTACTACCTTTACAACATCACTGGTGCACCTTTACAACATCACTGCTGTATGTTTGTAGTGTAAACGCTTGCCAGAGCTGTGCTGAGCCATGTGATGCTGTGCCGCATCGTGCTCTCCCAGTGTAAGCGCGGTATTAAATCGCAGTCACCCCTACATATCACTACTGAGCAGCAATTATGATACTTTAAAATGGGGTCTTGAATATAACACAGTAGATTTGTTGTGTACTTGACATCAATAAGTTGGTTTTGGCATTTAAAGCACTATAAATTATTTGAGTGATTGGCATACTCTGACTGAACTATCTGTGTTTGTTTGTTGCCATGCTCTGCGTGGCCCTTATCTGTCTCATTGTATCATGCACAGTTGTCTTGTTTGCATGCATATCCGGTTGTATTGTCATTGTCTCACTAGTAGTATAAATATGTGTGTATTGTGCAAAAGAGACAGAGTTTTTATCCACTCCGACATGGTGGCAGCGGTGTTGGTACGCAATGACAACTTCGCTACAGCTACAACCTCCTGAAGCGTTCTCATTCAACAAGCCGGAGGGATGGCCGCGCTGGAAGCGGCGATTCTTGCAGTTCCGCAGTGCCTCTGGTCTGGCTACGGCACCTGACGCACAACAGACTAGTACGCTACTCTATTGCCTAGGTGAAGAAGCCGAGGACGTGCTGAAGTCTGCCGGAGCAAAGGATGCTGACAAAGCCACGGTTGACAAAATTATCAAGAAGTTCGACGAATTCTTTGCAACCAGGCGTAGTATCATCTACGAGAGAGCCAGGTTCAATCTTAGGACACAGCAACCTGGTGAGTCAGCTGAACAATTCATTATTGCTCTGTATACTCTATCAGAGTGGTGCGAGTATGGAGACATGAGAGAGGAGCTGATACGTGACCGACTGGTAGTAGGAATCTTGGACAGTGCGTTATCGGAGAAATTGCAGTTGGACCCAAAATTGGACTTAGAGAAGGCCAAGAAGGCGATACGGCTCAAGGAGTCGGTACAAGAAAGCCAACGTGTATTGAGACAAGCTGGAGAAAGTAAAGACGACCCCATAAAACTAGACGTCCTACGAATGAAAACTCTGAAGAGGCAGTTCAGGGATCCTCGCGGCGGCAAACGTTGCTCTCGGTGTGGAGGTCAGCCCCACCCCCCAGACAATTGTCCAGCAAGAGACGCGACTTGCTTCAGGTGCCAAAAGAGGGGACATTTCAGCTCGAAGTGTCTTAGCCGTGTACCTGTCCCACCTGTTCTAAACTGAAACCCCGCCCAGCCCGCTGGATCGGGAGCATCATCAACAGACGACGTTCAGGTTGAAGATTCGGAACCTGCAGTCTATTACCGCGTTTACACTGTACTGGGGCCGTGGGAGCACGGCACGGCACGGCTCGGCACGGCCCGGCACGGTTTTTGCACGCGTTTACACTGCACAATATTTTACCGGGCCAAGTCGATTGTAAAAGGCGGAGACTTCGTGACGTAGGAGAATGAAATGGCGACTACCTAGCAACGATAGCTGAAGCGAGTTTGTATCTGTGCTGGTGCATGTATTGTTGCATTTTTGTTCTGTACAGCTCTTGTCAGAGCTATGTTATGGATTGAGTAACAACGGGCACGCAGCAGTATGCTGAAGGTACGCAATGCATAACGAACGCTTTGCTGCGTCCTCTCTTACGTGGTCCTTTCCTTTTCAAGACAGACACACCGAGTATTATTGTTTCTTCAATTGGCGAAGCCTAGATCACCATAGCAGTTGCTGTAGGTCGATAAAAAACAACCTGGCCCGGCCCGGCCCGCGTTGTTAGCGTTTACACTAGCCATAAAAGCGGTGCCGTGCGGTGCCGGGCCGGGCCAGCCCGCTTTCCAATACCAGACCGGGCCAGCCCGGCACGGCACGGCCCGGCTCGCATTTTAGCGCGTTTACATTGGCAATTTAAGGCGTGCCGTGCCGTGCCGGGCTGGCCCGGTTATTTTGTGTAGTGTAAACGCGGTATATTTGGACATGGATGCTGTGAACACAGAAGGTCCTGAAAATATCTGGACGACAAAAATTGCTATCAACCAGACTGATTTTACATTTAAGATCGACACGGGAGCCGAAGTTACCGCCATTTCGGAACGGACTCATCGTTTGCTAGGAGAGCCGGACCTCCAGAAGCCAACGAAGATCCTGCATGGAGCAGGGCGTAATCCCCTGAAGGTATTGGGAGAGGTATCCTTGGAGCTGAGCTACCGCGAGAACAAGACCAAGCAACAGCTGTTCGTAGTAGAGGGACTGTCAAAGGACTTACTTGGTCTACCTGCCATCATTGCGCTGGGGTTGATAGCACGGACAGATGCCATAGTGGATTCGTACTGTGCTGCACTGATGGAGCGGTACGAATCTGTTTTCCAAGGACTCGGACAATTTGGTGAGCCGTATACAATTAGACTACGCCCAGATGCAAAGCCTGTGTGTATTTACACTCCAAGGCGAGTTCCATTCCCTCTCAGATCTCGAGTAAAGGATGAGCTCGATCGAATGATGTCCATGGGTGTCATATCTCCAGTGGACCAACCGACCGATTGGTGTTCAGGAATGGTTGCAGTTCCCAAGAAATCTGGATCGGTGCGTATCTGTGTGGATCTGCAAAGACTCAACGAGTCAGTGCTGAGAGAGATACATCCACTACCGCGTGTTGACGAGACTCTAGCCCAACTGGCAGGAGCCCGAGTATTTTCAAAACTTGACGCCAATAGTGGGTTCTGGCAAATACCTCTGGATGAAAAATCCCGGTTGTTAACCACATTTCTCACCCCTTTCGGTAGATATTGTTTTAACAAGTTGCCATTTGGTATTTGTTCCGCTTCAGAACACTTCCAGAAGGAGATGAGCCGAGTGCTGGAGGGTTTGGAAGGTGTTGTCTGCCAAGTTGATGACGTGTTAGTGCACGCACCTGATCAGAAGACCCATGATGCAAGGCTCAGCGCAGTACTGGCTAGACTGAAGGAAAAAGGAGTCACTCTAAACAAGGAGAAGTGTTCTTTCAGTCAACCTCGACTCAAGTTCCTTGGTCACATGGTAGATGAACATGGAGTGTCAGCAGATCCAGAGAAGACAGCAGCGGTGTCTGAGATGAGTCCACCGAGAAATACCACCGAGCTGAGACGGTTTCTGGGACTAGTGAATCAACTGGGAAAATTTTCTCCAAATCTGGCAGAGCTATCACAACCCTTGCGAGAGTTGCTGAAGAAAGACAGAGCTTGGTTTTGGGGACCCTCACAAGAAGATGCATTCACACGAGTGAAGAAGGAGCTGACCCTGCCTACAGTGTTAGCTTTATATGATCCAGCTCTTGATGTGAAGGTGTCTGCGGATGCCTCTTCATTTGGTCTGGGGGCGGTGTTGTTGCAAAGACACGGTAAATATTGGAGACCTGTGGTGTATGCTTCGAGATCCATGACAGAAGCTGAAAAGAGATATGCACAGATCGAAAAGGAAGCATTGGCGACAGTGTGGAGCTGTGAAAAGTTTGAGGACTACGTCATGGGAAAGCAGATCACGATTGAATCATTGAAACCGATCACAAGCCATTGGTGCCATTACTCAATTCTAAGCACTTAGATGCTCTTCCGCCTCGGATACTCAGATTTCGCTTGAGGATGGCTCGGTTTTCGTACATGGTAATACATGTTCCTGGTAAACTGTTGTATGTTGCTGATGCTCTCTCTCGTGCTCCTTTGCCCCCTCTATCTTCCCTATCTCCTACACAGAACGAATTGGAACAAGAAGCAGAGCTGTATATGGATGCTGTAGTAGCAGGCTTACCAGCTTCGAAGGGTCGTCTCAAGGAATATTGTGATGCTCAAGCGTCGGATCCAGTATGCTCAGACCTGATTCAGTTCTGCAAGTCAGGATGGCCTGTGAAGAGCAAGCTCCCCGCAAGATTGAAGCCTTATTGGGAAGCACAACACAAGATCACCTTCAACCAGTCACAAGGGATTTTACTCTATGAGCAACGAATTATTGTCCCGGCGGCCCTCCAACAAGTTACACTGGAGAGAGTTCATGATGGTCACCAAGGAATACAGCGCTGCAGACTTCGTGTCAAGAACTCTGTTTGGTGGCCAGGAGTTTCGTCACAGATTAAATACAAGGTCCAGAATTGTACGACGTGCTCCAAGTATGCTGTCCCTCACCACGAGCCTATGATAGCCTCCTTGTTACCTGATCGTCCATGGGAGAGCTTGGGTGCAGACTTATTCCACTTGAATGGTTCCACTTACCTACTATTAGTGGATTACTTTTCTAGGTATCCAGAGGTGATTAAGTTGTCTACCCTCACTGCTTCAAGTGTTATCAGTGCAACTAAGGGTGTGTTCTCTCGTCACGGTATTCCAGATGAATTCAGAAGTGACAATGGGCCCCAATTTGATTCTGAGGAATTTGAACAATTTGCAAAGCAGTATGGTTTCGAACACAAGACGAGCAGCCTGTATTATCCCCAAGGAAACGCCCTAGCGGAGAGGACGGTGCAGACCGTCAAGAATCTGTTGAAGAAAAGCAAGGATCCACACATGGCGCTCCTGGCTTATAGATCGACTCCGCTTCCTTGGTGTGGCCTCAGCCCCTCTCAATTACTGATGGGCAGGACAACTAAATGCTCTCTACCTCAAACGAGAAATCAGTTGGCTCCAAAGTGGTCTTACCTGAACCAGTTCCGTATCGATGACGTTCTGTTCAGGAAGAAGCAGGTTGAACAATACAATGAGAGACATAGGGTCCATCTCAAACAAGAGATCACCAAGGGAAGCCCAGTATGGGTTACTACCAATGGTAGGAAGATACAGGGTCAGGTGAACGCCAACGCTGATACACCCAGATCATATGTGGTGATAACTGCTGATGGAGGAACTCTGAGGAGGAATTCGAGGCATCTTGTTCCTACTGGTGAATCTGTAACGCCTACTGCTCCAGAGCCTCCCCAACCAGTTCAACCTCCCTCTCATCAAATGCCAACAAGAAGTCCCGTCTTGACCAGAACACGAACAAATACAAAGATCAATCGCCCTCTCAGATATGGGGACTGATAAGGGAGATGTGGCATACTCTGACTGAACTATCTGTGTTTGTTTGTCGCCATGCTCTGCGTGGCCCTTATCTGTCTCATTGTATCATGCACAGTTGTCTTGTTTGCATGCATATCCGGTTGTATTGTCATTGTCTCACTAGTAGTATAAATATGTGTGTATTGTGCAAAAGAGACAGAGTTTTTATCCACTCCGACAATAGGCATTCCTTGTATTCTAGCACAAACTAAAACACACAGCTGGGTTTTCATTTGTTTGTCTGTTTTCCTATTAGGTAAATCCTCACGCTCTACAGAACAACACAAGTGGCGAGGTATGTTTTACACCTTATTTCATTTATAATAATGCTGAAAACATGGCATTAGGCAATCTCAATGATGATCAAAATACAGCTATACCTGTATGGTAGCAGTGGCATATTTAGGGTTGGAACGAAAACAATATGGCGACAAGTTAATCGTGTATATTACATCGTTCTCTCAAACTTTCACAGTATTTTAGTCACCAGTTATTCATGCTGATGAGTAAGTGCTTGTAATAAGTATAGGTTAGAGACTGAGGCCAAGTGATCTACGCGGTAAACAAATCCAGGAGAAAGCCATATAAAACCCGAGCGCGTAACGCGAGGGTTCTATGTCGACGCAAGGGTTTCTATACCGCATAGATCCTGTTGGCTGATGTCTCTAACTGGCTTAGAGTATAGCAACCGTTGCTATCCAACAAGGAATTTTTGATGCTGCGCAAATGTTTTGTGAAGAACTTCAGCGATGGAGAATTTTATTCAGCGGTTTTGGAAGTTTTATTGTCACAAATAGAAGGCAGTGAATGGCAGTGAGTAAATTTCAATGATGACGAGAACTATGTTAACAGCCAACTGCAAAATAAACCAGATGGCTCATGAGGTTGTCTTGATCTCATTGTAGGCTATGGTTGAGGTAAGTTACCTTCTATGAAAGAAGCAGACTTGGCAGGATGCAAAGTACAAAAAGTGCATGTCATTAGTTGAAATGCTAATCAGCTCGAGCTTGGCTGTCAGTTAAAGCATTATGACAATATTATTTTTCAGTACCCATAGTTTTAAATCATCTAGAACGATAAAGTTGTCACGCTTGACTCTCCAGTATAATACTGTAGTTCAGAAATTTTCGCTGTGTAAAACATTTTTAAGGGCCCTGGGGCTATGAAAATATATTTCACGAAAATTTTGCGTTTCGAATTTGAATACATTGTGCATTAACTACATTGCTAAATTTCAACCAGGAGGCATCGAGATCGTCATCTGGCCAACTTTGTTGGTACTACCATAGATAATATAGTACCGAATGTGGATACGCAACGAGCCCGTATACTACTATCTGGACTGAAACAATCACTGTAGCGGGGTATGATGGACGTTTACAAGAACGAAATGGCCACTCTCACTTAGCATTGTAAGCAACAGCTGAATAGCGTCGCAGGACCATGTGCTGACATCTGTGTAAGCAGCTTCAGTAATTTAACTTTCACCGCTGGCTGTGGAAAATTGTGTTAAGGTGGCGGTATACCCCTTTTTATGAATATTAATGAGCGACTTTCTTTTATCTGCAGCTCGTGACAGAGCAACGCTAGCAGCGTGAAACTCGCTCTGATGCATCAATGAGTGTGTCTCAATGTATAATGCAGCTTGAAACGTTGCACAATATTCTACACCAAGGAATGATGTAGGAACAATCGACATCGTACGGATACGCATTTTTCACGCCAAAAATCTCTCCTGACTAACCGTGCAGCAAAGGTTACCAGCTGAAATTCGACTCTTATAAACCATTTCTAGGTGCTGACGAAGAGTTTTCTGCATTTACTTTTTCTGATTTTAAGAAAGACACTTTTACATTCTGAATCATGGCTGATTTTGCAGTGACGTCCATGTTTGTCGATGCATAGAACAGCTACGTTCAGCGTGGGTCAACAAAACTCTTCGTCAGCACCTAGAAATGGTTTATAAGAGTCGAATTTCAGCTGGTAACCTTTGCTGCACGGTTAGTCAGGAGAGATTTTTGGCGTGAAAAATGCGTATCCGTACGATGTCGATTGTTCCTACATTATTCCTTGGTGTAGAATATTGTGCAACGTTTCAAGCTGCATTATACATTGAGACACACTCATTGATGCATCAGAGCGAGTTTCACGCTGCTAGCGTTGCTCTGTCACGAGCTGCAGATAAAAGAAAGCTCATTAATATTCATAAAAACGGGTATACCGCCACCTTAAGTTGACTGTTAACATAACTGTTCAGCTAATGCCGAGTGTAGATGACTAGTATGTGTTAAAAAAGAATTATTGAACTTTGTGTTCATACTGTGCATACAAAAACATTTTTCCCAGTAGACTAAGCACGGTAGTACTCGCTGGTTCTGTTCATGAAGTCCTGAAGTTATCCTTGTGACAGATAAAATTAAAGGAAATTAAAAAGATTTCTATCAAAATCAAAAGGATGTAGGGTTGTGAAATCTACCACTGGTCCACAATGTAAACTAACAAGGAACAAGCATCGAATGGTAACACAATTGACTTGCTAACAGACCATAGATCCCTACATCAGTGGCTGCTGCAGTTGTCTATAGCTAGTTCAGCTAATTTCTGGACTGACACCTGACGTGCATTTAGCTTGTGACAAAATAATTTTGATCTTATGTACAGCCACTGATGTAGGGATCTATGGTCTGTTAGCAAGTCAATTGTGTTACCATTCGATGCTTGTTCCTTGTTAGTTTACATTGTGGACCAGTGGTAGATTTCACAACCCTACATCCTTTTGATTTTGATAGAAATCTTTTTAATTTTCTTGTTTGTGTCCTTTTTTCTTTTTCAGTGAAGTGCAGTTCAATATCATACACGTACTGAGCCGTCTTTGTTTCCACCATTGTTTATTTTTCCTGTTGTCGATGGCTTTTCTTAATTATTAACAATTTTAAACTGGTATCTAAAAATAATTGTTATGCTGTACATATCAGCTCGCCTACGCATTGCAGCGCATGATGAAGTGCGAGCCCCGCCCACACTTGTTTGTAATTATAATTATCTGGCAAGTGCAGATGATCCTACTCGAGCTTACCGTTTATCGAAGACTCCAGACAAATATGTGTTCTCCGTCATCCATACGGCGCGGCGATACTAAGCTAGTGCTTGGTCACGGGTCACGTGCGCTAACCACTGCTTGGTCACATGCGTATTGCGCAATCACAATAATGGCGTCTAACACTTAGCTAACAATGGATCACGATCGAGAAATCGCAGAATTTATCTCGCCGTTTCGCTAAAAACAAAGTTCAAAAGGCACCTGCCAGGAGAATTTCACGACTGTTCGCGAGTGTTTTGGTCTCGGCACTGCTCGCGTAAAGGCGCTAGGCGAGTGGAAGAAGAAAGAAGAAGAAAACGAAGATGATGAAAGTCGATTTTCACCGTTTCCAGGTTCGTCACTTTTGTAACAATTCGAGCAATCTCCTTGCTACTGTAAGATGGGGCAACACCAGAGAGCAGATCTAAGTGTCTTTGGACGTATAGAATTCATCACGAGGCGAAATATCAGCGTTTGAGCGCTGATACATACATTGTATGTAGCCGCCATCTTGGTTTTCCATTCAACCCTGCATAGGGAGGCACTACCGTGCCTCCCTAATATAACCTGCAAAGCGTATGGTCAAGAGAGTATTTTCTCCTAGCGCACCACTCACTAAGCTACCTTAAAGTATGATACCATACAAGTGCAAAGGTGCTGCCAGTGCTCTAAATGCCATAGAGTGCACTTATCATTTCATAGAGCACTGGGGGCGGGGCCACGGGCAGCAACAGTTCGCATAGCGATCAACTCCTGGCTAGTTTCTGCAAGGTGACACTTTAAACCAGTTAAAGGATCGCGTCTCGTGCTCTATGGCATATGATCGAACTCGGGACGTGTTTCGACGACAGATAGCGCACTCCCCTTCGGCTCATGCTCTATTTGCCTCTTGCCACGCCCCTCGTGCAATTATACACCATAGAGCACTCGACACAGTGCTTTAATTAGTACGTACGGTGTCCAGCAAACTTTCACTGTATAAGCCAGTTCTGTAGAAAAACTGCTACAAACAGCAAGTCATGGCTTAGTCTTATATAAGCCATGACTTATATAAAATTGTATTCTATTGCGTGGGCGACATCAAAGACGCCGCCCGTGCTACAACTAGGTTGTAACACCGGAAGCATTTGTTGCCTGGTCAACAACTAGCAATAATCGAAAGACCCCGTGGAAGTGATTTTTGCTCGAACCAATGTTCAAAAAGCGATCGAGCGATCTAACAGCGCCCAGTATGGACCTAACGGCGCTCAGTATTATATACTATTCTAGCTGGCACGTTTATAGGCGAACTACTGGGCGCCGTTAGGTCCATACTGGGCGCTGTTAGGTCCATACTGGGCGCTGTTAGGCGAAGATTTTTAGGGTCTTGGGTTTAGCAGTGTTGTATTGCGCTTCGCCTTAAACCAGTCCTCGAAGTTCTTAAGAGCCCATTTGTTGTTTAGCGTGGTGTTTTTCACTGAGTACTTCTTCTGATCATTGCTTCCTCCAAGTCTCTGTCATCAACAGAAAAAGAGAACCTATCTTTCGGCAAAGAAAGCGACAGTTTTGCTCGTTTAGCTTCTGGTTCTGCCGATTGAGGAAGATTCTCCTTATCCTCCATGAGCTGGTATACACGGCGCGGTATGGCAACGTGCTGACCATGTGGAATAAATTTGCGCATGCGTCTAGCGCCCACGCAATATGAATACAAATTACTCATAACACGGGTAGTCGGGATGTATTGAATTTATTGACCTCGCCCTCGGGCGCTACGCGCCCTCGGGCTCAGTCAATAAATTTAATACATCCCTCCTACCCGTGTTATAACTATTACTTATAAGACTTTAAGACCTCTTTGACAGCAACAGCTTTTCTATACAGGGTTTTGCAGGTTGCTTGACCAAATTTTTTTGCTGGCACATGCACACAGTACGTTTTCTGTACAATTAGTATACAGAAAGACGCTTTGGGCATGCGCTAACAGGAAATTGTTTGGCCAAGCAACTTGCAAAACCCTGTACCAACTGATGATCACGTTTACTGCTTTATCCGGCTCTTCTCAGAACGGTAAAAACTGCTATACAGTAGACCCTCACTAATCCGAACAACCCTAATCCGTACCCTCGCTAATCCGAATGAAGATTTGGCTCATTAATATTCATGAAT
This sequence comes from Haliclona indistincta, assembly GCA_964017065.1. NCBI lineage: Eukaryota > Metazoa > Porifera > Demospongiae > Haplosclerida > Chalinidae > Haliclona > Haliclona indistincta. The sequence goes on from OZ024785.1 coordinate 10,454,355, forward strand.
CGTTAAATTTTAAAATTATTTGTTGTGTAATAAGGCATACGGTATATTGGTGTTTGCTCGCGCGTATGCAATGTGCGCGTTGCTGTGATAAATCTATCGCACTTGTTGCCAACTTCTGGATGCAGGTCCAGAATTTCTCCAAGGTACCAAGGTACGGTGTCCATATCTTCTTATAAACATGATGACCACGAACAACACTGTGGACAGAGAACTGCGCGCTAGTAGTCGCCATTATTGCCGTGAAACGCGAAAATTCATGTAGGGGCGTGATCAGTAGTGAATAAACACGGCCATTTCTTTAATCCGAACAATTCACTAATCCGAACACCCCCGGAACGGGGCTGTTCGGATTAGTGAGGGTCCACTGTACAACTATTCTGCTACTCGACCAAGAGTGCTGCAGTGATTGTGCCAGCGTATCTCTGTATATTCCTTCATATACCATGCCGTTGCGTATCCACCTCTGGTACTATTATTATCTATGATACTACAGAGAGTGGGCTCCTGGCAGAAAACCACGCAAGATTGGTACGAGTGAGTTCAGCCATGTGGGCGTACCAGTCAACTCAAGCTCATGCATAGCTTCATGATCAAATAAATTTTTAACATAAAATAATTTTTTTTTGTAAGATATTTTGCCTATGAAATATTTTTACACTATAATTTTCAAAACAAAAGTTTTCTACTACCAAAACTCTGTATTATGGTTTCTATTTTGGGTTTTGTATTTAGGCCAAGATGAGAACGTTTATGCTAACCTGTTGCAATATGGGTTGGAAAAGTGCTATATTGACATGTTAGTATCCGACTCTGCATGCAGTGTGTGGAGGAACAAGGAACTATTTGATGCAATTATTACTGACCGTAAGATCCCAACCATTTTTAATGAACATCATCATTATTTTATTAATGAAAATATACATGTGCATGTCAGTACTTGTACTATGTTGCTTTATTAGGACAGGAAGGTACAGGCAGTTCATTAGTTTTGGCATTTTCGAAGAGTATGTAGTTTTGTTCATCAGTTGACATGATCAATGTATTAATCATACAGAGATTACAAATGAACCCGAGAGTATACTGACAAAAGCAGTAGTATACAGATGAGCCCAATGGTACAAAACAAAAGGTTCCGTTTCAATATGATGGGTAGTATGGTTGGTACGACTCGTTCTAAAGCCGTAGTAGAATTGTATATTGTTTTACAAGAAGTGGTTAGTTGAGTGCACCATGATGTGCAATGAGCAATTTTCTAGCCCATGCAATCATGCCACGATCTTTGTGTATCAATGAGGTGACCAGTTCAGCCTAAAAACACAAAGAGCACTTTTTTATAATCATGAACAATTGTAGTGTGATCTTTGTATGAAAGGGAAACTTTTGTTCTGTACAGACAAGCTACTCAGGTAGCTCAATGTGCAGGCTTGGAAAACATAGCTGCAAGCAGTGGCTTTCATGTATTTTGATGATCTGTTACTGGCTGGTTTTTGGTGTTGTCATACGTCCTAGGCAGACTAATGCTAGTTCATTGGCTTCTAGGTCTGTGGTAGTCACCTGAGGAAGCTGTGTATGTTAGCGACAGTTATCACGTATTCAAGCATCGTTCCACAAGATGATTACCAAAAGCAAGTATGGTGCTTCATGACTAGCCGCTAGGCTGTTTATGTTAGGTTAATGCCAACATGGGGCTGTCAGTGACATCAGTCTGTGGCGGCTATAATGGTGAATGGATTAGACAAAATTAATTGTACTGGTCTGAGTGCTCTCAATGAAAAACATCACGATTAATTTTAATGTTCATGTTCACTAAGCCTTATGACAACGTACATGTATTGTACCATCATTTAGCTCCCTATGGTGTTCGAGAGGGTGGAAGGAAAGTAGGATCTTCTAGACCAGTTCCCAATCCTGTACCCGATGACCAGTATGTATTCATAATAATTATTGTTATAAAATTGGAATTGTTCTACAGGAAGGAAGGTCATATTAGTGCTGTACATAGCTATAACATGTCAGATATATACTCTGACCTCCTCGACTTAGCAGCACGTTATCTTGTTGTCGGTGGTCGACTTGTTTACTGGATACCCATCATCAGAGGAGAGTGAGTATTGAGCTTGAGCCTGCTAGCCTAAACTAGTTGTGATGAGCTGTATAATAATAATGTCAAATTATGCCATGCTCTCACTTGTATTTTTCATTCTCATAAGGTACAGTCATGAACTCATTCCATCACATACTAGCTTAAAGTTTATCTCATCCAGTGAACAACCTTTATCAAAGATGTTTTCTAGGAGATTGATCACAATGGAGAAGATCAAAACATGCACTCATGAGGTGAGGTGTATTGACTAAGGTGGTCTTGATCTGTTTTCAGTGCTACTATTGTGGGTTTTACTTTTTACACATGCCGTGCTACTCCAACACAAAGTCGGCAACTGAATTGATTATGAGCCTCTGACTCACATTGCCATTCTTATAAGTCACTGCCCCTTCTCTCGAATCAATAATTAATAGGCACGGCTTCTAATTTTGTATTTCAATATCCTGGCATTGCATGCTCTCTTGTCGAGACTTGATATGCCCTTGCTAGAACCAAGTAAATGGAGTGATCGAAGTAGCTGATCATGAATGCACAGAAAATGACTAATGACTATTAGCTGTACATACTGTGATTATTGACTCTGGTACTAAAGCTTACTTGAACTGGTACTAAAAGCTTACTTGAATTATGTGCCTCTTTAGAATGTTGCTACGTTCAAAAGCTACTTTGCTCAACTTTATTTGGGCTTTGATCAGTATGGCAGTCGTTATGGTATTTACTATGGCTTGCCTATTCTGAAGTTGTTTTGATCAGTTTGTCATTTGCATTGGACAGTTTCCTGCACTCCAATCATACCTTGGTAAACAATTATTGTAATGGAACAAAAGTATCTGCTGTCATAAGTTCATTCAAGTGCATTACGTTGAGATGATAGTTAACTGAAATACAGGCTATAGACTAATCATTTTGCGAGATTGTCTGGACTTTTTCACTCTTCACTTTTTCATTTACTGGAAAGGGTCAAAGGGTACTCTGAAAGGGTCTTGGTGATTTAATAACACCAAGACACCAACTAATTGGCATGAACATCTAATTTTTTTCATTGTGTCAGCCTCTAATCACGATGTTGACAAAGAACTTGAGGCTGCTGTCATGCTTATGATACATGTATATGTTCCGCGCTTTCTAGGAATTTCCGCTTTCTCGAGAAAGCGCTGCGCTTTCTCCAGAAAGCGCAGTCACAGAAAGCGCAACGGATACTGCGCTTTTTAAGGTTTAACTCCTGTTGTTACACGGTTCTCGTCGCTCAAGAATCGCCACAAATAGGCTCTTTACTACTATAGATGTTAGAATTTAACTTGGGCGAGTTTTTTTGTCGAGTGTAATGGCCCATGGCAGCAACTCATGCTAGCGCTGGCGCTTTGACAATTTGAGCCTGAGCTAGCACAATGAGCCTGAGCGAGCATGCATGGTTCCACTTAAATTAGCTCAGTACTGCTATTACCTAGGTCCTAGCTCCCACAGCCCACAGTAACCATACTGAGCTGAATAGAGGCAACAACGACATTATTTCAGTGTTTTAGGGTTGTTTTTACTCCAGCTATACCTGCATGCAGGCTGAGCTGTGCCTACTGTATGCTTGTCATGTCCATCATGCATGCCGCAGAAATGTTGTCAGCCTTCCTGTGCATTGTGACAGGGTAAGTCACACTATGATGAGAGACAGGTAGCAGTCTAGGTAGCATTGCATACCCAGGCATGTCTTATAGGTACAACAGAGCAGCACAGGTAATAGTAGTAGCAAGAGTTCATTACCTAAGAGTATGCAACCATAATATACCCCCTAGGACAGCGTTTGACATTTTATACATCACAAGTTTATACAACCCAACCAACCTCAGTGATGATAGCATTACCACAGATATGAAAGTTACCAGAATTAATGATATTCATGACTTCAGCTTTAGCATGTAGCTTTATTTTCTAGCCATGGGTATTTGTACAAACGGACTAGCAGAGTGCAGTTTGCTTGCCTATCAATAGTCTTCGACCATACCAAGTTCAACCTCGCAGCGTTTTTCATAGTGGAAAGATGAGCCAGCCCGGTGGCGACCAATAACGATCGGTTGGGGAGATTTTACTAAGTTGTGTGAACCGTACGAAGCTAAAACTGCTCCAGCAAGCTCTCCTGCCATCTGTGCAGAATTTTTGCATGGATTTCGCCGAGCGATGCTCGTACGCTATTTGCAGCGGTGCTGCCTGATACAGCTGTAAATAGTGGAACCGTGCATGCTCGCTCAGGCTCACTGTGCTATCTCACTAGCTCGATCGTCACAGCTGCACTAGCACGAGTTGCTGCCATGGGCCCCATTACACTCGGCAAAAAACTTTGTAGAGCATTAAAATAATTCTAACACCTATGGTAGCAGAGAGCTATTTTGTGGTGATTCTTGAGCGACAAGAGCCGTGTAACAACAGGAGTTAAACCATAGAAAGCGCAGTATCCGTTGCGCTTTCTGTGACTGCGCTTTCTCGAGAAAGCGCAAATTCCTAGAAAGCGCGGAACATATACATAATAAAATGTAGTTTGCATATTGATCACAGGTAGTCCTTTTCACTTTCCTGATCTCCAATCATACCCACCTTGCAAATACAATGTGTTGCTTACTTATTTCCTTGCAGGTTACTACTGGGTATCAGGACAACTCCCTTTTTGACAATTTTAGAGACAAGTACTTTTCAAAAATTTTCAAGTGATAATTAAATATAATAAAGTTATCAGAATTAAGAAAATTAACTGTACATGCAAGTTGCTTCGACAATTGGTTATAGTTATATGGAGAATTGTGTACCAGATGACCTCCACCCTATTTACACTATAACAAATCCGGTCACTGTTGGGCCACGTTGATTAGACAAGTGGCTGCATTATACAAGTAAACTTCAGTTACATGAGACTCTAGCATTGGTATTACCATATAGCCAGTAATTTTGGCAGGAGGAAACTTTGGCGAATTTGCCAAATCGTGAAGCATTCGCCATAATCTGCTTTTTCTATTGCGGTAAGTCGTGAGCGAGGCACTTGACGCCAAAATTAAATTTGCCAAAACACAAAATCTGGGTCATTAGACAAAATATTGACCCTCTAAAATTACCCGCTATACGGTACTCAAAATAATAGGCACTAGCTCAAGGTACATTGTACCACAAAATACTTTAGGTTGCTAAAAAATTAACTATTGCATCAGTATTGCTTACATGAAAATGTTCATACTTAGTTAGGTGCTTGAACTGCTTTTATCACAGGTACAAGTAACCTTTGGAAACAAAGCACAGTGATGTGTCTCAATGTGAATACAGCGGCGCTCTTGCAAGAAAATATATACAACTGCTGCAACTACAACTGGTGTCAGTGTAGCCTTGGTCACCTAATGCTATTGCTAGAGTAATGTTAGTGCTAGAGTCCCATGCAACTGAAGTTTACTTACCACTTGTCTAATTAACGTGGCCCAAGGGCGACCAGATTAACCAGGTTTCATTGTAGTTTGGGTGAGCTGGAGGTCATTCTGATAAACTGGAGGACTAGCTGCACTACTGATGCAACTTGCATTATACAGGCATGCGAAGTTTCTTAGTGAAGTTGTCTCATTTTGCTTTTATTATCTTGCCCTCCGGGGATAGACAAAGGGCATACCGGAGACGAAAGTTAGCAGCTACAACAGAGCAAACACCTGCCCAGGCTGAGAGAGAACGTGCGTGCAATAGCAGCAGGGCGCGTGACATGATTGTCGATAAATACGTACGTACCAACCAGCTAACCCCTCCCACACCAGAGTGAGACAAACACGGAAGCGGCGAGTTGATCCCTGCGTTGCTTGTCGAGTTGTAAGATGCCCTGGACCATGAAGCATGTGAAGGGAACACTTATAGCTTTGCTGTTTCTCTGGGAAGTATTGTATATGTGTGGTGAGTCTGATTGTGCGTAACAGTATTAAACTTGCTCTCATTCACGATTGTACTGACTGTAGTAAGCGGGGACAGTACCTCACCAGTAAGACAGCATCATCATCGCCTATGCAGTTACAAAGCTCACAAGAAAACAATCCCACTCGGAGAGGCGAATGCTGAATCAATCACGACACTTTCTCGCGACAATCCCACACGGAAACTATGCTCCCAACTATGTTGTCGTGCTGGAGCTGAAGTGTGTCAGTACGCTTGGCTGTTCAACAACCACTGTTATGGTGTAGCCTGCCATCAAAACAAGACATTGTGTGAACCAACTAGAGTGGTCTTCAACAGTACTTACATCATGGTGAATAGCCTGTCCTTGGCTGATGATCATGAGGGTTAGTTGATTGATCGAGGGGTCATTTGAACAAGAACGGACCACAATGAACACGCAACCTTCCCAAGCGTGATTCGTCTAGCCAGTCCATCATGTTGGTCCGTTCAATTCACATGATTTTTTTACTAGGCTGAGTGCCAACTAGTGCGTAGCAACTCCCGACCATGGCTGCAACAGTGTTGTATGCCTACCAAAGTGATGTTACTTACACTTAGAAAGCAAGAGAGGGTAGTCAATAATCTTGGTTTATGTATTGTCTAGTCTAGTATTTTAGATAGATTGATGGAAGGTGGTATTTAAGATGTGTTTATAGTGTCACTTTTGTATAGTGCCCACTACTGAATCTAGCCATACTACTACCATCACTGCTGGACAAGAAAGTGGAACTATGTCAAAGTCACCTCTCCTTAGTTCACCAGCACCTGTTCCTTTCGATCATAGTACAGGTCAGCAGCGGTGCATACACCATAATCATGAGTATCAGTACCAGGTACTGAATGTTAGAATCTGTAGGAAGTTTATCTTACGGATTACACGAAATGTTTATGATGTTTCTAAAATGCTATTTTGTGTTTGTCTTGTATTCAGTAGCTACCTCTCATTTCCTTCCTTAGTAATCCAAGTGGCTATAGATGGTAACAAAGAAATTATTCTTCCTAAGAACAAAGCTCGTGTGTTTGCCAGTACTTGGCCTAAAGACAATGGGCACTTTCTTTATCAGTGGATGGAGCTGTTTGGACCTAGTGTAGGTGTATTGAATGGTGTGAATAAACCAACGCTATCCATGAACAAGGTAAATCATCAACTGACTATACAGTATAATTAGTATAAGCACCACTGGAGTCAGTGGGAGTATTAAAATTAAAATTTTATTATTATTCTTGGTTCTCTCTCCTTGGTTCAATGCCTGATTTCCTGCTGCCATCAGTTAGTAGAGGGAGTGTATGGTCTACTTATTGTTGTTCACGACAAGAGGAGCATTTTCAAAGATGGCAAAGCCTACATAAACATAACAGTCCTGGAAGGTATGCTAGCTACATTGCAAATTGCTCCTCCTATAATGTACATCGAAGTATGCAAAGTGGATCGAATGTACATTCAATCCAGTTTGTCAGCATTCACATGAATCCACTTAAAATCAATGTGAATAATAATGCGCATTGCGTTCAATCTTCCTCCGGAGGTAAATTAAAAGGGGATTGGAAGCGAATTTAGACTTTAGCGCGTGGGTCCACGCCGTTGCGAGTAGATAGAAGGTGCTTGGCAAAGTTCTAATTTCTTATTACATTATACACTCATGCCATATGAAGAGTAGTTAGTGTTGGTTTATGTTTGTGTTACAATAGTTTATGCAGTCCATTTTGGTATAGTAAACATAACAATTCAGTGGTGGTTTAGAATTTAAACGACAATGGTATGAGGGTTTTGATGTTTTGTAGCAAGGAAGAATAAATTGCAGTTTCCAGTCCAACAATCAATGATTATACTGTTAGCTAAATTGCACTCACATTCAGCAGAGTAGCTGACCTTGTCTAGTGCACCTGAATAAGATCATGACTAGTTTTTCTTTTTTTAGCCCCTCACAAGAACCAGGCTCCAGTGGTGTCTATTGCACCTGGTACAAACTTCACCGTCAGTTATCCAGCAAGTTCTGTTATATTGGATGCTTCAGGTTTGCTCGAACTTTTGTATTCACAATGAGAGGTGTATATGACACCAATGACAAGTCAAATCATGCTTGAAACAATTATTTGAGCATAAATTTTGATATGTTAGGCATTGAACATAATACTGACACTAGAAGTAACAGTTTCCTCTAAATGCTATCATGTGTGCATTTAAAACTGCAGCCAAAAACAAGTAAAGGATCATGGGTGGATCCTTTTTATTTCAAATTTTGTTTATTTGTATCGCTTATGCAGCTACAAAAATACAATCGATTGTGTTTAGTCTTCACCAGGTGAGCTTGTCACATGACAGCTAACGCTGTGTGTCTGAAGCTTGCTATGATCAATGACTGTTTATAGACAAAGTTTACACATCTGAGCTGCACGAGCACTAGTGCAAAAGTCATTAACCTGGTGTCCCGCCACCTTGTGTTACAGCCTTTGTAATTTGAATTTTTTTACAGAGACAAAGGATGACGAATCAAAAGATAAACTTAAATTTCACTGGGAGCTTGTTGTTGGTCCTCTCAAGGGACTCCAGCTCACTACTACCAAGTGGAATCGACCACTGCTTAAATTGACAAATGTACCAGCTGGAGAATATCAATTCAAGTATGAATTTGTTAGATAGTTAGTTTCTATCCAAAGCGTTAAGGTTTTGTTCTACTATATAGTATCTTTACTGTGTAGTAGATGTACTATGTAGTGTTCTACTATGTTCTGCAACTTCTGCTATACAGTATCTGTTAAAGCTACTAATTTTAAGTACCCACTACAGGAGTGCCGGAGGCTCAATCTGATCGCTGCTACTTATTAATAATTATTATTAATTAAAATTGGCCACAAATAATAATCAGATAAATTGCCTGCTACATGAATATTAACTACACACGATCTCTACTTAGAGGTGGAGTTAGTTTAAAAGAAGCCTAGAATACGCTAGAACTGACAATTATTGCTTTTGCAAGCACAGTGTTTTGCCAGCAGCAGTTAGCTATCATGTCATTGACTGATCAGTTAGCTAGCTAAAAAAGGTTTTAATGATGATATTCACAAACCAATACTTATACCATACTTCAATGTTTCTGACCAATCAGATTGCTCAAAACGAGGTGATTTATTTCACTTATTACACCTCCCAGTTCACTTATTACACCTCCAATTTCACTTATCACACCGCAGAATGGACCCGTTGTGAACAAAACAGTTATCAGTACTGTCGTAGCTTGGAAAAAGATTTGATTCACGCACTTACACTTCGTAGTTAGCTTCTCCATGCTTAAGCGCTTCTAGTGAGACCCAAAGTAGCGCTTCTACACGGCTGGAAGATAGTAAACTGAAGCGTCGTCACTAACTTATGAATTCAAACGACGCGCTCTTACACGATCGTCGCTCGATGATGGAAACGGCGACACTACTGGCTTCTCGCAACAGTAGAGGGCTTGTTTCAGTGCTTGGTAGTCTTGGGAAGCTTACCTGAGAGCGCAGTATGGTATAAATACCTTATACCATGAAACAGTCGGGCAATACGGGATTAAAATCACCTTGGAAACCGAAATAGACGCCCTCGCGCTTCGCGCTCGGGTCGTCTATACTATCGGTTTCCGCGGTGATTTAAATCCCGTATTGCCCTCCTTTTCATGGTATAACCTATATTTATTAATATGCCTTACTTCAGCAGAATTATTGGTCCTGTACTTGCAGGACCCTCCGGCGCCTCTGTACTTACTCAGTAGACGACAATGAATATTTGATTCTTGTTGTCATTCTACGATGATCAGTCTTTTTCTGTGATTCCGTTTTGTCAAACGTTAGATGACAACACATTTTATTGTTATAAATAAATTATACCTAGACCATAGCTAGAGGGAAATAAGTGCAATTCTGCCATCTCATTGGTCAGCCAGAAGTGGTATAAATAACTTATTCACCTCACAAGCGACGGGTGTATTGCCTAGCAAGTTTGACGTCACAGGAAGTGAGTGTCAAATAATCTAAGAAGCAGCATTTTTCACTCCACAAAGCAGTTTTAGATCATCAAGTTGTTGTGGCTAACTGCAGTCGTAAGCCCGTGCATTGTGTTACTTGATTTTGCATATAAACAGTGATCACAGGCCTAGTTTGTCTGTGTAGTGGTTACAAAGGTTATTGAAATGCATAGAAACAGAGGCTAGAATTGCTGTCCGCACTTATAGGGTACTTAATCATCAAGATGGAGTCATCGAAAAACACTTGAGATAATACTGCTGTCTTTAGAAAACGCACTGTTGTTCAACTCTGGTTATCCTTCTATGCTCTTTACATCCTTGAGTGCTTATTTGGTCATTTGGTGAGCGCAGCTTTGGTCTAAGTACATTATATTAGGTGTCTACAGAGTGTTAGACCATACTTCAATGTAATTCTGCAATTTGATTGGTCAGCCAGAGGTATACTAAATCAAGTAGACCACCGCTGATTTCACTTAGACCACCGCTGAGTTTACTTAGACCACCTTTAATTAACCACGTCATTAATAACCACAACAAGATGGCGTCGTCGAAAAACGCACGCGAGTTTATACTGCCATCGTTTGAAAACGGGCTGTCACTTGACTCTGGGAACTTCTCTGGGCTCTCTACTACCTCGAGCGCTTCGTTTGCTTAAGCGCAGGTATGGTCTAAACACCTCAGACGATAGATTCTCGGTGCCTACGAGATTTAGCTCACCTTGGAAACCGAAATAGACGCCCACGCGCTACGCGCTCGGGACGTCTAAAACATCGGTTTCCGCGGTGATCTAAATCTCGTAGACACCTCGAATCCATCGTCTAACCTATATTTAGATCTTGGAAACCAAAAAAGAAGCCCTCACGCTATGCACTCGGACGTCCATGCATCAGTTTCTTGTGCGATTTAGTTTACACTGTGAAAATTTGTAATGATTTTTCTTCTATTGTTCCTCAGAGTGACAGCTACTGATCAGCAAGGTGCAGTAGGAGAAAGTTTAATAAACTTTACTGTATTACCAGCTAAAGATTACCCACCAACTGCCAACACTGGTATGTGACTCCCTCTCCCATCTACTACTTACTTTTAGTTAGTATGAATTGACCAGTTGCTTATATTATCCATAATTATATCAATTTTGATTTCAATTGAAATGATTGTGTAGGGTTAAATTGCTAAACCACAAAATTGCACATCAGCAAGTAAAAAGATAATTGCGAAAGTAGAGAAACAGGATGGGTGAGGGCACCCATTATACAGTATCTATTTAGGCAAATATTTGTATCCGGCATTTAGTGAAAACGTGCCTGATAACATACACTTTAGTGGATACTCCAAAAACGGAGCCAGGTAAAATGCACGTGAAAATGGTTGCACACTTTCATACGAGCGTACCTTAGGCTTCAATGCCCTTCATAATTGCAGAGAATACCACCAAGAAACCTCCTATAAACGCTTATAAATTATAAAGAAATATTGTGTCTTCTTTGCTGCTTTCATACCGGCATGCTCACCTAATATGCAATGCCACATTCCATTGAATCCGCTGATGAAAACGATTTGTGTAAACAGTACCAACACTGCTGTTGAATACGCATACATTCCCCTAAACATAGCCTAAAACTTGCAAAGCTAGTATCCCTACAATAACTTGCACATGTAAATGTGGATCAACTTGTAACTGATGCAGGACTACATATGCGTAATCATGATGGCATCGCCAGCAACCCCAAAATCGAACTGCTTATTCAACCTCAGTTGTATTATGTGCAGGTTTGGTCGCCATTGTTTCACTCAGAACAACGCTAGGTGTGCTGAAAGAAGAAACAATAATGTGTGGGCATTGATTTTGATTTACCACTTAAGAAATGTCTGTCAGCTTTGCCAAAGGAATCTTTGAACTTAGAAAATCACCCGATCAATTCTAAATGGCTGAAAATTTTGACATTTGGAATGTTACCATCTTATAAAACTGTGCAAGCAGTGTATCAGCAACGTTAATGATGCTAGAAATATTAATTTTGATTATAGCTAAGATATAATTATATGACAGTTTGTTTTACCCATTGCACCCGCCATCTTAATCACGGTGAAGACAATGAATGAAAATTCCTGTTCTTAATTTCAATACAGGTGAAGCTGTTGTTGTTCATCTTCCCAATAATAAAGTAACACTTGATGGAAGGAAGAGTTCAGATGACAAGGTACACTACATGTTTGATTGATTGATTATTGATTTCTTGATGACTGATTATTACATTGATTACTGTGCAATAATTATTAGGGCATTGAGTCATATTTGTGGGAACAAGTGAAGGGTACTGGATGTGATATACAGGTCAGCAGATTTATTGATACATACTCACACAAATAGTGTATATTCTATTACTAATACCGGTATGCACGTACTTACTTACACCATTTACTCCTTGCTAGGGTTCTAATACAGCTACTCCAGTTGTTAGCAATCTCCAGCAGGGTCTCTATGAGTTCAAGCTAACTGTGACTGATGGTGCTGGGCAGATCAGCTCAGCTAATGTACTAGTGGATGTGCTTGCCGGTAAAAACTGGTTTACCTTAAGTGTAGTAAATTTCATTCTGCATAGAAATTTGGCTGTCTTTAACCCTTTAACCACTATTGATGCATTTAAGTGTTACAATTGGCTCCACCTACTCTAGACATCATTAATAATGTTCAAAATGTTTTAGAAATAGCTACAGTATTTGCAAAAAAAAGACTTTATTTACTGGTTTTGGTATACCAAAACATACAGCATTGGGAATTTTAAAGGGGTGTCCCCATTAACTCGAGGGTCAGAGGCATCACTGTTATGGAATTTTAGGGCTTCAGATTCCCGAAAATGCTTACGTCGGCATAGAACATGGTCTGTGTTGTTTGCTCACCTGGTAGTCACTAGGTTTATTGGTCGCTAGGGCCGAATGAAGACAATTCGCTGAAAATAATGACGAGGTTGCAATGCTTTAAAGTTCTGAAGTGAAAGTAGGCAACTAGGAGTTTAGTACGTGGACGAAATTGTTGACATGGCAGGAACAAAGTACATTTGGGTTTCAGATAACTCGTTACCAAATTGCAATAATCGTCCAATGGTACAAATGTGCATCTCAATATTCAAGAATCAGGTCTTCGGATCCTATACATTTTCAATGTCATACCAGGGAGCTGACGCTAAGATCCATGCTTATTATCACCTGGAAAAGTTATATCTGAGCAGTACTTTCAAATTGTATGGCACTCTAACTGCTTCGTGAGCAATCATAGTCTAGGCAAAACGCTCGTAGCATGGCTAGGAAGAATGCAACATGATCTGCACTTGAGTGGTTGGTATGGAGGTTGATGGTATTGATGATTTGGAGTACATCATTCCACCCCTTTAGTTTTGCACTAAATTTGTAATTGAGAGTTCAACTCACCTTTAACATACAGGGTTTTGCTGGTCACTTGTTGTGACGAAAATAACAATTCAATGAGGCCACGCCCACTTATCCAGCATTACAAGTCGTTAAAAAGAAATTCTTGTATTATTGAGTAAGGTAGAGTGCCTTGCCGTTTTTTCCAAATCACCAAGTATAGTGTATGCTTTGACTGCAAGGTCAAGCAAAGGTATTATTTTGCATGCCTATTTTTTGCTGATAATTATTTTTTGAAAGCAGTGAGGACGATACTACAAGCGTTTCTTTTCGGCAACTTTGTCGTTTTCATCACGCCGAGTGACCTGTACTATAGTTTGGAATAGCTAGTATACTGCAGGTAGTAGAAATTTGAAAGACGGTCGATTTTTTTGTAAAATGAGCTAAAGAGTTCAATTTGAAGCACCACTTTTTATCTGGACAAATTTGCAGTAGTATAAGTTTCAGTATAATTATTGTACTTTAGCTGAAACAGTACACTCTTCAAGTCTACAGAGGCGGTAACACTTCTTTACTCAAATTAATAGAACATTAAAGTCACAAGAGTACTGTATAGCAATTACTGGTATCGTAAAGCTATTTTTTCATGCTCGTTTAAATTTCACGAATGGAATAATTCGCGAAAATTTAGGCTACGTTTACACGTATACGATCAGTCCAAAAACGGGGGAATGTATTCGGATTCAACTCCATCGTTTTTGCTGTTTACATGGCTCCGTTTTGGCTGTTTTTCCAGTGGAAGCAAATGGAATGTGGGCGTGCCGTTTTCGTGCGAGCATGCTAGCACTCGCTCATACGCATGAACCCGTGAAGGACACGCTATTTTACTTTGATAGATGTCGTTTCAGGGCTCGTACTAGTATTCTCTGCGAGTATGAAGGCTGAGATGTGCTCTTATCAAAAGTGTGTATCCGAATTTGGTGTTTACACGAGCACTTCTCCTGCCTCCGTTTTCAAAAGTCTCCGTTTTTAGGCGAGTTTTCATCGTATGCGTGTAAACGAGAGGCCTGAACGGATACAAATGTCTGCGTTTTTGCCCGAAATTGTCTTCGTGTAAACAGGGCCTTAGTCTGCTTAGTATTCAATACAATTTTTAATGTGTTCATTTATAATCGTGAAATTTAGTTCTGTTAAAATAATTTTTTTAAATGAGATTAAATGTTTATGTTTTCGTTCAACTCAGAGCACAACCGACCACCAGTCTCTAATGCTGCATGGTCCCAATGTGACTGTACTATATCCAGTAACCACAGCACAGCTTAATGGATCTCTTAGTATTGATGAGTATCGTATTGTACAGTACAACTGGATATTTGTAAGGTGAGGCAGTTAGATCACATTCACTAGATTTGGGGTAAAGTTTTTAAGCAAATGTAGGTCTAGCCATATAGCAAGTTCTAGCGGTACCATGCCTACTAGGGATTTCTCTGAAATACAGTAGCGAACAATATAAACTTGATGTTTCATTGCCATAAAAAGATTTCTAACAAAATCAGAATGATTTAGAGATGAAGAAATCTGCCACTGGTCCACAATGTAAACCAAGAAGGAAATAACACGCAATGGTAACACAATTGGCTGGATAGTAGACCATGCATCCCTTCATCAGTGGCTGTACTTAATAATTATATGGATTCTCAGTCAACACCTGAATTTTTTCTATAACAATTTCTATTGCAAAACAACAGGGGTAACATAAAATAGCAAAAGCTAATACAAATACGTTACCGAACTTAAAAAAGGTCAAAGGAGGATGAGTTGACAATAGAGAGTTCCAAAGAGAGGTAGAATGAGGAAAAATGAATGCCACGATTTGAAGGAAATAGGAGAGTTGGAAAAATCCTCTTTGACAATCTTGAGAGTTTAGCAACAGAACGACGATCAGCAAGTAAGGGCAAACTCAGCTGACTATGCATTTCCTCGTCTATAGCCAGTAAAGGAGCCACTGATGTAGGGATGCATGGTATATTATCCAGTCAATCGTGTTAATATTCTGTGTTTACACTGTGTCTACATCCTTTTGATTTCTTATTAATTTTCTTATTAGGGAGGCACGGTAGTGCCTCCCTATGTTTTGTTGACGCTAATACATACAATGTATTAGCGTTTAAACGTTGATATTTTGCCTGGTGATGATTTTTATACGTCCAAAGACACTTAGATCTGCTCTCTGGCGTTGCCCCATCTTACAGTAGCAAGGAGATTGCTCGAAAATGTTGCTAAAGTGAAGAACCTGGAAACGGTGAAAATCGAGTTTCGTCATCTTCTTTCTTTCTTTCTTCAACTCGCCTAGCGCCTTTACGCGAGCAGTGCCGAGACCAAAACACCCACGAACAGTCGTGAAATTCTCCTGGCAGGTGCCTTTTGAACATTGTTTTTAGCGTAACAGCGATCTAAATTCCGCGAGTTCTCGATCGTGATCCATTGTCAGCTAAGTGTTAGACGCCATTATTGTGATTGCGCAACACGCACGTGACCAAGCAGTGGCTAGTGCACGTGACCAAGCACTAGTTTCAGTATCTCCCTGCTGCATGGATCACGGAGAACACATATTGGTCTGGAGTCTTCAAATAACGGCAAGCTCGTGTAGGATCACCATTCTGCTCTTGCCAGATAATAACTGCCGTACAGGTCTACAAACAAGTGTGGGCGGGCTCGTATGCACTGCATGCATGCGTAGGCGAGCTGATAAGTACAGCATAACAATTATTTTTAGCTACAAGTTTAAAATTGTTAATAATAAAGAAAGCCATCAGCAACTGGAAAACTAAACCAATGGTGGAAACCATGACAAAGACGACTCAGTACATGTATGATCTAGAACTGCACTTCACTGAAAAAGAAAAAAGGACACAAACAAGAAAATAAAAAAGATTTCTATCGAAATCAAAAGGATGTAGGGTTGTGAAATCTACCACTGGTCCACAATGTAATCTAACAAAGAACAACAATGGAATGGTAACACGATTGACTTGGTAACAGACCATAGATCCCTACATCAGTGGCTTTACATAAGATCAATATTTTGTCACAAGCTGAATGTACGCCAGGTGTCAGTCAACAGCAACTAGCTGAACTAGCTATATTCAACCACAGCAGCCACTGATGTAGGGATCTATGGTCTGTTAGCAAGTCAATCGTGTTACCATTCCATGCTTGTTCCTTGTTAATTATGGACCAGTGTTAGATTTCACAACCCTACATCCTTTTGATTTCGATAGAAATCTTTTTTATTTTCTTGTATAATTATAGGCGATGGTGAAGGATAAATACCAGTTTTTGGTGACAATCTTCCGAGTACCTGACTACAACAGATGAATGGTGTCCATGAATGGTTCCTGCATGCTAAAGACTGGTACAGCTCACAGTTGTATGATGAGAGAGCCAAAGGACAGAAATAAGAATTGTAGTGTACTGCTTTCTAAACTCTGGGCTGTAGTACGTCTACAAAGTATTGCATGGTTTGCTACAGCTCGAACAAGTGCTATTTTATCTTTAATGATTGTTTACTAGAGAACAGGATTTTATAGATCACTGATAAGGCAGCAAACAGTGCTTAGTAATGCTAAAGCTTAAGTAAGTGGCAGATGAAAAAAGTCAGACTCAGTGCTATTTCTCTAATCACAAAATGCTACATGTAGTCCTCCCACACATGCATTCGCTGGGCTCACATGGATTTACTGGGCTCATGTGGATTCGTCCGTTGTGCAGACCTGGTCTGTTCAAGTCACATAATTCCTCTTCTTTTACATCGACATTGTCGATCGTCGCATACTCATTGTCACATTGCAATCGGCACATGGTATGACCGATAGGCTATGCCACCATACAGATGGCATTATGAACTTGCACAAGTAGTTTTAGCTTTCTACTTTACCCACTTTTCACACAACTAAAGAAAATGCAATCGTGCTTAGATTGACTACACGGTTAATAGACCATGCGTCCCTACATCAGTGGCTGCAAATAAGATAATAATGAACTTTCAGTCAGTAAGCCTGTAAGCCAGGACAGCAGCCACTGATGAAGGATGCATGGTCTATTAACCATGCAGTCAATCGTGTTATCATTCATTCCTACCTCCTTCTTGGTTTACTTTGGGACCAGTGTCAGATTTCTTCATTCTTTTTTATCATCCTGCATCCTTTTGATTTCGTTAGAAATCTTTTTATGTTGGTATCTAGCCACCTTTTCAACTGTACCCATTTTATTTGTAAATGACTAAGATTTATAATTATTTTTTGCTTTTTCAGTGGTCCTACTGATATTCAGTTGAAAGATGAAACCAGTCCAATATTGACAGTGAGTGGACTACATGTGGCAGGCTCTACCCCCACATTGTACGAGTTTAACCTGACAGTGACTGACTATGGCAACCTCACAGCTACCTCTACCACTTTCATAGTTTACAATAAAAGTGAGTGTATTAATTGATGAGAGCACAACTTACTTGTACTCAGAGCAGAAAATAGACACTGTTACGAACGTTGCATTATCGTTGTGTTGCATTGCAAGTAAAAGTTTAGACGTCTGCAGTTTGCTTGGTGCACACACAGCTACGAAGACCCATGTCGTTTGTGACAGCCCATTTTCACGTGCTTGCTTCACGCGACCTTAAAATACTTAAGGCGTGTTCACATGTAATCGACTTTTTATGTGCATTGTATCCCCCGAAACTGCCAATGCGAAATGGAAGCGGATTCAATGCGCAATGCGAGCGTTCACTTGTAGTGAATTGGATGCAAATTGTGCGACTCTAAAAGCTACACTATGCTTTCCTTAGCCTTCAACGATGCTTCAAATGTCCATTACTAGTTTTACTAGTCTGTCAAAGCAAAGCGCCTTGTGTCTTGCCAGATAATTATAACCGACGTACAGGTCTACAAACAAGTGTGGGCGGGGCTCGAATGCACTGCATGCATGCGTAGGCGAGCTGATATGTACACCATAACAATCATTTTTAGCTACAAGTTTAAAATTGTTAATAATAAAGAAAAGCCATCAGCAACAGGAAAACTAAACCAATGGTGGAAACCATGACAAAGACGGCTCAGTACGTGCATGATATTGAACTGCACTTCACTGAAAAGAAAAAAGGACACAAACAAGAAAATAAAAAGATTTCTGTCGAAATCAAAAGGATGTAGGGTTGTGAAATCTACTACTGGTCTACAATGTAATCTAACAAGGAACAAGCATGGAATATGGTAACACGATTGACTTGCTAACAGACCATAGATCCCTACATCAGTGGCTGTCAACAGCAACTAGCTGAAATAGCTATAGCCAACCACAGCAGGTCTGTTAGCAAGTCAATCATGTTACCATATTCCATGCTTGTTCCTTGTTAGATTACATTGTAGACCAGTAGTAGATTTCACAACCCTACATCCTTTTGATTTCGACAGAAATCTTTTTATTTTCTTTTTACAGCATGATCACAACATGCGGTAACAAATTACAGTTGGCTAAATATATAGTGACGAAAGGAATTATCCAGCCCATGAGTGGTATGACAGCAGGATACATTTGATAGAGCAGTCCAGCCCGTGCTGCGGGAGGAGCCAAGATGAGTGTGCTTCTCAGGAACTTCCTTGGTCAGGTGCGCTCCTTGGTGGGGCCTTTGAAACTTGGCTTGTCCAAGCACTCCTTCGCCCCATGACCAGATCGGCCACACAAAATGCAGGTATGTTCAAATTTGCAACTAGCTTCTTCTAGATGGCAATGACCCTTGTTGTAATTGTGGCACAGGGTTTCCCATCCTTTGTAAGGTTGCTGTCTTTTAGCGCTGCGGTCCCGATTAGGGCTGGGGTTCTGCTGATGTTGCTGTCGCTGACGAACAGGTGGTTGGATCACCATTAGAGCGCACTCACTGGCAGTGATGGTCTCCCCGGCACACTGAACAGACAGTACGTTTTTGAAAATCGTTTGAGCTAGGGGCCAGGAGAGTTGTCGACTTCAAGGAATTGTTTATGTCATTCCACATGGCACCTGATCCCCGGCCAGTTGCTGTCTGAAGTGCTGATCGTAGGCTAGCCAGCCAAGACTTATGTGCCAGCTGCACAACAATCTGAGTTTACGCAACTATCTCCCTTGTGGCACTGCAATCGGTTTTAGCTGCGATGAAAGACAAAAGCAATGGACCCACGTGAGAGGGTTATTGATTTCCCTCAGTCTGCTGGCTGGAGGAAAGTCAAGCCACTGCGCCCATTTCCTGGAGCCCCTGTATGAGGGGGACGTTATCAGGCAGGAGCTCTTTCAAGTCAAAGAAAGCTCCTGATCTAATTTTTTCCAGTGCCTTTGCCTGAATAGGTGGGAGAGCTGGCGATTAGACCAATGGTTTCGCTCTGCAAGGGGGGTGCCAATGATGACAAGGGGGTTGTTGCCAGCAGTGAGCTCAGCGATGGAAGAGTTGTTGTGGATAATGCATCCGCCGCTGAGAGAGCTCCACTGCCGGGAGCAGCCACTGAGGGTAGCAGTGATGCAGACAAGTTCACAAGAGCACTGCAGGTGCCTGTAGAACCAAAGACGAGCATGAGAGGAAAGTATTTGGAGAATGGGATGGAGGGGGAGAGAGAGAGAGAGGGAGAGAGAGAGGTAGGGAGAAAAAGAGACGGAGAGAGAAAACAGAATAAATAGATGAGCGCATGAGCTGGCAGCGCCGCTGCTGCAATATCTAGCGCACCCCTGGCTGCGAGGCTCGCTCACTAGACAAGAGGTTCTTATGACCACACAAATCATCACTACATCCATAACGACTTACCCGCAAGGTGAGCGGGGACGGCCAAGAGGTTCGGTCCACTGGACGAAGGGGTTGACATAGTTGACATCTCAGTGGGCCTTATCAGCTCCACAATCCTCTCCTCCGATAGTGGTGGGGGATAGGCCCGCGCTCGAGGCGCCTGCAACAGAGGGAGACGTTACAGTCCCGTCAACGGCCGGGGCCGCCGTGGATGTCATGGTCGAGGGAATCGTCACCAAAGATCCAGTCGACATTCTTCAGGATAAGAGAAAACCGCAGGTTTGACGAAGGCTTGTGTAGGATCGACCGGGATTCAGCTCGGCAGCTATTCTCTTGCTTGAATCTGCCCAACGTTCACGCGGTAGCACTGCTTGTGCGCCTGCCTGAGCTGCCCACGTGTGACGGTCAGCGCAGCCGGCCAAGCCCACCGCACTTCTTTTCCATCCCTGGGCGATTAACCTAATTTAAAGCCTTGCTCTAAATCTCAAAAAGTGTACTTTGTCATGAAGAGAAGACACGTCTGCACAGTCTTAAGCACGCCAATAAAAAAACATACTCACATATTATTTGCAATTCCAGAATTATTGCGCTTAGACTGTGCAGACTACTCCTCATGGCAAAGTACGGTTCTTGCTGTCATGGGTAGGGCTATGGCTGGCACGAGCAGATACACTCGACAGTTTAACAGACTTACAATTCGAGAAGCAGTAAATCCATACCGAGTCTTGACGGTGTAAGAATGCTCTGTAGCGATCTGTAGCATTGTATAGCTAAGCAGGCTAGAATAAAATGGTATATCACTCTACTGTTACTAAAAGCGTTATTACCAAATGTAGTGTGTGTACTAACAGCAAGTTTATTGTAATGAATAGTGCAAGTTTGCAGATATTCATGTGCTCACGCCACCTTAAACGTGTAATTTTAAAACCACTATTGGCCGTGCATTGCATGATCATGTAATGTACCGATAAGAGCATGGTTTAAATATTTTGTGTGGTCTCCCCATTTTTGTTAGACTAGCGTGCCGACAACTTGCGTTATATTAATTTATGGCATAGAAAGTGTGCAGTGTGGTTGATAACGTAGCTATCATGTTCTGCCCAGCAGGCTAGCTAGTGATTAAAGTAACAGTTACTCTGCTGTGTGTACTTGCTGAATTGTAGAACAGAAGCTTCTCTGTAAACTAGTTAAAATCTGAAATGTGTTCATATCTTGCAGATGATATCATTCCACCAACTGTTGATGCTGGTACTAATATTACTATAACTCTACCACAAAACACTGTTGTACTGAATGGCTCTGCTCAGGATGGGTTTGGAATCGTCTCCTGTCGATGGTATCGGAGTGAATCCAGCCCAGCTGCAGGAAGTGTTGTTGGAACCAGTGACCACACCCTCTCACTCATGCTCATTGATCTGGTCTCAGGAGAGTACAATTTCTCTCTGGAGGTTGTAAATAAAAACAATGTAAAGAACTATGACAGTGTAGTACTGACTGTGCTAGAAGGTATGAAGAAAACAGACAGTCATCACACATTTTACAGACGCGTTTCATAGACATAAGGTCACTGACAGACTATCAGTAGAAAGGTTAAGACCAATATGACTTTACTTGAACTAACAGACAGACCAGCAACCACTTATAAATTTTGATAGACAAATAATTATGCCGTATGGTAGACATGATGTAATATTCCACATGATATAATTATATAATATTCGAGGATCTGTTATTTTAATACAGATCCTCGTAATGACTATATTGTTGAATTGTTTTTAAATGAAGATATACACAACTTTACTCAAAGTAACTTGGTGAGTAGCCACATGCAACTTTCATTTACATGTAAACTCAACAAAATTAATATTGCAGGATAAGTTAAAAGAGCTTTTAGTAATCAAAATGAAGAAACTGGCTTATGAGGTGATCATTGTCAGTGTGCGACCTCATCTGTCACAGTGAGTCTTTGATAGAGTTAAGTCTACAATTCACCCATTTCATTATTCTATTATACTGTAAGCCTATAGCATAATTATTATCTGTGTTCTCATTTGCACCAGCATGGTAGCATTATTAAGCCAAGTGTGTCCACATGCACGAACAAAGCATTAGACACTTTTACACGTGCTGTTTAAATCAGTCCGCAAACCAATTGACACTAACTGATTTCGTGTAAAACATGCTAAAGCAATTTCTGAGATTGAGTCTGTGAGGAGAAGATTCTCAAAGTGCCTGCATAGTAAGGTGCTTTGATGCCTCATTTGCCCCATGAGACTAGACTGCCTTTCTCAGAGTTAGAGTGTTCTGACAGTAGCTTCATGTCATCAAGAACAACTGTGGCTCTTTCAATCGCCATGCATGCAGGCTTTAAAATTGTTTTGTTTGTCTGAAAATTGAATATAATCGGCTATACGGTAATGTACTGCTTATGCTTTTGTGTATTAGTATCCTAGTGGAGTTCACAGTAACATACAAGACTACCAATCATCTTGTCAATGCAACAGAGGTGGTCAATATATTGACACTGTCCGAACCATTACACTCACTGGATACCATTAAAGTGTCTTCTGTACAGTCTAAAGGTACCTAACAAAGACTTTAACTTGCTAGTCTAAGGTAAATGGGGGCAATTCCTTAAATTGATTATTTCCGTAATTTTGTACTAAAGCCGTTCTGCTTGACTGAAAGCAAAAGGAATCGGCGTCAAAATACCGTAAATGGGGAAATTTTCGTTGTTAAAATATTTTCGTGGGTAGGTCCAACCACAAAAATTTTTTAACGAAAATTTGTAAACACGTGTATGCCGAGTTGCGAGTTGTATGCTGTAAGTAAGAGCTTGGCTGCAGCTGAAACACTGTCTGCCTGGAGTTACTGTTTAGCCAGCGACGGTTAGTGACCTTCTACTTTGCTGTCAGGAACGAGCATCTCAGACGATCGCCAGCGCCTGAGCGTTTTGGTCTGGCCCAGGCTAACAAATGGGCAGGATTCATTCATTCAGCTGGCTCCTACACTCTTGTGTACACAATAACCAGAATACAAGTATCGTTACTGCTGTCAGCAGCAACAGCCATGCAGTTTCGTCTACAAACTGCTTACACGTTGAGAAATTTTCGTTGTTAAAATATTTTCGTGGGCCGGTCGACCCATGAAAATATTTTAACACGAAAATTTTGTTACACGAAAATTTTACGATTTACGTTAGTATGCGCTAATCTCTGGCTATAGTAGATTAATTGTTTGACGAAGATCGCTTGTGCTAGCTTTACAGTATAGAATGGCAAAGCAAAATCCTTACCTTTTTGTAAGCGTTGAAAAATCAGTAGTCTGCACGAGCAGCTGTTGTTCCCATACCTTCACTCGACAATATCTTTTGACACTATCGGCATGTAGCTAAGTCATCTGGCATAATATTCAACAAATACGGACTCTGGCGTAGCTGTCCTTCCTGAGAAATAAACACACCTAGTCTACCTAGATGATTCACACAACTAAGTTATGTTTGGGTGGGGTTAGTCTAGGCTCTGCCTGTTTAACAGCAAGATAGCTTCGTAGTTTAGTCTCAAAAAAGGCAGCTGCGCCAGAACTCTTGTTAGCTGTAAGGCATGCTAAATGACTGGCTTCATGCTGGTAGTGTCGATAAGTTTAGTCTTTTGAAGGTGCATGTATAACAGCCGATCAATCAAATAATACCGCAGTCTTCAAAGGTGAGAATTTTGCTCTGCCGTTCTGTACTAGAGAAGGCTTGCACAAGCAGTATTCGCAGTAGTATTAATCCACTATAGTCAAGGATTATAGCGCGTGCTATATTGATATTGTAGACAGATTGTCCTTGCTTTTGCTCCCGTAGAGCGGTTTCATTACGAATAAAGCACCAAAGGTTCAGATGCCTCGGTCGAGTAGCATGTATCCTTGCATGCAGTTACATACCATGGAAGCATCAAAGCAGTACCACGAAGCATG
The DNA here is from genome assembly GCA_964017065.1 of Haliclona indistincta. Lineage (NCBI taxonomy): Eukaryota > Metazoa > Porifera > Demospongiae > Haplosclerida > Chalinidae > Haliclona > Haliclona indistincta. The sequence continues at coordinate 10,478,530 of OZ024785.1, forward strand.
CAATCTGCAGTAGAAGTGAGCAGCAGATCCATGGAACATGCAGGCAAGTAGCAGGCAAGCAGGAGATCATAGCAACAGAGCTATGGAAGCACAGGTAATAAGTAGGCTAGCGGTAGCTATCCAGCAGCTGTACAAGCTGTTGTACAAAACAATGCTCACGAGTAGCTGGGCGTGGCTGTAACTGCTCTGGTTCTGGCTCACCTGTCGAGCAGCTATTGAACTCAAAGAGACAAGATGCTTTCACTAGCTAGTTTCACTGCTGCCTATGGAGTTGTGCGAGCTGTACTATCACAGATCAAGCCTTCAAGTTGCACTGTAGCCATCTGTAGACAGTTTTGTCTTTGAAGGAGGCCTGTGTGTTTGCAATGGCCAACCAAATCACGCCGTTACTCAACAACAAAGTTGCCCACGTAGCTCCGCCCACCTCAGCATAAATTAATATGAAAGTTACGGAATTAGCCCCTCTCCAATTGTTGGCGTACAAACACGACTGCTTAGCCTACCATGCTTGAACTTGATATGCAGATTCTACAAAGGTAGGAGCATATACCTGTCAAGCTCGGAAATTTGCTCTCTTTACAAGACTAAAAATATCCATCATAGAAGCGGAAATATTACGGAATTACCCCCGTTTACCTTAGTTGTAAAGTTGTGATACACTGCCGTAGATCAGGAAATTTCGTCTATAAATTTTTGTTTGTTAAGTTAATTTTTGTTGCTAACTACAAATAATAATAAAATGTGCATTGCATGTTAAGATTGAAAATTTCCTGATATAAATTGCGGTAAAATGCAACAGTACTACAAGTTTTCACTGTAAAAATAATTAATATTCATAAATTGCTTTTCTAGTGTGTCACAACCCATGCTCTGGACGGGGTCACTGTGATCAACGCACTAAACGATGTGTTTGCAGTACATTCTGGCTAGAAGATCCCTTCACTGCTTACTTTGGTCGTCATCGCAGTAACTGTGGTCAGTCAATGATAGTCACTCGTACCCCCTCTACCTGTGTATATGGTCACTAATGAACCATACTAACCCCTGATCAGAGGTGTCACACTCTTATTTGCTAAGGATGTTTAATACATACATGGTTATTGTTTTTACTAACCTTATTGGGGCAAGCCTGAATAAGCCCCACATTGATGATGACAATAATGTCTCACTTTGTATCTATCTGTCACATGGTGCATTGAAATTGTTCCCAAGAATTAGAACATGCCTATTTAATCACATAATAGAGCACATGATCAATAATATAACTGGTAACACCCATTGCTGCACATTTGAGCGTGAATGAAGTCAAAGCTCTTGATATTATGAAAACTGACCTCTGTGTTGATGTTTCAGAGACGTTTCAGCTTGGCTCTACTCCGTGCATGAGGCAATCAGGCAACCATACGTTCATGAGAAGATTGTGTATATAGTGACTAGAGAACGTTAAATAGTTAAGAACGTTGAAGCTTGCTGTTGCATGTGTATGTTGTTAGTTTATGTTGAAAGTTGCTTGCTGTTGGCACTGGTGTTCAGAAATCAGCTCAGTATTCTTTGGTTATTATTATGCCTCGGTAGGCAGAGCCACAATGCCTGTGTGCAATGCGAACTCAGCAACCGCTCGCTAAGCTCTGAAACTTGCAATACAGGTAAATCTGAGTAGTTTATGAAACCAAATTTGGCAGAAAGACTTTGTTGTCGAGTTATGCGTGATTTGCTCACCTAAATAGCTGTTGTGAGCCCTCAGGCCTTCTTCATAGACAAAACTGTTTACAAATGGCTACAATACAAATCGAAGGGTTGATCTGTGATAGTACAATACAGTTTGCACAACTCCATAGGAGTTAACCCTTTAATTACTAAATTATCCAGCTGAAATTTTAACCTCGTAAATGCTGACCACTTCTCTCGTGAATATCTCGTGTGTCTTTTGTGCTGCTGGTCTCAAATTTGCGTCCTTTTACCCCAGTGAGTAGCCGCAATTACCCACACTCAAGTCGGTCAATATGCCCCTCCCACTTCGAAAGTGAAGCCAATAAAGTGCAGCGACCTCGTCAAATTTTGCTCAAAGTTAGTACTTTGGGGCTGGCTACTGAAAAGTACACACAAATAGCAGTGGTTTTGGTGAGTGCAAATGTAGCCCAGATCATAGACAATGCACAAAAATGTGTTTGCGAGCACCCTGAAGCCATAAAATGTCGTGAAATTTGCACTGGAGCCATAAAAAATGCCGTCGCCATAACGTTTAGTGCAGGGGGTGCGCCGAAAACCGGTCAATTTTTTGCGGTTATTTGTATTCTTCAATTTGGCTTAATTTTGGGATATTTTAATACTTTTTGATAAAGTTATGGTGTCTGAAGTATGTATGTCTCCAAATGGTGACAATAGGGGTTAAAGGGTTAAACAGTGAAACACTGAAGCCTCTTCAGTCTCGACTAGTGTGTCTGAGTGAGCAGGAAGAGTTACGGTCACACCTGGCTACACGTGAGTATATTTTCATACAGCAGCTTGTACAGCTGCTGGATAGCTGCCACTCATGAACCTGCAGCTGCTGTTTGCTTGCTTCCAGTTCTGTTGCCATGATCTGCTTGCTGCTCGCATGCATGTTCCTTGGATCTGCTACTGCAGCTTGCATACTTCATAGTACTGCTTTGATGCTTCCATCCTACATGCACACCTGCTGCATGCTGACATACATGCTACTCTTTTACAATTAGTGCTTTATTCTATTAGAGTTACTATAGTAGTATTCTGTGATATTTATAACTAGATCTTGTGTCTTATGTAACTTTTGTTGTACCAATTCATGGCAGACTGGAGTTTGTTCTATCTGGTACTGGTTGTAGCTGGGGCTATTATGTTACAGGTATTGGCAGTATGGCTGTGCTGTTGTTGCTGTATAAAAAGGTATTTGCTAGCTGTGCTTACATGTGTGTAGATTATTATGTTTCTTTCTTGCTCCTAATAGACGTAAATCAGCTCGCAGAAAACGCTTTAAGTATGCCATACTAAATCATAATTGTGATAATGGACACATGCTAGCCAAAAGTAAGTTAGAACTTAAGTTGATGTGTTTGTGTGTACGATTATTGTAGAAAAATGCTTTAATCTGTCCTGTTTTAGCTAGCTCGGTTGCTCTAAAAATTCTTGGTAAAATACAAAACAGGTTAGTATTCCAAGGTTGCTTGCGGCAAAGTTCCACTGAATTTACTCAGGAGAGCATGAACAGAAGGAGTGTGCAACTTTAGTGCCATCATAATAATAATAAATAATTATTATTGATGACGCATTTCCGCTATTACGAATAAGATTGTGTCCAGGGATGGGTCAAGCATTTTAGTGCTTGTGCTTAAAAGTGCTTAAAGCACTAATTTTCAAGTGCTTGACAGTGCTTTCAAGCATTTTGATCAGTTAAAGCATTTGTGCTTGTGCTTGCACTTAAGCACAGGTTTTGTAATGTGCTTATTAAGCACTTTTCAAGCATTAAGCACTTTTTTCTGAAGTCATCAAAACATCAAATCTTTCACCTAAACACGAAGACACATTTCCAACACTTTCAACAATTGCCTGTTCTCACTTTGGGGTTCCAGCTTCATCAGCCCCAGTTGAGCGATTGTTCGCCTATGCTATGCTGGCCAAATGTTTAGGCATGATTATTGTAGGCTTGGTGACAAAATTTTCGAAAATTAACGCTTAAGCACATTTTTTGCAAGTGCTTGAAAAAATGCTTAACTCTTTAGGGACTGAATTATTTTGACGAAAATTCGACTTGCTCTAAACCGACAGTTTGTCTTGCATTTTCTACAACATACAGTACGTTAGCTGTTCCAAACTAGCACTGTGGTTTCCTGGTATGTCAAAGTTTACGACCATGTACTAAACTTTGAGTTGGCCACTCCCACTTCGGAACTGAAGCCACGTAAGTGCTGCGACCTCGTCATTTTTCAGCCAATTTTGGTATTCGTTTAGCCCTTGTGACTGATACAAAAACCTGGTGGTGTCCAGGTGAGCAAACTGCATACAGTGTTCCACACGAAGAGGAGCAAAAATCTTATTTTTTACATTTTGTTTCATATCTCAGGAACCAAGTGTCCTATGATCATGTTGCAGGTACCATTATGATCCTCTATCCTTACTGAACACCCTGGTTCATATGGCTTTGCGTCACGTGACGTGGGCGTGTCACAATATGGCGGCGTATCACACACACTAGAATGACAGTTTTAGGTTAAGATTTCCAGAACTACTGCTAGTTAAGATTTCTTAAAGGTGCCTTACAACTATCACCTAGGGCTCTAACCTTTGGGCAAGTGTCCAGCTTGAACTAGCATTAGTTCGGCAACGGGAACCAAAAGATGGATTTCGCTACAAGCCAAAACTTTAGGTACGGGAAATCCGATTCCGTGGGAGTTAAACTCCAATACTGCGAGACTGCACAGCCAATACATTCATCCACACTTTGCCACACACTACGCGTCCCTAGAAATGTTCACAGCGACAAACGAGAGTCTTTTCTGCACGAGTGCTGTTTTCTTGCCGCCATCTTGCGATTTTAATGGATTTTTGTGATGTCACGCATAATAATTGTTGGCTGTGTAAAACGTCATAACTATTGAAAATACATTGAATCAATGTAATAGTTATGATGCAACACATGCTCATAACCAACGTGTGACATCACAAAATCCATTAAAATCGCAAGATGGCGGCAAGAAAACAGCACTCGTGCAGAAAAGAGTCTCGTTTGTCGCTGTGAACATTTCTAGGGACGCGTAGTGTGCAGCAAAGTGTGGATGAATGTATTGGCTGTGCAGTCTCGAAGTATTGGAGCTTAACTCCCACGGAATCGGATTTCCCGTACCTAAAGTTTTGGCTTGTAGCGAAATCCATCTTTTGGTTCCCGTTGCCGAACTAATGCTAGTTCAAGCTGGACACTTGCCCAAAGGTTAGAGTCCTAGGTGATAGTTGTAAGGCAGCTTTAAGAAATCTTAACTAGCAGTAGTTCTGGAAATCCTAACCTAAAACTGTCATTCTAGTGGGTATGATACGCCGCCATATTGTGATACGCCCACGTCACGTGACGCGAAGCCATATGAACCAGGGTGTTCAGTAAGGATAGAGGATCATAATGGTACCTGCAACATGATCACAGGACAATTGGTTCCAGAGATATGAACCAAAATGTAAAAAAAAGATTTTTGCTCCTCTTCGTGTGCAACACTGTAGTTTAGACCATATTCCATGCCCAAGTATGCATTTCTGGGCATCCTGAAGCCTTAAAAATGCCAAAAGTGGCGAGGGGCTCTGCCCCTTCGAACCCCGGGTTAACAGGGGGACACCCCTTTAAAATCCCCCCGTGCTGTACGTTTTAGTGGGGAGGGCGCGCCGAAAAACAGGTGGTTTTTTCAGGTAAAGTCATCTTTTGCAAATAAACTTGATTTGACCTTTCTAGAGCACTTTTTGCACTTTTTATGACGTCTAGAGTAGGTGGAGTCAATTATGGCGGCTAAAGCCGCTATAGGCCTTAAAGGGTTAATGCTTCAAGCAGTTTTAAAAGTGCTTGTGCTTTTGCTTCAAGCACTCAAGTCAGTGATTGAACCCATCCCTGATTGTGTCTATTGACACCAATTTGTTGGTGTAAATAACTTCCACCAAAATGCTATTGACACCAACCTAAACCATTGGTGTCAACTATAATGGCTTGTTTGTAGCATTGACTGGTGACGACGACAATGACGTTCGTCAAATCATAGAGACAATGTACGGATATATACGGGTATTGTATCAGTATATTGTCGGTTGTATTTATGAATTGACGCAAGTCATTTTATACGTCATAGATAAGGCAAAGACGACCAGAAGCGGCGAGTGCTGCTGCTATCAGGTCGCCGTATTCGAGTACAGTGTAAGCTACTATCATGATTGAAACGCTGAGGATAGTAAAGGCATGTGGCTACCTGGTTGCAAGCGCTCTTTTCTTAACTCTTGCGCGTTTTTGAGTCTAAAAACTTCTCACCTTTAGAATTTGGATAATTTTGGCCTTGTTTAGGACCGTACTGACAAGCTTGGAGCACTAAAATAGACATGCATAGTCGCCACTTAGCAGCAACGCAACGGCTCTTAATTAAAATTTTTGGTCTTTCAAACAACTATGCATTTTTCAATGGTGTATAGTGTAACATTGTATCATAAAATATTTTCTACTGTAGTGTTATCTCATCTTTTTGTGTCTATAGGTGCTAATGGGTACAGCAAAACAAGTTTAATGGTATCAGAAACTGATACTGAAGAAGAAGTGTTATTTGACTCGCACAAAAGAAATGAGCTTCCCAAGATAACTCCAATAGAACAGTAGCCATTACCAATGAACCTCAATGATCATGACTGATTTCAACATGTCCTCTAAACTATACATGTCCACTCTTTTGAACAGTTATATCAATGAGCATAGCGTCAATTGTGCAACTTTCGTTAGTGAGAATCTCTGATTCTATTGCAAGTTAAATGCATTCATATGAACAGCGATCAATGCAGTTAGTTTCACAAATAATATACATCTAGATAACAAAAATCATTGTATCATAGCAGGCCTTTAGATCAAAGGCACCGCTCACAGTTTATAGAGCATCTTTCCCTGGAGATCATGTGACTCCAGGGCAATATGCAAAAAAGCCATGTGATTTCCTGTCTAATATGAACAGATTTCACAAAACCCTCGGTGTGTTGCACATTGTAGAGTTAGCTCCTTAGTTATGGTTTGCAGAAGGACTTTTGCAACTGAAGCCAACCTGCAAACTGCACTGCTAACCAGAAGACAGCAAAGTACTGACCACAAGGACAAGGTGTGTCAAGTGGGTGTGACCGTGAACACTGTACGTATATAAGTAGCCATTCCTCTGGCTTTGATAGGCTTTTTCTTGAGATGTCTACGCATCCTCAGAGCTGTCCTGCAGTTTAGATGAAATCTACGAGTACATAGGTAGTCAACTATGGGCGCTTTTGGGGTTGGTAGAAGAGTACTTTTTTCAAGAAAGTCCCCTAATATTATGGGTCTTTTTTATGTAAAAAGTCCCCTAATATTATGGGTCTTTTTTATGTACAAAAGATCCCTAATATTATGGGTCTTTTTTATGTACTCTGGTCCCTTAATATTATGGGGCTTTTTTATGTACAGAGCCTCTCTTATATGGAGCCTTTTTATGTACAATTAGTCTCTATTCATTACAGTTTCACCCCATGCTCCACCCACATACATAAAAAGGACCCATAATAAGATCAACCAGATAACACTATCCATGGGACAATTTTATGTACAATAATTACTCACCATATGTTAAGGGTTCACCCCATGCTCCATCCACATACATAAAAAGGACCCATATTAAGATCTACTAGGTAACACTACCATGAGACAATTTTATGTACGATGCATATACTTCACTGCAAAGATCACAGTTCTAACATAATATTATAAATCCATCTGACGTTGTCGTGGTACATGCATGCAATTGAATAATTTCAATGACAATTAACTCATGGTAAAGTATTGGCGAATTACAATGTTGAGTGATAATAACAGCCAAAATGCTATGTTGATGTCTGTTGAGCTATCAGTTATAATTGTGACAGCAAGTGTTATTATGAATGGTCTTTATCCATACGCGTAGTGGGATACAAGTAAGTGATATGAAGAGATTACATATATTCTTTATCCGTAGATGAATCTACCCAGCAAGTGATATGATGTGATTACAATAGCTGATAGTCTTCATCCGTAGATGGATCTATATTGCTCTGTCCCATCCTCTACTTTGTGATCCACTCTTGCTGAAATTTTAACCTCATAAATGCTGACCACTTCTCTCGTGAATATCTCGTGTGTCTTTTGTGCTACTGGTCTCAAATTTGCGTCCTTTTACGCCAGTGAGTAGCCGCAATTGCCCACGCTCAAGTCAGTCGATATGCCCCTCCCACTTCGAAAGTGAAGCCGATAAAGTGCATCGGCCTCGTCAAATTTTGCTCAAAGTTAGTACTTTGGGGCTGGATGCTGAAAAGTACACACAAATAGCAGTGGTTTTGGTGAGTGCAAAGTGTAGCCCAGATCATGGAGAATGTACAAAAATGTGTTTCCGAGCACCCTGAAGCCATAAAATGTCCAAATTTTATTGGCAGCCATTTTGTTTTCTCTAAAATGTTGTGAAATTTGTACTGAAGCCATAGAAATGCCGAAGCCAATACGTTTAGCACAGGGGGCGCGCCGAAAACCGGTCAATTTTTTGCGGTTATTTGTATTCTTCAATTTAGCTTAATTTCGGATTATTTTAACACTTTTTGATAAAGTTATGGTGTCTGAAGTATGTATGTTGCCAAAAGGCAACAATAGGAGTTAAAGGGTTAATGGTCAATAATGATGTTAATTGTACATGTACCTTTTGTCTGTTTTGTTCGTCTCTGCCTTGTGGTACCTATTTAGAATTATATCACTGATTTATACCTCGATGATTGTCTAGCTGTGATCTTTATTCTCTTTGGTTACAAAGTCCTCATTGTCTAGATCTGTTGATGCACAAAGCTTCTTTCTGTAAAAGCATCTATAATTACATGACAAATAAATGCTCAAAGTCATCTTCTTATCCTGTCGGCAAGTCAAATCCAAACACGGCTCAAAAGTTTTAGACTTGTTTGACTTGTGAATTGAGCACTTGTTAAATGAGTTGCGGCCTCACCCATTTATGTTTAAGTATACATGCAATCAGTGCTGATTATGGTATTATTTGTTCTACATACAGAAATCCTGTTTTTACAGACTGCAGATTCTAATAACTTACTGAAAATCTGCCCTCTATCCGCAGTACATGCATTTATCATGCAACTATAATAAATTCGCTCAACTTTATACAAAAGTGGTAGATGGACTTAATCAAAACAGTCATTCATGACCCTCACTGCCAACAAGCAGGCATATCCCTTGCCTGTTGAGATACTGGTTGGCTGCCTGCTGGCTGGAGCTCTGATACAGTTTGGACTTTGAGAGAGTTAGGTCAGTGTCAGGTTACTCGTCTGCATGCAGTGCATGGACTCTCTTCCAGTCTCTCCCTGTAGGCTGTTAATTCTATTGTGATTGTGTTTTATAGTGTTCTAATTAATTTTTATTAAGTTGATCATTATAGCTTATATCCTAATTTATATCTTATCCATCATGTATTCAGTCACGTATTATCACGTATTTTATTTAATTCAGTCATGTATTTTATTTTATTTTTTTACCATTATTTTAATTTTTTTTTCAATAATACACAAGGAACCACATACCTAAAAAAATATATAATAATAAAATAATGGTAAAATAATGGCAAAAAAATTAAATAAAAACATTGTTCCCATTGTTTATATGCGTCATGGGAACAATGTTTTTTATTTAATTTTATATTTAACCCCATTATTTTATTATTATTATATTTTTAATGTATGTGGTTCCTTGTGTATTATTGAAAAAAATATATAATAGTAATAAAATAATGAAAACATATAATAGTAAAAAAATTAAATAAAAAACATTGTTCCCATGACGCCTGGGAACAATGATTTTTATATAATTTTTTTTACTTAATTTTTTTTACCATTATTTCATTATTATTATATATTTTTTTCAATAATACACAAGGAACCACATACATTAAAAATATAATAATAAAATAATGGTAAAAAAAATAAATAAATAAATTATATAAAAATCATTGTTCCCAGGCGTCATGGGAACAATGTTTTTTATTTAACCATTATTTTATTACTATTATATTTTTTATGTATGTGGTTCCTTGTGTATTAGAGAGGTTAAGATCCACGTTACGGTGAACGCTAAACGTTAAAAATTTTAAAATGTGACGTCACGCGTTAACGGTGAAAATGGGCGGTACAATTGATTAAAATAAACGTAGCATACGGTCGCTGCTTGTCGCGCAGGCTAAGGAACAACTGCTGGCTGCTGAGTGTCGCTGCCTGGACTATGGAGAGAGCAAAGAGGTAGACTAAACGTAGCTGCAGGTTACGTAGTTGTAATATTCATGATTTATCGACTATAGGCGAGAGCTAACAGAGCTACTGCACTCGAGCATGATGCAGTACTTAAACGCTGACAGCTCGGACTCGTCTAGCGCCGCGGACGAAGAGGAGCTGGTTTATTCGACTTTATCTGAACTAAGCGAGATGGTGCCACTGGTTCAGCTTGGCCCTCGCTTAAATTTAGAAGATTTGACTACTGTTGATTGCGAACAGCTGTTCAGGTGAGCCGGCAGACAGCCGAGTTGAGCTAGGATGGTTGCATTAGTTAAACCGTGCGGTGTCTGCTTTGTTATATTAGATTTTCAAAGGAAGATATGCTAAGGTTATCAGCAGCACTTGCCATCCCTGCTAAGTATACTTGTGCTAGTGGAACGACAGCAACGGGCATGGAAGCGCTGATGATTGTACTGAGGAGACTCGCCTACCCTAACAGGCTCTGTGAGCTAACTAAACTGTTTGGTCGTTCTTCTCCTGAGCTCAGTACTATCTTCAATGAAGTAAGAGCTATTTTATAAAAATAAAATTTTAACATAATAAACACTAATTTTCTGTTGTCTATAGGCCTTAAGTCATATTTATCGGAGGTTTGCTCACCTTCTTACCAGTTTTGACTTAGTATGGCTAGACAAAGATGCATTTGCAAATGCCATTCAAGCAAAGGGTGCACCGCTTCAAAACTATTTTGGGTTTATTGATGGGACGGTGAGGCAAATAGCTCGGCCAACTGTCAACCAGCGGCTAATGTTTAGTGGGCATAAACGAGTCCATTGTCTCAAATTTCAGGTAATTCCATGCACGGTATACATTCATTGTCATCATAAATATCCTTTCATGCAGGCAGTCACAACTCCCAACGGTCTAATCGCACACCTTTATGGTCCAGTTGAAGGGCGGCGCCATGATGCTTATATGCTTGCAGAGAGTGGTCTCAATAGACTACTTTGTCCGCTGACAACACCCAATGGTCAACCATACGTATTGTATGGAGACCCAGCTTATGGAATCAACGCAAACATTCTTTCACCATTCCGTGGGCAACAGCTTACACAAGCTGAGCATAAATTCAATAGGCTGATGAGTGGAGTCCGAGTTTCGGTGGAGTGGAGCTTTGGAAAGATTGCGCAATTGTTTGCGTTCTTGGATTTCAAGAAAAACCAAAAAATTCTTCTCCAACCAGTAGGAAAATATTATATCGTTGGAGTCCTATTTGCTAACTGCCACACCTACCTGTATGGCTCACTAACAAGTCAATTCTTCAATGTACAGCCACCAGAATTAGAAGTATATCTCAACAATTGACAGTCCTAGCTTGTAATGCAATGCAAACTATACAAGATGTTTATACATGTAAAGTACAAGCAGTTTACATAATCACATGTACATGTAGCTACATGTATATCAAGTCGTTTCACACTTTAGTGTACTGCATTGTCTTTAATCTAATTTACTTCTTAGTAGCTCAATCAAAGCTTTTTTCTCTTCAGCCTCTAACTGCATCCTCATCCTTCTCTCCTCTACTTCAAATTCCCACTTCTTCACCAGCTCTACCTCCATCTTCCGCACGTCAATCTCCCTTTCCTTCAGTGCCATCATCTTGTCAAGTTTTTCACGAAAAAGATCAGCAGTCGCTGATAGCGACAGTCTCGTAGATGATGTCACTGCATACATTTAGCCAAATTAATGGGAATAACAAAAACTTCAAGCATACCACATACCTCGCCTTTTCCTCATTGGTGACCCTTCATCATCGCTTTCACTGCCTCTTTTTTCTTTGATAAAAAGTATAACTTTTTAATAATAATTATTGCAATGATATGTATCTCACCTGATAGGATCTCATTGCTGCATCACGCATTTCCTCTCCTCTCTGTTTGTCGTTTTCACTCTTTAGCATGGCAGCTCTATTTTCTTCTTCTTTCTTCTCTAAAAAGTCTTCTCTGTAAGAAGAGATGTCTTCTATTAGTTGATGGAGCTCACTGTACTCCTCCTCTGTCCCTGACCTGCTCAACACAAAGGCTAAGCAGTAAACATGGTACTGGATTTATAATTTTAAATGAAATAACATGCCTTTTCTAGGACCGCTTGTCTTCTTCCTTGTACTTTTTAATCAGAAGCAGCATCCTGTCTTTGCACCCCCTGGCTTTTGGAAGTGCCTGCTCGGCAGTCTCGGCCTGCTCGGCGCCGAGACTGGTTGCCACGTTCTCCCAGTCAGAAGTCTTTTGTGGACGCGTATTGAATACTGCTAGACATAAAGCTATGTCTAGCTTCACGCTCCACCGGAATCCTAGCATGGTCGAGTTGGCGGCAGAGACAGTATCGCGGCAGCTGTACTGAGCGGCGTGAGCGCTAGCCAGTATGGTCGACCTGTCAGTGTCACACTGTCATAGCTTGCTTATAAACCCTCTACACATCAAGAACTTACTTAATGAAATGTCTGTTTTAACACGGGTTTCACGAGCTCGCCCACGCTGCTTGCACTGACGGTGGATTGCCGTGAAAAACGTTGAAATTCACCGTGAAAAAGACAATAAATAAGGGGCGTGGTCATAAACGTGACGTCACAATAATTCAACGTTCACCGTAACGTGGATCTTAACCTCTCTAATATTGAAAAAATAAATAATAATAAAAGAATGGTAAAAAAATATATTAAAAAATTAAATTTAAAACATTGTTCGCATGATGCCTGGTAACAATGTTTTTTATTTAACTTTTTAATTTAATTTTTTTACCATTATTTTATTATTATATTTTTTATGTATGTGGTTCCTTCTGTATTATTGAAAAAAACATAATATTAATAAAATAAAGGTAAAAAAATTAAATAAAAAATAATATAAAAATCATTGTTCCCAGGCGTCATGGGAACAATGTTTTTATTTAATTTTTTTAATTTAATTTTTTTTACCATTAATTTATAAGTTTGTTTATGTATGTGGTTCCTTGTGTATTATTGAAAAAAATATAATAATAATAAAATAATGGTAAAAGAATTAAATAAAAAAATTAAAAAAAAAATTGTTCGCATGACGCCTGGTAACAACGTTTTTTATATAATTTTTTTATCTAATTTTGTTTATCATTATTTTATTATTATTATATATTTTTTCAATAATACACAAGGAACCACATACATAAAAAATATATTAATAATAAAATAATGGTAAAAAAAAATAAATAAAAAATTAAATAAAAAACATTGTTCCCATGACGCCTGGGAACAATGATTTTTATAACAATTTTTTATTTAATTTTTATATTTAATTTTTTATCATTATTTTATTATTATTATATTTTTTATGTATGTGGTTCCTTGTGTATTATTGAAAAAAATAGTAATAAAATATTGGTAAAGAAAATTAAATAAAAAAACTAAATAAAAACATTGTTCTCATGACGCCTGGGAACAATGATTTTTATATAATTTTTTTATTTAATTTTTTTTTCCATTATTATATGTGACCCGATTTTGGAAAACCCGGAATGTCGCGCAAATTTCGAAATTTGAGTTATTGGTACCTGGCAATAGCCCTGTCTTCGCTGGTCATGGTAACGTTTGAAGCGCCGAGATCGTGCATTCCGTCGCTAAGATATAAGCTAAAACGCGCGCTGTTTTAGCAAAACATTGTTGCAAGATAATCGCGTGTAAACTTGTAAATAATTTATGCGTGGGCGTGTCCGCATTCTTCCGTGCACGAGCACATGGCGCTAATGGTTTCCCGGTTGAACTAGCTCACTTCTCTTTCTCTTGCTAACAAGGCCTGTTACGTCTCTTCTGAGTGTTGAGAAGCCTTTCTTGAGTGTTGAGAAGTTGTTCTTACCTGGTTTTAGCTATGGAGAAGGCCTGGATAACTAAACTGATGTGTGTGAGCCATGCTGGTAAGTACAATCTGTCTGATAAGTGTATTCTATCGACTATAATGTTAGATTTCTTTAACACAGCATTGTTTTTAAGCCTTCTACTTTGTATTTGACTAATCATGATGTTAAAGTGAGCAAGAAGTATTGGAAATCATTTCGTGATGAGCAGTAATTAGAACAGTTCCATTGATGTGTGACCAATCGCTTGATGCTGTCTCTCTCTCATGTGTTTATCAATCTGTAACAAGGAATAGGAATGGATATCAAAGCTAGGTACCACACACTATCACACACACACACACTATCACACACACACGCATTATCACACACAAACACACAACTATCACAACAATCTTCACACACACATACGTTTCACAACTTACCTATTGCTTGCTTGAGTGAGATTGAGTACTGATGCGCTTGTTAGTACGGTTTTCTATGAAGATCTTTCCCATTAGTAGTTCTTTCTCTTCTCTGTTCATCTCATGACAATGTCCTCTCATCTCTCTATAGTACTCTGGAACTAGGACCATGAAGTCTTCCTAGGACCAAGCTCACACTTGCCGCCTTCTCTGTAGTACCGGCCGGAAGCAAACTGCACGATAATTATACCCTCTGTTCCCTCACTAGATCTGGGTACAGCAGCAAGATTGGTTGTCACCAGAAGGAGCTGGATAGCTAGCAGTAGCAGTGTGTGTATTAAATTGAAGCCTTATCTTGTGAAGAGCCACTATAATCGCTTTCTAAACATAGCAGTTGTGATAGCAATACATTATTCATGTGCTGATACTGTCATTCATCACATACCAGAGGAATTCTTCGGACAAATCACAAGAGCAGTCATCAGAGAAGCCCTGGAGGCTATCTGCAGTTGCTTCATCAAAGCAATCTTGAGCTAGAGCGTTGAACGTGGAGGCAACTCGTCCTTCTTTGTGCAGCAGTGTTCGCGCGCGTCAAATAATTGCCATAGCAACGCAATTATTAGCTCCGTATCACGTATTATGGCTGAATTCAGTTACCTACAAACAAACGCTCGTAACTTTGCAACCATAGTGCTCAGAAGATTGGCGCTAGTACCAAACTGTAGCTAAAGGATAGCGCTTTATAGCTAGCACAAAAAACCGAGATCGCGTATGCGATCATACTCTACCTAAAGTTGCTTATAACTCAAAACGAATATCTGCGCGACATTCCGGGTTTTCAAAAATCGGGTCACATATTATTATATATTTTTTTCAATAATACACAGAGAACCACATACAAAATATAATAATAATAAAAGAATTGTAAAAAAAGTAAATAAAAAAATTAAATAAAAAACATTGTTCGGATGACGCCTGGTAACAATGTTTTTTATTTAATTTTTTATTTAAATTTTTTTACAATTATTTTATTATTATTATATATTTTTTGTATGTGGTTCCTTGTGTATTATTGAAAAAATATTATAATAATAATAAAATAAGGGTAAAAAAATTAAATAAAATATTATATAAAAATCATTGTTCCCAGATGCCATGGGAACCATGGGAACCACATGCATAAAAATATAATAGAAATAAAATGGTAAAAAAATTAAATGAAAAATTATATAAAAATCATTGTTCCCAGATGCCATGGGAACAATGTTTTCTATTTAATTAATTTATTTTTTTACCATTATTTTATTACTATTATATTTTTTATGCATGTGGTTCCTTGTGTATTATTGAAAATAAATATAATAATAATAAGATAATGGTAAAAAAATTAAATAAAAAATTAACTAAAAAACACTGTTCCCATGACCCCTGGGAAGAATGATTTTTATATAATTTTTTATTTAATTTTTTTTACCCTTATTTTATTATTATTATAATATTTTTTCAATAATACACAAGGAACCACATACAAAAAATATATAATAAAATAATGGTAAAAAAAATTAAATAAAAAAATTAAAACAAAAGAATTGTTACCAGGCGTCATGCAAACAATGTTTTTTATTTAATTTTTTATTTAATGTTTTAACCATTATTATATTATTATTATATATTTTTTCAATAATACACAAGGAACCACATACATAAAAAATATAATAGTAATAAAATAATGGTAAAAAAAATTAAATAAAAAATTATATTAAAATGATAGTTCCCAGGCGTCATGGGAACAATGTTTTTTGTTTAATTTTTTTATTTAATTTTTTTACCATTATTTTATTATTATCATATATTTTTTCAATAATACGCAAGGAACCGCATACATAAAAAATATATAATAGTAATAAAATAATGGTAAAAAAATTAAATAAAAAAATTGAACGAAAAACATTGTTCTCATCACGCCTGGGAACAATCTTTTTTATATAATTTTTTGTTTAATTTTTTTACCATTATTTTACTATTATTTTATATTTTTTTCAATAATACACAAGGAACCACATACATAAAAAATATAGTAATAATAAAATAATGGTAAAAAATTATATAAAAAATTGTATAAAAAAGCATTGTTACCAGGCGTCATGCGAACAATGTTTTTTATTTAATTTTTTTATTTAATTTTTTACCATTATTTTATTATTGTTATTGTTTTTTTTCAAAAAATAAAATAATAAAACATTGTTACCACGCGTCATGCGAACAATGTTTTTTATTCAATTTTTTTATTTAATTTTTTTACCATTATTTTATTATTATTATATCTTTTAAGTAAGTGGTTCATTGTGCATTATTGAAAAAAATATATAATAATAATAAAATAATGGTAAAAAAATTAAATAAAAAATAATATAGAAAACATTGTTCGCATGACGCCTGGTAACAATGTTTTTTATTTATTTCATTTTTTTTAACATTATTTTATTTTTATTTTATTTTTATGTATGTGGTTCCTCGTGTATTATTGAAAAAAAATATATAATAGTAATAAAATACTGGTAAAAAAAATTAAATAATAAAATTAAATAAAAAATATTGTTCGCATGACGCCTGGTAACAATGTTTTTTATTTTTTTTTTTTAACATTATTTTATTATTACATTTTTTATGTATGTGGTTGGTTCCTTGTGTATTATTGAAAAAAATATATAACAATAAAATAATGGTAAAAAAATTAAATAAAAAAATTAAATAAAAAGCATTGTTACCAGGCGTCATGCGAATGTTTTATATTTAATTTTTTATTTAATTTTTTTACCATTATTTTTTCATTATTATATATTTTTTCAATAATACACCAGGGACCAACTACATAAAAAGATAATAGTAATAAAATAATGGGGAAAAAATAAATAAAAAAAATAAAAAAATATTGTTCCCATGACGCCTGGGAACAATGATTTTTATATAATTTTTTAATTTAATTTTTTTACCAATATTTTATTATCATTATATATTTTTTGAATTATACACAAGGAACCACATACATAAAAAATATAATAATAATAAAATAATTGTAAAAAAAATTAAATTAAAGACATTGTTCGCATGACGCCTGGTAACAATGTTTTCTATTTAATTTTTTTATTTAATTTTTTAACATTATTTCATTAGTATTATATTTTTTATATATGTGGTTCCTTGTGTATTATTGAAAAAAATATATAATAATAATAAAATTATGGTAAAAAAATTAAATAAAAAAATTAAATAAAAAACATTATTACCAGGCGTCATGCGAACAATGTTTTTTATTTAATTTTTTTATTTAATTTTTTTTTACCATTATTTTATTATGACATTTTTTTCAATAAATCACAAAGAACCACATACATAAAAAATATAATAGTAATAAAATAATATAAAAAAAATTAAATAAAAAATTTAAATAAGAATCATTGTTCCCATGACGCCTTGGAACAACAATTTTTATATAATTTTTTATTAATTTTTTTGCCATTAACTTATTATTATTACATATTTTTTTCAATGATACACAAGGAACCACATACATATGACTAGCGAGCGCGAAGAACAGGTAGCCAGAGCTTTGCGCTACATTGGCGAAGAGAACTACAGTTTGTTCGGAGGGAACGATCATCAGTCTCTTATGACGCTAATAGAAGAATTCTTTTGCGAGGATGACCCGCAGGAAATGATCTCTGGTAAGTCCCGGCTTGTGGTTTTGATTACCACTATTCACAGTCTCCACGGTAGATGAGGAAACAGAAGCTGATTTTGTCCAAGAAACAGAGCTAGGTAATGGCAGTAGGTAATAGCTATTAAACACAACATGAAACAAATTAATAAGAATGCAGAAGATCAGTATTCTCAAGATGAAGATGATGATATCCCATTGTTTCATGACTGCGACAGAGAGATACTTGGTAATGTTAAAGCATTATCAAACAGAGACATTATTTTCACCTTATAGCACGACAACCAGAGATTCCACTTGACACATCAACGGTAATCTAGTTGTGAAAAAAGTTTAATACAGTATTACTGGTCACAGGTGAACACATCTATAGCAACGCCAACTCACACCATTATACCATCTGATACCGACACACCAGCCCCACAACCAACTCATACCATCACACCAACTCACATTGTTACACCATCTGATACCGCTATGCCAGCCACACCAACTCACACTGTTACACTATCTGATACCGTCACGCCAGCCACACCGTCGACTCACACAATCACACCAATTCGCACATCGACACCAACTGACACGGCAATGGTAAACTCTGTCATAAAATTTAATGTAGCAATTTATGACACATGCACATTGTAGAATGAGTCCACAACACTTTACACACCATCACAGGACACATCACAGGTGAGTCTAATTGCAACACACTAAACAATGCATCAATGAAAATTCCACATTCCAACAGGAGAGTACAACACTAGGTTCACAGACACAAGTAAGTACCTAACAGAGAAGCAATCAGCAGTGTAATTGTTTAATCATGCAGACACCTACTCACACTAATGACAACCTAGACTACTTCCTTGAGAAAGGTTGTGGGTGCCAAAGAACAGGTCACAAGCCGTGTTCGTCACTTTTTTCAAAGAGCACTTTGAGAGAGTCAGGTTACACTGCAACGATCTGACCAGGAAGGAGCTAGACATGCTTGGTATTAGCTATTGTGTTGAAAGTACAATATTGCAATTGGTCATTTTAGACCCTCATACTAATGATGCTAAGCATAGGCACAAGGACAGAGAGAGGAGAAGGAGAGTGGTGAACTTTTTTCACCATGGGCACAAGGTCTGTGGTAACACATTCCGAATGCTACATGGCATGGGTAAGTATTCACAGTGGCAAAAAACTATTAAGCTTATGATACAACACAGGTAGAAAAAGGTTTAAAAACCTTAAACAATTCTTTGAAGCAAACGGAGTGGCAGAAAGAAAGCATGGAAATTCCCTTCGCTTACCTCACAACACTATCATACAACACAGTACAGCACGTTGTTAGATTTCGAACTAATTTTGCTGAAGACAATGCAATCCTCTTGCCTGGTGGTATACCAGGCTACAAGAGAGATGACCTACAGTTGTTGCCGTCAAACACAACTAAGAAAGTGAGTAACAAACAAAAAAATTGGTAACAAACATTTCATGTGTACATGTACACATGCTCTGTAGGCTGTCTGGGTACAGTACAAGTTGTCATGTGCCGAACAAACTGAACACCAGCCAGAAGCCTACTCTACCTTCACATCCATATGGCGACAGATAACACCGTATATCACCATCATGAAGCCCATGACCGACCTGTGTTGGGTGTCAAAAAAATAGCATTGCTATAATGAGAGCTGCAAATAGACCAGAAGCAGCAAAATCTGATGTAGGTCAAAATCTCTAATAAAGATTCATTATCATAGTTTGCTCACAGGTTGTTAAAGCAGCAGAAGAACACCTCACTCCTGTGCAACTAGAGCGCTCGCATTACAAACATCAATGTGACGAGTGCAAAAAATCTATTCGTGCTGCACATACAACAAACAACATCTACACACCGCCACCAGTGCTTCCATCAGAGTCTGATGGTGATACATCTACTTCACCAACAACACTGCACTTCTCATTCGACATGGCCCAGCAGGTAACACTATCTCACTAACATACAACCAAAAGACTAGGCTTGAATACAGGTACACTACCCTAGTGACCCACAGCAGCCAGGTCCAATGTACTTCCTAACCCCAAGGAAGTGTGCCATCTTTGGCATATGCTGTGAAGGGATTCCCCGGCAGGTAAAGATACACAAAGCCGCACAATAAACATTCAGTTGCTACAACAGGTAAACTACATCATTGATGAAGCAGCACAAACTGGCAAAGGAGCCAACACCATAGTCAGTTTGTTACACCACTACCTCGAAACATACACCAAGGGCATAGAACATCTTTAGCTACAAGCAGATAATTGCAGTGGCCAGAATAAGAATAGGTAACACACACTATACAACACTAATACAATTACAATTTTCTATGTGTAGGTACATGATGCAATACCTTGCCTGGAGAGTGCTAGTCGGTGTAGCGTAACGCAGGGTTCAACAGGTTCGAGCCAAATACTTAGTATGGATTATGACAGAGGGACCAGAAAAGAAGAGTGACCAAACTGTGCTACAGTATTCACAACTGTAGTAATGATAATCATCGCGCGTATAGGTAAACTTGTGACGTAGAAAATGTCCAACGCCGTCCTAGGGGGTATATTGACGGTTGCATACTCTTAGGTAATGAACTCTTGACAAGCCTCATATTATTAACAATGTAGAGTAGTATTGATACAATACAATACAGTAGAGAGTGAGGTCAACTCTCCACATCCCCCTTTGTTTGGAGAGCTCTCGTTCGTGATCTTGTAACAATGGGACTGCGCTTGAAGATAGGAGGAGTATCATGATTAGCAGGTGGCTCAATACAGTCAGCAGGTGGGTCAGCAAATCTCACTGTCTTCTTAGGTGGTGAGGATGAGGGGTTAGTAATGAGCTGGTGACGGTTGCGTCTGATGATACCACCAGAAGAAGTCTTAACCACATATGACCGAGGAGCATCTGCCGTATCAATGGTAATCCCAGGCTCTCTGTTGTGACCCGTTGGATCGTCCACTAAGACTGCTGAGTGGTTCGGTAGCTCAGGTAGCACGTTAGTACCATGTCGTCGATCGTAGTCCTGTTTGACTCGATCCTTGTAAATCTTGTCTGCTTCACGATACTGGTCAAGGTAGGTCCACTCAGGAATCAAGGCACTCTGGAGTTGTGGAAGGTTCGTGCTCAACTTCCTACCCAGCTCAGCAGGGCTTCTACCACACCACCTCAAAGGAGTAGAACGATAGATTAATAGTGACAGGAACAGATCATCTGACTTTCTCAGAAGATTTTTGATGGTCTGAACTGAAAGCTGGCAAAGACCACTTGTCCACTACCAGTTCCACAGTTCCACTTGTCCATTACCCTGAGGAAATCTTGGACTGCTTGTACGGTGCTTGAATCCATACGAAGTGGCGAATGCTTCCATCTCAGAGCAGTCAAATTGAGGTCCATTATCGCTCCTCAAACAGGAAGGAATGCCATGTCTGGCAAAAACAGCTTTCAGTGCGTTGATCACATTTGATGCAGTGGTGGATGTAAGCTTGATCAATTCTGGAAACTTGGAAAAATAATCAACCACGAGCAGATAGGTGACACCTCTCAGTTGGAATAAGTCCGCTCCTACTTCCTCCCAAGGATAGGCTGGTAGCTTTGAGGGAATGAGTGGTTCCTTTCTCTGGACAAGATGCTCTCTGCACTCTCGACACTCCTGGATTTTTCTTTTCAACTGTCCAGTCATGCCAGGCCACCACACTGACGCTTTAGCTCTCGACAGGCACTTTTGCACTCCCAGATGACCAGTAGGTGTTAAGTTGTCCAAATTCTTGTTTCCGAGAAGGGACACCAAGGGCTTGTGGTGTCTCCATTGTGAAATGTTTTGTGCCTTCTTTTCAATTTGAGCATAGCAACCCTCTGTTTCGGTAAAAGCTCTAGAGGCGTAAGCCACCGGTTTCCAAGCAGAATCTGATGTTTGGCGCTGCAGCAATACGGCTCCTAGCCCAAATGATGAGCTATCAGCAGAAACTTTGGTCTCGACCTGGGGACTATAGAGAGCAAGCACTGTGGGTCTAGAGAGCTCCTCTTTTACTTCTTGAAATGCTCTATCTTGATCTGAACCCCAACTCCATGAGTTCTTAGCACTTAGCAGATCACGTGGTGGCTTAAACCGGGTTGCACTGCCACTTGGAGCCGTGCCAGCCCGGCACCGGCTCTCCAAAATTGTCCGTGTAAACGCGACCAAAGCGGTGCCGTGCCGGGCCAGGGTATCTGTTCCGTGCCCATTTTGTCCCGACTTTTAAAGCGTGCTGGCTCGGCTCGGCACTGGCTCGGCACCAATTTTCTGGTAGTGTAAACGCAAAACAGCGCTGGAGCCGTGCCGTGTTGTGCTCGAGCATGCGAATTCTTGTATCAACAACAACGTGCGTGCACCATTGGAGTGCCAAAGCACGCGTGAATCACAAGATAGCAAGCTGGACGGAGGAAAGGATCTCTTCGATCTCCTACGATGCCCACGGTAGTCAGCAAGATAGCCTCGTGACCAGGCTCGTATTAGAGCCTGGTTCATACTGCACGCGCATGCGTCAAATTTTCCTGGAATGTCAGGAAACCGTGTTATTATTAGTAAACTGCCGTGTTATGTTGACGTCATCAGAACAGCTGTAGCTTATGAATGGAAGCTTTTGAGAGCGCCATCTCCCACGCACTTCAGCGCGTCTGTCCGGGAATTACTCCCAAACCAGAACAACTTGATGCCATACGTGCAGTTTACAACGGGAAAGACGTATTCGTATGGCTGCCAACTGGATTTGGGAAGTCATTCTGCTACGAGATGCTCCCGTTTGTGATGGATCACAAGCTTGGTCGAGTGAGTACTACATGCAGCAGCGTCGTTTTAGTGATCTCGCCCCTTATCGCTCTCATGGTTGACCAAGTTATCAGTTTGAGAAGGCGAGGTATTCGAGCAGCAGTACTGAGTACTGGAAGTGGCGTTGAGAAATCACTTATAGCCAGTGAAGAAGACCTTGCAGAGTGTAGCTTATTGTATAGTGCTCCAGAATCTCTAGTAATATCTAGATGGAGAGATGTCTTGGAAACTCCTGTGATTTCTAAGAGAATAGTGGCTGTAATTGTTGATGAAGCACACTGCGTGTCAATGTGGTACGTATATTTATCATGATTATTTTTTATGGTAATGCATGGACTATCAATTCATAGAATCTACTACACTGTATAATTTTATTTAGGAGTAAAGACTTTAGACCAGCATACGGCCGCCTTCATGAAATCAGGGCACTTATGCCACCATGTACTCCATTGCTTGCTTGTACGGCTACAGCAACCAAGAGCGTCAGGGAGCAACTAATCGTGAGTCTCAATATGGAAGGGTGTGAGCTAGTGTTCACTTCAGTAGACAGGCCCAATATATACCATGAAGTAAAAGGCCGCACTGACATAAAGTCTGACATGGAGCCATTTGTGAATAGTTTGAAGAAAAACAAGATCAGTTCTCCACGTGTGATTGTCTATTGCCAATCTCTGAATTTTTGTTCTGACTTATATGCACATTTCTTATTTGAACTGGGTGACAGAGCCTACTATCCCATGGGTAGTGAAAAGATCCCTGAAAATCGTGTTATTGCCATGTTTCACTCTCGGACCAATGAGGAAAACAAGAAGATTGTGCTAGCTAGCTTGACCAAGCCCAAAGGAACTGTACGGATAGTATTTGCTACTGTAGCATTGGGCATGGGCATTCACTTAGCAGATGCAGATACCATATTGCATTACGGTGCCCCAACAAGCATTGATGACTACTGTCAAAGTAGTGGAAGAGGAGGTCGCAGTGGTGGACAAGCCAAGTCAATAATTTTTTGGAAACCTCGTGACTGCCCACGAAAAAAAGATCCCACTACACCTCACGATCATGAGATGGCTGCTGTAAGAAGCTACCTAGAACTTAAAACAACCTGTCGCCGCAAATGGTTACTGGGCTACTTTGGACAATCATCTATGTTTACTGGGGGTGCAAGTTTGTGTTGTGATATTTGTAGTGATGCATGTCAAACTCTGGATACTCAGTGATGTAATTTTTGTTATGGACAAAAAGCAATTAATGTATAGTAAACAAAAATTGAATAGTAACAATAATAAAGTATGCTGTATACAGTAAACAAAAAACTAATTATAAAATGAAACTAATCCTCATCACTATCGCATTCCTCCTCATCACTTTCTGTTAGCCCAGCACCTTGGTAGTTTGCAAAAAGAGTTTGCTTCTTTTCAATCCACTCATGTGTTTTCTCTCTGTCCCAAGCATTGAGAGGATCTAAGGAGAAATTAGGACACGAGGAGTGCTTTCTTCGCAGCGATTGGATAGAGCAGCTTTCTGTCTCTTACGACTGAGGCTACTTTAGCAACATCTTGTGCATCATACCGAGTAAAGTGATAGCTTGACCCAGTAGGGACACCTGACTGCTTGTCAAAAGATTTGCATATATTTTGTAAAGCGGTAACAGAACGTGCTGCACGCTGCAAGGCTTCTTCCGTAAGGTTGGATCCCATGTTGCCTACAATTTCTTTTATCAATTTATTGACATGCTCATTGTGAAGATCGCAGGGAATGTTACAGCCTATTCCACCCCTGGTGTTTATAAACCTGTCCCACACAATGTGATGAGCCAAATGTGGAGACAGATATGCTGCCACTTGGAATTGAAAGCGGAGTGCCTGCAAAGCATACTTGGTGTGCCCATAACAAATAAAGTGAGGCATGAGTAATCTATAGCAACGATAGATCCTGTCACCATCGCCCTCAGCCCATGCATCATAGAACTCTAAGACAATACCTCCAAAATGGCACAAGACGCGTGCGTAGTTGTAGACTCCATCTCCAGATTCATAATCTTGCTTTTTCGTCCAGTCTACTCCAATCAATGAGACTCTGTCAACTACCTTAGTAGAAATTGATGTGACAAACGATGACTGTTGCTCCAAGGTGCCTTTGATGATACCTGAAGGTAACTGAAGTGGAGAATCGGGACTGCTGATTCCTAGAATGTCGCAAGCAGCTGCAACAAGATGACCTTTAACAACGGTAAGGAAAAAGTCAAGAGTAGCATTGACTTCTTTCTTTGGCTTTGACGGAACTGTAGTGCGATTGAGTCGGCTCTTAAAATAACCAAGGGTGCCGTGATCACGTGAAGAGTGCTTCTTGTCATTGTAGAGACATTTCCAGGCAGCCTATATAATCATTATAATAATTATAATAAAACATTATAGTAAAAATGTCAAAGTATATATTTACCGTAAGAGTGATTACAAGTGTGTGCCAGTCTTCAAGTTGAGGCTCTAGTAGCTGCAGTGATACGTCGTTGGTCTTGCCATCCATCATATGGCGCTGGGAAGATTCCTGTCGTTCGCAAGTGAGCTGATCTCCTCCTGACAATACTTTCTCTTCTAGAGAATAGTCATTGCCAAGGTATCCTTGCAGAGACTGCATGATGTCGATCATTTCTGGGCCACATGCCTCATTCTTCATTAAAACATCCAGAACAACTACTTCAGACATTTTGCCCATCTCCTTCGAGTATTTGTGCACTGTGTTTAGGCACTGCCTTTGAGAGAGGAGCGAGGCATCTGATGTAGAAGGTAAGAAAGCGAGATACAATTGTTACAAGATTGCTCTTCACTGCCTCAATATCATTTGAACTAGGTAAAAACGATTTTGATGTAAATGACAACAAATCTGCAACCTCTCCGGAGTGAGACAGATCAGATGAGGGTAGACGGCTACGAGCTGCCAGTACACTATACATGTGAAGCATCTCTCCTTGGTTGTCAGAACGAACATCACGTACACGCCGTTTCTTGTCAACATTGTCGCCAATAAACTTGAACGTGGTGCCTTCTTTAATCCATTTTTGTATTGGATTCTTATGGAGCTTGCTCACTTGGCCTATTAATGGTAGCGTAGCACTATAACTAATACAGATATTAAGATGATTTAGGCGTGAGTATACCTAGACAAAATAGAAAAAAATAATATGTAGCAATAATAGCATAATAGCTATATAGCAGCTATAAACATAGAACATACCTTTTTCTCTACATGAGTGGAAAACAGCAAGAGGGATACAAGTGATTGTATACCACACATCTCCCTGTTCCTCTCTTTTAAAATCACAGCCATGGCCATGCAGATGCCAGGATAGTGTGCAGCTCCTGCCTTGTTCTTATTGCGATGATCGTTTGTAGAGACAATAGACGTTAGAATTCGCAAGAGAAGTGGAGCATGTGTGCGTAGATCAGACATCAGTCGCTCCCATTGAAAATCATCGATCATCTCTTGTAACCCCATCTTACGGAAACGTGAAGGTGCACTGCGTTTGCATAGCGACGCACATTCACTCTCTAAGTCGTGAAGAACAAGCTCCAAGATTTCTTTCCGAATACCATTCTGACTCATCACTGCCTTTGCAAAAGAAGTGATGTTTCCTCCAGTCAAAGCTCGTCCGATTTTGGCTTCCTCATCTGGCAAATTACGGGTCCAGTCAGGTCGAGTTGGTGTAGAAATAGTAATCTGTATGGAATAATTATATTTTAGCAAAAATAAAAACAATGTACAGTTAAATTAGAATAGTGATACAACAATTGATTAGTACAAATAATATTAATAGTACAAAAATATTCTGTAGCAATATTATTACTCACTGTCACTGCTTTAGTTGGAACTGCAGAACATTCTTGTTGATCAGGTGTCTCCGAGGAGCCTGTGGATACTTGAGTCTCATCACTGCCTACCGCAGTAGCTAATTAGAATAAGGATATACTGTATGTAACATGAGGCATTCCATTGACAATAGTACCTTCTGGTAAGATTTCCTCACAATGAAGAGCTATATTATCTTCAGTTAATATTTCTTCACAAGGAGAACTTTCTGGGACTGAGTCAGATCTAACGACTATAGTAAAAAATAATAGTAGTAATAGCTTGGTATGTATGAATGCATGGTGTCAATGTGTGTATTATACTTGGTATGCATCAAGGAAGAGAACTTACGACATAAGTCAAAAGACTCTTGTCCAAAGTCTAGTCTTTTGCGCATTCCTACACCTCTCTTTGCAGGTGGTCTTTCTCTTAAGGTGTCTGGTGTAAGATCAACTGCTGCTCCACTGGTTTCCTTTGGTCTCTTGTGAGATTCTGATTGGCTCCTCTGGTCTAGCAGAGTCTTGTAACTCTGCGAAGCTTGTAATTGGAAGCTTTCAAGGTCTATTGCACACTTTTCTAGCTTTTCTACCCGCCTACAACACTTTGCACAGATGTGCTGAGGCAGGGAATCGTCTGAAGCCACTTGCACGCCAAGAAGATTGACAATTCTTTGGATCCAGTCTTGCTTCTTCCCAGTCTTGCTCATTAATGAAACACGGTGGTTTGATAGTACATTTGAAAGACACAAACGGCACTGCCATTGCGAGGCCATGATGAAGACGGCAGGCGAATTCACGCATTATACGTCATAATCAATAAACAACGAACAGGAAGTACGTAATAATTGATTTTGGGAGCTCGCTCACGCTCTCCGCACGTTAATATTTAGCGCATGCGCGTGCAGTATGAACCAGGCTCTAATACGAGCCTGGTCACGAGGCTATCAGCAAGACCATGTCTAGACGCACGGCGTCGCCTTCCCGTCAGAAAGCTCTTAAAAGAGCTAGGAGGCGATGACGCAGACAAGCAAGCGAGCTCAGGAACAAGGGACCGGATCGCCATTACAACTCGTGATCTTGAGACAGGAAGTCTCCGCCTCAATAATTGCGTTGGCTCCTTTCGACCATGGTGCAGTGTAAACGCTGCCAATATCGGACCAAAAGCGGCTCCAGCACCCACTGGCACGGCTCCAAGTGGCAGTGTAAACGCGGTATTATTCAGCTCTGATAGTCGATGCGAAAACTTTCCGAGGTGGTTAACCATCCCCAGGAAGCGTCTTAGAGCAGGAACTCCAGGAGCTGGCATCAAAGCGATTGCTCTTGTTTTCTCTGGATCCGGAGACACT
The DNA here is from genome assembly GCA_964017065.1 of Haliclona indistincta. Classification (NCBI taxonomy): domain Eukaryota; kingdom Metazoa; phylum Porifera; class Demospongiae; order Haplosclerida; family Chalinidae; genus Haliclona; species Haliclona indistincta. The sequence goes on from OZ024785.1 coordinate 10,506,544, forward strand.
CCATCTTGGTTGAGCACATGACCAAGGAACTTTAACTCCGTCTGCTGAAACACACTTCCATGTTGAGGGTAGTGCCTGCCTCTGCCATTCTGTTCAGCACAGCTCTTAGTCTGAGATCATGTTCCTCCTTATCTGCTGCAAAAATGAGAACATCGTCAATCAAGCAAACAACTCCATCCAATCCCTCCAACAATTTACCCATACGTTTCTGGAACAACTCAGGGGCACTAGACAAACCAAATGGCAACCGCCCAAATGGTGTGAGAAATGTAGTAAGCGGTCTGGACTCAGGAATTTGCCAGAAGCCACTGTTAGCATCGAGCTTAGAGAATATTTTAGCACCCGAGAGTTGTGAAAGAGTAGTTTCAGATCCACACAGATACGAATTCCTCCTGACTTCTTCGGTAGTGCAATTATGCCGGCACACCATTCTGTGGAGTCTTCTACTTTAGAGATAACACCGAGGGTTTGCATTCTGGACAACTCTTGTTTCACTTTGTCCTGGAGGGGGTAAGGAACTCTTCTTGGAGAAAAAATAGCGTAAGGTTTGGCATCTGGGTCAATATGGATTTTGTATGGCTCACCCAGAGTACCAAGTCCGTGAAATATTCCAGGATAGAGAGATGATCTGGTCCCTCTGTCATAATCCATATTAAGTATTTGGCTCGAACCTATTGAACCCGCGTTACGCTACAGTCGGGAAGCACAAATCGATCACCATCTCTTTTCTTATAGTTGGTCACACCAAATTTGCTCCAGATAGGTGTTTTGGTCTTCTAAAACAGAGGTTCCGCCGTTCCAAAGTAGATTGCCTGGATGACTTAGTTTAGGTTATCTTAACCAGTGCTGAAGTGAAGTTGGTCGCGACACAATCAGGAGAGGTACTTGTTCCGTCACACAACTGGGCAGACTTCTTCAGTGCTCCGTTCAATCAGTCTTGTCTCAAAGGAATAAAAGGGATACATCACTTTGGCTTTTCCTCAAGCGACCCTGGCTGCGCGTTTGTCAAGAGTTCTAGCAACCAGGGAGAGAAAAAGATAAGGATGATTGGAGATCTTAGCTGGGCACCTCTACCAACTGATCTTCCACCTGTCATCACACCAGAGGGGTTGTCATACGAGCGGCAAAGCTACCTATATGACAAAATCAGGGAGTACTGCCGTCCTCAAGTCCGTGATGAAGTATGTCCACGGCCAAGTAGAGCACCAGGATCGCCACAAGCCCGAGATGACAGCTCTGAGGACGACGATGACGAAGAACAGCCCGAGTGACCACCAGCAAAGAAACGGCGACTGTGTTCCATTTGCAAAGAGAGCGGGCACAACAAACAAAGCAGCCATAAGCAATAAACAATACATACAACGCATGAACAAGTAGTAGTAGTAGTTACCTGTGAGCCATTCAAAAGCTGTTTCCAAGAAAAGAATTGCTGAACAGCGCTCGTGTGAAAACGTGGTTTATTGACGTGCGTGATACGGACGGAGACGGGCAATAATTAAAATATCTTAGCAACGCATTTGGCAGGTGATAACTCGTCAATTTGAATTAATTTTTTTGTTAAAAGGCACAATTGTACTGACTCTAGCATCAAAATAGCGAACTTGCACAGTACCCCCGTAGCCAAAAATCGACAATTTCAAAATGCGGGATATGGTCCCTTTTCCCATAGTCGGTCACAAATAATGGTAAAAAAAATTAAATAAAAATTATATAAAAATATTGTTTCTAGGCGTCATGGGAACAATGTTTTTTATTTAAGGGTGCAGACCCTAACAACCATTAACTTATTCAGGAATGTACAAGTTGGACATTATTACACACCACAAATGATATTCACTGTTTATACAAGCACATTAGCGAGGTTTAGATTCTCGTTTTAGAATCGACGGTTAACGTTGTGACGTCACTCAATGAAGATACGGACGAGTGCGAACGTCGTCCGTGTCACCGCGTGTAGTTGTCTGCGTGACAAGCTGAGTAGGTTCAGTTGTTGTAGCCACACGCAGACGGCTCAGTACTCACTGCTGCCCTATTGAAGTCGGCGCGAGCGAAGCCACCACTGTGACCCGCGCGCAGTGAGGCTGTCGGCACTGTCCACTGAGTAGTCCTGATCCGGCTGGCTGATTAGCTTGAAATTGAGTTCAGTATGGACTCCATGACAAGGTAATGAAAAGGTCTTTATTTTATTGCTCATGATAATACTTTACTGACAATTAGGCGGCAACTGACAGCCTTTGTGTTTGATTTTATGGCAAGAGATGATTCCAGCAGTTCGGATGATTCGTCTGATTCTGAAGAAGAGGAAGTCATGATTGCTCTGTGTGAGCTACAATTTTCTACGTTAGCACTTGGTCCTAGGCTTAATCTAGAAGATCTATCTCCTCTGGAGTGTGAGCAACTGTTCAGGTACATAATATTGCTGATGAATAAAATGACAGTGTCAATAATATTATTTTTTAGGTTTAGAAAGAATATGTTTCGTCTGCACAATGCACTATCTCTTCCTGAGAAGTATGTATGCAGCCAGGGTACAGTTGCAACAGGAATGGAGTCCTTGATGATTTTATTGAGGAGACTGTCATACCCAAACAGGCTCAGTGACTTAGTACAACTGTTTGGTCGACGAAAATCAGAATTAAGTCTTGTTTTTAACATGGTGATGATAATAGCTTCATATGTTTTAATTAGTATCGACTCTTTATTTGTTTAGATACTCAATGACTTATTTTCGCGCTTTGGTTTTCTACTGACCGATTTAGATCTAGTCTGGCTGGATATGTCAGCATTTGCTTATGCAATCCAGCAAAAAGGTGCTCCTTTGACAACATGCATTGGATTTATCGATGGAACTGTAAGACAAATTGCTCGTCCAGTAGTGAACCAACAAATCATGTACAGTGGGCACAAGAGGGTCCACTGCATTAAATTTCAGGTGAGTGTGGGTATTTATTTTGTCATTAAAATAAATTATTTGTCCACATGTAGTCAATTACAACACCAAATGGACTAATAGCTCATCTGTATGGTCCTGTGGAGGGCCGAAGGCATGATGCTTTCATCTTAACAGAGAGTGGAATTCTTCATAAACTCCAACCACACACTCATCGCAGTGGACAACCATTCGTGGTATATGGAGACCCTGCATATGGTGTCAGGCAAAACATACTGTCTCCTTTCCGTGGGCAGCTCACACAATCAGAGAAAGAATTCAATAGCACTATGAGCTCTATGCGTCAGTTGAATGGTGTTTTGGAAAAATTATTCAGCAGTTCGCCTTCCTTGATTTTAAAAAGAATCAGAAACTACTACTGCAACCAGTTGGCAAGTATTACTGTGTAGGAGCTCTTCTGACAAATTGTCATACTTGTGTCTATGGAAGTCAGACATCAAGTTTTTTTGACGTTGCCCCTCCAGCATTAGAAGTATACTTGTCAAACCAATGAAATTATTGAGTGTGAATAAGTAATAATAATTATTGTCAATTTTATAGTGAAGAACGTTCACTTTGACATAGTATCAGTCCTTTTTGGGCTTCAATGCTTCTAATAATGCTCGTCGTTCTGCTGCTTCTAGTAGTATACGCTGCTTCCTCTCTTCCTCTTCCATTTCCCACTTTCTTTTGTTGAGTTCTAACTCGAGCTTCCGAATTCTCAGCTCTTCCTCCTTTAACCTTGCCTTCCTTTCAAATCTTTCAGCAAACACGTCTATAGTAGATTTCATAGTGCCTATAATTATAGTGATAAATGATGTAGTTACTATTATTTTTAAAAAATTAATTATTGTACGTACATCTTGTCTTTTTCGGTCTCTTTAATGGAGGAGACTCATTTTCCTTGTCTAATGAAGGGGGCTCATTTTCCTCGTTTAATAACTCCATCTCTTCCAACCTCATTTCCTCCTCCTCCTCTTGCATTTCTTGCAGGATACTATATTCAGCAGACGACGATTGATCATGATGGTCACGGGAACTGCTACTCTTTCCTGAATAATCATTGTATTAGTAACTAAATAATTAGCTAGTTAGCAACTACTCACTTGACATTCCTTCCATTGCCCGCTTCCTCATTTGTTCACCCTTTCTTCTTTCTGCTGCCTTTTTCTCAGCTGCTAATTCCCTCTCTTTCTCTTGTTTCTCCTTCAGGTCCCTCTCATAACACCTAATGTCTTCTAACAACTGGGCTAAATGAGTATATTCCTCTTCGGTGCCAGATCTAGTAATAAAAAAATTAATTTATATGACTTCTAAATCAACAGTGTTATTGTAACTAGCCTTTTTAGAGAGCGCTTGTCTTCACTCGCGTATTTCTTGCTAAGAAGACTTAGCCTCTCCTTGCATCCTCTCCCTGTTAGTTGTTGGATATGGAAAGCTCCGTTCAATTTCTCGGCGACTTCCAACCACTCCACTTTGCTGTGAGGCCGAACTCTACAGACCTCAGTGCAAAGCGCGATGTCCTGCTGTAAATTTCAACGGAACCCAGGCATGGTGACTGGTGAGATCAAGCTAGTCAAGTCGAGATCAGGCCGGGTTCGCACACGTGGTGACTCGTTGTCATAACACAATAGTGCACAAGCGTGCACGATGCTGCAAGAGCCTGAGCGAGTATAGCTAAATTTCATGATGTCGGTCTGTCGATCATCTCCATAAGCGAGCAGCTCACCGTGATTGTGGTTCGCCTTCATCTCACTCAAGCAGTTGCTCAGCTACGCGCATACTAGCTATTTGTTTCTGAAACTGCCGCTCTGAAGCCAGGTACGCGTGCTGAAGACGGTAGCTCCAGTGAGGTGAGCCAGTGTGTCGTCGACGGAAGGAATAGGGTGAGGTTCCCTGAGTACGCTCTGGTTTAGATTCTTGAGATCCACACATACTCGAACTGCTCCAGAAGCCTTCGGAACAACTACCATTCCGGCACACCAGGAAGAAGGGTCTGTTACTTTGGATATTACGCCCATCTCCTCCATTCTGTCTAGTTCTTGCTTTACTTTAGCTCTCATTGGAATGGGAACGTTGCGAGGTGTGCAGAGAGCATACGGAGTCGCGTCTTCTCTGACTTTAATGGTGTATTCTTCTCCCATCGTACCGAGTCCCTTGAATAGTTTTGGATAGCTAGTCCTTGGGTCCCATTTGGAGTTGACTGCATCCAAGCGAGTGACTAGTTGAAGAGCGGTGATTGCTGGTAGCCCTAAGAGGTTAGAGCGTAGACCTCGAACAACAAAGATAGTAAGCAGGCACTTCTTGGCAGCTTTCTCAAGCAGACCTTTAAATTCGCCGAGTGTTTCCAGTGATATTCCTGTTGGTCCTTGGAGCCTTTTCGATGTTTTGGTGAGTTGGGGCACTTGTCTGCCTAGGCTCTTGTACACGTCTTCTGTGATCACAGTCACTTCTGCACCGGTGTCTATTTTAAACTGGACTTCTTGTCCCTCTAGGCGAATAGTAGACCTCCATACTGATTTTCTCTCAGAAGCTACTGCATCCAGGAAAAGGGTGTCAACTGATTGGTCGTCTGTGGTTGTCTTTGCTACAGTCTTAGAGAAACATTGGGCACTGTAGTGTCCTTTGCGGTTGCATTTGTGGCAAGTTGCGTCTCTGGCTGGGCAATTTCCTCCTTTGGGATGTTCCTTCCCACCGCACCGTTTGCACAGGCGCTCGTTAACACCTTGCTTAGCTCCACCAGGTTTGCGACCTTGCTGGTGTGGCTTCTTAGCTCCAGCTCGTCTCTGGCTTCTTCGCAAATCGTCGACAGCGATCGGGTTGCCTTTGCTACCGTCCCCTCGCAGGATTGTTTGATGTTCTTTGACGGCCTCTCCTTGTCTGCATTGCTTCATGGCTTTGTCTAGGTCTAGCTTGCTGTCCAGTTGCATTTTCTGAGACAAGGCAGTGTCGAGAATCCCGACTACGAGACGGTCTCTGATCATCTCGGGCTTCAGTTCTGCTGAATATGAGCACGTCTCGGCTAGTCTGTGTAAGGCTGTGATGTATTGGTCCATCGTCTCGCCGGATAGCTGGTTGCGTCTGTTGAACCTTGCTCGTTCGTAGATGACATTAGTTCGTACTCCATAGAACTCGTCCAGCTTCTCCATGACTTTTGTGTACTTGGCACGGGCTGCGTTAGAGATTGCGGTTGTAGTCAGAACGTCGTCTGCGTCTTCTCCCATGCAGTAGAGGAGTGTGGAGATCTGGCACGTATCATCTTTAGTTGAGAGTCCTGATGCGAATCGATACTGTTCGAATCGACGTTTCCATCTTGGCCATTCATCGGGTTTGTTAAATTCGAAGGTTGGTGGTGGGTCTAGTTTTGCCATTTGTAATGCGCACCACTTCTGACACCATGTAGCGAGTCGCCGTAGATATGACTTCGAATATTATTATACTGAATAGCAGAATATAGACTGAACCAGCAGCAGCATGCAAATCATTAAATACCTAAGTGATTACTGCTCACATTAATAATAGTTAATAGTTACTTAACACAACATGTCCACGTCACAGTTACCAGGCGTCATGCGAACAATATTTTATATTAAATATTTTTATTTAATTTTTTTTATCATTATTTTAGTATTATTTTTTTCAATAATACACAAGGAACCACATACATAAAAAATATAATAGTGATATAATAATGGTAAAAAATCAAATAAAAAACGTTATTCAAATGACGCCTGGGAACAATGATTTTTATATAATTTTTTATTTAATTTTTTTACCATTATTTTTATTATTACTATATTTATTATGTATGTGGTTCCTTGTGTATTAATGAAAAAAATATATAATAATAAAATAATTGAAAAAAAAATTGAATCAAAAAATTAAATAAAAAACATTATTCGTATGACGCCTGGTAACAATGTTTATTTAATTTTTTGATTAATTTTTTTTACCATTATTTTATTATTATTAGATTTTTTATGTATGTTCCTTGTGCATTTTTGAAAAAATATATAATAATAATAAAATAATGGTAAAAAGAAATTAAATAAAAAAAACATTGTTACCACGCGTAATGCTAACAATCTTTATTTTTTATTTAATTTTTTTAACCATTATTTTATTATTATATTTTTTTAAATAATACACAAGGAACCACAGACGTAAAAATTACCATAATGATAAAATAATGGTAAAAAATTAAATAAAAAAATTGAAAAAAAAACATTGTTCGCATGACGCCTGGTAACAATGTTATTTATTTAATTTTTATTTAATATTTTTTACCATTATTTTATTATTAATACATATTTTTTTCAATATTACACAAGGAACCACATACATAAAATATATAATAATAAAATAATGGTAAAAAAAATTAAATAAAAAACATCGTTACCAGGCGTCATGCGAACAATGTTTTCTATTTAATTTAATTTTTTTTTACCATTATTTTATTATTGTTATATATTTTTTCAATAATGCACAAAAAAGGCATACATAAAAAATATAATAATAATAAAATATTGTTAAAAAAATTAAATCAAAAACTTAAATAAAAAACATTGCTACCAGGCGTCATGTGAACAATGTTTTATATTTAATTTTTTTATTTAATTTTTTTTACAATTATCTTATTATTATTATATATTTTTTCAGTAATACACAAGGAACCACATACTTAAAAAACATAATAGTAACAAAATAATGGTAAAAAAATTAAATAAAAAATTAAATAAAAAACATTGTTCCCATGACGCCTGGGAACAAAGATTTTTATATAACTTTTTCTCTTTATTTTTTTACAATTATTTTTTTTTCTCTGAAACCAGAAATACTTTTTTTTGAACAAACCCATTTAAGGGCATAGTAATGAGTGATACAAAAATCAACAACCAGGCAAAGGGGGTAATGGGGTACAAGTTCCCAGTATGGAGAGCGCATTGCCACACAGGATGGCCGCTGACAGGCGCTGTCTCAAGAATGTGGTTGCCTTGGGGTTACCAGATTGCCAAGTGATTCTCTTTCCAAGGTTTTTCACGAATGATTCTGTGCGGGGACCAAAAACACCTGTCGATTCGACCGAGATCGGAACAAAAATATGAGAGTGTGACAGGAATGAATATTTAGATTCTTTTCGGCCCTCGGCTGTGGCAGCGACTTCCCCTGCAGCATGAGTAGCAGCCCTGAGGTTAGAGATGGCAAAGGTGTCAGAGCAGGTGGCATCCCACACTAGTGTCTTTCCAGCTGACCACGGCATGACTGACACACCATCTGGACGTTTACCATCAGCTCTAGAAAGACCTGGAGGTTCGAGCCGAGAGGGGATTCTAGCAGAAGAAAGAGCTCGCTGGATGATGTCATTCAAGGCTGCATGCCTGGACAATCTGCCTCTGCTATACTTACAGCTCAGACCATGTCTGCCGGCGGAATCAACCTCTTGCCCACAGTTGCAACATTGGTGAGGGACACACAAGGGAGCACCGAGACGAAGCCCAACAGCAATTCTCACTGTATCGTCATCCAGGCGGAGACCAACAGAAGAGAGCGGCAGGGCGTTCAACCAGGCTCCCGACTCTCTACGTGAAGCTGCAAGCAAGCGAGCCTTGTCCTCACAGTTCTGAGCCCCCTCCAACAATTTATGCGAAGCCGACTCAGTTCTAGGATGGTCCCAGGCCTTCTGGCGAGTAGCAGCATCTCCAGAAGGTGGAAGGATGTCAGGTGTACAAGAAGACCACACAGAAAGAGCACTGGACACAAATGGAGGCACTGGACACAAATGGAGAAAGTAAAGAGGACTGGGAAGCCGGGAGAATGGAGTGGACCAGGGAGGCAGTAGCATACGATGAAGCCAGAAAAGCAGAGGGAGCAACATCAACAGCACTGCGAATACACAGACCGCCATATCTAACTGGCAGAGAGGCCTGATTTTTTTTTGAACAAACCCATTTAAGGGCATAGCAATGAGTGAAAAAAGAAGAAAAAAAAATTATTTTGTTATTATATATTTTTTTCAATAATACACAAGGAACCACATACATAAAAAATATAATAATAATAAATAAGGGTAAATAAAATTATATAAAAAACATTGTTACCAGGCGTCATGCGAACAATGTATTTTATTTATTTAATTTTTTTTACCGCTATTTTATTATTTTTTTTTCAATAATACACAAGGAACCACATGCTTAAAAAATATAATAGTAACAAAATAATGGTAAAAAATTAAATAAAAAAATTAAATAAAAAGCATTGTTCCCATGACGCCTGGGAACAAAGATTTCTATATAACTTTTTCTCTTTAATTTTTTTACAATTATTTTGTTATTAAATATATATTTTCAATAATACACAAGGAACCACATACATAAAAAATATGATGATAATAAAATAATGAAAAAAATATATATATAATCAAAAAATTAAATAAAAAACATTGTTACCAGGCGTTATGCGATCAATGTTTTTTATTTAATTTTCTTATTTAATTTTTTTCACAATTATTTTATTATTATTATATTTTATTTCAATAATACACAAGGAACCACATACATAAAAAACAATAATAATAAAATAATGGTAAAAATTTAATCAAAAAATTAGATAAAAAACATTGTTACCAGACGTCATGTAAACAATGTTTTTTATTTAATTTTTTGATTTAATTTTTTTTACCATTATTTTATTATTATTATATATTTTTTGAGTAATGCACAAGGAACCACATACGTAAAATATAGAATTATAATAAAATAATGGTCAAAAAATTTAAATAAAAAATTTTAATAAAAAACATTGTTACCAGGTGTCATGAGAACAATGTTTTTTATTCAATCTTTTTATTTAATTTTTTGAAATATTATTTTGTCACTATTAAATTTTTTACGTATGTGGTTCCTTGTGTATTATTGAAAAAATATAATAATAATGAAATAGTGATAAAAAAAGTTATATAAAAATCATTGTTCCCAGGCATCATTTGAACAATGTTTTTTATTTAATTTTTTTTACCATTAGGTTATCACTATTATATTTTTTATGTATGTGGTTCCTTGTGTATTTTTGAAAAAAATATAATAATAAAATGTGACCCGATTTTGGAAAACCGGGAATATCGCGCAGATATTCGTTTTGAGTTACAAGCGACTTTAGGTAGAAAATGATCGCCGACGCGATCTCGGTTTTTTGCGCTAGGTATAAAGCGCTATCCTTTAGCTACAGTTTGGTACTTTCGCCAATCTTCTGAGCGCTATGGTTGCGAGCGTTTGTTTGTAGGTAACTGAATTCAGCCATAATATGATACGGAGCTAATAATTGCGTTGCTATGGCAATTATTTGACGCGCGCGTACACTGCTGCACAAAAAAGGACGAGTTGCCTCCACGTTCAACGCTCTAGCTCAAGATAGCTTCGATGGAGCAACTGCAGCTAGCCTCCAGGGCTTCTCTGATGACTGCTTTAGTGATTTGTCTGAATAATTTGTCTGGTATATGATGAATAACAGTATTAGCACATGAATAATGTCGTGCTATCACAGCTGCTATGATTTAGAAAGTGATTATAATGGCTCTTCACAAGATAGGGCTTCAATGTAATACCAAGAGCATACACACACTGCTACTGCTAGCTATGCAGCTCCTTTTGGTGCCTACAAATCTTGCTGCTGTACCAAGATCACTGCCATCTAGTCGAGGGAACAGAGGGTATATTGTGCAGTTTGCTAGGTACTCGGATTGGTACTACGGCGAAGGCGGCAAGTGTGAGCTTGGTCCTAAGAAGACTTCAGGTCCTAGTTTCCAGAGTACTACAGAGGATATTGTTATGAGCTGAACCGAAGATATAACAAAGGATATAAAAAGAATTAATAAAAAAAACATAGTTCGCATGATGCCTGGTAACAATGCTTTCTATTTAATTTTTTTATTTAATTATTTTACAATTATTTTATTATTATTATATTTTTTCTATAATACACAAGGAAACACATACATAAAAAATATAATAATAATAATAATGGTAAAAAAATTAAATCAAAAAATTAAATAAAAAACATTGTTACCAGGCGTCATGCTAACAAGGTTTTTTATTTTATTTTTTTTTTGATTTTTTTTACCATTTTTATTATTATTATATTTTTTATGTATGTGGTTCCTTGTGTATTATAGAAAAAAATATAATAATAAAATAATGGTAAAAAGATTAAATAAAAAACATTGTTACCAGGCGTCATGCGAACAATGTTTTCTATTTAATTTTTTTATTTAATTTTTTTACCATTATTAATTTTTATTATTATTATATATTTTTTCAATAATACACAAGGAACCAAAAACATAAAAAATAAAATAATAATAAAATAATGGTAAAAAAATTAAATCAAAAAATTAAATAAAAAACATCGTTACCAGGCGTCATGCGAACAATGTTTTCTATTTAATTTTTTTATTTAATTTTTTTACCATTATTTTATTATTATTATATATTTTTTCAATAATACACAAGGAACCAAATACATAAAAAATATAATAATAAAATAATGGTAAAAAAATTAAATAAAAAAATTAAATAAAAAACATCGTTACCAGGCGTCATGCGAATAATGTTTTTTATTTAATTTTTTTACAATTATTTTATCACTATTATATTTTTTACGTATGTGGTTCCTTGTGTATTACTGAAAAAATATATAATAATAATAAAATAATGGTAAAAAATTAAATAAATAAATTAGATAAAAAACAATGTTACCAGGCGTCATGTGAACAATGTTTTATTTCTTAATTTTTTTATTTAATTTTTTTTACCATTATTTTATTATTATTATATATTTTTTTCAATAATACACAAATAACCACATACATAAAAAAAATAATAAAATAATGGTAAAAAAAGTATATAAAAAAGATTGTTACCAGGCGTCATGCGAACAATGTTTTTTATTTATTTAATTTTTTTTACCAATAATTATTTTATTATTTTTTTTTTCAATAATACACAATGAACCACAAACATAAAAAATATAATAATAAGAAAATAGTGGTAAAAAAATTTAATCAAAAAATTAAATAAAAACATTGTTACCTGGCGTCATGCGAATAATGTTTTTTATTTAATTTTTTTACAATGATTTTATTATTATTATATATATTTTTCAATAATACACAAGGAACCACATACATAAAAAATATAATAATAATAAAATAATAGTGAAAAAATTAAATAAAAAATTAAATGAATAACATTGTTACCTGGTGTCATGCGAACAATGTTTTTTATTTAATTTTTTGTTTCATTTTTTTACCATTATTTTACTATTATAATTTTTTTTTCAAAAATGCACGAGGAACCACATACATAAAGAATATAATAATAATAAAATAATGGTAAAAAAATTAAATCAAAAATTAAATAAAAAAAATTGTTCCCATGACGCCTGGGAACAAAGATTTTTATATAGCTATTTCTCTTTAATTTTTTAAAAATTATTTTATTATATATTTTTTTTCAATAATACACAAGGAACCACACACATAAAAAATATAGTAATAATAAAATAATGATAAAAAATTATATAAAAAACATTGTTACCAGGCGTCCTGCGAACAATGTTTTTTATTTATTTAACTTTTTTTACCGCTATTTTATTATTATTTTTTTCAATAATACACAAGGAACCACATACATAAAAAATAATGATAATAAAATAATGGTAAAAAAAATTAAATAAAAAAATTGAATAAAAAACATTGTTACCAGGCGTCATGCGAACAATGTTTTCATTTATTTTTTTCTTAATTTCTTTTACAATTATTTTATTGTTATTATATATTTTTTAAATAATACACAAGGAACCACATACATAAAAAAATATAATTGTAATAAAATAATGGTAAAAAAAATTAAGTAAAAAAAAATAAATAAAAAACATTGTTCTCATGACGCCTGGGAACAATGATTTTTATATAATTTTTTTATTTAAATTTTTTACCATTATTTTATTATTATATATTTTTATGTATGTGGTTCCTTGCATATTATTAAAAAAAATATAAAACAATAATAAAACAATAGCTAAATAAAAAAATTATATAAAAATCATTGTTCCCAGGCGTCATGAGAACGATGTTTTTTATTTAATTTTCTACCATTATTTTTCTACCGTTATACTTTTTATGTATGTGGTTCCTTGTGTATTATTGCATAATAATAATAATATGATGGTAAAAAAAATTAAATAAAAAAATTAAATAGAAAAAAATTGTTCGCATGACGCCTGGGAACAATGATTGTATAATTTTTTTATTTAATTTTTTTACCATTATTTGATTATCATTATATATTTTTTTCAATAATACACAAGGAACCACATACGCAAAAAATATAATAGTGATAAAATAATGGTAAAAAAACTTAAATAAAAAATTAAATAAACATTGTTCACATGACGCCTGGTAACAAAGTTTTTTATTAAATTTTTTATTTAATTTTTTTTACTATTATCTTATGATTATGATATATTTTTTTCAATAATACACAAGGAACCACATACTTTAAAAATATAATAATAATAAAATAGTGGTAAAAAAATTAAATAAAAAAATTAAATAAAAGACATTGTTTCCAGGCGTCATGCGAACAATATTTTATATTAAATATTTTTATTTGATTTTTTTTATTATTATTTTATTACTATATATTTTTTCAATAATACACAAGGAACCACATACATAAAAAACATAATAGTGATATAATAATGGTAAAAAATCAAATAAAAAACGTTATTCAAATGACGCCTGGGAACAACGATTTTTATATAATTTTTTTATTTAATTTTTTTACCACTATTTTAATATTATTTTTTTTCAATGATACACAAGAAACCACATACATAAAAAATATAATAATAATAAAATAATGGTAAAAAATATATAAATCAAAAAATTAAATAAAAAATATTGTTCGCATGATGCCTAGTAACAAAGTTTACTATTTAATTTTTTTATTTAATTTTTTTACCATTATTAATTTTTTTATTACTATATTTATTATGTATGTGGTTCCTTGTGTATTATTGAAAAAAATATAATATTATAATAATAATAAAATAATTGAAAAAAAAATTAAATAAAAAGATTGAATAAAAAACATTGTTCTCATGACACCTGGTAACAATTTTTTTTTATTAAAATTTTTTATTTAATTTTTTTTACCATTATTTTATTATTATATATTTTTTCAGTAATGCACAAGGAACCACATACGTAAAATATAGAAATATAATAAAATAATGGTCAAAAAATTAAATAAAAAATTTTAATAAAAAACATAGTTACCAGGTGTCATGAGAACAATGTTTTTTATTCAATCTTTTTATTTAATTTTTTGAAATATTATTTTGTCACTATTAAATTTTTTACGTATGTGGTTCCTTGTGTATTATTGAAAAAATATAATAATAATGAAATAGTGATAAAAAAATTAGATAAAAATGTTATATAAAAATCATTGTTCCCAGGCATCATTTGAACAATGTTTTTTATTTAATTTTTTTACCATTAGGTTATCACTATTATATTTTTTATGTATGTGGTTCCTTGTGTATTTTTGAATAAAAATATAATAATAAAAATTAATAATGGTAAAAAAATTAAATAAAAAAAATTTTTGCATGACGCCTGGTAACGATATTTTTTATTTAATTTTTTGATTTAATTTTTTTACCATTATTTTATTATGATTATGTTTTTTTATGTATGTGGTTCCTTGTGCACTATTGAAAAAAAATATAATAATAATGAAATAATGGTAAAAAAAAATAAAATCAAAAAATTAAATAAAAAACATTGTTCGCATGACGCCTGGTAACAATGTTTTCTATTTAATTTTTTTATTTAATTTTTTTACCATTATTTTATTATCATTATAATTTTTATGTATGTGGTTCCTTGTGTACTATTGAAAAAAGTATATAGTAATAATAAAATTAGTGGTAAAAAAATTAAATCAAGAAATTAAATAAAAAACATTGTTACCAGGCGTCATGCGAACAATGTTTTTTATTTAATTGTTTATTTAATTTTTTTATTACTATTTTATTATTATTATATCTTTTTTCAAAAATACACGAGGAACCACATACATAAAAAATATAATAGTGATAAACTAATGATAAAAAAATTAAATAAAAAACATTGTTCAAATGACGCCTGGGAACATTGATTTCTATATAATTTTTTTATTTAATTTTTTTAAACACTTATTTTTGTTATATATTTTTTCAATAATACACAATGAACCACATACATAAAAAATATAATTATAATAAAGTAATGGTAAAAAAATTTAATAAAAAGAATTAATAAAAAAACATTGTTCGCATGACGCCTGGTAACAATGCTTTCTATTTAATTTTTTTATTTAATTATTTTACAATTATTTTATTATTATTATATTTTTTCTATAATACACAAAGAAACACATACATAAAAAATATAATAATAATAATAATGGTAAAAAAATTAAATCAAAAAATTAAATAAAAAACATTGTTACCTGGCGTCATGCGTATAATGTTTTTTATTTAATTTTTTATTTAATTTTTTTTTACAATGATTTTATTATTATTATATATATTTTTCAATAATACACAAGGAACCACATACATAAAAAATAAAATAATAAAATAATAGTGAAAAAATTAAATAAAAAATTAAATGGATAACATTGTTACCAGGCGTCATGCGAACAATGATTTTTATTTAATTTTTTGTTTAATTTTTTTACCATTATTTTATTATTATAATATTTTTTTCAAAAATACACGAGGAACCACATACATAATGTCATGGACAGTTATTTATTATTGTGTCACGTGATGAATTATTATGAATATGATTATAGAGCACATGTTCAGAAAAGAATATTGAGTAACAAACTGAATTCCATAGTCGACTCTCGATCTCTTACATGGTCCTTCGAACCGGACATACAGCCACTACTTCGTTGAGATTGAGAGACGTTCGAATCACGCCGCTAGGAGTGATCCTCTCGCCGGATACTGATTGCTAAATTCACTGACGTCGGACGAACAAAATGGCCGACGAGCTAGCGCAGCTGATACGAACTAGACGCGGTCACAGATCCTCTACTACGAAGACCGTTACAAAGGTGAATGATTTGATATCAGCCAGATCAATCGACGAGACAAAGTTGTTGCACAACAAGCGGATGCTGGAAGAAAAACTCGACCAACTCAAAGCTCTGGATAACGACATCGTGAAGCTGACTGGCGAGGGCGACCTCGAGGCAGAGATACAGCAGGCGGACGACTACAAGAGTGAAATATTTGCAGCAATTGTGAAGATTGAAAGAGCCTTAAAACCACCCAGTGCTACACCTCCCATCGAAGACCCTGCATCAGCACCAACACCAGGAATGGCCAGAGTACAAGTCACTAACGTAAAATTACCCAAGCTGTCCATCAAACCGTTTGGCGGAGAGATTACACAGTGGATTTCCTTCTGGGACTCATTCAAGTCTTCGATACACGACAACACTACACTCTCAGAAATTGACAAGTTCAATTATCTACGGTCCTTCCTAGAGCGCTCTGCCAGAGAAGCAATTGCCGGACTCACGTTGACAGGTCCTAACTACAATGAAGCTGTATCAATTTTGGAGAAGCGTTTCGGGAACAAGCAGCAGATTATCAGCAGACACATGGAGCTGTTACTGAACCTGGAACCCGTCACAGCGTCATACCAGCTGAGAAACCTCAGACGACTCTATGACAGTGTCGAGACACATGTGCGAAGCCTGAGGAGCTTAGGAGTTGATTCAGCAACCTACGGCACTCTACTATCACCTGTCCTACTGAGCAAGCTTCCACAAGAATTGAGATTGATAGTGAGCCGACAGGCAAGCAATGTTGACTTAGACAAATTGTTAGAAGAGATGGAGAAGGAGATCGACGCACGCGAGAGGGCCCAAGCTACCCAAATACCTTCTCATCAACCCGTAAGAAAACCTCGAGAGCCACCACACTCACAAGTTTTGTTCTCTGGGAACTCTTCTACTTCCTGTTGCTACTGTCGGAAACCACACTTGTCGGAAGCGTGTACCACTATCCAAGGGCTAGAAGACAGAAAACTAGCATTGCGAAAGTCCGGACTATGCTTTGTATGCCTAAGAAGAGGTCACATTAGCCGAAACTGCCGCTCAAAGTTGGGTTGCAGTCATTGCGGTGGAAGACACCATGTCAGTGTATGCACACGAGATACCCCAGCAGAACCACCAGGTAAAGTTCCTGACATCGAGAATAGACCTTCTTCTGGTTCCAAGACAAGCACAACAACGCACACTGCTCTCAACCCCGACGCTACACCTTTCTCTTCACACTCAACCCTCTATGTCGGCTCTAGCAGGAGCACACTGCTACAGACAGCCCAAGTGATTCTCTACAACCCGGACAACAAAAAATCTATGCTGAGAGTGCGAGCAGTACTGGATACCGGAAGCCAGAGATCTTACGCTAGTGATGCAGTCAAAGAAGCCCTCAGTCTGAAGCCAAAGGAAAAACAGCAGCTTTCGATTGCAGCGTTTGGCACCACCCTCAAAGAACCCCGAGAGTATGGTGTCATACAAGTTGGATTGAGACTTAAAAACAGCGAAACCCAGGAACTTCCATTGATAACAGTGCCATCCATATGTGAACCACTAACTGCCCAGTCGATCTCCTCATGCCTTGAAACCTTCAAACACCTTGAGCGACTAGACTTAGCAGACCACTCCAACGGTCAGGAATCCTTGCAGGTTGACGTCCTCATAGGAGCCGATTACTACTGGAGACTCGTCACGGGACGTACGGAGCGATGCGAAGGTGGATTGGTTGCAGTAGAAACTCGACTCGGCTGGGTACTCTCAGGTCCAGTGCCCAGGGAAAAACGACACAAGACAACCTCAAGTCTTCTAGCAACTCACACTCTACACGTTAGTACAACCATACATGAGACACAGACACTCAATGACACATTGCAATCATTTTGGGAGCTAGAGTCATTGGGAACAAAACAACCAGAGCCGTGTCTATTAACAGAGTTCGAGAATACCATCACTCGCAAGAATGGTCGCTATCACGTCACACTGCCATGGAAGAAAGATCATCCACCTCTACCAGACAACCTCCAGCTTGCACGTGGGCGTCTGCATGGACTACATCACCGCCTTCGACAAAGACCATCACTCTTGAAAGAATACGATGCAATCATCCAGGATCAGATCAAACAGGGAGTTGTGGAAGTCGTCACACAACCACCACCACCTGATCGCACTGTGCACTATCTACCACACCATGCAGTAGTGAGACAAGACAAAGCCACTACGAAGGTGCGAATCGTCTACGATGCTTCAGCGAAGTCGAACGGCCCCTCACTAAATGATTGCTTGTACACTGGACCCAAATTCGATCAGAAGATCATGGACATTCTATTGAGAGTCAGAACGTCAAGGATTGCTCTGACAGCTGATATTGAACGAGCATTCCTGCAAATTGGCATCGACGAACGAGACCAAGACTCTCTTAGATTCCTCTGGTATGATGACGTGACTAAACCCGAACCGAAGATTCGGACACTGAAGTTCACTAGAGTCGTTTTTGGTCTATCGTCAAGTCCCTTCCTCTTAAACGCAACTGTCCGACACCATCTCAACAAGTACACGTCTACTCATCCTGATCTGGTAAAAAGGATCTCTGAGTCAATGTACGTCGATGACATTGTGAGTGGAGCTGACACCATGGACGATGCCGTTAAAATGTTTCGAGAGTCCAAGGCCTTATTGAAAGAAGGAGGCTTCAACCTACGTAAGTTCAACACCAACTCTGCAGAACTTCGTGAACTCATTCTCAAAGAAGAGAATTGTGTCCATCCTTCCCCAACGTCAAAATCCCACACATATGAGTCGTATACCAAGACCATGCTAGGTGGTTCTTCAACTGCCGTCCCTGGAGAGCAGAAGACACTAGGAGTCAAGTGGTGCTTAGAAACAGACGATTTAATCCTAGATGTCATTGAAATTGGACAACAAGCCAAGCGTCTCTCACCCACAAAGAGGCACATCGTTAGTCTTGTCGGAAGAATCTTCGACCCATTGGGATTTTTATCTCCTGTCGTGGTTCAACTGAAGTTATTTTTTCGAGAGCTGTGTGAAGCAAAATTGGAATGGGACGAACCCCTCACAAGTAGCTTGTTGGTCAAGTGGGAGTCAATTGTCGACGATCTACAATCTGATCATCGTATTCACATCTCTAGGTACTTGCTGGATGATGTATCCCTGACAGTAGATTCCTTCTCTCTGACTGGATTTTGCGATGCTTCAGAGAAGGCCCACGCTGCCGTAGTCTACATACGGGCAAAGACACAGAAAGGTTTCCACGTAAGATTCCTAACTTCAAAGACAAGAGTCAACCCGTTGCAGCCACAGACTATACCTCGTCTTGAACTCATGTCCGCTCTCTTGTTGACAAGGCTATTAGTCAGTGTGAAGAACGCGTTAGAGTCGAGATTGTTGCTTTCCGAGACAATTTGTTATACTGACTCCAAGGTAGCCCTACACTGGATCAAAGGAGCAGATAAAGAGTGGAAACAGTTCGTACAAAACCGAACAACTGAGATCAAGACACTGCTTCCTGATGCTAGCTGGAACCATTGCCCTGGAAAAGACAACCCGGCTGACCTGCCATCTAGAGGAGTGCCCTTCAAGCAGTTAATATCAAGTGATCTATGGAAGAAAGGTCCTGAATGGTTGACCACTGAAAGGACAGAGGATGAAGCGAAAGCAGAAACCATGCCAGAAGGATGCATCCCAGAGTTGAAGGCCAAGATTGGAAAACCCCTCCATAACTTAGTGGTGGTTGAGGTAACAACAACAATTGGTCAGCTAATTACATGTGAGAGCTACAGCTCAGCAGGTCGACTCTTTCGAGTGACAGCATATGTGCTACTGGCAGTTAAGAAGTTCAAAGGGAAATATAAAGAATTAAAGACACTCACAGCGCCTCTCCTGAAGGAAGCAGAAATCCTCTGGATAAAGGATGTTCAGGTTCACCTCATAAAACAGCCACAATTTAATGGATGGAAGAAGCAACTAAGTCTCTTCGTAGACCCTCAAGGAATTTGGAGATGTGGTGGACGACTGTCTAATGCCGAGGTGCCATACACAACCAGACACCCAATCATCCTACCAAGAGATCACCTCCTTGTGAAGATGTTAGTGCTCAGAGCGCACGCAAGAGTATACCATGACGGTGTAAGTGAGACCCTCAATGAAGTTCGAGCAAGCTACTGGATTGTCAAGGGAAGATCGTTGGTAAAACGTATCCTCCGCAAGTGTGTGACATGCAGAAGACTCGAAGGAAAAGCCTACCCAAGTCCACCGCCACCTCCACTCCCAGAGTTCCGTGTGAAAGTGGATTCTCCATTCAGCACCACTGGAGTTGATTTCGCTGGACCGATGTATGCAAAAGGACCCAGCAGCAGTAAGAGTACAAAGGTTTGGATTTGTCTATACACTTGTTGTATCACTCGGGCAGTACACCTGGACCTCGTGCAGGACATGACTGCTCCCTCCTTCATCCGAAGCTTGAAGAGATTCGCCTCCAGACGCGGTCTACCCAGAATGTTTATTTCAGACAACGGGAAGACGTTTAAGAAAGCAGCAAAGATCATCAGAGCCGTTGTGAAGTCTCGTGAAGTTCAAGACCACCTGTCTGGATTGGGCGTTAAATGGAACTTCAATGTTGAGAAGGCCCCTTGGTGGGGGGGCATATTTGAGCGCATGGTCCGCTCAACCAAGAGATGCTTGAAGAAGTCAATTGGTCGAGCCAAGCTCACGTATGATGAACTGATTACCTCTCTGACTGAAATTGAAGCAGTGATCAACTCCGACCTCTCACCTACATTTCTCCAGATGATCTGCAGGAACCACTCACCCCGTCGCACCTACTGACTGGGAGAAGAATTCTGAGTCTACCAGATGGCTATGGTTGCGGAGATGACCTAGAAGATGAAGATTTTGACCCATCCCGTGACAATCTGACCAAGAGAATGAGACACTTGAACGTGGTCCTTAATCACTTCTGGAAACGGTGGAAGTCAGATTATCTGCTGAGTCTAAGAGAGACACACCGTCAGCACTCTACAAACAGCAATGCACCTGAAATCAAGACAGGTGACGTTATTCTACAAGAGGACAAACCCCGTGCACTGTGGAGACTAGCCAGAGTGAAAGAACTGATAACCGGACGTGACGGAAAAGTAAGAGCAGCTATTCTGACAGTACCGTCAAAGGATGGAGAGACGATCACTCTACAAAGGCCAGTACAAGTACTATATCCTTTAGAAACAGCATGAACTTGAGACATTATTTATCCACTCTTCTGACATTTATCACTTGTATACTCATTAATTTTGTCTCTTGTTAGCCACGTTGGCTAACGGGGGCGAGGATGTCATGGACAGTTATTTATTATTGTGTCACGTGATGAATTATTATGAATATGATTATAGAGCACATGTTCAGAAAAGAATATTGAGTAACAAACTGAATTCCATAGTCGACTCTCGATCTCTTACACAAAGAATATAATAATAAAATAATGGTAAAAAAATTAAATCAAAAACTTAAATAAAAACATTGTTACCAGGCGTCATGTGAACAATGTTTTATATTTAAATAAAATAATGGTAAAAAAATTTAATAAAAAAATTTAATAAAAAACATTGTTACCAGGTGTCATGCGAACAATGTTTTTTATTCAATCTTTTTATTTAATTTTTTTAAATATTGTTTTATCACTATCACTATTATTTTATCAATGAGGACAGCTTTTAGGTACACAATCCTCAGCTGTTCCTTGACGCAGGCTGCTGTTGCTAGCTGAATTGAGTCCCTTAGACTTCGGGCCATAGACATTTGTATTGATTTTAACTTAGTAAGCTATATCTAGGACTGAAAGATGGCGGAGGAGTCGGCTGAGCCCAAAAAGAGAGGCCCAGGTCGCCCCAATAAGAATGCTAAACTGGACGACGTAACCTTCAGCGACGTCGAAAAGCTGTTCGAGAACCTTGAAAAGAAACTCAGAGTGTCACTTACGGGTCTTATCGCTGAAGCCATGGCGCCTCTTCGGTCACCCATTTTCTCTCAAGCGAAGATGCTTGAAGACAGTGTATCCAGGCAGTTAGAAGAGATAAACAGTCGTGTTAGCCGAGTCGAGTCTGAGGTAATGGTTGAAGATCTTTCATGGTCCAAGCATATCAACTTCATTTGTGCAAATGTTTACAAAACTCTCCACCTAATTCGTCGCTCAGTATCCTCCACCTCACTAGGTCTCAGGAAAAGTCTTTACCTCTCCCTTGTACGTAGTAAACTCTCGTACTGCTCTCAGCTGTGGAGGCCTCATCTTATGAAAGACATACTGTGCCTCGAAAGTGTTCAAAGGCAAGCCACTCGATACATCCTCAACGATTATTCACGACATACTTCCTACAAATCCCGTCTGATCGATACCAAGCTACTTCCACTAATGTATTGGTTGGAATTACAAGATGTGTTATTTCTTGTGAAGTGCCTCCAAGGCACCACAGACAATTTCAACATTCACGACTTTATCCCAGCTCCCTCAAGTTCTCACCGCCCTACAAGAGCATCCCAGTCTGGAAAATTTAAACACAAACTTTGTCGCACTGTAACTGGTCATCATTTCTACTTAAACAGAATCATTAGGCTATGGAACGCTCTTCCCATAATTGACTTGTTCCTTTCATTTCGAACCATAAAACTGTTTCTATTTGATTTTTTCTGGAAACACTTCATTAATCACTTTCAATCCGACATATCGTGTACCTATCATTTTTTATGTCCCTGCTCGTCATGTTCACATAATCACTAGTTAATTTTATTATAGTAGGCTGCTCCACTTGTTGGAGTCTGTCCTTCGACTGTAAATTTGTCGTAAAGTTTCAATAATAATAAAATCACTTATATTTTTTACGTCTGTGGTTCCTTGTGTATTATTGAAAAAAAATATTAAAAGTGGTAAAAAAATTAAATAAAAAAATTATATAAAAATCATGTTCCCAGGCGTCATTTGAACAATGTTTATTTATTTTTTTTACCATTATTTAATCACTATTATATTTATGTATGTGGTTCCTTGTGTATTGTTGAAAAAAAATACTATAATAATAAAATAATGGTAACAAAAAATTAAGTTAAAAAACTAAATAAAAAACATTGTTCGCATGACTCCTGGTAACAATGTTTTTTATTTAATTTTTTTATTTAATTTTTTTACCATTATTTTACTATTATATTTTTTATGTATGTGGTTCCTTGTGTATTATCGAAAAAAATATAGTAATAATAAAATAATGGTAAAAATATTAAATAAAAAAAATTAAATATAAAATATTGTTTGCGTTACGCCTGGTAACAATGTTTTTTATTTAATTTTTTAATTCAAATTTTTAAAAATGGTTTTATTATAATTATATTTATGTATGTGGTTCCTTGTGTATTGTTAAAAAAAAAAGATAATAATCAGAAAATAATGGTAAAAAAAATTAAATAAAAAAATTGAATAAAAACATTGTTACCAGGCGTCATGCGAACAGTGTTTTTTATTTAATTTTTTTAATATTTTTTTACCATTATTAATTTTTATCACTATTATATTTTTTACGTATGTGATTCCTTGTGTATTATTGAAAAAATATATAATGAAATACTGGTATTAAAAATTAAAAAAAAAATTAAATAAAAAACATTGTTAGCATGGCGCCTGGTAACAACGTTTTTTATTTAATTTTTTTATTAAATTTTTTACCATTATTTTATTATATTTTTTATGTATGTGGTTCCTTGTGTATTATTGAAAAAATATATAATAATAAAAATTTAATAATGGTCCATTATTAATTTAAATTTAATAATGGACGAGGACGTGGTCGTGGGGCTTGAGTTACTCCCTACCCACCACGGCTGTCAGTACCTCCGTTACTGCGCCTTCGCTGGTTCCTCTTTCTGGAGTTTCCACTACCTCCTCTGGTGTGTTCCTTCGTCCCGTCGTTTCTCCGTCTCGCGGTGGTCCCGTTCCTGGCAGTACTGTGGCGACCTCTTCTGGTGTGACGGCTAGTCCTCCCCGGTCCTCCCAGTCTGTGCCCGCTGTATCGGTTACTGCGGCTGTCCCTCACCCAATTCTGAGTACTGTGAGTGCGGGCGACGACACTGGCTTGGCGCAGTTGACGCTGGACTTCCTGTTGAGTATGGTGCGCCGTGTTGTGCGCGAGGAGCATCTGCAGTCTGTGCCATCCTCTTCGTCGCCGGCCACGGTTGGTCAGCAGCTGGTGCTTACTGTCTTCTTGGTCGACTCTCCTCCTTCGGTCGTTGCCCCTGCTCCGGGATCTGTGGCTGTTATGTATATGCGTTTGTTTGTCTGCACGTGTGTGCTGTCTGTTAGGAGTAGGGATTGGACTCGTTTGTTGTTGTGGGTGTTGTACCGTTGGCTTTGTTGGTGTGGTGCCGTTGGCTTTGTTGGTGTGTTGTGTTTGGCTGTAGGCAGTTGGGCCCCCTGCGTGCTGTTGCATCTGACCTTGTATATGTTTGTGGTTTGTTTTGTACTTGATTTTGTTTTATGGTGGTGCGTGTCTTGTGTTTCCTTGTCATGTGTCAGGGAACCTTGTTTGCCTGGGCCTACTTGCTGTTTGCCTTGTTTGGTTGTGGTTTGGGTACAGGGTTTGTACAGGGTAGTGGTGTGGGCCCTGTAACTTTCGTGGATATGACTTGGTTTCTTGGACTTTGACATTGTAGGTTTTTGGATTTGTGGTTGTATGTTGCTGCTTGCCTTATAAGAGCCTGCCAAGTCTGGTCGATGCCTCTATCGGCATTTGTAATAGTTGTTTGGTTTTTTTTGGCTGTTTGTTTTAGGGCTGTTTCTTTCCCTTGTGTAGATTCTCTTGCTTTAGGTGCTGTTCCCCCTGCCTCCTCGTTGGCTCACATTGGGCTGTCGGCTGGCGACCCTGCTAGTTCTTTTTCACCTGCCTTGCCTCTGGCTCCAGTCTCAGTGGTCGGCTTGCCGGTGCTGCCAACCCATCATTCTGATCTTGGTGTATCATTGTCGATGTCTTCACACCCATTGCCGCCTCGGTTGGTACAGCAGATTCGGGCTGGGCGGTTTGTTGAGATGCGAGACCTGATGCCTGATAATATTCAGATGAGGAGCCACTTGGAGGAGTTGAATAGTTAGCTTGGTGTCCACCTCTTACCGGTTTCTTCTCGTCCTCGAGTTCGGGATGTTCCCACTCTATCCTGGGTCGCTTGCTTCCTTACCTTTTTGGCTGTCGGCACTTCTGATCCTGTGACGAGGGATCGCCTGGCCTATGCGATCCTGATTGTCAAGGAGGCTACTCGCCACGGGGGTCTGGGTGGTTAGAGTACGATCGCCTCTTTCGCCAGCAGGCGGCGATCAATCCGTTTCTCTTTAGGAATGCGATTTATCCTCAGTTGCAGGCCACTACTATTCTGGGTCAGCGGTCTCCTACTCATGCTGTGTTTTGTTCGTTTTGTCAGGAGTGTGATCATGTTGCTGCTCAGTTTTTATTATTATTATATTTTTTATGTATGTGGTTCCCTATGTATTATTGAAAAAAAATAATATAAAATAGTGGTAAAAAAATTAAATAAAAAAATTATATAAAAATCATTGTTCCCAGGCGTCATTTGAACAATGTTTGTTATTTAATTTTTTTATCTTTATTTGATCACTATAATATTTTTTATGTATGTGGTTCCTTGTGTATTATCGAAAAAATATATAATAATAATAAAATAATGGTAAAAAAAATTAAATAAAAAATTAAAGAGAAAACATTGTTACCAAGCGTCATGCGAACAATGTTATTTATTAAATTTTTTGATTTAATTTTTTTTACCATTTTTTTATTATTATATTTTTTATGTATGTGGTTCCCTGTGTATTATTGAAAAAAAATATTAAAATAGTGGTAAAAAAATTAAATAAAAAAAATTAAATAAAAATCATTGTTCCCAGGCGTCATTTGAACAATGTTTGTTATTTAATTTTTTATCATTATTTTATCACTATTATAATCATTTTTTATGTATGTGGTTCCTTGTGTATTATCGAAAAAATATATAATAATAATAATGGTAAAAAAAATTAAAGAGAAAACATTGTTACCAAGCGTCATGCGAACAATGTTATTTAAATTTTTGATTTAATTTTTTTACCATTTTTTTATTATTATTATATTTTTTATGTTTGTGGTTCCGTGTATTATTGAAAAAAAATAATATTAAAATAGTGGTAAAAAATTAAATAAAAAAATTATATAAAAATCATTGTTCCTAGGCGTCATTTGAACAACGTTTGTTATTTAATTTTTTTATCATTATTTTATCACTATTATATTTTTTATGTATGTGGTTCCTTGTGTATTATCAAAAAAATATATAATAATAAAATAATGGTAAAAAAAATTAAATTAAAAAATTAAATATAAAATATTGTTTGCATGACGCCTGGTAACAGTTTTTTATTTAATTTTTTTATTTTATTTTTTACCATTATTTTATTATTATTATATAATTTTTTCAATAATACACAAGGAACCACATACATAAAAAATATAATAATAATAAAATAATGGTTAAAAAAAGTATATAAAAAACTTAGTTACCAGGCGTCACGCGAACCATGTTTTTTATTGATTTAATTTTTTTTACAAATATATATATATTTTTTTCAATAATAAATAAGGAACCACATACATAAAAAATATAATAATAAGAAACTAATGGTAAAAAAAATTTAATCAAAAAACTAAATAAAAAACATTGTTACCAGAAGTCATGCACACAATGTTTTTTATTTAATTTTTTTATTTTTTTTACCATTATTTTATTATTATAATATTTTTTTCAATAATACACAAGGAACCACATACATAAAAAAATATTATTGTGATAAAATAATGGTAAAAAAATTAAATGAAAAACATTGTTCAAATGACGCCTGGGAACAATGATTTTTATATAATTTTTTTATTTAATTTTTTTACAACTATTTTATTATTGTTATATTTTTTTCAATAATACACAAGGAACCACATACGTAAAAAATATAATAGTGATAAAATAATATTTTAAATTAAAAGATTGAATAAAAAACATTGTTCGCATGACGCCTGGTAACAATGTTTTTTATTAAATTTTTTTATTTAACTTTTTGTCATTATTTTATTATTATTATATATTTTTTTCAATAATACACAAAGAACCACATACGTAAAAAATACAATAATAATAAAATAATGGTAAAAAAAATTAAATCAAAAAATTAAAAAAAAACATTGTTACCAGGCGTCATGTGAACAATGTTTTATATTTAATTTTTTTATATAATTTTTTTTACTATTATTTTGTTATATTTTTTTCAACAAATACACAAGGAAAGGAACCACATACATAAAAAATATAATAGTAATAAAATAATGGTAAAAAATTAAAAAAAAAACATTGTTCAAATGACGCCCTAGAACAATGATTTTTATACAATTTAAAAAAAAATTTTACCACTATTTTATTATTATATTTTTTTCGATAATACACAAGGAACCACATACGTAAAAAATATAAGTGATAAAATAATCATCGTGGCCTAAATGCAGTCACACATTCAATACCTCCGACACCGTAATACGGAATAGGCAGGGTTGTAGTTACCGCAAGGGACACTCCCCAGTGCCAGTCTCCCGTACACACGGGGCAACAACTCTCTCTCCACCACGGAGAGCCCACTGCCACCTTATAGGCAGGACACCACAAACATTATAATCTCCCACACCACAAGTGGGGCCACCACACATAAAACAACAGGGGGAGTGTATGCCGACCCACGGCACCGCAGCCCAAACACTCCCCCAAACCGAAGGTAACCAACCACCTCCAAACCTGCTCATGATCCTGAAACTCCTTCGACTCACTGAGAAAAACAAAAAGAAAACTCAGAAGAAAATAACATGTTCTATAGACACCAACGAGCAAGTAAACAACTTATGAGTCACAACAGTACAGCAGAACAAATCAACCACGAAAGAAATAAGACCACATCAACAACTAGTACATACAAAGACAAAACTCCAAAACAAGACGTAACAAGTACAAACTAAATCAAAGCGACAAACAAAACATAGCTAGTTACAAACAAAGCTAACACAGACCAAGTCAAGAAACTCCAACCTATCGGCAGGAACCAGTCACAGAACTTGCCGCAGGTAGCACCAAACGTCGAGACGCCGCCGCCAAATCCCGAGGAGAAGATCGAATATAGCGCAAGTAAGAATCGGTGCGCCAGCGACCCAAAGCTTGAATAAGGGAATCCTCCATCCCTGCACGAGCAGCAGCCGTGGCCGCCACAATTCGAAAACTGTGACCAGTCAAACCAGTGCAAACATGACCACGACCGAAAGTGGACCCGCCGACCACTTAGAAAGCATAGCCACCACAGCTGAGTTATCAGAATGAAAACAAACATTCAAACCCCGCCAATGCATTCCCCAAAGAGCTGCCGCCAGAACAACCGGAACCAACTCCTTAACAGAAATCGTGGAATCAGCCCTTCAAGAAGGCCACTGCAAGCTAAACCAATTAGGAGCAAAATAACCACCGCAACCATAGGATCCAGAAGCATCCGTGAAAACATGAAATGACGGATCCCGCCGCCGAAAAAACATCCGGCCATTCCATTGCTGCAAAAAATATTCCCACCATAATAAGTCAGCCCGAACGATCTCATTAATATGAACAAATTGCTGGCGGGAGCGAGCTGAGGCCAATGCAATATAAGAAGGGCGAAGAAACACGACCCTGACGAAGAACAGTAGCAACATGAGACAGATGACCAACAAGAGACTCAAACTCGGAAAGAGGCCCAGAACGCCTGGCATGCCATGTCCTCAGCAGACGCCAGACACGTGTCAGTTTAGACAATGGCAGCCGTAACTCCAACCTGACCGAGTAAATCTCCACTCCAAGAAAAGTCACGATTGTAGCTGGTCCCTCAATCTTGTGATGCGCAACAGGAACACCGAGGTGAGCCAGCACACCCAAAATATGAGACAGAATAAAAGGACCATATACAGAGAGGCAGGCCGGATGAAAAAAGAAAATATAATCATCTAAAATTAATAGTGAATCAGAAAATGAAAAACAGCCTGGTAAAGGGCCCAACCAATGGCATTGGCAACGGCAGTGAACAAAATCGGAGCTGAGCATAAGCCGAAAGGCAAGGCCTGATCAATATACGCCTCACCCTCCCACTGTACCCCCAGTAGGAAACGATCCCGTGGATGGATCGGAACAATGCGATAAGCACTCTTTAAATCAACCTTGACCATCAACGCATGTGGACCCAACTGCCTCAAAAACTGCACTGCATCATCAACAGAGGTGTACACAACTGAACAACAAGAAGACGAGATGCCGTCATTAACACTCACACCACGAGGGAACGACAAGTCAACTATCATTCTCCATTGCCCTGGCTGACTCTTAGGGATCAAGCCAATCGGACTACAATGAACACCCCAGGAAAGAGCAACCTCCTCAGGAATAGAGCCAACCATCCGACCCAAACTGACCTCCTCACGGATGTAAGAGGAAATTATCTGGCAATTCGCCCTAGAGGACAGATGGTTGCGAGTAGACGACGAGCCAAAGGCGACCCTGGAGAAAAACCCACGTGAAACCCATACGCAAGTCCATTCACGATAAATGAAACAAACTCCTGATCCGGATGAGAGCGCAACAAACGAGCAAGGATTGGTAACCGAATGGGAGAGAGGTAATCAGGCAACCGCACAGCAGAGGAACCAGTAGATGGAGGGTGATCAAGCTGACGCAGCTTCCCATATGTATATAGCTACCAGACTGTACACCCAAACGAGAAACCACTAGACGACATAGATCGAAATGGGTCCAACCTGCAGACAATAGCAATACGCAGTCAAACGCGAAACACCCACAAACAATGAACACATAAGAAAAAACCAACAGCAACAAACAACTAAACTGCACTACACAGACACATGACTAACAAAGTCCCAACACAACCAAGAACCAAACAGGCTAGCTAACAGAGGATCTTGGCACAACTGCAGGCGATGAAGAACGTGCTA
Organism: Haliclona indistincta; assembly: GCA_964017065.1. Classification (NCBI taxonomy): domain Eukaryota; kingdom Metazoa; phylum Porifera; class Demospongiae; order Haplosclerida; family Chalinidae; genus Haliclona; species Haliclona indistincta. Next base: position 10,536,726 of record OZ024785.1, read on the forward strand.
ACGAAGAGGCAAGGGTGACAGGAGCTCTTGACCGAGGAGGAGTACGACAGTCCCTAGCAGGATGAGATGACAGAAAACAATTCGAACACACATGACCAAAGGAGCACTGTCCTGGAGGCACCCTCCAGGACACACAGGCACCCTGGAGGCACACAGGCACCCTCGTTCCCTGAGAAACAAATTCTGTGACCGACGCCCCGACCCCCACCACGCACACCAGACCCAACTCTAGGGGAGGTCGAAGGCGCTTGCAGCTGCCACAATAAAAAAATGGTAAAAAAATTAAATCAAAAAATTAAATAAATAACATTGTTCGCATGACGCTTGGTAACAATGTTTTCACTTTAATTTTTTTATTTAATTTTTTTTACCATTATTTTATTATTATATTTTTTATATAAAGTATAAATGTGACGTTTGCGGATGTAATAACTAGTACACGCCCGTTATTAATAATATACCGGATGGAGGCGCGGTTGAAATTATAGAGCTTATATGGATAATAGTTCTTACATGGAAACTATTATTTTAAGAACAGCAGCCATGTTAGGATTTCGCCGTTTACAGAGTTACATGCTCCCTTGTTTATATGCGCTCCTGATCTATACTAGCAGCAATTAATTTTTGCAAAAATCCCTTTGATTGTGCATTTCATCATCTCTAACTAGACCCAAAGTCATGTGACAAACGAGATGTGGAAATGAGCATGTGATCTATGTGTGAATATCATAGTCATGTGACATGTCGTCCGCCCTCCCAGGGTAAGCTGGATGATGGTCGTAAAGTGTTGAACAAGACACGCGAGGCAATGCGTGCCAAAAATGAGAGAGAGCATGAAGCAGAGAGTGCTGAGGAGAGAGCCAGACAGGAGGAGGCCGCTGAGAAGGACACTAAGGGCAAGAGAAAGACCACCGGCAAGAAGAGGAAATGACAGACACACATACATACATGCACTGGTTATTATCAACTAACAACTATACACAGGATTAGAGTATTGGAACAGTTCAATGTGTGATACTGTGTCTCCATGCATATGGTAACGATTTGCAGCTCAAATAACAGCGATTCACAATACAGTGATCTCCTGCAATGCTGAAGTGTAGAGTGTCACCTTCATGCACTATGTGTTCAGTCTCTGATCATCCTCCATCGTGTGAATAAAGGCAACAGAGACTGAACACATTACATTAGTGCATGAAGGTGACACTCTACACTCTTCAATTCAGTGTTGCAATGACTCACAAGTACGTTGCGATGTACAGTGCTTTAAAAGTACGTAAGAATTATTTCAGCTTAAAACAAAAAATGTTCAAATGATTGTTACAATAATTATTATTCTGATCGGATATAAACTAGTACATTCATGGAATGGCAGGGGTGAGCCTGAGCATTGATATAATTTAGCCTCGTTAGTGTATAACATAATTATAAGTAGGTATACTTACAGCATGTATTTGCCTCGCACATAAATTCATTAATAGTAACAACTTATTATCTATCTTCCTCTGTTGTGTTCTTTCATTGATAATTAACCAAAACCATGTTGCTAGTATTTGCTCTCTCTAAATACTTTTTTCTATGACAATTTTGCATGGCTGTATATACCAGTAGCAAAAAAGCTTCAACGGTACCAACCAAAAGAAAAGACAAACATCATAAGTTATTAGATTAAATTAGATAGATAGCCACGAATATCTCTCTTGAAAACAAAGATGGATGAAGCGGAGACAATCTCAGCAGGTAATTTGTTCCATAGTTTAACAGTGTCCGGGAAAAAGGAGGAGTCATAAGCAAGACATGTCTTAGCACTGAGTCAATAACTATAACCTGGAGTCATAAGCAAGACATGTCTTAGCACTGAGTCAATAACTATAACCTATGTTCTTCAGTTTCTGTAGACAGCCCTTTCACGAAGGTGTGAAAAGTCTGTTTGCTCAATTATTGGTAATGGAGAGTAAATACAGTGCGGGATTATAATATGGGCCGAGTAGCAGTGGTGTCTCTCTTCAAGTTCACGCTGTCTCCGCTTCCTCTCCCACGCCAAAGCCCTGGTTCTTGCTGCAGCGTCAGTCACAGTATCGCTGATGAGGGCGCCGGGTGCATCATGCATGATTCATGGAAAGCGAGATGGGAAGGCGAATCGCCGAGTCGTCCATTTTGCAGTCGAGGTATGAAAGAACGTCAAGTAGTTATGAAAGAACGTGCAATCCCGGGCCTTAATTGCAATTGCTGCCCTCGTGGCCCTCGCATACAATACTACATGTACAGTATGGGCCTCGCTATGGCGCGCCGTATGGATTGAAAAGGACAAACGCTACATACATTCCCCGCCGCGTGGGCCATTGTGCCAATCAATGTGGGGCTCGCCCCAATAAAAATAATAGCTACATGTACTTCTGCTGCTGTTGCCTGGTCCTTTGATGTTCCTCCTCTACACGTCTCTGAGCTCTAGATAGACGTATCATGGTGGATGCCTCTGTACCAAAGTGATCAATGACACTAGCATGATCTACGCTACTCTATGATGGTGATAGTAGTGAGGGTGATAGTAGTGAGGGTGATGGTAGTGATTGTGATGGTGATAGGAGTGATGGTGATAGTAGTGAGGGTGATGGTAGTGAGGGTGATAGTAGTGATGGCTCGATATCATGTACTAGTAGCGCGATGGCAAACTGTTTAAACTATCCTGCATCCATTCCAAAGCCTTACATTCCTTATTGTAGTGGGCGTGTCGTATGTCAGCAATAAGTCATATTAAATTAACTTGTCGTACCCCCCTGCCGGGTACCCTACGTTATACGCCTAACACGATAGCCGTTGAGCCAACCAGTCTGTTTGTCTAACCCTAAGCCCTAACCAACCCAATCCCTAACCATAAATCCTAAAATATTCCTAAACCCTAAACCCTATCCCTAAACTCTAAACCATAAATCCTAAACACTTAACACTAAGACCTAATCTCTAAACCAAACCTGTGGAGCACCATTAAGAAATCTTATAACTAACTACCAGTATTAGTCAAGATCTCTGCCTTAAGTGGAGGTTACGATACTTCGCCATCTTGTGTACAGTCACGCCCATGTTACGTGACACAAAGCCATAATAATCAGGGCGTTCAGTAAGGATAGAGTATCATCTGCAACAGTACAGTAGGATAATTTGTAACTGAATATGAAGCAAGAATTAATGTGTGAAACTCATTTTTTATTCTCTTCGTGTGGAACATTGTACATTCTTTGATTTCGTTAGAAATCATTTGGTTATGTGTACACCGACGTCGCACTGAAAATGTGGGAAATATTATTTGTGCATGTATGTCGTATGTATTAATTGTAACAACGCTTGATGGGTATTGTTGGTTAGAATCATAAAAAAACCTGTGATAACACCCCGAACAGAGTAATTTTTGCAATGCTTATGTGTTTCTGAGTAGCAAGAGAATCTGTGTCAGTATACATGTCCTCCGCTAGTATCCGTATACAATATACAGCAGTTTCTCCCTGTTGTAAACGCCGAGCATAATTTTTTCAAAGAAACATTATATTGCATTTTGAAATGATTCTGATGCTTTTAGTTGTTGCAATCGTCTCTGTCTTTTGTGCAGTACAGGACAATCCAGTGACAAACACTCGGCATATTGCTCACTGTCTATACCGCCGCAACAGTTCTGGCACAGCTGAATGAAAAGAGAAGAATAAAGTAAAATAATACATTTTCCAGAATTAATGATTGTATGACGTCACCAGTTTTCTCGTATACATGCGAAGAAGGCAATCTATGTATGTAAAGAAAATTAAAGAAAGATTTCTATCAAAATCAAAAAGATGTAGTAATAAATAAGTCTACCACTGGTCCTCAATGTAAACCAGCAAGGAACAAGCACGGAATTGTAAAACGATTGACTTGCTAACAGACCATAGATCCCTACATCAGTGGCTGACTATAGCTGCTTCCTAGTTGCCATTGACTGATACCTGACGTGCATGGAATTGAATCAAGGGCGTAAAGAAAGCAACCCATACAAACACCGAAATCCTAGTTGTTACTAAAATTAGATTTTAAGCCCATGTGGATGTGACATCACGCAAAGTTCATCCTACAGCAGTGCTCGCCTAGGCATGCACTGCTCACGGCAATTGAAACTCAAGTGAGTCAAGTTACTGTCACATAGCAGAGAAAACAGGCAGCAATACGCAGGTGGCGACTGGAAAAGTTGTTGTTTCAGGCTGCTGATCAGCTGCAGCGCATTTAACCAGCAACAAGCGACGAGCAGTATCGGACAGAGGCGACGTTGTCACGGTCTTCGCTTTGGTTGGCGTGACAGTGCTCCGCATAGTGTTCTGCAGTGCTTTTCTTCCCTGACTGCCATATTACCTTGTGTACTGACGTCAGATTCCGTTTACCCTTCGTATACAGAGCTTTTAATCTAGAGGAGCCACTTTTTATTCCCAGAGTTGTGTTTGTAGTTAGTCCACACAATTTTCTATATAGCCCTTTCTATTGCATTAATGCAGATATCAACTATGAGTATGAGAAAATGCAAGACACACGATGCTCTACAGCTCTCTCCCATTGAAGCTAATACAATAGTGCCATGTTTGTGACATCACAGTAATTAGTACGACGTCACGACGAACCACACCTACGACACAGCAGCCACAGTCTAGTGCCACAACGAGGCTTGGTGGTTATTATTCCTCGAGCTTAGCTAATATCTATGCTGTAGAAGCACGCTTAAGAACGGGCAAAGCGCAAAACACAGCTTTTGATCGGCGCCATTATGTTAGCCGTTACTGCAAATAAATGTGTAACTAAACTTTATACCTGGCATAGATGACTATATGCCCATACTGATTGGTGGTAGCGCTGTGAGAGGGTGACGGTTACAGCAAGTATATCTTTGCGACAGTTTCGGCACACTTCATCATTAACTGTCACTTGCTCACATATAACACAGTGTTGACTGGTAAAATACTGTCCAATAGTTCCCTAATGCAAGAGGTAGATGGCAATACAAACAGATACCTAGACTATAAGAATAGTTGTGGTGCATTGACCATAGAATAACCTTTCTTACACCAGTAATATTGGATAATAATAAAGGTCGCTGAATCCTTGGTAATTCTTTATACCTGAACAACAAAGTCTATTAATGATTGCATTGCCAGTCTTTACTTACCAAGAAAATACGTCCACACCCATGAGAGCAAACACTCTATCCAAAGCAGGAAGAATCTGCTTGGTGATATAATATGTCCCATTGAGACGTAGAGTGGGTGTAGCTAATACCTTACCAGGTCTACATAGGAGACAAATACTGACTTATTGCAATGAGTTGAAATAACTTAAAACAGTGTGTGGTAGTTAACCATGCCAGTCCCACATGAGAATCAATCAACATTTCAATTTATCATTTTCACATACATCCTCGGAGGTTTACTCTGGGTTTGCTGGTGATTAGTTTATACACATGTACACACCTGCATGCTAACTGAATGAGTGGTAGTCCTGGACTCCCATACACAATCACATACGGTACCCTTTTACCAACTCGAGGTTCAGAACGCCTATCATTAGAAACACTTTGTCTACAGTAAGATAAGGAGATATTAGAGAGGTTAAGATCCACGTTACGGTGAACGTTGAATTGTTGTGACATCACGTTTATGACCACGCCCCTTATTAATTGTCACTTTCACGGTGAATTTCAACGTTTTTCACAGCAAAACAACGTAAGTGCAAGCAGCGCTAGCGTGGGCGCCTAGCTCGTGCAACCGGTGTTTAAAAACAGACGCCTGACATTTTTAAAGTAAGTTCTTGATGTGTAGAGGGTTTATAAGCAAGCTATGACTGTGTGACACTGACAAGTCAACCATACTGGCTAGCGCTCAGTACAGCTGCATACCGTCTCTGCCGCCAACTCTGACTATGCCAGGATTCCGCTGGAAAGTGAAGCTAGACATAGCTTTATGTCTCGAAGTGTTCAAAACGCGTCCTCAAAAAACTGCTGATTGGGAGAAGGTGGCAACCAGTCTCGGCGCCGATACGGCACCTGCAGCACTTCCAAAAGCCAGGGGGTGCAGCTACATTTATTTTACCTCCTTGCTCTCTCCATAGGCCAGGCAGCGACACTCAGCAGCCAGCAGTTGTTCCCTAGCCTGCACGACAAGCAGCGACCGTATGCTACGTTGATTTTAATCATTAATTTTACCGCCCATTTTCATTTCACCGTTAACGCGTGACGTCACATTTAAAAAATTTTTACGTTTAGCATTCACCGTAACGTGGATCATAACCTCTCTATTGAACAGAAATTAATACTGATAATAGGATGAATGAGCTCTTGAGTTCAACAATGCTATGGAGGTATTACAACAATTTAGAAATAGCAGGATAAGATTATGTGGCGGTGTTATACTACTTGAAACCCTGTTACAGAAAGACTTTACTGCTACCTAATTTAAATCGTACAACTGGTTAAATGCCTGATGGTGGGCATGTTTTAAAACCTCCCCATGCACAGCTAAATTCTAAAATGAATACCTTGATAGCTCTAGTGCAGGAACACTAGCAGTTGGTCGATAACCAGACATTCCACGATATTCTCGAGCAAATGTGAAGTTTTGTATCGAAACACGATCAGACAGTATCTTACTGCATTGGTGCTGGACATAGGACTTGACTAATGACACATTCATGGTAGAAAACAACAGCTTGAGAGACTTCTCAAGAATCTAGTGAGAGTAAAAAGTAATGCACACTGCACCTCAAGTTATTTTGCAAGTACCGTATTGCTAGTAATTTTCGCGAGGTTAAATTTTTGTTGTACCGGTCCACCATAACAAAGGGTAGGGTATTCGTGCAGACAGAGTTGCTACGTGTAGTTTGCTTGCCTATCGATAGGCATCCAATATAGCAAATTTCAGCAACGCAGTGATAGCCATCGCGGAGCAACGAGCTCGCCCAGCGAATATTGAGCACGATCGATTGTAAACACTTTTTCTTTAGTTGTGCGAAAGGTACGAAGCTAAAACTGCTCAAGCAAGCTTATCTGCCATCTGTGCAGATACTGTGACCGAAGGTTGACAAAGGTTTGTTTCCGCCTAGATGCCAAGCGGCGAGGCGAATTTTTGTGTGTGCATTTTTGTGGCTTCAAGATGCCCGGAAATGCACACTTTGCATTGATTATGGCAAGAGTATATAATCTAACAAGAGTATCGAATGCCAATTGCCACTGTAGAAACACTCTCGGGAAAGTAATGTGACAGAAACGTGATCTGATGACGTATCCGCCTACACTGCAGGCTAGCCATTGACGTCATCGACGTTCAGCAACAATGCTAGCCAAGCTTTTAGTTGATAATTGGACTGTTGCAGGCGAGAATATAGCGATGTAGACACGAAAAATGCTGAGAAAACAGAAACACTTGCTAGTTATGCTTTTTAATCGAAGAATAAGAGCAGCAGCGAGCTCGGTGAGTCAGAGCGCGTTCGTCTACAAAAACCACAATGTCGATGTTCGGCGACTAATGAGCGCCTGCTTTTTAGAGGTATCCTGTCAATAAAGAGCCCTGAGTAGCTGTATTTTCCATCACGGGTGCTTGCTTCCTGCAGGACACGCCTTCATTGTGACATAGTCGTGGATTTGTGCAACACGCTTTCGTCACAATGCGTAACATATCTCACGTGCTGGTCATGTTACTTTCCCGAGAGTGTTTCTACAGTGGCAATTGGCGTTCGATACTCTTGTTAGATTATATACTCTTGATTATGGTCTAAACTGTCCTGTTTGCTCACCTGGACACCACCAAGTTTTTGTATCATTCACCATGGCTAGACGAAGACCAAAACCAGCTGAAAAATGACGAGGCCGCAACACTTCAGTGGCTTCAGTTCCGAAGTGGGAGTGGCCAACATGGAGTTTAGCACATGGTCGTAAAATTTTATATGCCAGGAGAAGAGGATGCTAGTTTGGAACAGCTAACGTACGGGATGGTGGAGAAAATTGCAAGACAAATACCAGTTTAGAGCAGGTCAAAATTTGGACGAAATAATTCAGCAATTAAAGGGTTAAGGGGACAGGGTCTGTTTGGCTAATTAATTATTCATAAAATAAATACAAATACTGAGTCGAAAAGAAGAGTGCTAGAACGTCATAGTGGCAATCCATGTACACACAAAAGACTAGTCTTCATAATAAGTGCAAGAGCTTAGCAGACACGCAACAAAGTTGGGCAGCAAGCAAGCAGAGGTTGAGAGGTATAAGTTCCATTTTCGTCGTCAAAATTTGCGAACGCTTTGAAGGAGAAATGGAAGAGTTTAGCACTAACCGACACTTCTGTATCCATGCGAGGGCCTTAGTATGTTTTGCAAGTAATCCAGTAAGTCGTTTCAGAGAAAAAGACCAAAAAGTTATTATGAGACTCCAAACATATTTTGGTGACAACTGCCGTCATAACTCACAAACAGGTGGCTTCTAGGCGAAGTTTATAGTTTCAGTCCCTGTCCAAGGCCCTATACAACAGAAACCTTCGGGTTTTACCGATGGCAAGCAAGTGCTGTTCGCAAATTTTGACGACAAAAATGTAGCTCATCGATCACAGCCATTTTAAATTACTGGTATTACATGCTAATTATATTCATAAGTGCGGGGGTGTAACTGTACCCCTTCACCTTAAGGGGACGGTTAACAGTTTGCCTAATTAAATATTCATAAAAATAATACTAACTAGTTAAAGCACCGTTGCGAGTGCAATACGGGAATTATTGCGCGAGGGGTGTGGTCGAGACGGTGATACAGCACGAGGCGAAGCCGAGTGCTGTATCAGCGTCGAGACCGACACCCCGAGCGCAATAATTCCCGTATTGCACGAGCAGACGGTGCTTTTACTGGTTTGTAGCACGACAGCTTGCTGCTGTCACTGAATCTTTGTGCCAGGGCGACTTATTCTCAAGGTCGAGCCAAGGTCAGTCTCCGCCCACCCTATCTTTAACCCTCCTGGCCGTGCTATATTTTCCCCGGCCGTGCTATATTTTCCATATTGCGAACGGCGTTCACATTATGGAAAATATAGAACGGGCGGCGCCTTTGATACGCCCACGCAGAGTGCTACAATAAATCATAGTGTGGAGAGAAAAAGCGCAATGGTGCATTCAATAAAACCTATATATAAAATAGTCCAGACCAGCAACTGCTACAGTAGAATAAGCCGGAATCACGCCAAAGCCGATCGCTATAAAACTCGTTTTTTCTGCGCCAAATTTTGCGACGAGCGTGCTAAGGCAAGAAGCAAAGTACTTACCAAACGCTTCCTAAGGATAAACTCTAGGGCGGGATCTATACTGGAAAGAGTAGCAGCATCTTATTTCCGAAAAATTCCCAATAAATGGCTAAAGTTTTATAGCGATCGGCTTTGGCGTGATTCTGGCTTATTCTAGTGTAGCAGTTGCTGGTCTGGACTATTTTATACATAGATTAGTCGATGGTGCATTCAATAAAACCTTTCTTAGCTTTACAGCGCTTTTTCTCTCCACACTCTGATTTAGTATTATTTTTATGAATATTTAATTAGGCAAACTGTTAACCGTCCCCTTAAGTATCATCACTCTGCAGTTGCTGCTTGCCAGCTAATTACAGAAATAACTAGGCACCAAAGATGCAGATGCCTCGGGGGAACATTTGACATACACAGTAACTGCAGCTATTATACCTTTCTGTACAGCAATCACAAAGCAATAGTTATGCAATCAGCTGAAGCCAATCAGTGCTGACCACAATTCAACTGGGCGTGTCTACAATGTTCAGTACTGCCCATGCATACTGAACACGAGCGAGATAGCTTCCATAGCTTGCTTACACAATTTCTCTGGACCAGCGCTGCTATCCTGTAGTGAAATTCTAACCTATCAGCTTCTAGGTAGTCAACTGTGGATAGGTTAGCCTTTGAAGAACTCCAGATCGCCAGCAGCAGCCATGATAAATTGCGAGGGAGCAAATTGCACCATAACTCATGAACTAAGCTTCGTATGAAGTTTCACATGATCGAAAGCGAGATAATACCGTGTTCTACTTGCATTGCTAGTTTCAGAGCTTAACTTTCAGCATGCGCCTACAAAACTTAACCAGGTGACGAGGTAACTCACGAACAGAGCCTTATAACCAAAATCCTTACAATTCATTTTCAAGCAAATATCGACTTTAGCTTGTGTTGCACGTTTCAGCGCTTAGTTTTCAGCGAGCGACGAGAAATCCTGCCGACAGACAGACAGACAGACAGATACACACATACATACGTACACAAACCGACTACCGTATGCCCCGTGGCTCCGCCCACCGAGGCATAACAACATTCTGTAAATAAAAATGCTCAGCATGCGCATCTTGATGACTTTAACCCTTTAATTACTGAATGATTTTGACAAATATTTGAGTTGCTCTAAACTGACAGTTTGTCTTGTGATGTTCTACAACATGCAGTACGCTAGCTGTTCCAAATTAGTACAGTTTTTCCAGGCATGACAAAGTTTACGACCATGCACTAAACTCTGAGTTGGCCACTCCCACTTTGGAACTGAAGCTGCTTAAGTGCTGCGACCTTGTCATTTTTAAGCCAATTTGTTCTTCGTTAGCCCTGGTGACTGATACAAAAACCTGGTGGTGTCCAGGTGACCAAACAGCATAGTTTAGAACATATTGTATGCCCAAGTCTGCATCACAACTGGGCAGACCTAGATCTGTTTGCTTCATAGAAATAAGTGCCTGTCATGTTATTTCGCACAAAGTGTTTGCATGGGGCTATATGGCGTTCGATACACTCCTGACATTTTTTTACTCTCGATTATAGATGGTGGGTGACACTTTTGCCTTGTTTTGCTGCAATCTTATTTTCATACTAAAATTCACCAACTCCTACATGTAAACGTGCACCATCTTCCCATTTTCATAAAAATATTTAGCAATTACCATTGAAACAGCTGGACAACTGTCTCTTCTGACAGTTTCAATCCCCTTAGCATCAAAAACTGGTTCAAGCTGATCAGGCGACTCATACATGTAGCCAACATAACGTTTCTTAGTCTGTAGAACACATGGTAGATACACCTGTGGGAAACGGTAAAAAGAACATAGAACCATGCAACAAACGATACGTAATTTTGTACGACAAAATGCTGCTGTTCAAGTAATAGAGGTTTAGATTCATGTTGATCACCAACGGCAAACACCTGTGATCTCACTGTAAGCTTACGCACAGACTATACTGACAAGAGCAGTAGGCTCAACTTGCAAGCTGTGCTAGGAGAGCAATCAGAGCACAGCTTGCACTGCCAGTTGGTTTTGGCAATCTGTCACTTGTGAAGTCATCGTTGTACAATATAGATTTCATGTATTGGTGCTGCAGCACAATTAAAGTGAGACATGTGGCTGTGTAGGTGCTGCTTAGGCTAGTACCAGCTCTAGAGAAAGCATATTGTCTGGGTCGATTTACATCACCTATACCAGTCTTCGTGAGCTAATCATCTGCCTTCCGTTCAATCAAAGCTTTGTACAGTTTCAGGTAGAGATTTCGAGAACTTTCGGTAGTTAAGATTTGGATCCACTGAAATGGCACTCAGACGTCGCACAAGACATTGTTCACTATTTGAATTTAAAAAGGTGGAGACATTTCCGGCCGCATGACCATGCCCACGCACCTCGCTACTCCTAGTATTGGAGCTTAACTCCGACGGAATCGGATTTCGCGTACCTAAAGTTTTGGCTGGTAACAAAAGCCATCTATTGCTGCCTGTCCCCAAACCAATCATGGTTAAAGCCGGACACTCTGCCCACAGGTAAGCGCTTTAGGTGGAAGTTGTAATGCTGCTTGAAATAATCTTAAAAGTAAATTTCTTCACAGAAAGATCTCGAAATCTACATCAAAATGATGTATGGAAGGTAGATTAGCAATGAGAAAATTTGCCACTGGCCAACTGTAAACCAACAAGAGGTACAATTTGGCACCTCCTATTTTTCGGCACCTTGTCGCAGAAATGCGTACTAAACCTCCAAATTTCAGCAAGTGCTTTGGTTCTTCGTAATTGTAAGCCAACATCCCGGAGTGACATACCGTAAGTCGGGAAATTGTCACTTTGGGAGGTTTAGTACGTGCTTACCCTTTAATGATATTCATTACTTTAGAAAGTATCTATATATTCCTAGCCAAGGGTATTTGTGCAGACAGAGTAATATCGCGTACAAGTAGCGCTCAGCGAAAACATCACATAAATACCTGCACAGATGGCACATGAGCTTGCTTAAGCAGTTTTAGCTTCGCACCTTTCGCACAACTAAATAAAAGTGTTTACAATCGATCATGCTCAGTCTTCACAGGGCGAGCTTTTCGCTCAGCAATGGCTAACATTGCGCTGCTGAAATTTGCTATATTCGATGCCTATTGATAGGCAAGCAAACTGCATGCAGTAACTCTGTCTGCAAGAATACCCTTGGCCAGAAAAATACAGCTACTAGCAAAAGTCATGAATATCATTTATTTGGTCACCTGCCACCTTAAGCTGGAAGAATTGTAACATAATCAAATTTGACTAAAGTGTGTTATAATGGCATTAATTTTGCGTAACAGACAGGTTTGTAATCACGTCGATGGTGAATGTGAAGGCTAAATCGTGACGTCATGCTTTTTTATTGAGAGCAGAATAAAGTTGTATACAGACATCATAGATTTCGATCCTTTCGCCAGTTCTAATCGCCCCAGACGGCTGTTACTGTCGTCTACAGCCCCTTTTGGTGTCAGCAAATGTAATTACGCGATACGTATTGTGCCTAGTAGACTGAAGTACTATACTTACCATTGATGATCAATTGCTGATATTTGTTTAGTAACACAAATTTTGCTATAACCAGCCAGTATGCACGGCTTACTCTGGTGACTACAACTGACTTTGAACACTAGCTTTATAGCCATACTCAATTTCTCCCGTCTTTAGCAGTAAGCTGCCATATTCAAATTACAGCTATGTAGTGCCAGACAGCACAGCCTGCGTTGCTGTAATATCGCGTATGAGCAGCGCTCGGTGAAAACATCGCATAGATTCCTGCACAGATGGCAAATGAGCTTGCTTGAGCAATTTTAGTTTTCCCACAACTAAAGTAAAAGTGTTTACAATTGACCGTGCTTAGTCTTGACAGGTCGAGCTGGTCGCTCCGCGATGGCTAACACAGCTTTGTTGAAATTTGCTATACTCGATGCCAATCGATAGGCAAGCAAACTGCATGCAGCAATTCTCTCTGCATAAATACCCTTGGCTACAGCTGCTTGCAAAAGTCATGAATATCATTAATTTGGTCACCCGCCACCTTAATCATAGCAATCTGCTTGAGTAACAAGTCTTTCCACAGCTTGGTGGTTCCTCTGCAGTTCCTAAACAAAAGAGTCTAGCCTTTGCTGTTCAGCCACACGAAGTTCTGTCTCTCGATTCATGGCTTGCTGGTGTTGAACACGAAGCTGTTTCATGGCGTGAAGATGTCCAACTTCACTACGTTTGCGGACTGCGTTTCCATGTCCGAGCCCAAGCGGTTTGCACGTTCAGCTTCATCGTTCAATTTCTCAGCTTCTCGGTCTGCTCGCTCAGTCTCTCGATCAGCTCTCGATAGCTCAGTTAGCTCGCTCAGTCTCTCTAGAAGTCTCCACGACTTGGGCTTCCAGCTGCGCCTTGGTTGACTCAGCTTCAGAAAATTTTTTAATCACATTAACAAGCACATTGCTACTCACGTGCCAACACAAATCAATCAATTAACAATGAATGATAATGAGGGCGTTACACTATCATGATAATTATTATCACTATGTGATATTTTTTGTGGACAACTATCGTGATAGTGATATTTCCACTATTGCCCAGCCCTAGTAGTCACCTAAAGCGCAAATTATAAATCAGACTATATCTAAGTGAAGTCCGATTATGATGCACGGCTGATTTTCAAAGCACTCAAAATTATTCACGTGCACATGTACTGCATTAAAACCTTTTCAAATTTTAGTTTCACAGGCTTTGGGTTGTCAGCTGTTACTCTGTCACAAATCTCTCGACCAACACGAAATGCCTCATCTTTAGATGCATTCTCTAGCAAAACGAACAAACTACAAAAGCATTGATAACCATGCCAATAGTGTGTTGCTTTACCTGTCAGTGTCTCCATATACTACACTAGCTTTCCACTCTGGTGTAGAATTAACTAATTGAATTGCTCTTTGCAAAGTTTCACGACCTTTACTAACTATACTGTCAGCAACCTACACACAGTAAGAATAATGTATAGATAAGAAAATTACAACATTTCTGACCTCTACACAAGGCATTCTACCAGAGTAGTTGGCTGCTGTGTATCCATAGGTTACATTAGCAATCAGCTTCAATCCCAACTGACGAGCATCTAGCATTCTTAATAAAGCCTGGAAAGTAATCAACAATCTTTTAGGCAAATTGTTATCATCAACAATCAGTAATCATAAACAATGATTTAGAAAATGTTTGCTTAAATGCTGAATAGACTAAACCAGAGAGAAGAAACATGTGCAAAGTAATTTTCTTCACAGAAAGATGTTTAACACACCATTTACTTTTTTGTTGAGCGTACATGTATGCAACGAGATAATGATCCAAATACAATTTTAGTGTCTAGCTTTCTTCATTTGGTATCTAGTCAAGCATGCACTTAATACTATTAGCTTACTTTGTTATCTTTATGCATCTTCATTGATTGTTTCACCATTATTCGTGTTGTAAGAATCTCCTCAAGCATCCTATCTCACAATACCATAAACATAGAAAATTTTGCATACAGTGTTCCACACGAAGAGAGTAAAAAAGGAGTTTTTACACATTTTGCTTCATATCTCAATAATAAATCATCCTACTGTCATGTTGCAAGTATCATTATGATCCTCTACCCCTACCGAACACCCTCATTCATATGGCTTCGTGTCACATGACACGGGCGTGACACAATATGGTGAAGTATCATGACCTCCAGAAAGCCAAAGATCTTGACTAATACTGGTAGTTAAGATTTCTTAATGCTGCACCACAACTGTCACCTAGGGCGCTTACCTGTGGGCAGAGCGTCTGGCTTTAACCCTTTAAGGCCTATAGCGGCTTTAGCCGCCATAATTGACTCCACCTACTCTAGACGTCATAAAAAGAGCAAAAAGTGCTCTAGAAAGGTCAAATCAAGTTTATTTGCAAAAGATGACTTTACCTGAAAAACCACCTGTTTTTCGGCGCGCCCTCCCCACTAAAACGTACAGCACGGGGGGAATTTTAAAGGGGGGTGTCCCCCCGTTAACCCGGGGTTCGAAGGGGCGGAGCCCCTCGCCACTTTTGGCATTTTTAAGGCTTCAGGATGCCCGGAAATGCATACTTGGGCATGAAATATGGTCTAAACTATGCTGTTTGCTCACCTGGACACCACCAGGTTTTTGTATCAGTCACAAGGGCTAAACGAAGACCAAAATTGGCTGAAAAATGATGAGGTCGCAGCATTTACGCGGCTTCAGTTCCGAAGTGGGAGTGGCCAACTCAGAGTTTAGTACATGGTCGTAAACTTTGACATACCAGGAAACAACAGTGCTAGTTTGGAACAGCTAACGTCCTGCATGTTGTAGAAAATGCAAGACAAACAGTCAGTTTAGAGAAAGTCGAATTTTCGTCAAAATAATTCAGTCCCTAAAGAGTTAACCAGCAATAGTTCATCAACAAGGAGCAAAATATTATGGCTTTTGTGAGTAGCCAAGACCCTTAGCAAAGGAAATCCGATTCCATGGGAGTTAAGGTCCAAAACTAGGAGACTGCACTGCCAATACATTGATCTCTTGCGCAGAGTCTGTAGAAATGCGCACATCGACAAACGCGACTGTTCTCTGCAAGAGAGCTGTTTCTGACCGCCATCTTAATAGTTTAAAGGATTTTTGTGATGATAACATGTGATGAGTCATAACTAATACAAATACATAGTAGTTATGACTCATCACTGGCTAATAACCAAAGTGTGACATCACAAAATTCATTAACTAGTATTAATTTATGGCAGTCAGAGAACAGCCGCGTTTGTTGATCTGCGTATTCTACAGACTCTGCGCAAGTGCTAAAATAAAGATCAATGTATTGGCAGTGCAATCTCCTAGTTTTGGACATTAACTCCCATGGAATCGGATTTCCTTTTCTAAAGGTCTTAGCTACTCACAAAAGCAGTATTTTGCTCCTTGTTGATGAACTATTGCTGGTTAAAGCCAGACGCTCTGCCCACAGGTAAGCGCCCTAGATGACAGTTGTGGTGCAGCATTAAGAAATCTTAACTACTAGTATTAGTCAAGATCTCTGCCTAAACTTGTCTCTCTGGAGGTCATGATACTTCGCCATATTGTGTCACGCCCGTGTCACGTGCCATATGACTCAGGGTGTTCAGTAAGGGTAGAGGATCATAATGATACCTGCAACATGACAGTAGGATAATTATTTACTGAGATATGAAGCAAAATGTGTGAAAACTCTTTTTTTACTCGTGTGGAACACTGTGAAAAATTAATTTTGCATTTTAATTTATTTTTATTTAAAAAAAATTAATGCAAAAAGTCTTAATGTATTCCCCATACATTTTACATTGGAGAAGCAAAAATGTCTTGACAAAAACACGAAAAATTTCTATGTCTACAGCAGGTTTACAGTATGTAAAAAAAGCATAGGCCTACCTAGGCATTACACCTCTCCTTATATGTGGCTTTACAAACACAGCACCACTTGGTGATATGGTGACATCATCCTTCAGGTTCTGAAAAATCAGAACAAATTACTTTTAACAGAATGAAACAGATTGGCTCTCTATCACATGTATACATGTACACGTGACATTGCAGCTACACAGATAATTGTATTGTGTCAATAATTATACGGACACAATTTTCTGACAAATGTCAGGTAGTACTTAATGTTGGGAAGGAGTGCTTTACTTTATGGTACGAGTGGCATAAATCATGTAAAGCACCACTCACCAGCATTAAATAATTTATCGTCATTTCATGAAAATACGGAGATTAGAGTCCGGGCGGTGCCTTTGATGACAGACAGGAAGTAAAAATAATAGTGTTTAACAGAACTGCGCAATTGTGTATCACTGTATAGTATGTACCATCAGTATTTCAGGTGACGTCCTGAGAGTACACGCCCCAAATTTATATTCTCCTCCTCTGGCAAGGAAAACACAGAAGTAAAGTAGCCATTTAAGACCCTTTTCTTACTTGCTGATGTTGTCAACTTTCCCTAGACATGTTGAGTAGCAGTAATTATGAGCTATGATCATTGATGGGTATAGAGACTGGAAGTCCAGCACTAAAACAGGATTTGAGTAGAATCGAGACTCTGGTTCCAAGATAAGTGGTATGTATTCTGGAGCAGCCATTCTGTTAGACAACACACGTTAATGGCAACAACATTGATAAACAAATAGGCCTGTTCACAGTTTCACACTAATGATTCACATCGACACTTTAAGAACAAGACCATACTAACCTTGCTCTCTGGTGAATACTTGGAGAAACTGCCACATAATTTTCTTGTCTGGCTAACCTTAACAACATTGACTCAACCCGATACTAGGAAAAATTATACAATAAATAGTTAAGGTTATGAGATATACCACGCCCACTTACAAGCAAGCAGAAATTGTTGGCCGAAAAACACTCATAGCATCGCGCATGTTGGTTTGGCTGAACAAAGCATTGCATATCCAGTCAGAGCAAAGACTGGATATGCATTAGTCGTTTGCAAAAAAAACCGGTGGTTAGACGTGCTCTCATAGTGCATTAGTGCACGAAGCAACGCGCAACTTCGTCGAATAAGAAATTGAAAATCTTGTTTCGAGTGTACCATGCTCGTTCACGAGTATGCGTGAACATAACTCGGAAACTAAAGCTGATATCGAAAAAAATGATCCATTGGTCCCTAGATAATGAAAGCACTAAGGTGCTGATGCCTCGGTGCAGCCATAAAACTAAAAGTTATGAAAACATACACAAGTACAACTATCCACCATTCCACAAACACAGCAACTGCAGATGCATGTATACAGGATTTCTGTACAGCATACAATGCAGTGCTTTAGTTATGCAATCAGAAGCCAATCAGTGCTAACCGCAATTCAACTGGGCGTGTCTACAGTGTTTAGCACAGCAGTTACACGCATACCATGAGCGAGATAGCTTCCATAGCTTGCTTACACGATTTCTCTGGACCTGCGCTGCTATCCTGTAGTAAAATTCTAATCTATCAGGTTCTAGGCAGTCTACTGTAGACAGCTTTGCCTTTGGAGAAGTCCAGATCGCCAGAAACGGGCATCGAGGTGAGCAAATCACGCCATAGCTCAGGAACTATGCTTCATGTAAAGCTCTCACATGATCAAAAGCGAGATAATATTGAGTTATACTTGCATTGCTAGTTTCAGAGCTTACCTTTCAGCGTACGCCGCAAAACTGAAGTAACAGATGGAATGAAGCACCTAAGGTGCAGATGCCTCGGTGGAACGACACTATCCACAAAAACAATTATCCACCATTCCTCAAACACAGCAACTGCAGATGCATGTATACAGGATTTCTGTACAGCAATCGCAATGCAGTGCTTTTGTAATACAAACAGAAGCCAATCAATGCTAACCACAATTCAACTGGGCGTGTCTACAGTGTTTAGCACAGCACACGAGCGAGATAGCTTCCATAGCTTCCTTACACGATTTCTCTGGACCTGCGCTGCTATCCTGCAGTAAAATTCTAACCTACCAGATTCTAGGCAGTCAACAGAGGACAGCTTAGCCTTTGGAGAAGTCCAGATTGCCAGCAACGGTAAACAAAGTAAGCAAACCGCGCCATAACTCTAGAACAAAGCTTTGCATTGAACTTTCACTAGTTCACAACCGAGATAATATCGAGTTCTACCTGCATTGCAAGTTTTAGAGCTTACCTAAGTTACCTTTCAGCGTGCGCCGCAAAATGGTGTAACAGACAGACAGACAGAATGAATGACAGACAACGCGATTACAGTATGCCTCGTGGCTCCGCCCACCGAGGCATAATGACAAACGAACTACTGTATGCCTCGCCACCGAGGCATAACTAAGCAGTCTAGCTGCATATCAAGTCTAGTCATGCTACAGAGTGCCCACAACGAGATTTTCAATTTCTTAGTCGATGAAGCCGCTCGTTGCTTCGTGCACTTCGTAAAGCACTATGGTAGCACATCTAGCCATAGTTTTTGCAAACAACAAAGTGCAGTCTTTGTTATGATTGGATATGCAATGCTTTGTTCAGCCAAACCAACACACGCGATGCTATGAGTGTTTTCTTATGGCCGATGGGCATTACAGACTATGCACTATCAAGCATCCAGACTTCTAGCTGTACAGTTTGAACATGTATGCAACTAGCAAAAATTAATATTTTATTACATGTGTATTTCTAATGTACAGGCTAGCTCATGGTGCAACACTACATATGATCATGACTGTAGCATGCTGTGTAATTTCTCGTGGAAATGTTGCCGCTCTCAGAGACTTAGAAGCTGAGCATCTCTGTCAACACAGCAAACCAGACTTAACCAGTCTTCTGTTAACCAGGCTTCTGAATCTCGTTTTAGAATGTTCCTCAAATGAGCGTTGCCGTATAATATTGAACGTACATGCGTTGTCTTTTTATTGATTGAATAGTCATGTTTTCATGATCTCAAGAACATTGGACGTACCCACAGCAGATATAATATACATATTCACTGCGACGTGGGCAGATGTGTTGATTAATGTGGGGCTCACTCAAGCTTGTTCAATACATGGATAACAGTTTGCTTAATATTTTTATGTGCTTGCAAAAATAAGCACGCTAGAGAGTGCTTTAAAGGCCAACAAGACAGACGCTAAACACTATTTTTTCCCTTGAGTGCTATATTTAACGTTAAGTACTACACAATTCGGTGACCGCAAGCAAAATTAGAGGAATGGTAAACTGTGCACCACTTTTCGGAAGAGCTGTAACAGTGTAACAACAGAGCTTAACATCTAACAATTGGTTAGGATCTTCCACAGTGCTGTAGATTACTAGCTTGGGTGCCTGAGTAGGTGGCTCTCTGAGTGACATGCCAGTCGGCTTTTTACACATTTTCTTGACATTTCAACACATAATTTACAAACCAACATAGCTTACAGTGCTTCCAGCTTAGAGAGAGTAACTTTTGTGGTTTTGTAAATTCCCTTTACAAACAGCTCACAGCTAGAATGGCTCATCATTCACTACAGAAAGTTTGCAAGCTTAAATTCCTTGCATAACGTTGCACGAAATTGGTACACATCACTTGATCTATCCCCATTTTGCTGGCAAATGATGAAACTCTTCATAGCTTGCATACACACAACAGAATGGTGTGTGGATGTTCTCAACACCTTAAAAAGTTATAAACTTATAATTACAAATTATGATAAAAATAGCTGTCAACCCCCAAAAGTTACCCTTTCTAAGCACTGTAGCTATCATGAAGTAACTGCTTGCCTATCAACGCTGTTCGCAAAATTTAGCGCATTAAAACACGGAATGATCTACCAGTACCATTTAGATTGCCAACATTCAGTGTTAATTATTAACCCTCGGCGCATGCGCGAGGGTTACGGTACTTAGTTTGTCGTTCATTCATTCGTTCTGTCCATCGAGCTGCAGAGACCATCGCTCACTTCTGAAACTCGGTAAAGGTATAAACAGGCTTAGCATGACAATGGCTTGCAATGTGACTCGTGGATTTTGCTAAAGTGCTTTCGTTCTAGAGTTATGTATGGCTGGCTCACCTTTACGGCCATCTTGGACCACTCTGACTACAAACGCGCCCATAGATGACTATCTAGGTACTTGTAGATTCCATCTAAACAGCAGGACAGCTCTGGGGGTGCGTAGACATCTCAAGAAAAAGCCTATCAAAGTCAAGAGCAATGGCTACCTACTCAGTGTTCACGGTCACGCCCACTTGACACACCTTGTCTCGGTTGTGGTCAGCACTTCGCTGTCTTCTGGTTAGCAGTGCAGTTTCAATACCAAGCAGGTTGGCTTTAGCTGCAAAGCTCCTTCTGCAAAGCTAACCAAAGAGCTAACTCTGCAATGTGCAACACGCCGAGGGTTTCGTGAAGGCTGTTCATTTATGGTGCATTGAAACTGTTATTCGTCAAAGTAAACACATCCTAACACTGATGCAGCATTTCTATTTGAATTATTATAGTGGCACGTTATCAGACGAATGCTTTCTGTTGTATGGGCTAGTAAGTGAGATCCGCCTAATACAGCACTTGTGACATTTTTGGCATAGGTGTTAGTCAAAAGCAGAAGTTAATAATGACAGCTCCAGTCATGTATCTTTATACGAGAAGGTTGGGTATAAAAGGGGCATGCCCATGGTTAAAAAGGATACACATGTACTTCCTCATGGAAGCGGTTGTGGGTAGCTACTAGCTTGCCAAGACTTCCTACATGTACAACGCACCGCGGTGACCACACACAACACAATAGACAATACACTGCGCCAAACCGCCAACACGAACGTGCAACGCGATAAGATCTTCATTGCAAATGGCAGAAAGCGGTCTGACAAAGAAGCGATCGCGATTGGGAGCACGTTTTCAGCTTGAAATCAATTTTCCAGACAAAGATTCTAAAAAAACTGTTCTTGGGTCGTTTGCGCAGCCTGCGATGGTTACAGACTAATACATAGCTCCGGCGCGAACTCGAATGTCGTTCAGATTTCAATGTTACGCCCACTGCAGATCATGTTTATTCCAATTGGTTGGCAAAAGCTCTTTCAAGCTGCAATAACTGCGACAAACAACGTTGTAGCGACAATCTGACTGCTGCTATCGTCTTTTCTACTATCCAGAAACTCCGATTTTTTCAGAAGCGTGTTGCTTTGCCGCCGAGTTGCAAAGCGGAGCTTTTTCGAAAATCGGCGTCAGTCAATTGTAAAAAATGTCTTACGGATTCCTGGATAGTAGAAACGACGATAGCAGCCGTCAGATTGTCGCTACAACGTTGTTTGCCGCAGTTATTGCAGCTTGAAAACGCTTTTGCCAACCAATTGGAATAAACATGATCTGCAGTGGGCATAATATTGAAATCTGAACGACATGAGAGTTCGTGCCGGAGCTATGTTTAGCTAGCTACCAACCTACTTTCAACCGTAGATCTATGTTTTAACTCCACAGACTCGCGCTCAATATCAGGGTTCTATCCACTGGGGGGGGTGGAGGGAAAGATCCTCCCCCAAACTCTCCAACTTCCCCCCAAAATTTGCCACTAAATTAATGTTAGTGACTTAAATTATGTCAAAGTGTCTCAAAATGGCCATTTTAACCCTTTAATTACTAAATTATCAGGCTGAAATTTTAACCTCGTAAGTGCTGACCACTTCTCTCGTGAATATCTCGTGTGTCTTTTGTGCTACTGGTCTCAAATTTGCGTCCTTTTACGCCAGTGAGTAGCCGCAATTGCCCACACTCAAGTCAGTCGATATGCCCCTCCCACTTCGAAAGTGAAGCCGACAAAGTGCAACGGCCTCGTCAAATTTTGCTCAAAGTTGGTGCTTTGGGGCTGGACACTGAAAAGTACACACAAATAGCAGTGGTTTTGGTGAGTGCAAAATGTAGCCCAGATCATAGAGAATGTCCAAAAATGTGTTTCCGAGCACCTTGAAGCCGTAAAATGTCCCAATTTTCTTGGCAGCCATTTTGTTTTTCCTAAAATGTTGTGAATTTTGCATTGAAGCCATAGAAATGCCGAAGCCAATACGTTTAGCGCAGGGGGCGCGCCGAAAACCGGTCAATTTTATGCGGTTATTTGTATTCTTCAATTTGGCTTAATTTCGGAATATTTTAACACTTTTTGATAAAGTTATGGTGTCGGAAGTATGTATGTCGCCAAAAGGCGACAATAGGGGTTAAAGGTCTAAATTTCAAAATTTTCCCGGGGGGCATGCCCCCACCTTTGAAACCTAGCGGACTGTAGCTACGTTACAGTCCCATCTCACACCTCTCACTAAAGCCTTCCCCCCCAAAATAAAAATCCTAGATAGAACCCTGAATATGTAGCACGTGGTTGCTCTTTGTTGGGTACGCATTCGTTTAGATACGTTTTTGTACCTGTTCACTACGAGAAGTTCGTTACAAAAGGCGGGAGTCATTTTCTAATTCAATTTCAAAACGTGCCGCCATTTTACTGCCCAGGGCACTCCCCTTTTATACGCCAAAGACAGGAAGTGAATGCGTACGCGCGCAATACGCATTTATAGTCAGCCTTCTCGTTTAAGGTGACGGCAAGAGTTCATTACCTAAGAGTATGCAACCGTCAATATACCCCCTAGGACGGCGTTGGACATTTTCTACGTCACAAGTTTACACAACCAAGCCAACCTCGGTGATGATAGCATTACCACAGAGTGATGATTATCATTACAGCTGTTGTGAATATCATTAGCATAGCAGCCCTAATGCTTTCTGCTGTATAAACTTGTGACGTAGAAAATGTCCAACGCCGTCCTAGGGGGTATATTGATGGTTGCATACTCTTAGGTAATGTACTCTTGGTGACGGGTAACAGTTTGGCTAATTAATATTCACAAAAAAGTTTTTATTCACTGTGCAAAAAGGGTCATTCCATATCAAATCACCAGACTTTGAAAGTTGAAGTTTCAGAATTGCACGCAACTTGGTACACATGTTGGGTAGAGTAAGGGTATTACTGTCATGAAATAAAAGTGATCTATTATGAATGGCTTCTGAGATATAGCCAATTGATTATCGGACTTTTTAACGAAAATGCCTTCACTACCTATTACTCAAGTCATTGTAACTTTTTATCAGAACATTTCTACTTCATGAGGCTAGTACCATCTTATAGCTCATTAAACTGGCTTTCACATGAAATGTTGTATGGCTTCAATTTCCAAATTTAGTTATTAATTAACAGATCGTTAAACTTTGACCTACGATATCTCGAAAAAGGCTGCCTGAATTATTTTTTTTGTTGAGACTGCATAATCATGCCACACTATTGGTCTATTGTTTGCCAGAGTTTAGATTTGGGGCCAGCACGGGCTACAGAAATACGTCTAACGAGCTATGAATAATCGGCTAGTAAGAACCAATAATCATGGTAAAACAAACATACGAGTGTACAATTAGTAATAAAACAGTTCATTTGTGACTAAAGGCGTATCCGCACTGGCGTTCTAATGCGCATTGAAACCGCATTCAATGCGGTTTGGCTTCGTCCGCACTATCCGTAAATTCTCGAACCGGATTAGATCCAGATTCAATGCGTATTCGTCCCAATCCACTTTCATATGTGGTTTCAAGTCGATCGTAACTGAATTGAGTCTGGGTGTGGCCTCAATCACGTGGCGTGCTTTGTGAAGACAGCTAACTTGAGCGCTGACTAAGACCGCCTAGTGTGCGCTGGAAGTAAAACAAGGCGTAGGATACATCAGGCTTGCGCTGGTACGTGACTAGGCTAGTTTCTTTAGCTTTCAGCAAACTGTCGCTTACGTCACATGACGTGATCGACGCCAGCAACTGGCTCGATTCTGCTTGATCTTGTTCTAGTGCGGACGTGCTCGATGCGGCTTGAATCAGTTTGATCTAAATCAGAGCCAATGCGAATTGAAACCGCTTTTTAGTGCGGATACGCCTTAAAATACTACCAAAACTTATTATTAGATGTTTTGTAACATTAATTTTAAAATTAAATCGAAAATCCATAGAAAATTAACCCCTTTAGTGCTTACTTGATGATGCAATGTGATTAACTTGTCATTGTTTTGGAGAGCCACGAATTGCTTAACTATACGACTGTAATGAACTCTAGTTTGAAAGGAAATACTCACTGAAGCTCTCTGCAAAATTTGATGCTCCGTTTTACAACTGCTTCCCAGATCACTAAACGCCATAGACTCTAACCGCGAACGGCCCACAATGTGGGGCCGCCTACGCATAATATGTAGCATGGTTTGTGGGTAATAGCTAGCGTTTACACAGCACCTGATGTATTAAAACACACTACACACTAGTAAATATATTCATTACATACTAGATTTGCGTGGGCACAACTGTTACCCAGAACCTTAACTCGATGCATTTGATTGATACTTCCGCTTTTGTTCGTAAACTGTCACCGATCAATGCAAGTATGTTTCTGGTGCAAATCACATGGTCTAAAAATTGATGATATGCCTATCGATTTAGATAAAGGCCCATTGAGGGCAAAAGTACCTGGAAATAGCATTGCAGGAGTCAGCACAAGAACTTGTTCAGCTGTATATGTATTCAGCTGTATTTGTTCAACTGTAGGGCAGTTTAACAAGCTCAGCAAAGTGATGCATTGACTTACAAAAGAGTGCTACGGTTAAATATATGCTATGGGCAAAATAGCTCTAGCACTTTTCTTCAAACTAATGCATTGCTTTGCCAAACTTGTATACCCACTCTACAGCTAAAAATGCTTTGTGTAAATTTATCAAGGGTCAGACAACTCTTGGGACAGATCTTTGTTTACTGTACTACTTATGCAAGAGTTCTGTGAAATGTTTCATACACTGCTGCTCGCTTTTGCTCTTAATGGGGCATAAAATCATTATTTATTGATTTTACGCTCCAAATTGCACAAAAGCATCTAAAAAGATATGTGTTTATACAAGAGTAGCACCCAACTGTTGTTGTTACAAGAGTAGCGTGCATCTAAAAAGATGATATGTGTTTATACAAGAGTAGCGCCCAACTGTTGTTGGTTTACAAAAACCCTGAGAAATTGTAGTAAACCATAAATACAACTCACTTGTGATCCTCGTGATAGCACGTTGTAAAACTCAATCCCATATAACCGAGCCATCTCACTGGTTCGTCCAATCAAATTGAATGATTCAATAAGTCGAAAATTGCCCCGACTGCGTCTAGAATAGTACTCAACAACTTGGTGTCTATAACATAAACTTAACATATCAATAATTTATCCAGTATGATTTTACCTATATAGTCTGGTTGGGTGTTGGTACCACTGAGTGAGAGTTTTATGAGCGAAGTGTGGAGTCCTCTCATGCAACACATGAAATGACACATTCTCATAGCTATAACTAGTAAGAGATACCTAATGATAAGAAATAATTATAGTAATAATTCAATCACAAGCTACATTGATTTATGGACATTACAGAGGCACAATCGCAGTTGCACTACCTCATTTTTTATAAGTCTCCAGAGGTCCAGTAGTATTCTGCCAGTGACGACTACTTCAGATGTTAGCCCATAGTACATCATATAATTCACTGCAGGCGAGGCTGAGGCATTCTTGTTGGGCAACGAGTTCACTACAAAGATGAATATTTTCTAAATGTTATATACGTCTATTTACAGTACGTGACATACGTTTCACTCAAAATCCTTGCAGATTCATGCGTACGAAATAAAAATGCATGAGGGCAAGTAAATGAATGAAAATCTAGATTTTAGTGCAAAGAAACTAAGTACTTGCTGATCCGTATCTCATTAGTGTTAACAGAAACATACAACTTATGATACAAATATGTGCACAACAACATACAAGATAACACCAAAAGTGCAGATGTCTCGGTGGAGTAGCATGTATGCAATCAGTAGATGAACAAGGCAGCAATTATGCATGCAGTAGATCAGTGGCAGATCTAGGGTTTGCAAAAAGAGAGGGTGCGCTAGAAAATTTTGATAATTAATAATCATTTATTCATTAAAATCAATCGATTGTATTGTTATTGCAGTTATTCATTGATGATGTACGAGCGCATTCGCACGCTAATCATGACAGTCGATTGCTTGCACTTTTCAGGCGCTTGGATCGAGATGCTCTGGCGTTATGCCTAGTGATGCACCGATACAGATACCACAAATCGGTATCGGTGAAATTTTGACAGTATCGTTAGAATCGGTATCGGTTCTTAGAGCCCTTTCCTTATCATACATGTGTATGTGTACATTATTTTGTCTTTTGGTACAGAAATAGTAGTGCAAGCAAATTGCAAGTGATTTTATTTCTCATGATTCTATTACTTGTTTACTCAAAGTCATACCTTTTTGAAAAGCATGGATTTGTATCGGTATCGGTCATGATAACTACCATTTTAGTCCTTGGAAACTAGTTATCGGTATCGGTTTTAAAATCTTGTATCGGTGCATCACTAGTTATGCCTGTCTAATAGCAAGCCAGATGTGACTGTGTGACGTGTAATTAAGATGTAAATAACAAAATGGAGGACAAGGTTTCAGGGAGCTATAGGGCCTTGCTAGTAGCAGATCTATGAAACTTGTAGGCAAGCAGTATGGCAACAGAGGCTATAGCTGTAAAAAATGAAGCCAAGTAAAAAATGCTTATGTCATGACTGTAACTCTTGTTGCTCGCTCTGACTCACCTGTCGATCAGCTAGTGATCTCGGAAGACGCTTAAGCTTGCTAGTTTCACTGCTGCCTATCGAGTTGTACAAGCGGTACTATCACAGATCAAGCCTTCAAGTTTCATTGTAGCCATCTGTAGACATTATGAAGGCCTGAGCGTTCGCAACGGCTGTTTAGGTAATCAAATCGCACCATAACTCCAAAATAAAGCAAATCTGCCCAATTTTTTTCATGAACTATCAAGATCTACCTGTATTGCAAGTTTCAGTGCTTAGTTGCAAGTACATGCCAAGATATGCATTGCAAACGAACAGACAAACGAACAGACTACTCTGTGGCTCCGCCCATCGAGGCATAATCACATGTTCCACATATGGATCGTGCTTGTCTGTGCTGTACAAGTAAGCATGCACAGACACACAACCATAGGTCATATCGAACGTTAATTTTTACATGATTTCGCAAAATTTAAATGGGACAAAATTTTTGGTGCATTGCTTTAGCCATATTTCCATGTAGCATGCTCTCAATTTGAATTTTTTTGCGAAATCACCACTTGGCTGAGATATAATGGTCCGCAAAATAATATGATCTACGGTAACTACCTGGTATTCTGCTGATTTGACCAAACAAATTAAAGCCCAGGTTAGTAGCCCGCTCATTAAGGTATCCCCAAGAGCTCATCTGTATCTCATAACCCACCAGTATATCAGGGTCTACTTCTTGTACTAACTGGACTAGCTGTACAAACAGGTCTAGCTCAGTGTCAGCATACGATACCACTACTTGTAGTCCACAATGTTCCAAATAAGGTCTGCTATTTTGATCAAGCACACTACTTGGAGTAGGTGGTTTATGACCCTTAATAGGAGATACTGTAGCATGTGCTTTTGTTGAAGTTTGACATTTTCTTCTTAACGGAGACTCTTCCTTGAGTGGAATAGTGTGAAAAGTGTTTACTTTAACTGGGCTAGCGAAATTACATCTCTTGAATGCTTCTGGTTCACTGAGATCAACAGCTAGCAAGCCAGTTCTCTCTCTGACATCTCCTGTGAGTGGTTCTGGCCAATCATCATGAATATAGTAGGAGATGAAGAGCACAGGATCATACTCTGGGTCAGGTAGAAGAGACCCACGACTAGCAGCATGCACCTCAACACTCAATGTAGTGAGGTGTTGAACCTGAAAGAAAGAAAAAATTGATCATACAAATAGAAGAATACATAACACATGTGTTCACGCCTATTACTGTCTTTTTCTCTTGCTCATCTTATTGTTTACACTGTCTGTTCTCACTTCCCACTCACACACTCTCATTATTGTAATTTGTATGTATTGTGAATAATAATGAGTTTATGGCAGTAACAACATGGCCGCAACTAGGGCTGGAACGAGTACTCGGATAACTCGAGTACTCGTTTAATACTGTGCAATCGATTCTTAAAACGCCACTCGAGTACCATGCGCATGCACAGTGTCAAAAAACGTGCTGTGACCAATCAGCGCAGATATGCGCGCGCTACAGTATAGCATGCCTAAGAGAAAGCGAACCAGTGTTGTCTGGGAACATTTTGAGTTACCAGACGTTACTGATAAAGACGGCAAGACAATCAAAAAGGCAGTTTGCTCATTGTGTAACGGACAGCAAATATATACTGGCACCTCAACAAATCTTTTGAATCAACTCGAAACGAAGCATCCACTTACGTACAAATCAGCCACCGGAGAATCAAGTGAGACTAAGAAAACCAAGCAGAAGACTCTCTCTTTCCCATCGAAGCTCTGATCTCAATGGAATTACAAATCGGATCGCAGAATTCGTTGCTAGAGATTTGCGTCCAATTGCTACAGTCAACGGTGCTGGCTTTCAACAGTTGATGAAATTTTTAGAGCCAGGATACAAAGTCCCATCTCGTACTCATGTCACTACAACATGTATTTACACTTTGATTGCAGAAGAAATGCGAACCACTCTTAGCACGTCCCACATACACGTTGCTTTGAATACTGATCTATGGACGAGCAAGGCAACCGAGGCATACCTTACTGCCACATTTCATTTTATCAATGATGAATGGGACATAGTAAACAGAGTACTACTGACATGTGAGATGCCAGAGAGGCATACAGGAGAACATATTGCTGAGAGGCTTCGTCAAGCTATCACTGAGTGTGATGAGCTATTGTTCGCGACAATGCAGCAAATATGAGAGTGGCAGTGGAAGAGACAGGCTGGGATGACATTGGTTGCTTTGGATACACTTTGCAGCTCGCAATTAACAACAGACTCTCATCCAATCCATTGACTAGACTAGCTGCTCTTGCACGGAAACTATTAGGCCACTTCAAACACAGTGTTGTCGCCACAACTGCATTGAAGCAAAACAGACACAAATGAAAATACCATTATACAAAACGTGAGCACTAGATGGAATTCCACATATTTAATGTTTGAAAGACATGTGGAGCAACGCTGTACAATCTATGATGAAATGCATGATGATCAGATCACCTCAACTAGTTATAGACATCTCTATCTTAAAGAAGATTAATGGGATCTAATGGAACAAATGGTTACAGCTCTAAAACCATTGGAAGTGGCAACTACAGCTCTCTGTGAAGCCAAAGAGGTTTCAATATCTTTGATCTACCCAGTTATTAGTGGTCTAATAAAGAAGCACTTGGTAATGGATGATCAAGACAAACCACATGTGAAATTGTTTAAGAGAACAGTTGTGGAAGAAATTAAGCAACGTTTCAGACTTAACAGCCTCAGCACTGCTACTAAGGCTGCTGGCAGCCGTTCTCGATCCTCGTTATCATCAACTCAAATTTTTGAATGACGATCAGCGCTCTAGTACTCACATAGCACTGAAAGAAAAGGTGGAGCAGATCTATCTTAAACGTGGTGATCAACAACAGAGTGAGACTAACACAGCTCAAGTTAATGAAACCAGCAAAATGAAGAAGACTCGCAAGAATCATTTAGTATATTGGAGAGGTTGACAAGTATTGGCAGAAACACCACTGAACCATGATGAGAGTTGTCTAGAGTGGTGGAAAAGAAATTCAAGCCGCTTTCCTGGTGTTGCTGAGCTCGCCAAGCAGCAGCGTTTCAGCTTGAAGCCTGAGAATGCAGACATACTGATATTTTGAAGTCTGTCATGATGTATGCGTTGAGCCCACCCTACAGCCCCTGTCTGGAGAATCTCTCCGGTACTCCACTTCAAATAAAGAGGATGGCGCCAGGCTAGACATCAGAGCTGCTGGGTTCTGGGGTAGCAGGCATCAGCAAGCCTACTTTGATGTAAGGGTTTTCAACCCAAATGCTTGCTCCTATCGCCCCCTTGCCCTTGCAACAGCCTACTCAAGACAAGAGAAACTCAAGAGATGTCACTACGAACAACGAGTGACTCAAGTTGAGCAAGGTTCCTTTACACCATTGGTATTTTCCACCATTGGAGGTCTTGGCAATGCAGCGGATGTCACCTACAAACGGCTTGCCTCCCTCATTGCTTCAAAAAGAGATGTAGATTATGCCACCATTCGCAAGTGGTTAAGAAACAAGATTTCGTTTTCTCTCCTAAGATCAGCTATCACTTGTCTCCGTGGCTCCCGGTCTTATATTATTAACATTATTATTCTATCTATTAGGGAGGCACGGTAGTGCCTCCCTATGTAGGGTTGAACGGAAAAACAAGATGGCGGCTACATACAATGTATTAGCGTTCAAACGCTGATATTTCGCCAGGTGATGAATTTATACGTTCAAGGACACTTAGATCTGCTCTCTGGCGTTGCCCCGTCTTACTACTGTAAGACTGCAAGGAGAGTGCTTTACACTGTTACTACTGCAAGGAGAGTGCTTTACACTGTTACTAAAGCGACGAACCTAGAAACGGTGAAAATCGAGTTTCGTCATCTTCGTTTTCTTCTTTCTTTCTTCTTTCTTTCTTCTTCAGCGCGCCTAGCGCCTTCACGCGAGCAGTGCCGAGACCAAAACACCCACGAACAGTCGTGAAATTCTCCTGGCAGGTGCCTTTTGAACTTTGTTTTTAGCGAAACGGCGATATACATTCCGCGAGTTCTCGATCGTGATCCATTGTCAGCTAAGTGTTAGACGCCATTATTGTGATTGCGCAATACGCACGTGACCAAGCAGTGGTCAGCGCACGTGACCAAGCACTACCTTGAGTATCTCCGCACCGTATGGATCACGCAGAACACATAATTATCTGTCTGGAGTCTTCGAAGAACGGTTAGATCGTCTGAACGTATAGGATCACCATTCTGGGCTTGCCAGATAATCATAACCGCCGTTCAGATCTGCAAACTAGTGTGGGCGGGGCTCGTATGCACTTCATGCATGCATGTATGCGTAGGCGAGCTGATATGTACAGCATAATAATTATTTTTAGCTACAAGTTTAAAATTGTTAATAATAAAGAAAAGCCATCAACAACAGGAAAACTAAATCAATGATGGAAACGGCTCAGTACGTTCATGATATTGAACTGCACTTCACTAAAAAGTAAAAAGGACACAAATAAGAAATTAAAAAGATTTCTATCGAAATCAAAAGGATGTAGGGTTGTGAAATCTACCACTGGTCCACAATGCAATCTAACAAGGAACAAGCTTGGAATGGTAACACGATTGACTTGCTAACAGACCATAGATCCCTACATCAGTGGCTGCTGTGGTTGGCTATAGCTAGGTCAGCTAGTTGCTGTTGACACCTGACGTGCATTCCGCTTGTGACATCTTATAAAGAAATTAAAAAGATTTCTATCGAAATCAAAAGGATGTAGTGATGAAGAAATCTACCACTGGTTCACAATGTAAACCAACAAGGAACAAGCATAGAATGGTAACACGATTGACTTGCTAACAGACCATAGATCCCTACATCAGTGGCTGCTGTGGCCAGACTATAGCTAGTTAAGCTATTTACTGTTGACTGACACTTTGAATAGAATTCAGCTTGTGACAAAATATTGATCTTATGTACAGCCACAGATGTAGGGATCTATGGTCTGTTAGCAAGTCAATCGTGTTACCATTCTATGCTTGTTCCTTGTTGGTTTACATTGTGAACCAGTGGTAGATTTCTTTATCACTACATCCTTTTGATTTCGATAGAAATCTTTTTAATTTCTTGTTTGTGTCCTTTTTTCTGTTTAGTGAAGTGCAGTTCAATATCATGCATGTACGGAGAAGTCTTTGTTTCCACCATTAGTTTAGTATTCCTGTTGTTGATGGCTTTTCTTAAACTTGTAGCTAAAATCATATATCAGGTCTGCCTAGTATCAGGTCTGCCTAGTCGCCTACGCATGCATGCAGTGCATACGAGCCCCGCCCACACTTGCTTGTAGATCTACACGGCGGTTATAACTATCTGGCAAGTGCAGAATGGCGATCCTACACGAGCTTACCGTTCTTCGAAGACTCCAGACAAATGCCGGGTGTGTGTTCTCCGTGATAGTGATCCAATCATCCACACGGAGCAGCGATACTTTAGCTGCTTGGTCACGTGCACTACCCATTGCTAAATGGTCACGTGCGTATTGCGCAATCACAATAATGGCGTCTAACACTAAGCTGACAATGGATCACGAACGAGAAATCGCGGAACTTAGATCGCCATTACACTAAAAACAAAGCTCAAAAGGCACATGCCAGGAGAATTTCACGACTGTTCGTGGATGTTTTGGTCTCGGCACTGCTCGCGTAAAGGCGCTAGGCGAGTTGAAGAAAGAAAGAAGAAAGAAAGAAAGAAAGAAAGAAGAAAGAAGAAAACGAAGATGACGAAACTCGATTTTCACCGTTTACAGGTTCGTCACTTTAGTAACAATTTCGAGCAATCTCCTTGCTACTGTAAGATGGGGCAACGCCAGAGAGCAGATCTAAGTGTCTAAAGACGTCTAAAATTCAACACCAGGCGAAATATCAGCGCTTGAACGCTAATACATTGTATGTAGCCGCCATCTTGTTTTCTCGTTCATCCCTACATAGGGAGACACTACCGTGTCTCCCTAATACAGCCACTGATGTAGGGATCTATGGTCTGTTAGCAAGTCAATCGTGTTACCATTCCAAGCTTGTTCCTTGTTAGATTGCATTGTGGACCAGTGGTAGATTTCACAACCCTACATCCTTTTGATTTCGATAGAAATCTTTTTAATTTCTTGTTTATGCTATGTATGTATATAATTATATAAACATGAATATTAAAAAAAGACATACTGATAGTTTTGAACAAGAATCTTCTTAGTGTTGATTAATGTTTGCATGTTTCTTAAATTAATTTTATAGTAAAATTTATACAAAAGATTATTCGGTTACTTGCTTGTTAGTGAATAGAATATGTGTAAACAATATTTGTTGCAGCACTAGCCGCAACCACGGTAAAGCGAATCTAGCCAATCCTGGGCGATCATGGCCCGTACATTATGGTCCTTCGAACCGGATAAAGTGGAGTGTCACCTTTTCACACTGTCCATCTATATATATCGAACTGCGCCTGATTCAGCTCTTATGGTAACTTGATCTTGAAAAACCACGTGCTACCATCGCCACTCTGACTCAATCTCGTTGCTGCGTACAGCAGTCGTGGAACATCTACTGATGCATTACATCAGTTCTTACCATTCTCAAGTCTGTTGTCACTACTCCCGCTGTCTATTCTCACTCCATTGTCGTTACCACGTGGTTATACATTGGCTGTTTTCTCCTTAAGTTTCTCTACTTCATCGCTACCGCTGTGGCTGTTCACCTGCTTGACATCACCTTAACACTTCTTCGTTGTTGACCGTACACTCATTCCTAGTCATTGTTGACCGTCTCACACTCGTTGTTGCTTGCCTGACTGCTGGTGCACACAGAACTCGTCTATTCACTGGCCAAGGGGGAATACACTCGTCCGATCGCTGGTGCATGCAGGACTCGCCTGTTCACGGGCACAGAGAGACTGATCACTAGTGCATGCAGGACTCGCCTGTTCACTGGCACAGAGAGACTGATCACTGGTGCATGCAGGACTCGCCTGTTTACTGGCACAGAGAGACTGATCACTGGTGCATGCAGGACTCACCTGTTCACTGGCACAGAGAGACTGATCACTGGTGCATGCAGGACTCGCCTGTTCACTGGCACAGAGAGACTACTCTTTGCTCGTCTGATCACTGGTGCACACAGAACATGTCTGTTCACTAGTACAGAGAGATCTCACTCGTCTGATCACAGGCATACACAGAGAACTGCAGGTATGTTTGCCGGTACAGAGAATATCACACATACGGCTCTATTCACGCTGACGGTCTTCATTTGCTCATATGCACAGAGCTTCAGATACTCGTCTGATCAAAGAGGCTATACTCATTTGCTCATCTGCTCACTGACAGTTGCCTTCGCTCACCTGACTAGTGTACACAGAGAGAATTCACTCGTATGTTAGCTCATACCGCTACAGAACGTGTTACGTGGCTGTTTATATTCACACTCAACTGGTTGTTCGCTAGTACAGTGAATCACTTGTCGTAGAACTGTTGACAAGCTGACCATCTTTTCGCTCATCCGTCTGTTTGCTAGCAAAGACGCAATTCTTGTATTCATCTGTTGACATTCACATTCTGCCACTCGGCTTGTTTGGTTCAAAATAGTTGACAGTTGGTTGCATTCTTAATCACTCGTCAATTCCCTTTTACTCGCACTATTCGTTGGTACTGACCAAGAAAAAGAAAACTCACTCATCGTACGTGACTATTAATCTACTGAGAAGTCACTTGATAACTTGTCTGCTTGCTGGTACAAGGAACACTCATACTTATATAATCACCTGCTGACAGTGATACTTACCCCTGTTGCTTGTCACACGACACTCTTGTTGGTACATGAACATTCTTTGCATCATCTGTGCATCAATTCTCAATTCGGATTGTTTCTCGTCAAAGCTCCCACTCATTGCTCTGACCATTTGATTCTTATAATCGCTATCTACAAGTAGAATTCTTTGCTCATTACCTCGTGTTAATCGGAGACCTCACATTATTGGATACAGTCTCTTGGACACAATATCGCCAGATAATTCTCTTGTTGTCAGTCGCCTCACTTGTTTCAATTTGCCTTTGTATTTGTTCGGTTGAAGCATAACTACTCTTCGTCACATTTTGCTTACAGCAAACACACTTGTAATCTGTTTATCATCTCTTGATACCGTAAATGCAGAAATTTTCAAGGGGATTTTATTTTCGAGGCTGGGATTAACCTCGAAATTTAAATCATTGAATTATTAGTTCGACAAAAATTAAATCGTCGAATTATTTGTGCAATGAAAATTAATACGGTACATTCCCACGTGTTGACACAGCTACCAGCATGACTCTCAGGCGCTACTTCAAGCCAGTGGATCAAACTGCTGACGGGCTACCAGATCCACATGGACTGTTGTCAGCACGAATTCCAGCTGCAACTATTGCCGCTCTATCGTATGCAATATGAACTCCTCTCTTTTGACCGAATGTGGAGGTACCATTACATTGAACAAGAGCTGGGGGCGTTCTTTGCTGAGGAGGATGAAATTTGTCCAGAGAAGAGTAACCACATCTAAAAGCAAGTATAATGTTGAGAATTTTGCTGAAGTTAAGAAGACATTTCTTGATGAGTTAGCCACTATAGCAGAATTAATACTGAACTGGGATCAAACAGGCATTCGATTAGTTCCGTCGTCTTCTTGGACTATAGAAAGGAGAGGTACACGTCGTGTTGAGATGATTGGAGCAGGTGACAAAAGGCAAATAACAGCAGTGTTCTGTGGCAATCTTCTTGGAGATTTTCTCCCTCTGCAATTAATCTACAAGGGGAAGACAACACGATGCCATCCATCATATTCCTTTCCATCCGATTGGAACATCAGCCACTCACCAAAGCACTGGTCAACAGAGCAAACCATGCTGGAGTACATAAACTGTGTGATTGCGCAGTACGTCGAAACAGTCCGGTTCGATTTAGGCAAGAAAGCAGCAGCAGCAGTTATCAATGATAACTTTAGAGGACAGGTCACTGATTCTGTCAAAGATCTTTTAGAATCGTATGGTATCTACATGTGTCTACTTCCTCCAAACACGATTGCAGCCAATGGACGTTTCTGTCAACAAGCCGGCTAAGGATTCATAAAGGTCGATTTGAAGAATGGTACACCGAGCGAGTCATGGAGCAGCTGAATGGAAAAACATGCAAGATCTAGCACGAGCCAAGATTGACCCGATTGACTTGAGCATGCCAGTGATAAAGAACATAAGTGCTAAGTGGCTTGTAGACATGGCAGAATACATCAGCAACAACCCTCAGATCATCGTCAACGGTTTTATTCGTTCAGGCATCACAGGAGCAGTGGATGGTACAATGGTGGAATCAGATGAGGATGAAGACAATGGATCTGCAACTGACACCTCAGAGAGCGAGAGTGAAGAAGACAATGATCCGAGTCTGATACATAAATCTGAAACTAGCATGCGGCGACCCGACCACTTATTAATACATGACAGTACTACAATGTTTATTGATCACAAAATGTGTCATACTAACTAAATGTCAATAACTTAAAAACACGTTTAGTTTCTGAATTTCTTTACGCAGTCCAACAAATACAACAGTACATGGAACTTCTAGACCACCTTGAGTTAAGTCAGCAGAAACTCTGCGTCGTCCAGTCACAGTGAAACGAATAGATCCACCTCTTTTCAGAAACAGAGTACAGACACACGACACCTTCAATGGCAAGTGACCAACAATCTTTCCTTCTTTTTCTACAGCAACAGCGTTTCTGTCTCTTGAATTGTTAGGCTCCAACGCACACACAAGTGTTTCTCCAACTGCAGCTTCCCAGATATCTTTATATATATGATATTCGCGGAAACAGAGATCTTTCTGGTACCGCGAAACTGTTCCCGCCATTTTCGCACGTAAAAATTTTCGCTGACAAAATTTTCTGCTGCGTTCAAATTTCGAGGGAGGTGACCACCTTCGAAAATTAGATTCCTTGAAATTAAAAAACACTTGAAATATTTCACCCTCGAAAATTTCTGCGTCTACGGTACGATCTTGACTCTGACACTTTACGTACAATTCAAATTGACCTTGTTGATCCATCACACCATCATTTCGTAACCATTGTTGCATGTCACACTACCCTTTCGTAACAGGATCTATCTCTCACCCGACTTGTTGAACTTGTACCACACTGCTATCTGGATAAGCTATGACTAATGGTCTTGCTGGATATCATTTCAGCTCTATTCTTGTTGCTGCTATTGTCACTATCGTTCTCTATACTCAATCGTCAGTTTCGTTCGAGGAAACAAGTCATGTCTTCGTTGTCAATTGCACGCATACAAAGAAATGCAGTTTCTGTTTCTATCACAAATCTCGCTGAGAGACTGGAGAACTTAGAAACCGAAGCAGAGCGCAAGCAGATGGAAGGCTTGGAAGCCAATCTTCATCTTGCTGGAAGTCACAGACACCTAAAAGAGCTGATACTGCTAGTCTTCCTGTAAAGTACTTTAGTCAAGCTAAAGCTTGGATGACTGGAGAAACCCTTGAATCTATCCTGAGAAAGCTGAATCGCCGGCTATGTACTCAAAGCAGAGAAGTTGCACTTCTCCTAGACAATGCTGGATGCCATCCAGAGTAGCCTCGTCCCCAGGCTCTCCGTGGGTGTGGCTGGATTGCGTGGGTGTTGGAAGGAGAGCCTGGTATCCACTGTTCGCGCATGCGCTAGTTCGCCTTGGAATTCCAAGGCTCCGGTTATTTTTGTAAACGGCCGCGTTACATTACATCGTCAGACCACACCCCTCGAGCTCAACAACTCTGCAATGTGTGAAGACGACGAGTTTGAAAGCGCGCTGAAATATGCACTAGAGTGGACTGGAAACCATGGAATGAGTCCCAAGCCAGAGCAAGTCACAGCATTTCGTGCAGTGTACAATAAAAAGATTCCTTCTCTAGTGTCTCCACTCGCCCAACACGACGTGTTGTGGTAGCCCATCATCAATCGCCACAGACACGAGTAGCAGCTCGCTAAGTCTCGTACTCCACTGTTGATGTTCACGCCTTTTGCCGCCAGTGAAATACTATTCCTTGACGAATAAGATAGAGAGACGTAGACACGCCTAGCGTTACGTAAATTTATACAGGATGTAAATTCAACGCCGTCATCAATAAAAACACACGTGCTTTTTATTGAAAAACTAGCGCATGCGCGAGCAGTGGATACCAGGCTCTCCTTCCAACACCCACGCAATCGAGCCACACCCATGGAGAGCCTGGGGACGAGGCTACATCCAGAGGACCTTAAAGACAGCTTCAATAATATTAAATCGTATTTCTACCTCCAAATACAACATTAAAATTACAACCGCTCAATCTACGAATTATTCAAAATGCACTACTGACGTCTGTTGCTACGGTTTGTTCTGTCTAAGATTGAAGAGTGTGAAACAGCATCAGAAATACCAAATCTATCTCTGTACTTCATGCCATCAGATGGATAGCTCAGGCGAGGGAGTCAGTTAAACCAGAAACAATCGAAAAGTGTTTTAGGAAGGGAGGAGTTTTAGATCAAAGCCTTGCTGTTGTGAGACATACATCTAGTGATCCATTTGAGGATATCGATACTGATGTCTCTGCCAATACTCAAGAGATTAAGGATCTTATACACCAGTTAGGGCATGCTGATTCTCATTGTTCAGCTGCTGAGTACATCAATGGCAACAATGATCTTCCTGTATGCTCCGAGTTTGATGATGATCATTGGGAAGATTTTTTTCATCTTTGCAATTGCTTCCCTCTGCATCCACAGACTCAGTGGATTCTGATTTTGAAGATGATACTGATATTGACCTACCTGCTCCAAAGATAATGTCAGGACTATTGTATTCTTAATCATATTTATAATCATCATCACGTGATTGAGCACATGAAAGAGATATAATACAGTCCTTGTCCAATAGTCAGTTCAGGCGTAGGAGTACCATCGCGTACATTGGTCTTTCGATTAGGATTAAATGTTCCTGACCTACCCTGAACACGTGCAGACTCTGGTATGGCCAACCCGTGGAAGATAAAGAAGAAGCGAGGCGGTCATCGTAGCTCGACTACAGTAATGGTCGACGAAGTTGAAGCAGCACTAGCCGCTACCCTATTTATCGCGATAAGGTCATCAAATTTAAGAGAAGCCTTGAGGAGAAGGTTACCACGTTGAAGGACCTTGACGAGAAATTACTCGACTGCATTGACAACGAAAGGGTCATAGCTGATGAGATACAACAATCCGACGAATTTCTTTCGAAGGTATATGCCGCTCTTCACAAGGCAGACGAAGCACTAAGTACGAGAACTACAGGTGCTAGTGCTATCTGGACGGTAAACCTTGTAAAGTTACCGAAGCTCACTATTCATCCCTTTTCTGGTGATATCACACAATGGACGGGCTTTTGGGACTCCTTCAAGTCTTCTGTGCACTCTCGGAAAACCGCTGTACATGAAGTCTTATGTGTAGCCACAGTAGGGATGCATGGTCTATTAGCCAGTCAATCGTTTTACCATTTCGTGTCACCTCCCACCTGACTCCATGTTGGTTTATATTGTGGGCCAGTGGCAGATTTCCTCATTGCTAATCTACCATCCTACATCCTTTTGACTTAGTTAGAAATCTTCATTATAATTTTGGTTTGTGTTCTATTTTCTTAACTTTCGCACGTGCTGAGCCTTTTAATTGTTGATGGTTTTTCTGATTGTAACGGTTAACTGCGCATTTCAACTCAGTAGTTACGTGCAGCAAGCAGTTGCCCCCAAACGCATAGCACAAGAACGTCCACAAGGGCGGTTGAGATAGAGTGTGTGGGCGTGTTCACTAACTACGCGACCACGTGCTTTAGGCACCTGCGCAGTTCTCTCAATAGTATCATTGCCGCGTTTACTGCTGTCATCCACTGGAGAGAGTTATTCTCATTTCTACCTCATACTTTAATCGCGAGTCATTTCTCTCATGTTATCACAAGATGGCGTCTGACACTTAACTGACAACAGATCGTGATCGAGAAATCGTGGAATTTAAATTGCTGTTTTGCTAAAAACAAAGTTCAAAAGACACCTACCAGAAGAATTTCACGACTGTTCGTGAGCGTTTTGACTTGGGCACTGCTCACGTTTGGGTGATAGGCTTACTGAAGAAAGAAGAAAATGACAAAAATCGATTTTCAACGATTCCAGGTTCGTCACTTAGCAATGTTTTTGAGCAATCTCTGTACTACTGTAGAGTTGAGGAACGCTAGAAGAGAAATGTATGTATCCTAGGACGTGTACAATTCACCAAAAAGCGAAATATCAGCATTTAAACGCTAATACAATGCATTTTGGCCGCCATATTGTTTTTGTCAATCCCTAAAAGAAACAGAGCTATACAAAAAGAACTAACTACGCATACCTGATGATCAATTTCTTCCATTTTTGAATGACTGAGCTTATAACCAAAAATGTTGTTAGGAGTTGCTGCTTCTATCATAGAATTGTCAGAGAAAAGCTGTGTGGGCTAGAGGAGAGAAAGAAATAAAAAAGGTTCATTAAAAGATTAAAAGTCACATGCAAAACTGAAGAAACAATAATTAATAATTATAGGACGTTAATATATATTTCGTACATATTACAAGGGCTCATCGAACCTTAGCGGCAAGAGGGCATGCAACTCTGAATACCATAGTGTAGACGGCATAGTGCTGAGTGTTACTATAAATAGTTATCCGTATAATCATGTAAACTTAACATAAACGGCCATTCGCAAAAGTGTGCAGGCGTGTCCTGACTTACTTCCGGTTACCACAGGGCGGCAGTGTGTATCAAGAGCGGCAGCTAGTGACTCAGTGCCAATGGATAAGCATTCTAGCAGTTTACCTGGATCTACTGCATCTAAAACACCTATGAGTACAACCATGGCTGCACAGCTTTGCGCAAGAAGTACAGACGCTTGAGACAGCAGAGTCATTCTCCAGAACCGTTCTCTAGGTCGAACTTCGCCTTTGCTTCATGCGCGCTGTGCAGTATCGATGGCGACATCGTCAGTACAGTGTACTCGTGCGCTCTCAGCAGATCATGCTAGTACACATGACCAACCGGAAACATTAACTTATTGATAGTTATAAATTCTATTTATAGTAACAATCAGCACTATGCCGTCTACATTTTTTTTTTTTTTTTTTTAGAATAGAACAAGGTTTAATGATGTCAAACAAAAAAATAGAAGTAGTGATAATGATGCAAGGCAAAAATTAGAGACAGAGTTTGGAGGATGCTAAGTGGTTCAGGATATTTGACATTCTGATGTGACTGTCACGTTATTTAAGGACCCCCGAAATATTCGTTCCGGGGGTCCAAATATTTCGCACATTCAGGTGTAATTTAAGGACCCCATTGAAATACACGTTCCCCTCGTAGTTTCACAGGCAACGCGTCTTCTTTGTGCCCTTATGGCGCTTAGTTTTGCAGCTGCCGATACTGATCAAGGCCAATAGATACTATAAAATGACCCTCACCAGAGAAAGAGCTCAGAACGACGGGCAGCATGGAAGAATTAAGAAGAGTCGATCGCGGACGTGCCTGCATGTACCTGCATGATGACGATGAATTAAGCGGAAAAGGACCCAGCTATTCTGGACCTAGCCATTGATTACGCCGTTCAGCGAACTTACTCGGATGGGTTCAGAGTCGAAAAAAAAAGAAACGAGCAGTGAGAAAGAGAGCTGCCACGCTAATCGTCGACTGAGAAGGGAAAAGTTTTTTTGAAAAGGAAAAGGCGTTTGGTAAACGTAGTTAAGGTGTACACTGAAATGGTGACGTCATTAGATGTGTTCGACAGTATGACCCACATGTGACTGGAGCATTAGAGAGGCAGATAGCAGCAATAATATGCACTGAGAAGAATGCTATCACCGTCAGTTACGTCATAATTATTGCACGGTCAATCATCATGCATAATTTTATTACTGTAGGTTCAGGGTCTTCGGATTGTGGCTTGTTTGCTATATCTTTTGCAGCAACACTTGCTGTAGGTAAACATCCGAGTGCTTTCTTGTTCTATCAAAGAAAAATGAGAGAGCATCTTCACTCATTCTCAAGTTGTCAAAATTAATAATGAGTGGTCCATGTTTTCGAAAACTAGAAGTGAAGGACGAGAGAACAAATCTAGAGTTAAGGCTGTGAAGGAAATAGAGTTATTCTGCGACTGCTGCATGCCTGCGAGCTTTGCTGACATGGTCGAGTGCAC
The DNA here is from genome assembly GCA_964017065.1 of Haliclona indistincta. Classification (NCBI taxonomy): domain Eukaryota; kingdom Metazoa; phylum Porifera; class Demospongiae; order Haplosclerida; family Chalinidae; genus Haliclona; species Haliclona indistincta. The sequence continues at coordinate 10,579,520 of OZ024785.1, forward strand.
TGAGTCGATGTCAACGATGGTATCATGAAGATATGTGTTGTAGTGGAGGATGTGGATAGTAACTGGTATTGTAGGTATTATAGTTGCTATTCTTCATGATTATATAATGTGATGAAAGGTATTGCAAATATTGTTGGCTCATAAATAAAAAATGGGGGGTCCAAAAATTACGGACCTAGGGGGGGGCAAAATATATTCACTGGGGTCCAAATATTTCAGCAATTTTCTGGCCCCCCGGTTCATTTATTTCGAAATATCAGGGCCGGGGGTCCGAAATTTATGGACCGGGGGGAACTTTTTAGGGGGGTCCATATTTGTCGTGACATGACCAAGTCCATCACTTTGGGGATTCTGATGGCATGTCCACAAGATGAACGGGCTCCCCGAATAGATTGGATTGAGGAGCGTAGAAGAGAGAAGGAAATGTGACAACGCAACCAGCATTAAACAGTGTTATAATGCTCCTCCCATTTGGCGGCTAGTAGTGAGGCTAATCTCTTGTAGAATGTGGTGGCCTCCCTAGCTAAACCACCAGTGGCGGAGAGAACCAGTGGAGAAAATGTGGCGTGTTCTACCTCACGAATCCTCTGTTCATAAGCACGCTTTTTTACTCGCTCGTGTCTTCTGTAGACAGATTGTGGGTCAGGGTGCCTGTTTGAAGGAGCATGTGGATTGAAGATCCTAACATCAAAATATGTTCTCTCAAAGGTCCCACCCCAGAAGCCATTTGCAGCAATATCAAGTCGTGCACCAGCCTGTGAATTAGCAGTGGCTCCTCTCAGTACTTCATCTGTTACGGGTTGGAGAGCAGGCTCTACACAGACATCATTGCACACCTCTGTCAGGAGAGTAGCCGTCAGATCACGAATCTCGTTATGTCTGATTGACGGGAAGCCACCCTTAGCACAGGATAGGGCATGTTCGATTGAAAACGGGGCTCCACAGTCACACTTTGAAGGTAGATGATCTGGTGTCCAATCATATCTTAGTGCCAAGGCATCACGGAAAGCACCTTTGTGCAGTGTAAATCCGTATTCTTTTAGTGGCCTCCGCCTAGCCGTGAGCCATGTTGAAGAACCCTTCTCTGAGGCAAGTTGCACTGATCTCCTCATATCATCGGGAAGAATTTTCATGAGGTTGCTAACTTCTTTTGACTGTCTCTCCTTGATTTGCTTTTTAACTCAGTTTTTGGATTTAGACTGTTCAGTGACGATGCTGTATCCGTATTCTTGGTCTTGGGATAGTATGTGGTCATGGAGAGCAGAGGTGATCAATTTAGAAGCACGGTATTCACTACATTAGTTGCATGCCCTCTCGCCGCTTTGCGGCTCGATAAGCCCTTGATATTACTATATAATTATACGAAATACTATTAGGGAGGCACGGTAGTGACTCCCTATGTAGGGATGAACGAGAAAAGAAGATGGCGGCTACATACAATGTATTAGCGATCAAACGCTGATATTTCGCCTGGTGATGAATAGTATACGTCCAAAGACACTTAGATCTGCTCTCTGGCGTTGCCCCATCTTACAGTAGCAAGGAGATTGCTCGAAATTGTTACTAGTGACGAACCTGGAAACGGTGAAAATCGACTTTCGTCATCTTCGTTTTCTTTCTTTCTTTCTTTCTTCAACTCGCCTAGCGCCTTTACGCGAGCAGTGTCGAGACCAAAACACCCACGAACAGTCGTGAAATTCTCCTGGCATGTGCCTTTTGAACTTAGTTTTTAGCGAAACGACGATATACATTTGACGAGCTCACGATCACGAACAGTTGTCAGCTAAGTGTTTGACGCCATTATTGTGATTACGTAATACGCACGTGACCAAACACACCTGTAGAGTATCGCCGCTCGAGTATCGCCGTATGGAGAGCGCATATTGGCGTCTGGAGTCTTCGAAGAACAACTCACAGAGTAAGCTCGTGTAGCATCACCGTTCTACTGCTTGTCAGATAGTATCACAGCCATACAGAAAATTCTAAACCAGAGTGGGCGGGGCTCGTATGCTGTGCATCCAGGCTGCAGCATGCATGAATGCATGAGCTAGTTTCAGTATTTAGGAGCTACAAGTTAAAAAGCAATTACATGTATCAAGAAAAGCAAACCAAACCAATGATGGAAACAAAAAAGAGATACATTATCTTGCCGAATTCGAACTGCACCAAACATTTGAAACTCACTGTAAAAGAAAAAAGGACACAAACAAGAAAATAAAAAGATTTCTAACGAAATCAAAAGGATGTAGGGATAAAGAAATCTGCTACTGGTCCACAATGTAAACCAACAAGGAGCAAGCATGGAATGGTAACACTGACGATTGACTTGCTAACAGACCATAGATCCCTACATCAGTGGCTGACTACAGCAGTTCTGCTAGTTGCTATTGACTGACACCTGACATGCATTGAATTGAATTTAGCTTGTGACAAAATAATTATAGTATAGTCAAAATGTTATGTACAGCCACTGATGTAGGGATCTATGGTCTGTTAGCAAGTCAATCGTCAGTGTTACCATTCCATGCTTGCTCCTTGTTGGTTTACATTGTGGACCAGTAGCAGATTTCTTTATCCCTACATCCTTTTGATTTCGTTACAAATCTTTTTATTTTCTTTTATAGTATATATACAGGTGAAATATAGGACCTACCATATCAAAGGAATTATGTCACTATCGTACTACATCGTATTGTATATGCACTGATACGGCTAACTTACAGTGCTATTTTGCATCCAAGTAAGTTGGAGTCATAGTTTAAATCGGTTATAAACCTCGGTTCTCAGTGTACTCGGGAAATTTAAAACATCTAGTTGGTTTCATACTTAACCCTTTAAGCCCTCATGATGCCTTTAGGGTGTCGTTATTGACTCCACCTACTATAGACGTTATACAGTGAAACCTGTCTAAAGCGACCAACTATGGGCCATCTTCGACTGGCTGCAATAGACAGGTGGACTCTGTAGTACTCTCTGTGAAGAGCGACCACTACCGAATGTGACCTCATTAGACAGGATTCATGCATTTATAATGTGCAATTAACTCCAAAAATGTAGCTAACAGAAAACACTTCACAACTAAAATAAACTACTCATTTTATTCTGATTTCGATAATTATTAAATCAGCATACATTAGTGAAAAAGTACAGTTTGTTTCACAGAAATACTTTTTAGCTTAGCAGTGTCGAGTCAACAGCAACTGACCGTAACTGTTCGCGCCAGTCAGCATCAGCATGCATGCAGAAATCAGTAACCACGCCTAATTGCCACGCCTACTGGCCGTAATCGACAGTGTAGTTTTGTACACTGCGTGCTGAAATGTGCGGTTGTTGTCCACATTAGGCAGGTGGTCGCTGTAGACATGTTAGCTCTAGGTGCTTTTCTATAGCTGTTGTTCGGGGAATTTTGTTGCGGACGCTGGAGAGAGGTGGTCGCTCTATGCGAGTGGTCGCTAAGACAGGTTTCACTGTAATGTGAAAAGTGCTATAGAAAGATCAAACTGAGTTTAATTGCAAAAGACGACTTTACCACAGTTTCTGTCGCGCCCTCCCCACTACAACGTACAGTACCCTCCCCACTACAACGTACAGTACGGGAAAGTTTAACAGGGTGTCCCGTTAACCAGGGTTTAAGGTGCAGAACCCCTCGCCGTTTTCGGCATTGTTAGGGCTTCAGGCTACCCAGAAATGCATATTTTGGCATGGAATATGGTCCAAACTGTGCTGATTACTCACCAACAGGTTTTGTATTAGTCACCAGGGCAAAATTAAGACCAGAATTAGCTGGGAAATATCAAGGTCGCAGCACTTAAGCGGCTTCAGTTCCAAAGTGGGAGTAGACAACTCGGAGTTTAGTACATGGTCGTAAACCTTGACATGCCACATAAGGACGCACGGTAGTGCGTCCCTAATATTATGTGGAGGTTTGGTAGCTGTTTTTCAACAGAAAAGTGCCATTGGCAGCAATTAATTCTCGGTTTACCACTTTAGAAACAACTGTTAGCTTCATCATATCACCAGATCGTTCCTCAAACTTTTGCGAAAAATTAAGATAGCAATAATCTAGAACACCTCTCTGAGACTCGCCAGCATGATCTCCGACTGACATTACACAATAAATGCCAGCAAGGGCGTATAGAGAAAGAGGGCATGCAACCGTCAATCACTCCCGTAGGATAGCGAAATATTTATTGTTACTAAAATTAGAAGTTACGCCCATCAATTGCTGACGTAGAAAAAAGTAGGCGGTAACTAATGACGCTTATTCAGTCAGATACAGCCTGTCTCGGCCTGTCCTGCGATCCCAAGCACAGCGGTACCAGTCCTATGCCAGTGTTCTCCTACTACAGATACAACAATCCACAGCTGATCTTGGCTTTCTTCCAAACGCAAGCTACAGTAGCGGGCAGCGACAGTCTCACGAATTTCAGGTTTCCAGCTTGAAGAATGCGCGAACTAGTGTGCCTCCCTTCACGCATTTAGCGACAAGCATTCGTCTAGCGGTTACAGACAAGGGCGAGCAGCTACTACTGTCACTATGCCGCCGTTTAGACCTGCACTAGCCATTTTCTCTGCACTCTCCGCATACGTACTGACGTATGCACTGTATACTAAAGGTATACGGAGTTTAATTGATGTTTATTTTTAGTAACAATAAGTATTTCGCTATCCTACAGAGTGATTGACAGTTGCATGCCCTCTTTCTCTATACGCCCTTGATGCCAGTGCCTTTAATGGACTTCTTGTTAGCACTTAAGGTAGCATAGTTAAAAACAGATAATTATAGCAAAGATACAGGCGATAGCCTTTCATTGTAGCCGCCATCACTCCCACTCTCTAAATGTCACTACCAAGTGGCAGTGAAAATATTTACTACTAGTACCACCATTGAATTCAAATAAGATCAGTATTCTATCTGACCTTGTCTGCCTGGAGAGTAAACATCTCAGTCTTCTCTGTCTCTGTGTTTTTTCCTGTCCCTCTTTTTCTCTCAGCTGTCTTCAGACAGAGAGCTGCAGCTGAAGGTGGCAGTTTAGCAGGTGTGATAATCACTTCCTTGTCCTCTAAAAAAGTTGCTTTAAGCAGCACATCGTGTCGATGGTCATTGGCAGTATATTCCATACCTACACCCACACTACATGGACAGCATTGAGGAGGTAGAGCTTGGGTAGGACCTAACGATGAGTCTAAAAACCTGTAGATCATTCTCCAGTGTTCAAGAAGAGATTGAATTGAGTCACTTGTAAAAGAGTAAGAAGGATGAAAAGGTAGAAGATTGTATGGCTTAAAAAGAAAGAGAGGAAAGAGTTTAAAAGTAATATTGTTCAGAATTCTAGGCTTACCATTTTAGATAGAATGTGCACACTTGAAGCACCAACATTTCTGGAGGTAGACATTACAAATCAGAAATTTATCACATGCAATTTTAACCCACTTATGTTGAGTAACAACCATGCATGCACAGCAAACACTCACTCACTTTGCTGTTTGCACATCATCTGGATTACTATAGAACAGCTCTGGATGGTGTGCTGATGGTAGATTATAGAAAACAGATGTATCTATAAGGTAACCTATAGAGGGTGGTGCAGCCACTGGAGTAATAATCACACTCTTTTCGACTTCAGAATTCAGTGATTTTCGGTTATTTGCAATTTTTCTAGTTTGGATGCTTTCATCAACAGGACAATTTACTGTTTTCTCCATCTCATTGCTTCCCTTACTTGCCTCTTTACACTCATCATCTGTCTTGCCTCCACTTTCATGGTCATTTCCCAGCTCTATCGATTCAGTTTCTGACTCACTTGCGAAAAAAAACGAGCTCAAGGAAAAGTCCTTGTCTACTTTTTCTTCCTCTACTAGCAAGAGTTTCTCATCTTGCGACACAGATGATAAATCAGATGTAATAATCAAATTGCTTTTGCCATGTACTTTCTTACAGTCCGACTGTCTATCACCAGTGCTACTACTGCTAAGCAATTCCTGCTCATTTATTGTCATTTGTCCTTCCTCGATAATTTTCTTTGACTCAGGTTCAATCTCTATTCCTGACGGATAGCCACCAGCTTGACACAAAACATTATCATCCTTTCTTTCACCTACTGAATCGTATTCAAATTTATCTGAGCACAGTTCAAAAGAACTCTCAATATTCAGTTCTCTAAAATTCTCCACACCTTTGCCCAGTGCACAAGTAGAGTCGCTCTCTTCAGCAACATGGGCTGATCTTTTGTCTTTATTTTCCACACGTAACGATTCTTTAATTGCAAGTTCCATTTCTTCTTCAAAAGATAACCCCATGCAAGGGCGTTTACACTCTGTGGTAGTTGACGCAACAATTTCAGGTTCGCTTGGCTTTCTTTTTCTTCTTAAGTTCCTACTGGAGGATGATAAATTGAGTGAGGCTGATGCAGATATGGTACTAGCTGTGGGAGACGAACAAAGATTAGGTGAAATGACTGTAGGTGGAGTTAATGATGGAACTGATATATCTTGTGACTGTGGGTCGATTGAAGATGGTAAAGATGCACTATATTTTTCTATAACAGTAACTGGCAATCGAGTAACATCAACAGTAACATATCGAGTCAGCCTGCTAACATCAGTTGTGCTGGAACAAGGATTTTGTTCTTTTGCGAGTTCTACTGGAATACTGTTATCAACTTGTTCTTCTGTTACATGCAGTTTGGACAACTGTTTTCTTTTGCGAAACTCCTTTAGTGAGAGATTGAGTTTGCCCTGTTTTGATGGATCACAGGAACTACTACTGCTATGTTGTCTTTTTGACTTGTCTTTATCAGCTGAACGAAACAAAGAAAAATAAACTATTTACAGTGCATGACAAACATAATGTACTTCGCTTGTGTGCAACATGCACCATTACGCAATAATCATATGCAAAATTTTGCACTTGTCAGCAAGTGAGCTACATGTATGGTAATATTGTGTGATAAGGTGCATGGTGCATGTGTGCAATCTATCATGAATCTCACGCAAAAAAATATTGTTTTTCTTATCATGCACCTTACTGTTACTATTATTGGCGGGCACTAATTTTAGCGAATTTAGCAATGACATCATAATGACTAAAAATAGTACACACCAAATTAAATTTTAAAGAAACGCTAAATCCAATTCAAAGATTTTGTAAAATCACTAAATTTTGTGCCCGCCAATAATAGTGACCTTAAGGTATACTGTATACATGTAATAATTACTTTACATTTGGTGCTTGGATCAAACAAGACATTATGTAATGATAGCAGCCATAAGGCTACCTCATTATTAAGTCTGTCTATCAGGGTTTCAAAAATTCTTCTAGAGATAATCATCCCATGTGTAGGGTTTTAAGGCGGTCTGGAGTAGAATTTTTTTTGCAATATTAATTTCAAGACTACCACCCTGAAATCAATTTGAAACAATAGTAGACTATATTTAAAGGAAACGTAGACGGTCAGTGAGCCATAAAAGTACCTCAATGAGATATAAGAAAACATATCATAGAGGGCATGATAGTGCGTCCCTATGTGGGGATAGACGGAAACAAGATGGTAACTATATTGGTGTTCTACTGCTGATATTTTACTTCGTGGTGAACTGTACGCTTTTAAAACAACTGTAATTTTATTGGTCGAATACATCGAACCCAGAACAGCGAGTTTTGTCATCTTTCTTTTTCTTTCTTCAGTAAGCCTAGTGCCTTTACGCAAGGATTCATGAATTCATTTCATCATTCATGAAATTCTTCTGGCAAGTGCCTTTGTGACTTTGTTTTCAGTGAAACGGCAATATAAATTTTACGATTTCATGATTACCAGCTAGGAATCTTTTATTTTCCTTCCTTTATAATGGGAGACTGAACCAATGGCGTAAAGTACACAGTTAACTGCCTGATCTGTAGTAGTGGGCTCAAAGGGATAGCATCACTTGTTACAATGCATGTGTAGTCATACCCAGCATAGATAGTTTCCATTTCTTATGAAGCATTGTCTAATGTATCTTGCACGTTAATGAAAAATAATATTATTTTCCTGAGTATTCTTAAAAATTTTATTGATACAAGCTGTCATGAAATACTATCACAACATTTTCCAATACCACATTTGATAGATAAATAATGGTTTTATCTCTTTACAGGCAGCATTATGAAAAAAAGCAGCCTGTTGCTTGCCGACTGATGACAGTTCAGATAGCTAAAAGCACAGTCAATGATCATGGCAGATATGAAATTTTGATTTAAACGAAGAATAAATGTCTATGCAAATTTGCTCACCAGATACTTGCTCATTTGTTCCATCAACCTGAGGTATCACTTGAGGTGAATGCCTATAAAAGAATATGCGATGCAACATTATGCAGTGAGTACAACAGCAATTATACACAACACTATAGAGCTGATTTTTTATGGAAAATCTCACACCCAAACAATTTTAATTGTTCTGGTTACTAAATTTTATGTGATGTAAAGAGCTATCCAAATTCAGTGGTGCTTGAGCAAACATCGCCACCACCAAGCACTAGGCAACAAACTATACAATCTTTCAATTTTTTGTGCTATCAGTATCTCTTGAGCTAATTCGGGTAGGTTGCTGGTACAACAGTATCCAAGTAAATTGGAATCACTGGTTATAAACATAATTATAGCGATTACAAGAATGTGCAAACATAACACTAAAACACTAAAAATTTTTTAAAATTGCATATCTCTGTTCCATCACAATTCTATGCCACAAAAACAGTTCTACAATAGTGAGAAAAGGCAAACCGTACATATCTGAGTCTTCCACGTCATCCCAAACTGGCTGTGTCATTAAGATGCTTTCTCTTTCCTCTTCTTCAATGCTGTCCTCGTTCCCCTGTTCTTCTTGCTCCCATTGTCTATTCCCTAGTTCACTAGAGCAGAGTTGCAAAAGCTTTCTTCTTTCCAGAATAGGCAGCTGAGCAGATTGTCTAGCATTTCCAAGTCGTTGTGATGATTCATTATTTACCTCTTGTGTACAAGAAAGAACAAGTGAAGAAATTAGAGTTGGACTTTTATTCAGGCTTTCTTGTGTTTCTTTAAGATTTTTCAGTGAGCTTTGACTATGCTGTTGATTACCAGGAATCATATCATCATCATCATCATCATCCTCAAATAGCATTTTCTCTGTTCCATCAAGGAGATCTACTGATGACAGGCGTGAACCTCTTTTTGCATATTCCGACTCAGTCTCAAGTTGTGATGAATCGGTATCTGCTTCATTTAGTTCACTTAACAGTAGCGATCTCTGTAGGTCATGTGGTGTGCTTGAAAACAAAGAGGAAGACGAGGAAGGAGATACAGGTTCTTTTTGCTCCTGAGTTGATTGAGGGTAGGTAGATGAATGAGCTAACTCAATGAGTACATCCAATAGATCAGCATCACTAGAGCTTACTAGAAACAAGACAGAGGAAATAAGTGACATTAGACCCGTGAACCAAAGTCAATATGCATCAAATGAGCATTCACACTTGAATCAAGCTTTGGATGATGCACATTGGATGCGCTTAGAGTCAATCCACCTCCAGAGGTGAAATTTAATTGTTTATTGTTTGTTCATCAAGAAGTGAGCGAATTTACAGCTACATCAACACCAAAATCGTGTCGTGTAAACTTACTTTGAGCAAAGTAGCTAATTTCTATGTATTTTCTGTTGCATACACACATCTAGGCCAACAAAGCATCGTTAGAAAATGCTGAATGAGTTGTAGTAGGCATGGTACACAAGCAACATGCCCATAATTATCAATGTGGTTGTATAATTCAGTTTCGTTTTGCAGTGTGAACGTAATTTGTGCGGAATCAATGCACATCAAATGCAAATTGGATTCAATGACCATTCAAACTGACTCAAATGTGAAATGGCCGTAACTGATTAGTATTGTAATTAATCCAAACAAGGCTAAAAGAAACCATCACATCACTAATCTGAACCCACAAATTCAGTTATGAATCTCAATAACCTTTCACACATAGTATTGTTGCCTGGCAGGTTTGACGTCATAGGGAGTGGGGATCAAAATTTGAAGATAGGTCATTTCATCGATAGACAAAATAGGGCGGCCTGGGATGGGACAGTGGGCAAATAACTAGGTCTGAAGGCCGTGCTTAGCAGAGTGATGGCACAAAACCTTGCACCACTGGGTCTCCTAGACCCTCTTGACATGAAAGCAGCCCAATGGGCACTAACTTCGTCTCACACGCTGTTTTTGCCCAAGAAGGGTATTTGCTCCAATGAGAGTGATTCTAGCAAGAGTAAATAATAGTTATCCAACTCCAATATACCCGTCAGGGACACTCTCAGGAAAGTAACGTGACTATCACGCGAGCAGATGACGTTTATCCGTTTCAATCATTCATTGTGTAACGTCATGGCCTAGTACGCATGCCCGCGATCACGTCAGCACGTGAAAGTCAAAGGCTCAAAGCTAATATTTTCTGCGACATGTAGAGTCTGCAGGTGGATGCCAGTACAGTTGGACTACACCAGAAGATAGCTGCGGGTGTAGTACACACGAAAATCAAATCACCCACCACATTATTATCCAGCAGTGTTTAAGGCAGAAATAAACTATCTGGTGAAAAAGTTGCTGCTCGCTTTGTTTGTGTAGAGGAGTCCCTTGCTGCTTCTGCTGTTCGCTTCATGCGGCGCGACAACAAGCCACATAGCAGACATAGCGCTACGTAGGCAAGATTTTCAGAGCCACATACACGTCATACGTCAGATTACGTCAATTTGCTCACGTGCTGGTAACGTTACTTTCCCGAGAGTGCCCTTGACGGGTATATTGGAGTTGGATACTCTCCCTTCTATTATTCACTCTTGATTCTAGCACATGGCATTTTCAAGTGAGCATGGCTAATGATTGACAACAAGCCCATCTGTTATGCGAGTTGATTTCGTGTGCAACTCACTTGCTATGCCTCAGTGGGCGGAGCCACAAGACATACTGTAATCGCGTTGTCTGTCGTTCAGTCTGTTTGCTACACAATTTTTGCAGCACACGCTGAACTGTGAGCTCTGAAACTTGCAATGCAGGTAGAAAATGATATTATCCGGTTTTGAACTAGTGAAAGATTGATACAAAGCTTCGTTCTATAATTATGGCATGGTTTGCTCACTTTGGTGCCCGTTTTTGGCAATCTGGATTTCTGTGAAGTGAACACTATATTGAATATGACCATTTGCACTAGTAGAAAACAGCACTGACTTTCAGAATTCGCTAGAGAGCTGAGGTCTAGACATGCCCATTACAGCCTAGTTCACAATGAGTCGCAATGACTGTGCCGAGACGCGCTGCAAGAAATAGAACCAGTTTCTATCCTCGCATCGCGTAGTAAAGAAACATGCGTTTCACCACATCTTCTTCAACTATCTTTTTTATCACATGACCATTTCTGGGGACATTGAATTAAACCTGGGTCCTGGACCCACGGACAACCAGCCAGTTCCAACCACAACTGCTTCGGCCAGTAGAGGCACAGTTCCAGCCACTGAGAATTCTCAGCCAGTTCCAACCAGTATGTATTACTTGTGCATATTCCATTTGATGGTTATTATCATGACTTGCTTTACACGCTCAAATTTTAACATCCACGAGGCATAACCCGCACCAATTATGGTGCTTTATTCTGTCTGTTACTTCAGTTTGCGAGTTATGGTGTGATTTGCTTTACAGTTATAGCCGACTGGCGATCTGGAGTTTTCTGTAGACATACATGTAAATATCCACAGTTGACTGCCTAGAAGCTGATAGGCTATAATTTCACTACAGGATAGCTAAAGAAATTGAGTAAGCAAGCTATGGACGCTATCTTGTTCGTGTGCTGTGTCCTGCACTCGCATAGACATGCCCAGTTGAATTAGAGGTCAGCATCTGATTCCATGACAGATCTGAGCAATCACATTGTGATTGCTGTATAACAGCTACAGTTTATTGTCCACCAAGGCATCGGCACCTTTGGTGCTTCATTTGTACATTAATAGTTAGTGAAATGTACAAAAAGAGGCTAGAATTTCTGTGAGGATTATATTGCGCATTATCTGATGAATCATCTAATTTAAACATCTACCAGTGCAAGGGTATTCAGATTGGTGAGGGTTTACTTCACTCTAAATTTTCATTTCAACTTTACAGTTATAGCCAAATTTGGTGCTTTTTACACTAAAACACACGTACACACAGCTTGACACATACAAACTTTCTTACACATTGTCTCCTGAATTCTTTGTGACAAATCCATACTGTATTGTACTGCCTTTTCATCAACGGCAATTTCATCTTCTTGAGAAAAAGTTTGAGTTAAAGGTGTGCTAAAATAAAATAAACGGCATAATAGTAGGACAGCACAGTTTATAGTTATAATTTTAAATAGACAGTTTTCACATAAGACCCAAAGAATTTCATTAGTGTATAATGAAACAGTTCCGGCATTCAGTTTTGAACGGCAGTCAATGGAGAAAACAATACTTCAAAAAGCAGCTAGCAACCAAACCTTGGATTCTACTGCAACCTGAACAGTGGAAGAATTGCTTAAAGCGAACGATGCTTGCTTGATGAAAATCAGTGCCAGACAGTTATAAAAACGTTGTTACAGCTGTTTAGTGCACAATAACTTCAGCACAAAATGTCTCATCTCCAATCTTACTAAGGCTGCTCTGAGTAATCTCAGACTAATACCAAATGCATATCGTTTGCTCCAGCATGTAGACAGTTTTCCACTGTGAAAGTGGCTGAGGTTCCCATTGATCGTTACAATTTCCGGTCCACAAACCTCGGTATAGAACGGCTACTGGATACAAGGTCATGTGGGGTTTAAACTATCCATTATCAACACACTACATGTATGTAGTCATTTTTACACGGGAGGTTATACAAAAATATTGTAAATAAGTTACTAATACCATGCAGTGCCTAATACAGCGGTTTTATTACTTCTTGCAAGGTAAAGTGTAAACCATTGAATATGCCGTTTGAATATGCTTTCTTGCATTGGCTGACATGCAGGGAATTTCTCAAAGTCCATTTTGAGGGAATTGCTATTAAAAGCAGCAAGACGCAGGTCATCAAATGTTTCCAAGTCTTTTGTTAGCTTGAGACACCTTACTACAGCACTAGGACAAGCTTGGAAGGGGTCTCCCTGCACTCCGTGCTCTGACTGGATGTGATACAACCAGCAAGATTTCTACGAAGCATGCAGCAATGAAAGCTATCCACAGCAATTTAACACTAATACAGAAATTTAAGTCTTTAACAACTCAGAGTTGACAGAGAGCATGATACATACGGCAGAAAGTTATTTAGTAAGGTGTCTCAAGCCAACAAAAAAATTGGAAACTTTTGATGACCTGCGTCTTGCTGCTGTTAATAGCAATTCCCTCAAAATGGACTTTGAGAAATTCCCTGTGTGGAGACACCTTGTCTGAACAGAACTACACCGGTTTTATCATGACCTACATGCATTGTGCTGGCACAATAGCAACCTTTTTATCATTGTACTGTACATGTCTATAAATAGCTGCTGTGCACTGATCTGAATTATTAATATTGATTTGGCTCCAATAAACTTGACTTGTCTTGAGACTTCCACATGGTGGTAGTGAGCTACTGAACAACGCCATGGCCAGGAATATCGTACCTCCAGAGCAGTTCAACTTCCAAAAGCCAGAGCAATGGACACGCTGGAAGAAGAGGTTCGAGCAGTACCGTCAAGCTTCATTACTAGCAGAGGACAGTGCGAAGCGACAAGTGAACACGCTACTATACTGTATGGGCCAAGACTCAGAGGAGATTCTCCAAGCACAAGGCATCACAGAAGATGAGCTCGCAGACTATGACAGTGTGGTCACGAAGTTCAATGACTACTTCCAGGTCAGAGCTAACCCTATCTACAAGAGAGCGAAGCTAAGCCGACGAGTCCAGGAACCAGATGAAACAGCTGAACAATACATCCTGGCTCTGTACGCTCTAGCTGAGAACTGTGGATTTGCTACCCCAGAACAGAAACAAGACGCTATTTGAGACAGACTAGTCGTCGGGATGAGGGACGCAAGACTCTCACAACGCTTACAGCTGGACGCCACATTGACACTCGACAAAGCGAAGAAAGCCCTCCGTCAAGCCGAAGCAGTCAGAGAGCAACACCAGACCTTGCAAGGAGCTGGAGGACAGGCGGGAGACAGCCGAAGCAACCCTATTCAACTCGACTATGTTCGACCACGTGGAGCAACGCCCCCTCGTCAGAAGCCACGGCGCGCTGGTCGTCCGAAACGGAAACAGGACTCTTCCAAGAAGAAACAGTGCACTCGGTGCGGTCGTGGATCTCATAGCCGTGCAGACTGTCCAGCTCGTGACGCTGTTCGTCACAAGTGTAATAAGAAGGGACACTATAGTGCACAATGTTATTCAAAATCTGTAATTCCCTCTCACAATGCAGGAGCTATTGAAGATGAAGAGTCTCTAGACGTAGACGTCGGTGACAACTTCCTAGACGCTGTTACCTCAGATGAGCAGCCAAGACCCTGGACTACAAAGGTGCGGATTGGGACCAGCGAAGTCACATTCAAACTGGACACTGGTGCCGGAGTTACAGCGGTATCAGAGCGAGTACACCAGAGTCTACACCCGACTACTCCGCTACTCAAGCCGACAAAAATTCTGTATGGACCGGATCGCAAGCAACTGCAAGTCCTCGGACAGTTCACACATACTCTTTCTCACGACAAGAAGACGTCTGTACAACAGATATTCGTAGTGAAAGGTCTCCGGACGAATCTACTGGGTCTACCAGCAATAACAGCCCTGAACTTAGCAGCTCGACTCGACTCAGTGGACAACTATCGTGCTAAAGTACTAGCCGCTTATCCTGATGTATTCACTGGTTTGGGGAATCTTGGAGAACCCTACAAAATTGAACTGAAACCAGATGCCAGACCACATGCTATTTACACACCGAGAAGGGTGCCCTATCCAATTCGCGATAAAGTTAAGAGGGAACTGGAGCGGATGGAGGCCATTGGGGCAATCACAAAAGTGGAGAAACCAAGTCCCTGGTGTGCGGGCATGGTGGCTGTGCCAAAGAAATCAGGAGATGTACGCATTTGCGTAGACTTAAAGCCTCTGAACAAGAGTGTCTTGAGGGAGATTCATCCATTACCCAAGGTCGACGATGTCTTAGCTCAACTGTCAGGAGCTACTGTGTTCTCCAAATTGGACGCCAATAGCGGGTTTTGGCAGATCCCATTGGATCCATCGTCACGCCACCTCACAACCTTCCTTACCCCATTTGGACGATACCATTTTAACAAGATGCCGTTCGGGATATCAAGTGCCCCTGAACACTTCCAGAAGAGAATGGGGAAGATGCTAGCTGGTTTGGAGGGTGTTGTATGTTTAATGGATGATGTATTAGTCTTTGCACAGGATGTCAAAGAACATGATGCCAGACTAGACGCAGTTCTACATCGCATCAAGTCATCAGGAGCTACTCTCAATGCTGAGAAGTGCCAGTTCCGACAGACCAAGATAAAGTTCCTAGGACATGTCCTGGGTGAGCGAGGAATATCGGCAGACCCTGACAAGACCGCCGCCATAAGAGCACTACATCCTCCCAAGACTGTCTCGGAACTCAGACGTTTCATGGGAATGGTGAACCAGTTAGGAAAATTCCTACCCAACCTAGCTGACACTACACAACCACTGAGAGCTCTACTAAGTTCAAGGAACAGTTGGACCTGGGGACCTGATCAACAGAAAGCGTTTGATCATGTGAAAGTTGAATTGTCTAACCCAACTGTTCTTGCACTCTATTCTCCAGATGCTGGAACTAAGATCTCAGCAGACAGTTCATCCTACGGGCTGGGAGCAGTTCTTCTACAGAAGAACAAAGACGCATGGAGACCAGTGGCATATGCTTCGAGGTCGTTATCTGAGACAGAAACAAGATACGCCCAAATAGAGAAGGAGGCTCTAGCCGGAACGTGGGCTTGCGAGAAATTCTCAGACTATATCCTGGGGAAAAGAATCTGTCTGGAAACCGACCACAAACCACTTGTTCCCCTCCTAGGATCCAAACATTTGGACAGCCTACCTCCACGCATTCTCAGATTCAGACTGCGACTATCTCGTTTTCTGTACGACATCCAACACATTCCTGGAAAACTGCTGTACACTGCCGACACTTTGTCCAGAGATCCTGATACCTCAGAATCTTCAGAAGCCGATAGTTCTTCGAAAGATGTCGATCGATTTGTAGAGGCGATTGTGTCAGCTATCCCTGCCTCAGAAGAGCAGGTGTCTCACTATCAAACAGCTCAAGAGCAAGATTCTATCTGTGCTAAAGTGTTGTTGTACTGCAGAGAAGGCTGGCCAGACAAAGAGAAAGTGACTCCAGAATTACAACCATACTGGGGCGCTAAGCACAAGATCACTGTCGTGAACAACATACTATTACATGGTTCAAGAATAGTTGTTCCTCTCTCCCTCCAGGAGCAGACACTAAAGAAAATCCACGAGGGTCACCTTGGTGTACAGAAGTGTCTACTGAGAGCGAGAGTGTCTGTCTGGTGGCCGGGAATCACGACTAGAATCAAGAACTTGATCTACCAATGTTGTAAATGCGTGGAGCACTCCACCCAGCCTCGGGAACCATTGATACCCTCTCAACTCCCTACTTACCCCTGGCAGAAGGTTGGAGCAGACCTGTTCGAGCTGAAAGGAGCCAACTACCTATTGGTAGTAGATTATTATTCCAGATATCCAGAGCTGGTGAAATTAACATCAACCACTTCTCCAAGTATTGTCAAAGCTCTGAAAGGAATATTCGCTCGACATGGGATACTAGAGGTCCTCAGATCGGACAATGGTCCACAGTTTGACTCTGAAGCTATGACAGCTTTTGCCTCTGAGTATGAGTTCTCACATACCACAAGCAGTCCAAGATATCCACAAAGCAACGGGCTGGTCGAGAGATCGATCAAGACAATCAAACAGCTTCTCAAGAAATCAGATGATCCATTTCTCGCACTCCTTGTCTACAGAACCAGTCCTCTCCAATGGTGTGGATTTAGCCCCTCTGAATTACTAATGGGACGCAGACTGCGCACTACTCTCCCACAAGTGCAAGAGCTACTCATCCCGAAATGGTCTTACCTATCAGAATTCAGACTCAAAGACAAGCAGCACAAAGATCTCCAGAAAGAGAACTATGACAAATGTCACAGAGTTGCATCTCTACCAGAACTACCAGATGGTACACCAGTTCTCGCACAGACTGGAGACACTAGAACCCCAGCTACTGTTGTTAAACCGACGGATGCACCAAGATCATATCTGGTACAGACTGATGCTGGCAGTACCCTCCGTCGCAACAGACATCAGCTAGTGACCTTACCACCAACGACTCCATCTCGTATTGACCCTCCCGAGCCTAAGAAGAAGTTCGTCAGAACAAGCCCCATTGTGACAAGGTCTCGTACTCAAGCAAAAGGAAGGGGAGATGTGGAGACACCTTGTCTGAACAGAACTACACCGGTTTTATCATGACCTAAATGCATTGTGCTGGCACAATAGCAACCTTTTTATCATTGTACTGTACATGTCTATAAATAGCTGCTGTGCACTGATCTGAATTATTAATATTGATTTGGCTCCAATAAACTTGACTTGTCTTGAGACTTCCACACCCTGCAAGTCAGCCAATGCAAGAAAGCATATTCTCAAACAGCATATTATCAACAATAGCTATGGATACAAGCCCCACTTAAAGATGGTTTAGAAATGGTTTCACAAAGAAAACTTAATAGCTCCTGGTATTGTTACCCCCAGGCTGAAGACCTTCCCGATCCTTGTACAGTGGTAAATGTTCCTCGCTGCAGGGTAGCTGGAATCAAGTGTTGCAAAAAACTGCAAGTGTAAAGGAGGCGAATCCTGCCAAAACCCTATCACTGAATGATTTAATTTTATTGTGAACATCATTTTTGTAATACTAAATACTGCCAAGTTTATATTTAAATGACTCCTCAAATAAATTATTAATAAATTGTAATTGTGTCTTTTTGTTGGTAATAGAGAGGTTGCGCAGTTTACCGTTCACGCAAAACGGCATATCCCAGCGTACTTCCTTTCAGACAGCGAACACAGGGTCTCTCGAATTAGCGATTCAGCCTCCTAACTCCATCTCTAAGACAGCAAATTCTATCTCCTACGTAAAGAAAGTGGAGCGCTAGTGCACTTGGCGACTGTATGATTTGCCGTTTCACCGTGAACGGTAAATTGCGCAACCTCTCTAATACCCTGCACTTGTACTGTTTTCAAACGATCAGAATCTTAAAATATTAAACTCTTTAAAATAGAGATGTTAATGCATTTCTGAAAAAGCTGTAGCCATTTTTTGCAATGAATATTGGTTTAGGCACACATCCCAATACATTCCTTAGGCTCATACAGCGGTTTTATTACACCTTGAAACAGCCACAAAAGCGTAAAGTGCCTTATCTGTGCCTTATTCGGAAGCTTGCGTGATTGCGTGACATTGCGTGATTTAGATTGCGTGATTTAGATTGAACACGGTTTACGCTCTACGGTTGACGCTTTTAGATTGTAAGAAGTAGTGAAACTGCTGTATTACCTTAGAAGAGTTGCTAGAAAGTAGGTTACTAAAATGGTTAAGAAGATAAAGCAATTACAGCGGTTTTATTACTCCTTGCAACAGCCACAAAAGCGCAAAGCGTGATCCGTGCCTTATTTGGAAGGTTTATTACATTGAGTGATTCAGATTGACCACGGTTTACGCTCTACGCTTCACGCTCTATGCGTGCAAGATGTAATAAAACCGCTGTATTGTTAGTGACACTGCCAATAAAAAGGCGTGGTAATGTTCTGGTATTTCGCAGTGGATAGACAATTTGGCACATACACACACTAGGCGATTTTGTTGTTGGCAACAGTTGCGCGCAACAAAGTTGCCTAGTGTATCATGGCCTTAAAACAGTTGAGTTGTCCTCTCCTAAATTAAATGCTTATTCAGGGCTAGACTACTACATGTACTAGAAGCTGTCTCAGCCTAAAGAGAAATACAGACCATTGCATAAAAAAAGCTTAGAACAGATAGTAGAATAGAATCTTTAGAATTGTAAAATCTTTTTAAGGCCACTACAGAATCAACTGATATCTCACTGGGCAGGTTATAAAGCATGATGTTTCATTGGTAAATCTCAACAATTGCCCAATAGAGATTCAATAGCTTGGGGAAATACATGTACAGGTGCACTCAGACATGCTAGATCAAGATTTTCAAAATGATGATGGTATCCTCCAATCACTCTTCTTGAACTTGTATAGCCAATAATTATATTCACAGGTTATTCAAGGTTGTTGAAGTTATTATTCACACTTTAAACCATTGGCCTTTTGCTTTTTAGAACAAATCTCAACTAGAAGTACACATGTACATGTAAAAGAATTCTTGCTATCTGAAGATTCATCATCAACCAGCAATGCGAGCTTTACAACTAAAAAGCTGACAAACATAGAACATGCAGTAACAGTAACTAACTTTAACATTAGATTGTGTGCCAAACAAAGAATTAACATGAGAGCTACCTGTTTGCCCGTATCCTGAATGGCTAACTAAAACTCTTTATAGTAAAATCAGCTAAAGGAGCATACCATGGAGCTTCTATCCCACTGATAAAACTATGAAGCTGATCACGATGTCTCAGTTCAGCTAAGTGCAGTAACGAGCACTCACGCACTAAAAAAAGCAGAAGAACACAAGTACTTCTAACTATCATCATAGTATACTTACCAGGAGAGGATGGTAGGGTGAGAGGAACACTTATGTCTAGTCGCTCTCTCCTCTTTTTTTCTTCCTCGTGAATAGATGCTAATCCTGGATACCCTCCAGCACCTGTAAGTGCAAAAAGTAATAGTTACACACCACCTGGTTGCACATTACTAATGAAGCACCATTGTGCAGATGCAACATACCACAACATACATGTATGTCACTCAGTATACTGTTCTACTCTACTGTACAGGCACAGGAACAAGGGGAAAGCTAAGCTTAGAAAGTTCAATTCTACTTGCATAGCTACATGTAATTTCAAAAATTACACGTACCTTTCAGCATGCGCCGCATAAGTGAAGTGCTGCAGGTGCTAGATGCCTCGGTGGAATTGCGTGCATACTTTACACTGGATATACCGTTTGACAGAACAAAGTAACTACAAAGTATAGCTACATATAAAACAGTGTGATTCTTATTATAGCTGGCTGCATTCAATATTTCGAAAATTTAGTTATGCAATCAAAAGCCAAGCAGTGCTGACCACTTATTCAACAAAGATCGGATTCAGAATTTTCTCACAAAATTTTGGATGCTGTGTAGAGTCCTGTGTTTCCTGACTAATACCTACTTGTAGACTGAGTACTTACGGAAGGATTGAAACATTAAGGTTTGAAAATTCGAGCTAGAGACGATTTGATGAAGCTTTGTAAGTGCATGGTATGCTGGACATTAACGCACTCTCTCCGTCTATCGACAATAATTACAATTCAAGAATGGTAGCCAAACAAGACTGTTTCAATCGCTCGAGGTCATTGCTGGCTTGAAATAAGACACTTTTCATGGACTAGCTAACACTACACGTCGCGTTATTTTGTGAGAAAAATTGCTGCAGCGTTCCTGGGATTGTGCGCACCTAGCGCTGTGCAGATTTTGCCAAGAGTCGCTATGTATGTGAAGACGCACATTATGATGCTTCACAGCGAGTTTTGTGCTGATTGTTCTTCTCTGTCAGATGTTGTAGCAAAAATATTTTTGCTCATTAAATATTCATATTATTGGTAACTCACCACCTCAAGGTGACGGGGTACTGTTTGCCTAATTAATTATTCATAAAAATAAGTATAAACACTGTGTCAAAATAAAAAGTGCGAGAACGCCATGAAGACGATCCAAAGACACACCAAAGACTGTTCTTTTGAGGAGCGTGAGAGCTGTTGTCAGGCAGCAGGAGGCAAGACCTTAAGATGTAGGAATTTAGATTTTCGTCGTCAAATTTTACAGAAACTGTGACAGAATAACAGCGAAGTTTACTACTAATCAACACTTCTGGAGTCGTTATAGGGCCTGAGTATGTTTGTTTGGTATTCTGGTAAGCGATTTTAGAGTGAAACGCCGATGAGTCCTTGACAGCGCTGTTTGTTTGGTAACAACTAGCGCCAAAACGCATCGTAACTCACACATTTTTGACATCCAGGCGAAGTTTTTACTCTCAGGCCCTGCCTAAAGGTCTGTACAAATGAAACAGCCGAGGTAAATGGTCAGCAAGTAAGCACTCATCGCAAATTTTGACGACAAAATGTAGCTCATCGATCGCAGCCATTTTACATCACTGGTATTACATGCTAATTATATTCATAAGTGCAGGGGTGTAACTGTACCCCGTCACCTTAAGCCCTATTGTCGCCATTTGGCGACATACACACATCAGACAGCATCACTTTATCAAAAAGTGCTAAAATATTCCGAAATTAAGCTAAATAGCAATTTTAAATTCGAATACTATCATAACGAGTGACTATTCGAATAATGCTACTATTCATTTCAGCCTAAAATTTAGTCTGCATTATTAAACCATAGATAAATACCCCATGTACAGGATTGGAAAGAGCTCACGTGAGCAAATGCCCTAATACATTTCTACGCGGGCCGTCCGTGTTCGGGCTATTAGCGCCTATGTTAGTCTTGGGCTCCAGTTAGATCGCCGCTAACGGGGAAAAATCGGCTATTTCAGGCACCAAGGAACACTTTAGCTGGAGAGAAGCTCAGAGAACGTTGATAGATATGCCAGCGATCATTTGACAGTGCGTTAAATTGTGCTGGAGGCTTTGAGGAGCTTTTTGCTTGGTTTTACACCTTGGTCGAGGTCGTAGATATGCTATTTCTGTGGGACTGTAACTGTCCGAGTGTACTTCTGTACCCGGTTCTACTTATACAGTTGGAAAGCCTGGTTCTTTGCACGTTAGGAAGCAGTACTATGATGAGTATAGCTAATCTTGGAGTACTGCAAGCACAAACATGGCTAAGTACGCGGGTTTTGTACACTTTTGACAAAAAAATTACCGACGTGGACAAGGAATATCAAATTCAGAGATTTCAGCCAGAACACCGAGTGCCCGCGCTAATGTGCAAAAATTCCCTAGTTACCAATCCTGTACATGCGGTATTTATCTACGATTAAGGTGGTGGGATACCGCTTTAATGAGATTCATGACTTTGCAAATGGCTATTTCTTTTTTAGTCAAGTCTATCTGTACAGACGGAGTTGCAGTGTGCGCTTTGTTTGTCTATACATGTAGATAGGCATCGATAATAGCAAGTTTCAGCCACGTAGTGTTCGCCATCACGGAACGACGAGCTCACCATGTGAAGACTAAACACGATCGAGTTTTTACAATTTTTCTTTAGTTGTGTGAAACGTACGAAGCTAAAACTGCTCGTGCAAGCTCATCTACTAACTGTGGAGGAGCCTGCGTATCGATTTCGCCGAGCAATGCTCGTACGTGATACTGCAGCTACATACTGCCAGACAGTACAAAGTATGCAGCTGTAGTATCGCGTACGAGCATTGCTCGGCAAAATCCATACGCAGGCTCCTCCACAGATAGTAGATGAGCTTGCATGAGCAGTTTTAGCTTCGTACGTTTCACACAACTAAAGAAAAATTGTAAAAAATTAGTTCGCATTTTGTACATAATTACTTGATTCAACTATACAACAAGTCTGTTTTATTTACAATTTTTCTTTAGTTGTGTGAAACGTACGAAGCTAAAACTGCTCATGCAAGCTCATCTACTATCTGTGGAGGAGCCTGCGTATGGATTTCGCTGAGCAGTGCTCGCACGCGATACTACAGCTGCGTACTCTGTACTGTCTGGCAGTACGTAGCTGCAGTATCGCGTACGAGCATTGCTCGGCGAAATCGATACGCAGGCTCCTCCACGAATGGAAGATGAGCTTGCAAGAGCAGTTTTAGCTTCGAAATTGTAAAAAACTCGATCGTGTTTAGTCTTCACAGGCGAGCTCGTCGTTCCGTGATGGCGAACACTACGTGGCTGAAACTTGCTATTATCGATGCCTATCTATAGACAAACAAAGCGCACACTGCAACTCCGTATGCACAGATAGACTTGGCTTAAAAAGAAATAGCCACTTGCAAAGTCATGAATCTCGTTAAAACGGTATCCTGCCACCTTAAACGTAATAGCATGCTCTTGCTTACTTTCTTTTACAAATTGTGTATTGAGAATATCAGCAACTAATACATCTCCCTCCAGTTCACAAGTGCTTTCCTTTGATTCATGTATTAGCATATCACTGAAAATAAGGTAATACAACTAGTACATTCATAGAATATTTACTGGGGAGAGTCTGAGTTCGTTTCTGAACACCAGTGCCAGCAACATGCAACGGTAAGGTTTTGATTTACTGAGCACCACGTGTTGTCCCGCAGCTTTAGTTTACAACACACACGCGAACTTGCCCTAAAGCTCACAAAGTAGCCAAGCTGAAACATCTGTTGAGTCTACCAACACAAGAGCGTTTCAAACTTCAAGCAACGTTCTGATGGAGATGGCAAAACCGTAGCAGATACTCGCTCCTGTCATTGACTGCATTCACACTCCATGTGCATTACTGGTTATTTGTTAATTGAATCATGATCAAATGCACCCGTGACAGATAGATGTACTTAGGCAGATGGATGTATCTTTGTTACGACCCGATTCACAACCTGACCCGTTTCAAAGCCGGCCGCCGGTTTCGAAGCCGGTTAACCCGATTTACAACCACATAACTCAGTTGACCCGGTTTAAAACCGAACGTTTCAATGCTTCAGGGTGCCCAACTGCATGCTTGATCGACAGAACCTACTTAGGAGTGCTGTCGCGGTTATAGCTCATGCAGTGCAGCGCAGCAAGACTGGAAAGTGTCCGCTGGAGGCGTTTTAGAGCATCATGTGCTACTATACAGTCATCGACAGGAGCGTCGTTGTAAGTGGTTTAGCAGCGCAGCACAGCAAGCCTACCTGCTAAATTGACAGGAATGCCGTTACGAGTGGTTCAGCAACGCAGCGCAGCAAGAAATGTTGTGTGTTGTTTAACAATCAAACTGCACTAAAATCCATAGGAATATGTCACAGCTTCTTCTTCAGAAGTGACTCCTGTACATGCATGGAAGCAAAGAACAACATGATTGCGATGCAATGTATATGGACACTCAGACAACACGTTATGTTTAGTAGTCGAAGTCTATTACACGTGCACACTTAGCATTATGCACACTTTGGATCTGCGCGCAGCTAGCTAACACGCTTCGAAACCGGTCGACCGGCTTCGAAGCGGGTCAAAGGTTGTGAATCGGGTCGTAACATCTTCATAACGTTATGATAAATTTGGGTTTTGCCCCATAAACGGCCTCAAGCACAGATAATGCACTAGCGTTCGGCTCATGCAAGATAAAATGAGCCTGAATGACAATAGGCTAAAGTAAAAAGTAATTACTTGTTTTACAACAGGCTAATATGACCCCTTTAAATGCAGAACCATACAATGTCAACCACACAACAAACATGGTGACTTTAAATAATACTGTACAAAACCCCTCCATTATACATGAAATTTGCATACTCTGAAAGTGAAGTGATATCCCAGATTCTCTGACTAAGTGAGACTGAACCAAAAGAGGAAGAAAAAGAAGAGTTTTTACTGGCGACATGCTGATCTGTAGTGATAATACAATGTAAGAATAGTAACAGCCATTAATTTACCAGCTCCACTTCTGAACTTGATAGCAGACACAGTTATGAAGTTCATTCCATATAAGTTGTAATCCATCATTATCTAAAAAGAACCAACCACTAACAAAAAATCAACAAATTTGTCTTGCTTACTTGTAGGACAAATGGGATATGCGACTCATGACATTGTAAAGCTTGATTCATAACAGCACCAGCTAGCAGCAAGTCAGCTAACCTATCAATCACAAGAGGACCATCAATGAAACACACTATTAGTGAACATATTATCATTGCCGATCGGCAATGATAATATGTAGGGATGACCTCGAATTATATATGATAATATATAATATGTAGGGATGACCTCGAATTAAGATGGCAGCTACTCATGTTGAAAATGGGTTTTCGCACATATCTCTATTATTATACATCTATACTGCATTTTAACTATCTCTAAGTGACTCTGAAGTGTAAGCGCTTGTAGGACGTCTATTAAAGTCGCCGGGACTGCTTGCTTGACGACGAAAATCAAGACAGAGAGAATTTGCAGATCTTCGCTGTTATAGCGTTTCTCGAGATTCTAGACATCTAGGATTGATCAGGCGATTGTTCTGAGCATGGGAATACCATTGGCGAAGCTGGCAGACGTTTCTAAAGTGGTAAACTAAAATTGCCGCCCACGCGAATTGTTCATCTTCTTTCTTCTTCTTCTTCTTCTTTGACAAGCATAGCGCTGTCCTGAGTGAACGAATCACTACCAAACCTGCACCATCGCATGTGTATATATCAGGGTTAGTGCACTTACGTCTTAGATAGGCATCAAACACTACCAGAAGCGAGTAATCCTTGAAAAACATGGTTTTTGGACCGTTTTGGACTAGCGACTTCATTAATTAACCCTCTTGTCGCTTCTTATCATTAACTCCGCCCACATCGGTTTTGCAGCTATCTCGCTACTGCGTTTTGTCTCTGCTCTGGACGCTTCAGCGCGCAAGCCAGAGGTATGAAAATGTGTCTAAACCAGTACTATACCCTAAATAACACTGATCTGTTCGTTAACGCTTCAGATGGCGGGTTAAAGCTGACTTACACAGACGTGAACAACTTGAGTGTCTAGCCTGCTTACCGGCAGCAAGATTCTACGCACAGTAGGGTTCCTACACCACGCAGCGTAAGTTGCAAAGGACTAGAAGCCTCTGTGAGTGTGATATTGACTTCAACAAGATTCTACTAGGCGTGCTCCTACTATTTAGGCTCGCAGCATCGATGAATTGTCAGTGCTATAGTCTCTTCTTCATCCATTACAATACTAACAAGTATCATGTTGTCAAATCATACCTGGACTTGACATTATGCTGTCTGCGTCCTCAACCTCTTTAACTATTTTAAACCTTTCAATGAATGATTATTCTTGTGATTGGTAATATTAAACATTCAAACCACACTCCTTACTCTCAAGAGGCTGTGCACGTTCACATCTCTGCTAGACTAGTATCTATATACTGCTCACAGAGTTGTAAGAATGAAATAACATCTAACATAGAATACAACATACTAATAAGTTCAAACTGACAGTGATCAAAAAAGTAACAGGAACAAGTAAAGTAAAAAATTTTTAATAAAAAACTGAAAAGTGTAGGGATGACTCTTAAAAAAGGAAAGGAACAAGATGGGATGATGCTTGCAAAAGTAAAGGAACAAGATGGAATAATGCTTGCAAATGTAAAAGTCCCAAGTATCCCTACATCAGCGGCTTGAAGGAGGACGCAGTCCGATGGAGTAATTGACGGTTGTGAATCTGTGTTTGGAGGACGCAGTCCGATGAAGTAATTGACGGTTGTGAATAACTATAATAATAGGTATCTGTGTTTAGGAGGACGCAGTCCGATGAAGTAGTTGACAGTTGTAAATAAGCTGCAGGTAGCTGTGTTTGGAGGACGCAGTCCGATGAAGTAGTTGACAGTTGTAAATAACTAGAGGTATCTGTGTTTTGGAGGACACGGTCTGATAAGTAATTGACGGTTGTAAAAGGTATAAGAAGAGGATTCCGCATTTGTCAATTGCACGTCGTCGCAGCAAGCCGCTGATGTAGGGATACTTGGGACTTTTACATTTGCAAGCATTATTCCATCTTGTTCCTTTACTTTTGCAAGCATCATCCCATCTTGTTCCTTTCCTTTTTTAAGAGTCATCCCTACACTTTTCAGTTTTTTATTAAAAATTTTTTACTTTACTTTTATTTAATAATGGATGCAACGTCATGTGGTAATTGCATCTCATTATGCTCAAGTCTTATGTGAAAAGTAGTGATTTTTTTTACAATTTGAGCTGTTTTATGAATGCAAATACAAGTACTGGTGCCATTTAGGCAGTGTTCATAATAAAACTTTTTTTGCTGGAAAACGCAAAAAAAAATCCGTTTGTTTCAGTTACCAGATGCCAAATAATAAAAGCGTTAAAGTTTTGGAAGAAATAATATAGTATGCACAACAATGTGTTACAAAATATGACTTTTTTTGGGTTTCACCCATTTTAGCTTTTCATAGGTGCAAGTGCTCGCAAAAATTCTTATAAGTTGCTAACATCGGTGGCTTGATACCGTAAATCACTCTCATAGGATTATTCCAGACCTTCCCAGTGATATAATTATAATCGGTCATTTAGTCTGATCGACAGTGAAGAATTTTTTAATCAAATTTTGTTTTCGTGATGATATCATAATCTATGATGCTGTTTTTGTCTGTCTGATGGTCAATCTTCACTGACCTTTTAATAAAGGCTGGGTTGTAGAGAAATATCTTGATAAAGAACTGTTCTTCTTCATGATAACCATAGATTGGCCTACACGAAAACAAATTAAGTTTAGTGAACTTATTCATTTCTTAGTGTAGACCTTCCAGTGATCACAGATATATTCCAAACATGGCTATGGCTGGTTGTCTTAGATACAGCCCCCAAGGACACTTGCAAAGCATGGTTTATGCTTCTTCCAAATTGTTTCAACCAACTTGCGGAGGGTGAGTCAGACGAAGGAGACGGTATAAGAAGGTAAGGAAACCCTCCATGGATGTGAAGGCACGTCTTTTGTCCAGCTGGTGTTGACCCAAAAATACGAATAACAGGAACCCGTTCAGAAACTGAGGAAGAAAAATGGGAAAAGGGATAATCCATTCCTTTAATAGGCGTCGCCATGTGATAGTCTATGTCGACAATGCGGCAGCGAAACACAGCCTTGGCCTTGTCGTCCATGCCGAGGTCCATGCTTATCGATATCGGGCGCCGATTGGGCGGTGCAAGTATAAGTTGCACCACCCACTCAGGCCAGGCCTGCCAACTCCAAGCTAGATAGCAGCTGCCCAGTAAATATTATAGTACAGCTAGTATGAGCGACGCATTGCCTGTTGGTCCACGAATGGTGTGGAGTTTAGAAAAATATGCTCGCTACGTACCCGAAGGCGATCCTACTATGCTGTCATTTCAAGAGAATGAAAAAACTGGTACATGGAAGGCAAGTGCATGCATGTAGTACATGTATATTAAAAAAAATAATTATAATAATAATTATTATACTAATAATTATCAGCTAAATATATTAAATAATGTTATTATTATTATTATAATACTACAAGTAATAAAAACTAAAAACATTTTAACCAAATGCAAGAGATTTAGGATTGGTACATGTACATGTACAATTTTATTGAAAAAGTATGGAAACAAGATTTTGAAAAGCTTGCAAAGCTTACTAAAATCGGTACATTCCCGCGAAATTCATCCGTGGACCCTGTCCAACAGTAGGCGGTCACCTCGTCATAGCGCGTTTTTCTCATTATATTCAGCGCTAACATTCCATCACGCCTCTGTCACGAAACCAAGTATAATAATTATTATAATTATACTATAATTATGTTATTTTATATACGGTGCAGTACTTCTCGTCAAAAAATGGTTCTTTGGTCCTGACTATTGTAGACACTCACTATTTTATGGTGTCTAATGAAGATTGTATTCTGGTGAGTGATATCGTACCCAGGCTCTTTTTAATAGAGGGTTTTCACGTCATTTCGAATTTACGTAATGATGCTAGTGGCGGCCATTTGGTGTCCTAGAGTGACCACTGACCAATCACAACACGCTCTCAGGTCACCAAAATGGCTGCCGCCATACGTATAACCACGACGAAACCAAGATAATTTACGAATACGAAACGCCATGAAAACCCTCTATTGTGTAGACGGAAAAAAGAGGCTACTGTATGTGCATGCATTTAATTCCAAGAATGTCACGGATTCTTTTTCATCCTTGTGTCATGTACGCTCAATGACGTCGATAGCTGATTGTTAACCTTCCGAGATCTAAAGCAAATATTTACAGAGCTCTCCAGAGCGCCAACCTCTTCTTCTACTTATAACAATTTTGTTAGTCAGGTTGTCATCTGTAACAGTTATTTCTAACAGATCTAGACTGCTGATTCGTGACGGTATGTATGTACGTTGGTAAGTTTGTTTATAACTGGATTTATATACTATGCACAGCGATGGCACGCGTGGCTCGTACATGGCGTAAACAACACACAGTGATCTGGGCCGATAAGTCTGTAGACTTGAGTTGCTTGACACTGCTGCAGCTGGGTTATTGGTTTGCGCCATTTTATTTGACGTCTTAGCTGCAAACAGGCTTGTCAGTAAACGTCACTCGATCGTTACGCCCACCATCCTCCCACTCAAGTAATTGCAAATTCTCCCATAATTAAGCACATGCTTATGGGGCGAGGCTAATTGGTGCCATAATAGTTTCCAAAACACAACACCCAAACAGATGCCAGAGATGGGGCAAAAGCAACAGATCCAAATTACCTGCCACATAATAGCTTTATTCCAAGACGTCTAAAATATTAGAAAAAATTAGAAAAATACTGTCCATTTTAATTGTCTTGTATAGCTGCTGAATTTTACAGTTGTGCATCACTTTTATGCGTCTACATGACATGTTCACTTGTCTGCTACAGAATATACCGCATTTTTACTAAACTGGTATGAACACAGCATTCGAATGCGATATGGTTCAGTTATGTTTCGAATAATATGGTATGAAGTCACCAATTATTTTGTAAGGGATCTGTATGTTTACCGTTAATCCTTATTCTTAAGGTGCATGGCAGTTCACCTATTTTTTTTTTTATCTTCAAAGGATGTAAAATTCAATGTTTACCAAATAAAAATACTGTTATAATATTTTGATGATTAATTTTTTAAGTCTCAGGATTTAATATTATTTGAAGCTAAGTAACATTTAGACCACACTAGGCGGTGCATTACGCGATATAAAGCACGAGGGTGGGGTCAATAACGTTCGAGACCGTTATTGATGACGCCCGAGTGCTTTATATCGCATAATGCATCGCCTAGTGTGGTCTAAACGTTTTAGACCATACTGCGTGACTTTCGACCAATCTTTGTTACTTTGTTTACCTAAAAGTGTGCATTAATAAAGTGCGTGTTAACAAAAGTGTACCTAAGTGTGCATTAAGCTATTTCATGCACACTTTTTGAGCAATCTGATTGGTCGAAAGTCACGTGGTATGGTCTAAGTGCTATTGGCTAGCTAAACTCTATGAATGTAAGTATGCGTTTTGGTCAAGACACAACCAAGCTGCAGGAATTGTTGAAAAGCACAGTCACATGTGACAGCCATTGTTTATGAAGAACTTGTGAATAGTTGTGATTGGAACAATTTAAGCATATTAATATGCTTAAATTGCATTTTATTGTTAGCACTTTGAATACTGTATAGCGGGTAGTTTGGAAGGTCCAAATTTTGGCGAATAACCCAGATTTTACGTTAGCGAATTTAATTTTGGCACCCAGCATCTAGCTCACATATTGTTCTAATAGAAAAAGCAAATTATTTTTGGCAAATTTTTATTTTGGCGAATGCTACAAATACACCAAAATTTACTCTCCCCCAAATTACCTGCTATTATATCTGTATTAAGTTGACACTTGGGTATATGCCTACATGTATATAGTTTTAAGTTACCTGTTTCCAGGAATTTATTAATGGGAGAGCATTCATGTGTGTGTTCATGCGCTCCATTCCACACTGCTTATAGAGGGGTGCTTTTCCATTGAAGTTTATGCAACTCCCCTGAAGCATCTACACTTCAGTGCTTTGAACATTTCATTGCAGGAGAGTTTCTTGTTATGGGGATCACAACAGTGGATCAAAGCTGTAGTCAAGGGAGACAGTCTGCTATTCATATATCGGTCCCAGCAGGTTAGTAATTGCATGACCATGTCTGTTAGCTGTGAACTCGAAACAAGATTAATTTATTATTAGTCAAGTAAAGTTCTTATGAACACAAACTCTAGACATGCTGCACAAGCAGCAACAGTGCTACTAGAAGTACACGTAGTTGCAATAGTAGCACCAGCATCTGTTCAACAGCAGCAGTACTACAGTAGTTGCATGCAGTAAATTTATAGCAGCATGCATTCAGTTCTATCAGTAGTAAACGTGCTTGCTTAGGCTAGAAATCGTACATTCAGCCATGGCTACACCTAGTTACCATAGAAAGGTATGACTGTAGCTCTTGACGCTAGGGTCTTCTGAGCTTTTTAGGTGTATTTCGAAGAATATGAATTGATTTTATGTTTGTTGAGCAGTAAGACAGTAAAAAGCCAAGTTGTGATGACACACAAACATATGCTTACAAAACGCTGGATCGTCTGACACCCATGCATCCAGGGTAATAATTTTAGAGAGTATTAAAACTGTTGCTAAGTAAACAGATTAATAAAGCAAGTCAGGTCTGGCCTAGCAAGTAGAAACACTGGAGGTTCGTGGCTGTTTTCTTAATTTTCGAACAACGGATCGCAATGATCAGCGGCGTCATGGCAACAAACGTACAGAGCAATTTTGCTCAATACATTATTTTGTAGCAGCAGTTTTTCTACTGTGAGGATGCTGATTTGCCACCTTAACGAGCGACTATCAAAAATTGCTCTGTACGTTTGTGGGCAAGACACCGCTGATCATTGCAGCTTTTGAAGAAATTGAAGTGCATCGATCCGTCACTCGAAAATCGAAAAAACAGCCACAAACACTCAGTGTATTATTCTCAATATTCTGCCATATTCTTATAGAGAGATCAAGCTGAAATATTTACAACGCAACTGCCACCTTAATAAGCTCACATGATTATTATGCTACTTATTTTGTGTATGTCACATTTATGTTTATTCAGGATAACAACAGACGATTTCGCATCAAGTTATCAACTTCTCAATCTGGTGCCTCTTCCATAGATCACTGCAAAGAACTCGTGTCAGCTCTTAGTCCATATGTTACTATAAAGGATATGAGTGGAACCAACCAATTGGTCGACTCACAGTTATGCTATGATGGTTCCCAGCTCACCCAGAATGACACATCAACATGCCTAACTTCTAGTAATAGCAGTGACCTTTTAAATGATAGAAGCCGACAAACAAAGACCACTTCTGAGTTATCAAAGGTGTGGGTGCATGAATAAAGACCCTTGGCTAAAATAAAAAGCTGTTTTTCATCTTAATTAGCTTCAGTTATTTCTTATGTGATGTGAATGCTACACAGACTCTTTGGAGTGTTAAAGTGTAGTGTGCATACATACCATCAAGCTGGTACAGGGTTTCATACAGCACCGTGGAAGGAGATTTCCCAGCCCCCTGGAATCATTATCAGAAAGTTTTTTAAATGCCTAAAAATCACTCAGTGGGCTTAAAAGTACGAAAATTTCCTGAGGTATATCTCATACAGCCGATACAGCTCATTAACCTTTATCACATGAAAAATGCCCCCTAGAAACAATTCTGTATGAAACCCTGTGGTATCTTATACATGGACGCTCATACAAGTGGAACAATTCAATAAAATAAATCTGTGAAATTTAGTGTTCTGTATTGTGCTTGTTAAATCGAGAAATTTTGGCCCAGCCCTGCGAATCATAAAGTCATAGTATTATACTGTACATAATCATTAATAAAACGTAGAATAATTCACGTAATACAACTTTTTATTGCGCTCGTTAAAATCTCAGAATTATTTTAGTTCTGTTTAATTTATGCCACATAAATCCGCACTGTATCTAGTTTGTGTGTGATGGTATGTGTGTGTGTGCATTGCTTATCTCAACAGTAATGAAACTTGCAGTGCAATTATATCTTGTGGTTTATTAGCTTTGTTTTTGAGTTATGGCTTACCAAGGGCTTGCACTTTCATTGTCATTCTTCTGTATGGGCTTACATTGTACGTAGCACCCAATATAGCGAATAAGAATGCCTTTAGAATGATGGAAGATTGTCATTATGCTTTAGTATGCATTGTTTATTACTCACAAACAATTATTCCAGAAGAAATAGCATTATTATCAGACTTACAGTACCGTACGGTTTCTAAAATTCATGTAATTGAATATTGAAATTTTAGGAGTAAAATTTGAAAGGCCTGAATTAATTTTTTGCTGATTTTGAGGAAGAAAATAAGCATTTTTGGGGTTTTGGCGATGGTTCATTATAACAAGAAGACAAGAGTTGTGTTAAAGACTGAAATCCATGAGAGGAGCTAGCTGTTAATAATATGTACCCAGTAGAGAGTCTGTGCGTTGCTAAGACTAGTGAGCAAAGGCATTTCGATTGCGTTTGTTATGCGTATTCAAACATTCGGTCAGGCTTGCCCCACAATATTGTACATCCAAATGTCCTGCTGCATTTGTGCAACAGGTACATGTATATGTAACTGGTTCTCACATAATGCTATTGTCTACTTATTCAGGAGGTATTGAGTGGTAAATCAGTTCACAAGGCCTTCACCGATACACATCTACCAACAGAGCAGTTAGGTCAGTTTATTAGACTGTGTCTTACTGACTCAAACTTTCCTAGTTTTGTGGAAGCAGTTGAGAAAGAACTCGGCAATATCACAGCAGAATAAATATTCAGTCAGTAACAATAATTTGTGATAATGCAAGTGATGAGCATTGCACTCATCTTAAGTTTTCAATGCTGCATTATAGACTTGAAACACAAGATTTGCAATAATGAATGTAAATTTGAAATCTTTCATAAGATGATAGTGACAGTTAAAAGTTCCAACACAGTGTACTGTAGTACTTAATGAAATGATTTGATGGTCGGTTTGTAATAATGTGTGTTAGCGCCTATGCTGCCAGTCAAGGTGAGCATATTGTGTGTGGACTTCCTCGTATTCGTGAGCTCGTCGTGGTCGTCGTGGTCTTGGGCTGTGTGACAGTTTATCATAAGTTTGTGATGGTGTTACATCTAATCCACACTCCTGTGATCGGCATTTAGTGATTGGGGGTTGATAACGCGTGATGGGTGGAGCTGGCAGGGTTGGTTTTCGCCGATAGTGCTGAGGGGATTGAAATGGAGCCACATTATTGCCGAGAGTTTTGTAAATATTATGTGGACCGAGAGGAGGTGGGTCGACCAATATGAGAGCATCTTCTGTCCATGGTGGTAGTGGAGGAGGCATGTCATCCTCATCTTCATCATCATAATCACCAACATCATCAAATGAGTGCTGTGAAGCATTGTGGAAATTTAGTATTGAACGATTGTTCTTGTCATCTGGTGATGAATTCAACTCTTTTAGTCTCTGTGAAGTAAAAATGAAGTAGGTAAGCTATAATTATGATAATTTGTAAAGCAAGCACCATAGTTGGGTGTTACAAATGTGATTATGTACGATATGAGTCATGTAAGTCTCAATGAGCCACAAGGAAATGGAATTTGACTACACAGTTAATGTACAATGAGCTGGTATGACGACAAAAGAAATTATTTATCAGGGTATGGTAGATCTCACGACTACCAGTTTTTGATTATTTCATAGTACCAGACTGTCTACAACTCTTATTCATAATAATTGCCCTATTATAACGACGATTAGATTAGAAGCAAGATCACCATGACAAGAGCCAATGTCCATACATGGTCAGTAGATATCATTATGTGTTAAAAAGGCAAAACGTCATCATAATTGAATAGCAACATTATTATTTCAGAAGTAATACATAGTGCCTTTGTAGCAGTAGATTTACCTCAGGCAATGGTGGTGGTGGTACTGCTGGCTTAGAGAGCCGTTGAGATGGAATTAAATCATCATAGTCTGGTTCATTCACTCCAATATCTGATTGTTGAGGACAGAAAACTTCAGCATAGTTGGTTTTGGAGAGGTCCTGTCGTAGGGCTTTTCTGACTGAATTTACTGGTCGAACAGTTGCTAGAAACTCCGTGGGAGCAGCTTGAATGATTTCAACTACTTCAGACACGGAAAGGTTAGATATTGAGACGCCATGAATTTCTAGTAGCTCATCGCCTGGATAATTAAGAGTAAGATTGTTATTACAATAACAAACCAGGTACTGTCATCTTCTAGCTCATGACAGTATAGTGTGAATCAATTTATAGTGACCTCTATTAAGACTTAAGAGCCATTAGTATCACACTGTAGTCACTGTTGCTCTATGCAATTTACCTAAGGTGCAACCAATGTCTACACACATCATGCTAACTCTTTGCTTTAAAGCAGCTGTAGTAAGTGGGAGATATTGCCACATGTGGGCATTCATGGCTAGCTAGAAACCACAAACACATCTCATGTCTGCATAAAACAGCTACTAACTCAACATAAAGCCTATTATTCCATTTCAGGATGAGAACATTCCTTTTTAGGCCTGAATTTAGAATCCCCAGAATAGCCGTTGTTTGCAATTTGTGCACAGCCTAAGGGCATCTTAGGAACTATTAACCAAATGTCAGTCTTTCGGCTGCCAGTGATGTTTAGTAGCATGTACACAAATGCCTTATACAACTTTGTTTCGTTGTTGGTACTACCAACACATTATCAATGATGCAAGACTGTTGATTTTTCAATATCATAAAAACATTTCCTCGTTTCTATTCCATGATTCATAGTATAGACTAATTGCACTATATTTGTTCCGTCTCTGCCTATTCTGTTGTTCCCTTCACACCTACACTGCAGTCTCAACATACCTGGTCGTAGTACACCAGTCTCAGCAATAGGCCCATTCTCAATGATCCGATGCACAAATACATGCCCAGCAGCATTTTTAATGGTGCAACCAATGCCCTTGTTGACATCTTTCACTAGAGTCACTCTCTTTACACCTGAATAGGTGTAAAATAATACAAATTTCATCAATACAAATCGACTGACCTGGAGTAAGTCGTCTTAACGATCTTCTAAACGGATCTCTCTTCTCTGCTTCTTTATCCGTCTCCAGTGAGCGACGAACAGCGTCTACCCACTTGTCTTCATCCTCTGTGTTTGCTGCTTGCAAAAGCACAGTTCGTTTCTTTGTCAGCAATGCAAACACAAACGCTTTTCTCTTCTCTGTGCTTTCAGTAGAAATTCGTACAATGTCACTCAAGAAAATTCGTCCCAGGGGTTGGCGAGAAACCTGGTGCAGCTCGCTTTTGAAATACGAAAGAGACTGTGCTGTAAGCACAAAATATCGTCGAGACCAGCTTTTCATGATTCCGCCTTTCTTGAACAGAAAGCCCTCTTTAATTATTCCTGTCGAGCTAAAACACGGTGAGACTGCCATTGCTGTTGTTGTCAGCAAAAACTTGTGTACTCGCTCAACTGCACCCGGAGACAAAACGTGTGTTTCATAAAGCACACAGCGTGGACACGATGTCAGTTGCTAGTTCCTGTGTGAAGCCATAGTGCCGGAAGAGAGCAACAGCTGTCACAAGCCCCACCTCCAAATAAGTTGGGGGTCATAACTGGACCGCCACTTATCAACTCCCGCATTGCAGATAATTCCGCAGAGAGCTAGCTCGGGTAAATAGTACAGCTTGTCTTCTTGCTGCACTTATCAGTCAGTCTACTATCGCGTTTGTGGAAATGATGATGGCAGCAGACGGACCGATCCTCTTACAGAAGGACAACACGTTCACTAAACTTTTCGTCGGAGGGCTTCCCTACCATACGACAGACGATGCGCTGAGAGATTTTTTCCTCCAGTTTGGCGAGATAGAAGAGGCCGTTGTTATCCACGACAGAATAACCGGCAAATCGAAAGGCTACGGATTTGTAAGTTCTTTTATTTCGCTAAGGGCTGTCGGCTAGACCGCAGTACCCCTTGCACAGTTCTCGTTTAGTGTAGTACTCCCCTCTACAGGTTACCATGAAGGACAGAGAAGGTGCCGAGAAGGCTTGCGCTAATCCCAATCCTGTAGTGGATGGACGGAGAGCTAACGTCAACCTTGCGTACCTTGGTGCCAAACCCAAATCCCACAGCCATCCAGGCAAGTACAACTAGTTCGAATGAGTCTGTTTCATTTGTTCACCGTAGGTAGCCCGTTGAACTGTTTCCCTCTTGGTCGCAGTGATTCTCCCAGTGCCCTTTTCCCAGGACCACAGTAAGTTGATTCAATTACATGTTAACCAAAAAGCTCCTTTAGTGCTACTTGGTGTGATAAATGATAGCTTTAAAAATAAACTTACTGATTAGTGGTTTCAGGGAATGAATTACAGTTTCCATAGACAGTAGTCACCGGTTGCTTGTTTTACACTTTACATAGCTCACCCCCACACGGATTGCCTCCTATGATTGGACCTCCCTTCTTCATTCCTCCATTTTTTGATGGTCCACCCGGAGCATTCAGTCCTCCTCCGCCCCAGCTCATCAGTCCAATCATGTACCCTCCCTTCTTTAACAACCAACAACCGCTGGGATTTATGCCGCCTCCAATTCAACAGTTTATGCCTCAACCACAGTTGGTGCCTTACAACTCCGCTAACTAGGTCTTGAGGGTAAAGTCTGGCCACTTACAGATATTGCCAGCTGTGCTTGGTGTAGGCTAACATCACTCTGCTAACAGCCGATCTAGATCAATATTATGATTATATTATATTATTATAAAAAGTATTATTATTATCACTATCAACTTTTCACTCATCACTCATGTCCTCATGTGAACCGACAACACTCTTTTCAACTCTCTTCTCTCTTGCACATATGTTGCTCACTTTGTATCCCATCATTTACACACATTCTAGCAACTGTATGCAACAGGTGCTAACAATCACTCTGGACATCTGTTCTACTTTAAGTCACTCACTTTCTAATCACTATACATGATAGTCGGCTCCCTAGAGGACACTCTATTTATACCTTAGTATCCACTATTTTTTGTATATACAACTCTACCCATCAATAGTCAAAAATCATCTTGTATTATAAAGCGCCACTAATAAAAGGCTTGGTAGTACAAATAATATTTTATACCCTATTTGTCAACTGTTGAGGATAGAGCATGACTAATTGCATTCCAGTGTAGTAAGTGGTTACAAGAGTCATTTTAGGCAAGATGTCATAGAACGCTTGGTTAGTGAAGTATACCTTAGAACATTAGGTTGGAATGTATGCACCCTCTGCATGCACACACAACACAAAACATTTTGCTGTCAAAGAATAATGTATGCAAGTGTAACATGTATCAGGCTACATGAAGGACTTGTACAAGCTACATTGTAATTGCTAGTTTATACAGCACATAACTTAGTCACCACACTGAGTAAATGCATTGCCACACTACTTCCATATAGCGACCTATACTCTGATAACATATCCTCCTGATCAGTTATAGTGCTATGTTTGTATTGCCAACAATATGATAGACTCTCTGATAAAGTGCTTGGGTTTCCTTATGTGATAACGCAATACTTACTAAGCAGGTTAACTCAGACCACATTGAACACCTATACACACTAGAGTACTGAAGTAAAAAAGAACTGTTCATATAGTCACGGTAAATGAGAGCATCTACTGGAAGCATGCTGCATTCAGCCATCACTACAAGGACACCTTGCATCAAGACTCTCTGTCACCTGCACTTCTACTATAATAAAACTACAACATTTCACAACTGAAAGACTGAAACTATTTTGAATATCATACAATAATTTGATTCAGAACTCTGTACGCTGCTGTATGTCCCGAGAATCCGTACAAGTTATGAAAAGTACATCACTCAGTACCATTTTAACTGTTCAGTTAAGGCAAACATGATTGAAAACATGACTATTTGCAAAACCCTACCGCTACAAGGTCAGAACAGGTACTACTAGGTCAGCACACAAACTATAAAGCTGTACTAGCTACATTGCAGTAGTTCCTCAGCCATTAATAACTTGAGTTCAAGCATTGATATCGGTGCATGTAGTCACCAGCTTCTTGCCAACCCAAGTGGTCTTGAACTGTTCTGGAATAGCACGCTCCACCTAACAATAAATAATGTGAGTATCTGTACTAGTGTACAAATTAAATCAAATGACTTGTGCATTATGTAAACTAAAGAACTTGCAGAGCACTTGTACATGTGCTTTGCAATATTCATGAGTACAATTAAGTGGTATAACTACAAGAGTTAGCCTCGTACTAGGCCAGTTTCCTTGGAAAATACAGTACATATAGGCCTAGTACACACTGTAAGCCCATGTGCACTTGTTTTATAGCCTACAAGCCAGCTCGCAAAGTTAAAAGTTACAGGGCATGCATATAAATCAGCTTTTGAAAGTTCGGCATACAATATTAATTGTGATGGGCTTAAGACGTGGGATTGGCCAGGGTCAACCAAATTATATGATTCGGTGTTTTGCCATATAAAATAAAATTCCAGGCTTTATTCATAGTTGTACTAATGCCAACTACTGAGTTTCTCAGTGTGAATAACAGCCAACATAATAATACTAAGCTGATGTAGCATATGGCACAGTAATATTGAGGTGTTGTATGCTACATGATGTGGTTTGCTGACACTACTATAGATAATGGATCATTGTGTTGTTGCTACCCAACAATGACTAGAGTATATGATAGAGTAGTTGACTTACAAATTCATCACCATCAGGAATGCATATGTTCATTTCAGAAGATTTGGCAGAGACGATTTCAGCGCTGATGGATTTCTCACTAAGGAAAACCTGACAGCCGTCAGTCTTGTCAATAGAGACAGTGGGGCAGGCACCAAGAACCTTGGAGAGAGTAAGATGAGGAAAAAAGAGCAGAGCGTGAATTACACAAGCACAATTTTACTGTACCTGTATTTTCACACTCTGACAATTGATGGATTCCACACACGAGATGACATCATCAATGACCACACCAACACGCTTGCATGAGTCTACACAAATGAGACATTGAGTGTCATATGTGCACAGGTGAAGTACCCGGTTTGAAGAAAAACCAAAAGACCCACTCATCTAGTGCATTATACACATGTGCGTGTATGCTTTAACTAAAAGACTAACTGTTGATACTAGTAGCTTAAGTAGTGCATGTGCATTCGATGAGAAGTGTTTGCTAAACTGATACGAAAACGAAACCAACTGTTCAACTGTTGTCATATTGAGTTGGTCAACTTTAGAAGCACAATTGTGCAATAGTATAGAATTTGGCTTTCACATTAAACAACTCATTGCTTTTATCAGTAGACAAAGTTGAGTAAACCATAAAACCTTCACTATACAGTGTATTTAGAAATGCTGTCCTCATGAGATAACATCAATGAGTAGATTTGGATAACAGTTATCAATGTGAATGACTACATGCATTTGTATGACAGGGCATGCATACACAGTGATGTGGTTGTAATACAACAGCAATATTCAGCTAGGTGTAGACAGTGCAGAGTGCATGGCAGACTGTGAAGATAACTACATGTATCTGAAATGAAAGTCTACAAACATGTAATGTGTGAAGTCCCTGTAGTAGAGACTTTACACATAAACACCTGCAATGGAGTAAAGACTGAAGCATGAAGGCAATGACACTCAATATTGATACTGTTTAATTACAATTGTATTGTACCCTCATTACCCTGTGATAAAATTAGAAGCTAGCAAAGTGTACAGAATTTGACAACAACTCGGTGTAAGTTACAAATGGGTATTCAGTGTTTACCAATTGAGACGCAGTTGAGTTTCCCATTCACTTTGAGTGTGCATCGTGAGCAGCGATACAGATATACTAGCTGTTTGGGATCAGTTGGTGTAATCTCAAGGTTGTTATTATCCTCTTGATATTCCTGAGAGGGCGAGATCAAAAACCATCTAAAGTACATGTAATAATAGAGTGTGGGTAGTTGTGCAATGCATGTTGTCATAATCTCATTCTCTGTGCTAAAATTAGTATACAGTATTCTGACAGTATTTTTAGTAACACCAAAAATGTGTATAGTGTCACTATTAACAGCTGTTATACAACTTCATAAACAGGTTAAACCCATGAGACCTCCTAATCTATATTACATAGCCAGCAAATCAGTGACATAAGTACATGTAGCTCAGGGATTAGGCACGTATCTACAGTATACATGACTTGCTGCACCAATATTGTCATTCTTTCAAATCTTAGAGAAGATATCACGTAGGAAAGTAATGTCTAGTCGCTTTAGCAGGGGTTGAGAGTTGGGACCAGGAGGAATGACTGACATCACAAAAACAGTCAAATCGCCATAGCTTCAGTTATAACTTGAAGGCTGTGGCTAATAAAAGCTAATTCTAAGATTTTGTAAGATCACTAAATTTAGTAGTCAGCTGCCAATGTGCTTTGCACGCCGTTGCTGCTTGCTTTTTGCTGTTACTAGACAGAATTTGATAAATCGGCTCTGTATGCAGTGATAAAGAGAACAACTAGAGCCAATTGATCGCGTAAAGCATGTAGAAATGAGAAATGCTTATTTTTGGCCTGGTTTTGAACTTTTGAAGTACGATAATATTGTATTTCTCTGATGCAGATGTAAGTACTATGCATTGAGTAAGCAATCCTCGCTCCAGTATGACCCAGATTTTGTGTTTTGGCGAATTTAATTTTGCTGCTCAGCGCCGGGCTCACGTATTACCAAGGGCTCATTGAACCTTAGCGGCAAGCCACTAAGGTTACGGTAACTGCTAGCACACAAGGTCTTACCACAATCCACTTTTGTCCTTGCAGCTCACACACAGGAGGCTTCTTGACAGCAGGGGCTGCTGCTTTCTTAGGAGCAGCAGCAGTTTTCTTTGCCAAATCCTCAGCCTTGACTACTGACGAGGCCCTCAGTTCAGGGTTCTTGTAAGTCTTCATGTCATTTGTCACTTTCTTGAGGCCTAAAAATACATCAAACAGTGAATCACAATAGCTAGATGAATGTTAAACTACACATTGAGTCTACCATCCATACAAAAAGTACTGAAAATCTTCTGGAGATCTAAAATAGCGAGCTAGCTTAAGCAGTGCTGCTATACATGACAAATTCAGCCAAAAAAGGAATATCTAGTAAATATTTGCACATCTTTGCAGGCGGTCTCAGAATGGAAAAAAATTCATATAATTATTGGGCTAACAATAATTTTTTTACCAGGCTATCTCGACAAAATGCAACATTTTTGTATACAATAAATATTCAGATTCCGTCCGACATTGCTTACATAACCACAAATTTTATTTCCCATACCCTTTGTAACGTCAGCTCCTTTGTTGAGAGAGGCAAACAGGTTAGCCTTCAAGGCAGCACTGTCATCCCCACCACCAGATGGTGCAGCAACGGGTGGTGGAGGAGGAGCAGCAACAGGAGGAGGGGGAGGAGGAGGACCACCAGCAGAAGGAGGAGCAGGCGCAGCTGTCAGCTCAACACCCTAAAGGAAACATCAGGTTAAGGGTGCTCGCAACTAATAAATATTCACGGCGCTGCGCATTGCTATGGTCAGTGTTTTGGGAAAACTAAAGCAGCAGACAGAGCGATATTAGCAGTATAGACAGTATAGTAGAGTCTTGATAGCTACTCGTATCTTGAAATTCAAGGAGCTGGCTTGCTCGCAAGAAAACGGAGGAACGCAGTCCATGATCG
This sequence comes from Haliclona indistincta, assembly GCA_964017065.1. NCBI lineage: Eukaryota > Metazoa > Porifera > Demospongiae > Haplosclerida > Chalinidae > Haliclona > Haliclona indistincta. Next base: position 10,622,262 of record OZ024785.1, read on the forward strand.
ACGTGTTTATGCATAAAACTCGGCAGCGAAGACTTCTGTGAGCTCAAGATTTCAGAAATGCAATTTTTAGCAATGCTACAATCTAGTAACAGAACAATTTTCGCCACACTGCTGAGAAAATGGGAAAATCCATGCTGCTCAAAAGGCAACCTTTTATAGGTACGCTAGTGAACAATCGCCCTGTTATTAGATTTTGGCTTTGCTTAAACTTGTATTTCTGGGATCTTGAGTTCACTGCCGAGTTTTATGCATAAAATTATATCGATCATGGACTGCGTTCCTCTGTTTTCTTGCGAGCAAGCAAGCTCGTAGCTTTCAACACTCACTTGCTATACTGCTAATATCACTCTGTCTGATGCTTTAGTTTTCCAGAAACACTGACCATAGCAACGTGCAGCACCGTGAATATAATTAGTTGCGAGTAGGGCTGAAACGAATACTTGTACTATTCGACTATTCGATCGTTTTGACAGTATTCGACTGCTATTGCAGCTATTCGAATATTCGTTTGAAGTCTTTTAGCAGTTGGGAAACTTGGGCTATTTGTAACCAGCCCACAAATCAAGCCTGAGCCCTGACTGTATGTTGATATACAACTTTCACACATATTTTGTTCTTGCGCACTGGTTGCTAGAGCTAGTTTTATTCCGATAATAGGGTATTCGACTATTCGTTCGTTTTAGCTAGTGACTATTCGAACATGAAAATGTGTTATTCGTTTCAGCCCTAGTTGCGAGCACACTTAACACAAAATGTAATTTTGCTACAGTACGGCAAAAAAATATTACTGGCAAGAATTACATGCAAATGTTGATATCACTGATCGGTGTTCTTCAGTATCATAATAAACTATTCAAGGCTTAAGTATCCCAAGGTATGATACAACCATTTAATATTATGTAATAGTGAGATAGATGTTTTTTTGTTAAGGTGACGGGTAACAGTTCGCCTAATTAATATTCACAAAAATGTTTTTATGCACTGTGCAAAATATGAACACGCTAGAGCGCTGTGAAGGCCATCAATGAAGACGCTAAACACTGTTCTTTCTCTCTTGAGCTATATTCAACGCTGGGTACTACGCAACTCGGCGACAGCAGGCACAATTGGAGAGATAGTAAACTGCAAAACGAGGTGCCACTTTTCGCGCGCGCTGTAACAGTGTCGCTACAGAGTCCATCGTCTACTGATGGGTTAGCATCCTCCGGAGGGCTGTAGACGATTAACTTGGACGTCTGGGCGACTGGCTCTGAGTAAAACGCAAAATAGTCTTGAAACGCGCGCCATTTTACAGCCTTTTCACGACATTTCGACCCATAACTTACAAACAAACAAACTCTCAGCCACGTTTATAGTCTGCAGCCCTCCGCCTACGATTATACAACTGCATTAACCTAGTTAAAGCGATTACTTGCTTACATTCTGGCTAAAATTTGGCACTCCGTTTTACAACTGCTTCCCAGATCACTACCATAGACTCTAACCGCGAATTGCCCACGCATGTGGGGCAGTTCGCGGTTAGAGTCTATGATTTGCGTGGGCATTGAGGGCGGAGGGATTTGCGTGGGCACAACTGTTACCCGTCACCTTAAGTAACAGACTAGGTACATGTAAGAGAATTACAGTACAGCCTATGTTGCAATAGCTTTAGCCATAAGTTGGTAAAGTGTAGCATACATCAATTTCACAGTGTGTGTGATTAACCCAATGTGGGTATAGGTACATGTAAAACATAGATTATCACATGTACAGCATCATCCTTTATAACAACTATTATGTAACAAAGTGTATTATCCTAGTATGGAAACATATGCAACCTTAATAGAAATACTATAATTAACTATTTATACACTGAAGCCAAACTGAGAAACACAACATAATTCGAACAGGCACAATATTATTAGTGCACACAAGGGCTTGTTGAACGGTGATGAGGTGAGAGGGCATGTAAGTAGTGTACATAGACAGAATTTAGAACCATCACATAGTTTTTGTATGCATACATCGCTGGTGCTCTCTAGGCTAGCTACATGTAGCTCACTGGCAACAAACATGCTCAGAGATAAAACCGAGAGTCAAGTAAGTTTAGCCATAGACAGCTTCACAGCCAACTCGTCTGCTTTTCCTGTGCTACATGTAGCTGCTTCATAATTACACATGTATGATGTTGCACATAACATTATCTACTGAGTGTACTACAAACCTGAGGATTCCATGTTAGTCCAGTCTTATGATAGGCTAACACATACTCCTTGAGCTCATTAATAGCGCCAGTAAAAGCTCTCATCCACTCAACATGCTTACTAAAGACAGATTAAATAGTCAACAGATAATCAGACTAATAACAAAGAAACATACTCATTCTTTCCCTTGTACTCTTTGAGAACTCTGTTTCCATAAAACTGACTCTGGTCGAAAATCTCCTTTATATACGGACCTGGCTTTGGAGACTAGAGGACAGAGATGAACACAAGTGACTATAAAGCAGTTTATAAATGCATTAATTTTTCATAATGTATCAATGTTTGAGCCTACATGCAATGTAGTCAGGATACAGTCTTAAGACTTAATACAATAAAATTCGTAATTTAGCTATATTGCCGATAATATTTCTATGATGTAACGAGGTATCCAAATTTGCTTGCATTGGCGGGTGTTAAACATGGCCGCCATCTCAACTAGGCAGCAAACTAAGCGTCATCAGGAGCTTATCATTCCAAAATGCATACAACTGTAGAACAACAAAAATATGTTGTTATTGTGTGCGAAAATTATACAGCCCTAGTACAGCGTACGTTTATGAGTGGTGCGTATAAGCAATGTGATGAGGAGGGAATCATTACCACTGTGCTATTCGAAGTTGAGCACTCCTCTCCTGGAGCCATTCATCGCACTATAGGCATTTTTGCACACTGATTATGTAGCTTGCTGGAAGAACAGTGCCTTGTTTGAAGGAATATTGACACTTTTACCTCCACGAAATAAACAAGAATATTTCGGTTTCTACGGGCAAATCAAGGTTGCTCCATCACACTGATTGTCCAAGATAGTCACCATTTGTCTTGTGGGCAGAGCAAACTCAGCCCATTTACTGAAAATTGCATTTTTTGTCCTGAGTATGCCAGGCCCACAAGAATGGCATACATGATGGCATAGCCACAATTACCCATACTTGCAAAAACAGCGTAGCCACAATTGTCCATACTCAAGTCGATCAAGATGCCCCTCCCACTGCGGAAGTGAAGCCGATAAAGCGCAGCGACCTTGTCAAATTTTGCTCAAAGTTAGTAGTTTGGGGCTGGCTATTGAAAAGTACATACCAATAAAAGTGGTTTTGGTGAGTGCAAAATGTAGATCATGGAGAATGTGCAAAAACGTGCTTTCCGGACGTCCTGAAGCCGTAAAGTGTCAAAAATTTCTTGCTGACCATAAAAAATAAAACAGCAAAATTTTGTTGAAGACATAGAAATGCCAGATGTCAATATGTTTTGCAAGGGCACATGCCGAAAAAGACTGGATTTTAAATGTTTTTTTTTGTAATATTCAATTTGGCTTAATTTCAGAATATTTTAGGACATTAATTTTTGATAAAGTTATGGTGTCTGAAGTATGTATGACGCCAAAAGGCGTCATTAGGGCTTAAAAGGTTAAATAAAAATTGAAGAGTTTAACACATACAAACTCTAATAATACATTGGTCAACTAATAGAAAGCAATTTTGAAATGGTAATTGGAATTGACCCCCATGTCTGCATTTAAACTGGAGATCGAAATAAGGTTTGAAAACTGTGTGACCAAAATGCTTATTACTCATTATTACGAAAAAGTAAGGCTACTGATTGGCCATTTTAATAAAATGCACAGAAAATGCCCAAAGGGCGGACCTTATTGGTAAGGATCCCGTATGTGACATTGCATGTATGCATGATAAGGTTTTTTAGTCTAGTAGATCACTCACCACAGTGACCCAGCCAACACAACCAATCCCATCCTTTACAGTATTCAAGTGGTTTGAAAGCTTGCTACCTCGATGTTTTTCAAAAAAATCCTGAAAGTTAAATATTACACAACGAGAAAGGGCAACAATAATACTTACCACAACCTCAGAGACTTTAGCTGACAGTGGTTTCACAATCTTTTTCAACACATCCTACAAGCAATGCTCAGTAGCACACTCATATACATGAACAAGCTTACTGGTTTGGGCTGACGATGCTTACAGGCTAGGAGGAGTATAGTACGCTCCAAGTCAAAACAACTTTTGACAAGTTTACTCTATAGAGAGGAAATTGAACATGTATATCAAGAGTCAGGTAATCAATGATAACAGATGGACATTGTATACCTGAACACACAGTTTGTGTTTGTACAAGTGCATCTGTACTTCACTGTACACATCTTCCTTGCCAAAACTGTCACACCAGTGAGTGCTAGAGCCGTGTTCACACTAGGAGTCGGTTATGATGCGCATTGGCACCTATTTAAAACCGTTCACTATCGACGCGAATTGAATGCGCATCGGGAGCATTCAACTAGACGTCTGGAAACACGATTAGAACGCGGTTTTAGGTCACGTGCCGGCTCACGTGTTGCAGTAGCTGTACCCCTATACTGCCTCCACAGCAGCGCTTGTGGGCAGGAAACACAGCCAGAGGACGAATACACGAGCGTCGAGGACAGAGAGACCGTCGATAGTCTTCCCAGCAGCCATTGCTCGAAAACGTGCATTCATTCATTATTCATGACTTCTGGTATCGCCAATGCGATTCTGTTCGATGCGCATTGAATCCACATAGCGAAGTGGATTGACTTGATTCACAGTCGATGCGCATTGGACGAAGTACAGTGTGAACGTGCCCAATTCGCATTCGATGCGTATTCAATTCGGTTAAATGTGCTAGTGTGAACACGGCTTTATTTTATGATACAGGAAAACTGAGCTAGTCAGAAATAGGCTTGTTTTTACAAAAATGCTGCAGATGCCTCAGTTTGTATCACACTAACACATACAAAGTAAACAGACTTTCTTGGAGACAAAACACAGTGCATAGTTGTGGACCAATAGGTGTGCTTGTAATGTTGTAATGGGCAACATGGTGCAGAATTCTGGCACTTTGCCGGTTTGATTTTACTGAGTCTGCCAGTTGTCTCCTGTAGTACATGCTACTAATAGTTAGACAGCCATCCGAGGATCTACGAGATTTAGAAGCCAGAGAGCCGTTGCTATATAGCGTCCGAGTGTAGCAAGGGCGCTATGTTAACGGCGCGAGGGTTTCTATATCGCGTAGATCCGATTGGATGCACTGTCTAACTGATATAGACCATAGCAACAGCAAACAGAAACGACGCGAACGACTAGCAAAGACACACAGTGCTACAATTTAACATTTTGAACCATCACATCAAGTGTCTACTGTGACTTTTAGACTGTAGGGTGAGCATGCACACATGTACATGTAACTCAAACGCTGTTGCATATCCAATCAGTTATGCTCCCAAATAGGTCACCCAGACATCGGAACTAGTTTGTTGGCTTATGAGAGAGTCAACACTCTCACAGTAACCACTGGGGTATGCTAACTTGACCCTCCATTATGCCCTATAAGTATTCAATGTTGTGTTGTTATAACATGTACCTAGATTCAGACCAGACACACACACACACACACGCACGCACACACTCAAACATCTTTCTAAGCCACAGCCATGAGGCACGCAGTAGTCTGTTTGTGTGTGTCTGTTGCTGGCAAAATCTAAATTGTGTCTAGCTCCAAAAAACTAGGAGCAGCGATAAAGAAACACTATACATGTTAGTGTTGAATTCAGAAATAATTAATTTATGGAGTAGCAAATTACTAATTTTAGTTACTTCTAAAGCTACAAAGTGTATTTTTGACAAAAGTATCGACTGGGCCTACTTTTTCACCGGGGACACGGTGTTTCCATCTCAATGGTTTCCACCTTAGAGAGGTTCCACCCTAATCATCATAATTATTAGAATACTCACATGTTCAGCTATTTCTCCTCCTAGCTCAGCTGAGCGCTCCATGTATGTCTTTAGTTTGCCACCAATAACCTGGTCAGGAAAGAGAAAAGGGACAGAAAATCATAAACAAATTGAATTTAAAGTCATACGCAGCCCAGACGTAGCCCCTTGTTCTTAAGCTTGTTTTCGAAAGACAACCAAGCACAGACTGCTCCACTTTCTTGGGCAATAAGATTTTACTGTAACAGTCTTATCCTTTAGCATGTTCAGCAACCATTTCATTGTTTCTCGGTGCTTTTTTATCACTCGTCAACAATCAGGAATGCATAGAAGAGATCTTTCAAGGGGGGTCACCTAGTACCAGCCTGTGCAATTGTCTGCGACCAGGATCAAGATCTTGATAGTCCTAAATCTAACCTCGTTTGTTTGATAATGCCTGTATAGCGTTCTTTATTGTCTTCTAGCATGATCCTTCGACTATACCGGTTACTGTATGTTATTGTGCACAATCGCACTCATAACAAAGTTTTCATTTACTACCGTACACTTGTAGTATACGCTACTTAGATCCTGGTCACAGATGGTTACACAGGTTGGTACTACATGTAAGTGACCGCCTTGTCTTTGATAAGTTAGTAACAAAATATTTTGTGAGCATATAACATCACAATTACTGTGCCCACATTATAGTATCACTGAAAACCGTTAATACGTGGACAGCCTGGTACCAGGCCATGTTAAAGGGACAGGTAAGATTAGTTTCCCTGAAAAAGGTGAGCATTACCTGGGTATCAAATGCATCGACAATTTCAGTGTCAACTGAATAGAAGAAACAGGTCATAATAATTATTAGTCACATACGAGTATTTCTCACAATCATCAGCTCCACTGCCTCCTCCAGCACCACCTTTAGTCGCCACCTTCTCTAAACGGCTAGTAACCGCCTCCAGGCGAGACACGAGACCAGCTAAATCACCAGCCATGTTCACTGCCGGGATGAAAAGAAACCACTTAAAGCTAAGCTATATTTGTCAATCAACTAACCACCAAATGTTTGTTGTTTGGCAGAGAAACTCGAACCACGTACTGTCACAGCGCTTGGGCTTATCGGACGTATACGGAGGTCATTCAGCTGATCTGATAAGGACCATGCCCTCTCACGTGACTTTAGTCACAACTCACGTGACACGTGGTACTCCAACGCGGGAAAATTTAAAAAGTCGATCTAGCGTGTGTACATGTACTAGCAAGGGAACTTGGTATAACGGCTTTCTAGCTTCAGCGTCACACCTAAGCTCATGCTCTTATGAACGCTGAGCTGTAAGATTCATCATACTCGAATTCAAGAGAGACGGAGCGGCTAGCCTAGCATTATTATTATTATTATCAACAGAAAACAGAACACAACATAGAAAGAAGATTATACCTGATGAAGAAATGAATATATACAAGTAATAAGTGATTATACCTGATAGAGAAATGAATAATATAAATATAAATGATTAAGTGGTATATGGCATATTGGCAATAAGAAAAAAAACCAAACGAACAAAACAGAACAAAAACAACAACAAAAAAAGAAATTAAAAAAACAAGTAATTAAATATTATTGAATTATTCAATGCCATCTAAGTAGGGAAGAGGAGCTGAAGAATTGTTAATCCACATTGAGGCATTTCCTCTCCACAAGCAGATAGAGAGACGTTGGAAGAGATGGTGGATTGTCGCACTCGGAAGATTGTCCAGACGAGCAGCCTGCCGGTGACCAATCTCTTTAAGCACTGATGCAGCACCGGTGCTCCACCCACCTAGTGTCTCAACAGGTACTAGTGGATAGAACTGAATGTCGGCTTGTTGACAACGTGGACCATGGACAGCAATTTTCCTGTCAGTCGCTACTTTCAGTGCATGACCTTGTGTTACAGCAGATTCAGCCAAGTTTAGCTGCTGCATAGGCGAAATAACTGTAACATCGAGGGCAGCAGGAGAGCCGTCTTTCCATGATGATAGAAAAACTTGAGCACTTGAGTTGGAGAGTAAATTTGGAGCTTCCAACCTTGGAGATAAGGCAGCTAGTCTGGCAGCTGAGAAGATCACGTCTCGTAGAGTGTTATGTCTTGTGATCTTCTCGCCATGTCCAAGACATGAAAGATGGTGATCTCCAAAAGGGTCAGTATTATGGCTACATTGTGCACAAGGGCCCTCTGAAAAAAGGTGAATGCCTAACCAATAGTGAAGGCAGACACGGAACTACTGATCCAGCATGTGCAGTCCAAGTGCCCTTGATGGGATAACTGAGAGCCAGTCTCCAGCATGTTGAATAGAAGAGGAGAGAGCAAGGGCACGTGAGCGACTGTCAGGGGCAGAGTCAATGAGCTTTCTTAGAGAGGCCTGGTTGATAGCAGTAGATAAGTCCAAAAGTAATCTTTGATAAGAGATATAGTTGCCGTCGTAGAAATCTTTTGGTCAAAAACAGGCAGACAATTCCAAAAACGGGGTAATCGCTTAAAATAAAAGTGAGAGGAAAGTGTAGAAGAACAATGAGTGTGATTGAGCTTGTGACTTGAGGAGGAACGAGTGTTTGATGAACAGAAACTAACATAGTCAAGGATATCAAAAGCAGAATCGAAGTTGGAGAGCGAAGAAAGAACAGGATGTCATTTAGCTCCATAACCATAGATAGTGGCAATGGTTTTAATGAAATCAGCCTAGATTTATAGTCAGAGCTGTAATCATTCAACAAGTACTTACTGGCCCTCCGCTGAACTCTCTCGAAGAGCTTGATATATTTGCTAAGATGTGGTCTCCAGATAACTGAACAGTACAACAAGTGAGATCTCACAAGTGAGATGTATAACGATTTTTTGTTGAAGACGGAGAGAGTATCACTGAAACTTCGACGAATGAGACCTAGCATTTTATAGGCCTTAGAAGTAATAAGATGGATATGGTCAGACCACGAAAGTGTGTCAGAAATCAGAATTCCCAGATCACGAGTAGAGATAACTAATGGAATCTCCACACCACTACATTGTAATGAAATGTGAAGGAGGAGCTGAACCATGAGGAAAGCTCAACATAACACACTTGGCACCATTAAAGGCAATACGATTAGTAAGACTCCACAAAGAGAGGGAATCTAAATCAAGTTGCAGATCAGAAGAAGAACTCATTTGCCTGTCACGCACAGTACCAAGACATTTGGTGTCATCAGCAAAAAGCAAAGGCTTAGTGAGACATACTGAGTCAGGTAGATCGTTAATGTAGACTGAAAACAACAACGGGCCAAGTAAGCTGCCCTGAGGCACACCCGAAGTTACTGGAAGAAGCCCAGAGAATTCACCATGAATAGAAACAAGTTGCTGTCTATCAGCCAAGTAAGCTTCAAGCCAAGCAAGTAGCTGACCAGTGATACCCATAGATTGAAGTTTAGAGAGAATATTGTGATCCACTGAGTCAAAGGCCTTCTTTAGGTCGAGATAAGCTACGTCAGAATATATTTTGTTGTCAAGTTTGTATAAATGGTATCAAGCATAATGAGTAGCTGTTGCTGTGACGATCTCCCTTTGGTGAAATCGAATTGACAGTTGGAAATGTAGTCGGCCGCATGATCAGCAACACAAATAAACACCAGACGCTCTAAAACTTTAGGGATGGTACACAACAGGGAAATTGGTCGATAATTTTTGACTAAAAATTGGAGTGATGAGATGGGTGCGCCATTCTGCAGGCAATTTGCCAGTGGACAGAGATACACAGAACATGCAGATGATGAATAGGGGAGCATAAAGCTTCAGCACAACTTTTGAGAACCATGGGACCAATACAATCAATGCCTTTAGCTTTTGCAGGGTCAAGAGAGACCAAAGCAGTGTAAACATCAGGAACTGATATATCAAGAGAACACAGAACTTTTGCTGGGAGAGAAGGCAAAAAGGAGACCTCAGGATAGTTGAGACTTGAGACTAGCGTCTTAATAGTTCATATTCTTGTAACTGCTATTTCTATAGTTGTAGTTAACTTAATAGGGAGGTAGCCAGTGGCGTATCCAGGATTTGAATAAGGAGGGTGCTCACACTCTGCAATTTTTAGTTATACATGTACACAAAATAGCATTGTGTATTCAAGACAAAGAATACTTAGCCTACACTGACAAGAGATTACATGTGGTTTTCGACAGCATTGATGAGTCCAGCCCAGATTTTATGAATAATATTATTAGTGACATAGCAACTGTTTTCATAGCAAATACAGTGCTTCCCACTTAGAGAGTCCACTTTTGACATATTATGCTGTAAAAATTTTATCAAAGGTAATACAATCTTCAAATCTAGTCTGAAGTATGGCATAACATTGTAGATTATGTGCATCAAATATGACAGCTCACAACCAACTATTAGTGCAAAAGTTATCAGCTATTAATTATAAGTCACTGGCTAAGCTCATTATATAGCTGAAGTTTTTAGGCTTGGAAATGGCTATTTGGCTGAGTTAGGAAAATTCACATTACAAACACCTCACAGAATGGCTCATCTTTCACTACAGTAAGTTTTCAAGCTCACCTTCCTTGCATAACGTTGCACGGTGCAGAAATGCACCAAAAACGTGTGTTTTGGGAGTCACTGAAGTTTTTAGGCTTGCATTTGCGCATTTTTGCGAGTTAAGAACACAGATTTGTGCAATGGATAGCCAGATACCTGAACCTTTTACTTGCGTTGGAATTATAAGTGTAGCTTAAACCATGCGCGCACGCGATCGTCGAGAAAGTGCAGCTCTGCAGTTCTTCGTCGCGTTAATGAGATTTATATAGAGAAAGAAGTTTATCGATGACTCGTTTCCGCTCGCGCAGGGCCGCTCTTGCTGACCGGAGACAAGATGGCTGCTGATCGACAGCCCTAGTTTTGCTTCGTTCTCGATCAGTTGCAGTTTTACCGGATAAAAAGTCGATCATTTTGTTAAATAATTGCAACTGATCGAAAATGAAGCAAAACTAGGGCTGTCGATCAGCAGCCATCTTGTCACCGGTCAGCAAGAGCGGCCCTGCGCGAGCGGAAACGAGTCATCGATAAACTTCTTCCTCTATATGAATCTCATTAACGCGACGAAGAACTGCAGAACTGCACTTTCTCGACGATCGCGTGCGCGTATGGTATAAGCTACACTTATAATTCCAACGCAAGTAAAAGGTGCAGGTATCAGACTATCCATTGCACAAATCTGTGTTTTTAACTCGCAAAAATGCGCAAATGCAAGCCTAAAAACTTCAGTGACTCCCAAACACACGTTTTTGGTGCATTTCTGCACCGTACAACGTTATGCAAGAAAGTTGAGCTTGCAAACTTGCTGTAGCGAAAGATGAGCCATTCTGTGAGCTGTTTGTAAAGTGAATTTTCTTAACTCAGCCAAATGTTCATTTCCAAGTCTAAAAACTTCAGCTACTGAGCTTAACCAGTGACTTAGTTGATAACTTTTGCAATAGTTAGTTGTGAGCTGTCATATTTGATGCACATAATCTACAATGTTATGCCATACTTTAGACTAGATTTGAAGATTGTATTACCTTTGATAAATTTTTACAGCATAATAATTATGTAAAAATATCAAAAGTGGACTCTCTAAGCGGGAAGCACTGTAGCTTGCCAAGGGGGGTGCTTGAGCACTGAAAGCACCATTGTAGATACGCCCCTGGTAGCATGATATCATTAATTTTGTGAACATCATTCTTGTATTACTAAATACTGCCTAAGTTTATATTTAAGTGGCTCCTCAAGTTAATAGTCTTTTTGTTGGTAGTACCCTGTAGTTGTACTGTTTTCGAATCTTAAAATATTAACTCTTTAAAAAAGATATGTAATGCACGCGCATTTCTGAAAAAGATGTAGCCATTTTTGCTGTGAATATTGGTTTTGGCACACGTTCCAATAGCCTCGTAACCAGGCCTGCAGAGCAGGCCTGGGTACGAGGCTAACATTCCAATACATTCCTTAGGGTCATATTACCTTAGAACAGTTGCTACTAAAAATAGTCAAGAAGATGAAGTTAGTGACACTGGCGATAAAAAGGGTGTGGTCATTTTCGAGTATTTCGCAGCAGATAGAACAATTTGGCACATATCACATCTTATTCCTTGGGGTCAAATTACCCTAAAACATTTAGGTTATCCTCTCCTAAATTAAATACATACAAATCTTAATCAGAGCCTCAACTACCGCCAATCGCGCGCGAATTGCCGCGAAATTCATCATGACATCGACAAGATTGGAGAACTGGTATTCACATTGGAGAACTGGTATCTGATTGGAGAACTGGTATTCACCAAGGAGGGTTATCCATAGTTGCACACTGAGCAGCGAAGATAAGGCCCAGAATAACAGTAACATAAATTATGCAATCCGGCTGTACTAGACTCTAAAAGACTCCTTCATTGCCAGTACAGTCAGCTCTACAAGAAACCATCACCACCAAAGAGCACAAAGGACTGGCTAAATCACAAGATACCTTATAAGCATTTCTTTGCCATCTTAGACTCCATCTAGACTGGTCCTGGGGACGTCTCCCAAAAGATCTAGAGTACTTGAATTCTCCATATTTGACCTTGGACACAGCAGCCGTAGAACAGTATGTCAACACAACAAGAAGTGGACACAGTTGTATGGATAGTAGAGGAGAACAGAATGAGCCCCATTTCAAGAAATTCCACAAAAGGCACACGGACAATTACACAATTTTTTTGATCATTATTAATTTTTTATACAGGTACAAAGGGTAATTTAGAAAAGTTACGACAAGATCGGCGAAGCATAAGTGCCAAGGACGGAGATGGGATTGGCCTGTTGGATAGCTATTGAGAGGCTTGATAAGATGAGATAAGATGTTGATTTGGGATCACCAGAATGTCAATAGAGTCTTTACCAAGAGATTTAACAAAAGAGAGAGTCTTGGACCCGAAAGCACCAGTGGTTTCAATAGCAACGGGACAGATCTGCATATTTCACTCTCATGAGGTCTTCAGCTTTGGCTGCAATCCCGCCAGCAGAGTGAACAGCAAGACTCCTGCCACGGTGAGAATGAGCAAAGGTGTCAGGATAGGTAGCATATCCCACACAAGAGGTTTTCCTGATGACCAGTGAGCAATTGTAAGTTGTAAATCCATGATCAGGACGCTTTCCATCACAACGAGACAGGCCAGTAGGCTCCAAAACTGGAGCTGGAACATGGACAGAGGAAAGCGCTCTGCAGACAATGTCATTTAAACAGAATGTCTGTGAGGCCTGCCTTCACTCCACCTGCAGCTGAGACCATGCCTGCCTAGAGGATTAACTAGATCATTATGCCTCAGTGGGCGGAGCCACGGGGATACAGTAGTCGTGTTGTGTGTCTGTCTGTCTGTCTGCCTCGGTGGGCGGAGCCACGAGGCATACTGTAATCGCGTTGTCTGTCGTTCATTCTGTCTGTCTGTTACACTGTTTTTGCGGCGCACGCTGAAAGGTAAGCTCTGAAACTTGCAATGCAGGTAGAACTCGATATTATCTCGGATGTGAACTAGCGAAAGTTCGATACAAAGCTTCATTCTAGAGTTATGGCGTAATTTGCTCACCTAGATGGCTTTTGCTGGCGATCAGGACTTCTCCGAAAACAAAACTACCAACAGCAGACTGCCTAATAGCTTGTAGATTAAATTTATACTACTGGATGGCAGCGCAGGTCCGTAGAAACTGCGCGAGGTAGCTACTTGCAGTGGCGTAGGAATAAATGGTGCACCGGTGCTGGAGCATCACCTTGAAATTACCCAGTTAATAATATTCACTATCAATCAACACCCCCAGTCTTCGTGAATATCATTAATTAAACAAACTTGTTATTACAGGCCCATGGCGCAAAGCAATAATTAATAATTTTTGCAATTTTCCAAGGTGATCGTCTATGCAGCCGCCTCAACAAGACCAACCAAGACCAAAACTGCAAATTCGCGGCACAGCGTACTGTAAATTGCATAATCATGAATAATAATTAGCAAAATTTTTCGGGCGCCCATTTCTATTGACTTGTGCATCACTTTCGAAAATATCTTCCTACGCCACTGACTTGTAACCAGAACTCGCCAGAATCACTGCCATTGTAGGCACGCCCATTATAAAATAATTGATAATTTATACTCAGCACTGTTTGGCTTCTGATTGCATAACTATAAAATTGCTGCATTGCTTCTGCTAATGCTATTTGAATGCTGACAGCTGAATATGAATCCTACTCTGTTATAGCATTACATGCTCAAATTTTAACATCCACCGAGGCATAACCCGCACCAATGGTGCATTTTTATGCCTCGGTGGGCGGAGCCACGAGGCATACTGTAATCGCGTTGTCTGTCTGTCTGTTACATCATTTTTGCGGCGCACGCTGAAAGGTAAGCTCTGAAACTTGCAATGCAGGTAGAAATTGATATTATCTCGGATGTGAACTAGCAAAATTTCGATACAAAGCTTTGTTCTAGAGTTATGGCGTGATTTGCTTACTTTGTTTGCCGTTGCTGGCGATCTGGACTTCTCCGAAGGCAAGGCTGTCCACAGTTGACTGCCTAGAAGCTGATAGGTTAGAATTTTACTACAGGATAGCAGCGCAGGTCCAGAGAAATTGTGTAAGCAAGCTATGGAAGCTATCTCGCTCGTGGTATGCGTGTGCTGTACTAAACACTGTAGACACGCCCAGTTTAATTGTGGTCAGCATGGCACTGATTGGCTTCTGATTGCATAACTAAAGCACTACTGTACAGAAATCCTGTATACATGCACCTGCAGTTGCTGTGTTTGTAGAATGGTGGATAGTTGTGTTTGTTGATATTTATGCCTCGGTGGGCGGAGCCACGAGGCATACTGTAATCGCGTTGTCTGTCATTCTGTCTGTCAGTCTGTCTGTTACACCATTTTTGCGGCGCACGCTGAACGGTGAGCTCTGAAACTTGCAATGCAGGTATAACTCGACATTATCTCGGTTGTGTATTAGCGAAAGTTCGATGCAAAGTTTTGTTCTAGAGTTATGGCGCGGTTTGCTCACCTATAGATGGCTTTGCTGACGATCAGGACTTCTCAGAAAACAAAACTACTCACAGCAGACTGCCTAGTAGCTTGTAGGTTAAATTTATACTACATGATGGCAGCGCAGGTCCGTAGAAACTGCGCGAGGAAGCTACTTGCAACCAGAACCCGGCAGGTTACTGCCATTCAATGCATAGGCACGCCCAGTTAATTAAAATAATATTAATAATACTCAGCACTGTTTGGCTTCTGATTGCATAACTACAAGTTTGCTATATTGCTTCTGCTCGTGCTATATTCGAATGCTTGCAGCTGAATATGAATATTACTCTGTTATAGCATTACATGCTCAAATTTTAACATCCACCGAGGCATAACCAGCACCAATGGTGCATTTTTCTGCCTCGGTGGGCGGAGCCACGAGGCATACTGTAATCGCGTTGTCTGTCAGTCTGTCTGTTACACCATTTTTGCGGCGCACGCTGAAAGGTAAGCTCTGAAACTTGCAATGCAGGTAGAACTCGATATTATCTCGGTTGTGTATTAGCGAAAGTTCGATGCAAAGCTTTGTTCTAGAGTTGGCTTTTACTGTCGATCAGGACTTCTTTGAAAACAAAACTACCCACAGCAGACTGCCTAGTAGCTTGTAGGTTAAATTTATACTACAGGATGGCAGCGCAGGTCCGTAGAAACTGCGCGAAGAAGCTACTTGTAACCAGGCTACTACCATTGTAGGCACGCCCAGTTACATTAAAATTAATAATTACTCTGCACTGTTTGGCTTCTGATTGCATGACTATAAAATTGCTGCATTGCTTCTGCTTGTGCTATTTGAATGCTGGCAACTGAATATGAATCTTACTCTGTTATAGCATTACATGCACATCCACCGAGGCATAACCCGCACCAATGGTGCATTTTCCGTCTGTTACTTCAGTATCTTAGCGTACGCTGAAAGTTAAGCTTTGGAACTGGCAATGCAAGTACAGTGTTCCACACGAAGACGCTTGAAAACTCATTTTTAGATATTTAGCTCATTTTCTCAAATCTCATTGATCTCATGCACATATGCACATACCATGATGAAGTTCTATCCTTTGGGAGTTGAATGCACCATATGGCTTCTTGTCGCATGACTGTCACGTGATACAAGATGGCAGTAAAGACACCCACTCAGCCGACAACGTTAGGATCAGGATCTCCAGATTGGCTGGTAGTTAAGAGCTGCTAAAGCTGCATCCAAGCACTCACCCCGGATGCACATCTCTGAGTGGCACGAGAAGTCGCGGGCAGCTATACTTTGGGAACAGGGAGCGTATAACAGCGTTTTCAATATGCCCCAACGTTAGGATCAGGATCTCCAGAGTCTGTGCTAGTTAAGAACCTAGACTTGCTTATTACAAAGGCTAAACATAGTGCATTTACGACGAACTCACTTGGCGCGTCTCCGTCTTAGCATCGCGACAAACGAAGCTCAGTCTCACAAAATAGCTGCTTTTTGACGGCCATCTTGCTGTTTAGTGACGTTTTTATGGGCTCCGCCTCTAAAAGAATGACGACACTTTTGATAAACAGTAACCAACAACTGTACGAGTCAGTGGCGTCACAAGGTTACTGTTATTAGTCGTGTCGTCATTTTTTTAAGGCGGAGTCCATTAAAACGTCACAAAACAGCAAGATGGCCGTCAAAAAGCAGCTATTTTGTGAGACAGAGCTTCGTTTGTCTCGATGCTAAGACGGAGACGCGCCAAGTGAGTTCGTCGTAAATGCACTATGTTTAGCCTTTGTAATAAGCAAGTCTAGGTTCTTAACTAGCACAGACTCTGGAGATCCTGATCCTAACGTTGGGGCATATTGAAAACGCTGTTATACGCTCCCTGTTCCCAAAGTATAGCTGCCCGCGACTTCTCGTGCCACTCAGAGATGTGCATCCGGGGTGAGTGCTTGGATGCAGCTTTAGCAGCTCTTAACTACCAGCCAATCTGGAGATCCTGATCCTAACGTTGTCTGCTGAGTGGGTGTCTTTACTGCCATCTTGTATCACGTGACAGTCATGTGACAAGAAGCCATATGGTGCATTCAACTCCCAAAGGATAGAACTTCATCATGGTATGTGCATATGTGCATGAGATCAATGAGATTTGAGAAAATGAGCTAAATATCTAAAAATGAGTTTTCAAGCGTCTTCGTGTGGAACACTGTAGAACATGATATTATCTCGCTCTTGAACATGTGAAAGTTGTATACGAAGCTTCTTTCTTGAGTTATGGCGTGATTTGCTTACTTTGTTTGCCGTTGCTGGCGATCTGGACTTCTCCAAAGGCAAAGCTGTCCCCATTTGTCTGCCTAGAAGCTGATAGGTTAGAATTTTACTACAGGATAGCAGCGCAGGTCCAGAGAAGTCGTGTAAGCAAGCTATGGAAGCTATCTAGCTCGTGGTATGCGTGTGCTGTGCTAAACACTGTAGACACGCCCAGTTGAATTGTGGTTAGCACTGATTGGCTTCTGATTGCATAACTAAAGCATTGTGACTACATGCATCTGTAGTTGCTGTGTTTGTGGAATGGTGTTTGTTGATATTTGTAGCAGTATAATCACAGCAATGAGTGCAGTAGTCTTGTTGCAGTATACTTTAACTTGTTTCTACTGCAGCTTACGCTTTCATGATACTGTTTTGATCCTTCCGTGGATCTACTGCATGCATATATACTTGCTGTCATAATTATGCATCTGCTAATTGAATGCCATACATGCTACATGTACTGCACCGAGGCATCTGCAGCTTTGGTGCTTCATTGCAGTGGCGACAGGAATCTGTGGGGGCTGCAGATGGGAGTACCGGCCTTATTACACAATTATTATTGTTGATTCTATACAACATATAGGACAAAAAGTCAGCAGACAAGATTGCTCCCAAGAAATTCGAGTAACACTGAAAACACTGACAACCTAGTTCATAATTATTTACCTAAACAGGAAGGCCATAGTCGAGAAAAAGAGCTAAAGTAAGCAGGACAAAATTAATTGCAACATAATACTCACTGCAGATTTATTAGGCGAGGAAGGAACAGCTCAGACATTTACAAGTACAACCGGCCCTCGCGCGCGCCGCGCCATCGCATGCAAAAGCTGTGCCCAAGGGTTAAGTAGTCTCGTCCCCAGACCACACCCCCTCGCTTAATTGCTCGTGAGAGGCAAAGCAAAGCGGAAGAGGTGTGGTCTGGGAACGAGACTAAGGGTTAAGGTGGCGGGTGCAGGAATAGACAACTTTATTATAACGGCTCAGGAATTTAAATTAAATTAATAATTAATTTTTGGACGTAAACTCACTTCCGGAGTACAACGAGTGAAGAAAGCTAGAAGAATGGAGAGGCCAAAACTGCCACATGTGCCTGCTGTAAATAGCCAAGATGCCTGGATGTGTGTGCATTGACTTTAGTAACAACCGTGAAAATGGCAGCAGTGTTTCGAAGCGTCGTATTCCAAGAAATCTGTTGACAGAACGAAGAGAAAGATAGACGAACGCTCTTGGACTGGACAGAAAGCCTGCTCAAGGGACTATCACCTAGTATATAGTCGGCATTTCCTATTCCAGATACTAGGCACACCCCAGACATCACCCTTAGAACGCGCTTTGGTTCTCTAAAAGCCAGACTAGCTGTGGCGAGTGAGTCAAGGCACGCGCTACTATTACGAGACCTTGATCTTCAAGCTGTCAGTGTAGGGCAACATTGTTTCTTGCTTCTAAGAGCTCGCCCAGAGTAGTACAAGGAATGTCATCTTCTAATAATATCACTAAAACTAGAGTTGGCACAGTAGTTTTGACGGCCTCGTCGTCTTTGTCAGCCATTTGCATGGCGCTCCCGTTCGCTAGCAACTAAACTTTCAGCTAGTGGTTGGCTCTTCGTAAACAGCGCTAACAATAGACGCTGTCATGTGAATCGGCATGTTTTTTACTACCGTTTTTGAAGTTTATAATCTTCAACGCATGCAGTGAACTACCAGCTGTTCTGGTAACAACCAGCAATGTCAAAGTACTCCAAAATCACGGAAGAAAGTACTCCGGAAGTGACGTCACGTTCAATTAACATATTTCTGGTTATACTAAAGTTGTCTATTACAATAAAAATTTATTCATATGAAAATACGGGAATATGCGGCAAATACACGAAATTTTTGCTGGTTAATTAATAATTAGAATAGTTAGATAACATTGTGGTTTTCAACTTTCGGTACGCTTTCGGTACGCCCAAAGTACGCGGATTATTATACACACTTTTATTATGACGTCTGATGTTCGCAATTTTTTGTTAATTCCAGATCTGATAGCTTCAAGATGTGCAGCCTGGTGTTCTTCGTGGGACTATGCATGCATTTTAATCATGATAACTTTTTGCTCGTGTTATGCTCGCCAGAGTGGTGCGTGGGCGTACACAATCGCACGGTTGGCGGCCTTAGAAGCTGATTATCGGCTAATCCATGCATAGTCCCATGACTAGGTATATAAACTAGAGTTCTAATGAACACATACCCGTGCGCTGAGCTAGGAGCTAAACACGACTACTCCAGCATTACTGCAACACGCACGTTACAATACAGCTAGCCCATAGACAGCTCCAGAAAAATAGATGATAGCATACATGCACTAACAGTTGATTGGCACATCACAGAAGGCCTCAAGAAAGACTGATACCGTAGCTATAGGCCTCAAGAAGCTCTGACGTACGGTACATGTGAGACTGAGTGAGGACATCGACATGGAGGTTGGGTGACACACCCACAATACCGTAAAGTGTTCTTACAAGGACGCGTAGCTTTAGAAAGCCATGGATTAGCCGCTTGAGCAAGACTTGCCAGCACAGAAAACGTCTTCAAAGGACTATAAATTCAGTGAAGAAGCTGCAGAGAGTGTTTTCGTGTAGAGTTTCGAGCGGTAAGACGCAAACAGGCGTGTTTTTTGACGACACACACACACACACACAAAAAACAAACAAAAGACAAAGTTTACCCGCCACCCTCCTCAAGAGGAGTTCTACACCACGAATGTGGAAGTGATTCCACACCATGAATGTGCAGGTGGTGATGCGGACCCAGCAGTAAGGATGGAAACATACGTGCTAGGATTCCTGTGCACTAAGCAGGTTCTAGGGCCGGTGCTAGCATGATGGTATCTCCTGAAGCCTGGCCAGGCATCTTGCAGGAGCATCCAGCTGTGATCACAACAGGAGGCGTGAACATGTGCCCACATGGACCTCCTATTGTACATGACCACAGCCAGTGAACTTTGCCTCCCCAGTACAAGACCAGGTACCCGTTTTACAGATGGGTCAGCTGGTGGGCTGGAGTACATGTGATGGTTTTTTTCCTCCTGCTCTGGGATTCGAACCAGTGTCCTCTGGGTTGTAAGCCCAAGACTCTACCAGTTGAACCACCAGGGCACCCACACACACACACACACACACACACACACACACACACACACACACACACACACACACACACACACACACACACACACACACACACACACACACACACACATATACGTACACAGACGGACACAAACGCATAACCCTGCCGCATACTGCGCACGGGTAAAAAGCTCTGTAGCGAATAATAGCTTGATCGAATGTTGTCTGTAAAACTGAGGCGTCACAAACCACCCCGTTTTTTTAGTGATGAGCTACAAGCGTTGATTCTTATTCGTAGCGCTGCATATTTTACATACAGTAAGTATACAATAATACAAAAGTGTAGTGTAGGTTTTCTTCTTCTGCCCTGTACAGAAAGTAAAAAATACGGTTAGCAAAAAGTCATTCGCTAATGATATTCATGCGCACCCGCCACCTTAAAATTACTTTACTAAACTAGGCCTCGCCTACAGGCGGAGTCTATTGGAGATCAGTTGTTGAACTGCCGACGCTGCTCGCGACGCTGTAACTTAACTACACAATGCCAGAAAAAGCGTCGACAATAAAGTGACAGCTGGCACACAGTAAAACTGCTGAAGCTGTTGCTTTACTGTTTTCTTAGTAGAGGCTACAATTCTTCAGTCGGGACAGTGTCAATGTGCCCCTTACAATCTCCTGTCAGTCAACCCCGTGAGAGTGAGTTACTAGAATATCTGTATAATGTACAATATCTCAACTAGCAGTCGCTTTATAATGACTTTCAGACTATATTAATAATCCCATAAATTATTATGCCGCCTTTAGGCTAGGCGTCAGAATTGGCTCCACCTAGTTTATTTAGACGTCATAGAAAGTGCAAGTGGTCAAACTACTGAAAAAACACTGTTTTTCGCTGTGCCTTCCCCACTAAAACGTATATACACCATGGGCAATTTTAAAGGGTCCCTGTTAACCCGGGGTTCAAAGGCCTCCTTCAGGGTGCCCAGAAATGCATGCATAGAATAATTATGGTTTAAACTGTGCTGTTTGCTCACCAGGTTTTTGTATCAGTCACCAGGACTAAGTGAAGACCAAAATTAGCTGAAAAATGATGAGGTTGCAACACTTAAGTGGCTTCAGTTCCGAAGTGGGAGTGGCTAACTCGCTGTTTGGTACAGGGTCGTAAACTTTGACATGCCAGGAGAAAATGGTGCTAGTTTGGGATAGCTAGCGTACTGCATGCTGTAGAAAATTGCAAGACAAACTGCCAGTTTAGAGCAAGTCAAATTTTCGTCAGTAACTAAAGGGTTAATAATAATAAAATTAATAATAATTATTACTGTTTATTCTTCCATGCATGCAGTGGCTGTCAGTTTCCCGCCACAGCCCAACCAAGCTCCTGCTAACACTCTCTGGGACAAATTAACGTTAGATCAGTTCAAGTACCTATTGGCTGGTGGCGTGGCAGGAGCTGTATCACGCACCAGCGTGTCTCCTTTGGAGAGATTAAAAATACTCTACCAGGTAATACTTATTAAGCAAAAATAATAATTCATGTGGTTGAAAACCTAATCATATTGTGTGGCTGTTGTCTGTTGATATACGAAAGTATAGTGACTTAAATTTTGCTGAGAAAATGTGTACAAGTACTGCATGTATGTGGTTTTTGAGCATGTCATCTTGTCAAAAAAATTAATTGTTTCTCAGATACAGACAGAACAAGTAGCAGAGCATCGGAAATTTAAAGGAATCACTTCGTCTCTGATAAAGATATGGCGTGAGGAGGGTGTCCTTGGCTATTTTAAGGGCAATGGAACCAATGTGGTACGAATAGTACCATATGTAGCTGTGCAATTTGCTGCTTATGAGGAGTTCAAGAAGGTATATTAACTAGCTCACTGATCAGTGCGATACAGAGGTCTATTGAATTCTTTCAATATGAGTGTCTGTATTGTATGCACCACTACAGATATACATTGTGTGAACATTACGTGTACTAGCATGACTATTTTAGTAGTATAAGTTACTGATAGCCAGTTCATGTATCTCACAAAATGTATTCATTATGGGCTGCCACACAGTGACCGTGACAGTTGGAGTGGGCTGAAGGCAATCTATCCTGATCTTTGATAATTATAATAATTTAGCTGGTTTTACCCATAGCTAATTAAATTTAAGACCATTTGATTCTTCGTATCTTCTACAACTGCTATCAGTGAGTGTCCAGCAGCCTCAGTTAGGGGGTTATTATTTTTTCACCTGGTCCAAAATTAATAATAAATTTTCATGGAATAGAAATTAAGTGCTAGTAATGTGTTGCTACTTTCAGGTGCCAGTGCCTATGATTGATGAGTATTATTTTAACCTACTATTACCACAGCATTGCTTCTATTTTTTGTTCATTTTTGCTCAGTTCCTCAACATACCGTCAGACCCACGTCACCAGAGTCCTATGAAGCGACTATGTGCTGGGGCTCTAGCTGGAATATGCTCAGTGACTGCCACATATCCTTTGGACCTTGTTAGAACAAGACTATCGGCTCAAGGAGAGGGCTCTGATCGCAAATACAAGTAATTACCTTATTTTTCTCACTTCCTCACTGGCTACCTGACTAGCTAACTCCCTCAGAATTACTAATACCACTTTACTCAATCTCTTCTATCAGGAATATCAGTCACACTTTTAAAACTGTGTTGAAAGAGGAAGGAGGATTCTGGAGTGGCTGTTTATACAAGGGGTTGCCCCCTACTCTAATGGTATTCCTAATGCTATAACTAGTTCATTTATAAAGTACTAGGGGCGAGCCTGAGCTAATTTAGGTGATTCCCTTTGTCGCTCCAGCCCTAGACATTTGTGCTGGATCAGGTGACTCTGATGCTCGTTTTCGTTTCCTGGCAATACTCAGAAGTCGATGCAGGTGTTCCCCAGGCGTCGTATATTGTGTGCAAGCTATTATTGTGACATTCAGTTTCAGACAAAGCACAGTCAATGACAGATGACAATCACTTAAAATTGAGCGCGCGCACCACATGGCTATGAAATCACGCGTAGGCGGGCGTTTCTCGGGAACATAGGGAGGACAAACGCACCACGCGACCAGATACATACATAATTATACATAATACTAACATTCCCTGCGACGTGGGACACACATCACCATCAATGTGGGGCTCGCTCAGGCTCGCCCCAATCACTTGTAGACCATTTGCATTACATTAGGCTATGTACAAGTAAGCAGGGGAAAACTCTAGGCTTGTAAAACCATAGTTGATGTGTGTGCCTTTATCTGCAGGGTATTGCTCCATATGTGGGTCTTAACTTTGCTATCTATGAGACACTCAAAGGTATGAAACTATAAAAAACTACTCGATTGTGATACTGAAAACTTGCTATTATGGCCTGGGTTCAGCATCGAGTGATGCTTTTTGGTCTTGCCTGCATGGCTGTATTATGAAATACGAAGGTGACCAATGACAACCCAATAGACAAGGTTTCTCTATAACTCTTTGTCAATATTAATTACACTTAATTACATTTTTTGTAATCTGACCAATTCTCTTGTGAGCATATTGTTGAGGTTTTGAGCTAATGATCTTGAACTTTTTTTAGTGGGCAGCTGCACTTGCCTGTACCTCACTCTTAGTAGTTACCTCTAACTATGAACTTTTTGTTTAAATTTTCGTTTTAATTGCTTAGACTATCGTGCATCATGTCGATATTAATTTGTTCTCAACATGTACTGTATAGTACATGTAATACTGTCACACACATTATTGTTGAGTTTGAGCTCACAAATATACAGTCTGATTGCATTTCTAACAATAGTAATAATTATTATTATTTTTTAATGAGGTGCCATGTTTAGGTAATTGAATTTATGACATGTGATAACTTTTCTTTACCCAGGTCATGCAATGACTCGATTACTAAGTGACCTTGACCACAGAGACCAAGTAGTGATTGACAGTGAACTGCCAGTTTTAACGAAGCTGGTATGTGGAGCATTGTCTGGAGCTTGTGCTCAATCTGGTGAGCTCAAACCATTGTGAACATGAACCTAAAACATCATTGTATCATCAGTTGCTGTCTGTTTCAAAATGCAATACTGTAATGATCACCATGGTCAAACCAAATTTGTGGTTCCTGAACTCTCTGTACTAAGAGCATTAATTTTATTCTCTTTATTTAGTCACATATCCACTTGATGTAATACGGAGGAGAATGCAGATGCGTGACACGATGTCTGGGAGGTTCCCATACCACTCTACTCCTCATGCTATAGCCACTATAATACACAGTGAAGGCTATCGTGGACTCTATAAGGGCATGACACCAAACTTACTGAAAGTGGCTCCAAGCATGGCTGTGACATTTGTGACCTATGAATTTGTAAAGTCGTTGTTATTTGGTGTGCTTTGAAGTGGAGGACTGTCAATGTAGTGCGTTGTATTAATTTTATTAAAAATTATTTTATCAATATAAAAATTATCATCATTATTATATGCACATTATAGAAAGGTTCTACAGTGGGAATTTTGTGGCAAGTCGTTCTGGACTCTGGAGTCAAGACTCGAAAATAAAAAATGCATGTTTACAGGCCTGGCTGCGTGGCTCGCTCCGGCTCACTAAGCGCACGTGATCGTATTATTCGTTACATACAGTAGTGTGTGAGTTTAGTGTAGCTTTTTAGATCTACTGTAATCGTAAGCTAGGTAGCTCGTTAGTTACCTTTAAGCCAACCTTTAAGGAGAGTGATTACTTAAGCGTTAGTCGATAGGTGTGTGTTTGTGTGTGGAGAACGTACAGACTATAATAATGGAGAATAACATCGAATCAGGGTAAGACAACATGATCAGCAATGTAATTATTATCTATTATAATATACACGGCTTTATTTTCACAGAAAGTTGTTTGTTGGTGGGTTAAGCTGGGAGACTACTAAAGAAAGTTTGGAGAAACACTTCAGCCAATTTGGTGAACTGGAACCGGACGGTTGCGTGATTATGAAAGACCCGGGTACAGGACGTCCACGAGGATTCGGCTTTGTGCAATTTAAAGACCCAAATTCTGTTGGCATTACCTTGGCGTCGGGTCCGCACGTCTTGGATAAAAAGACAGTAAGCCTACAACCCACACTGCCATAATAACTTCAGGATCACTGAACTAGCTATACCACCACGTTATGCTACTTGTACCTTTTAGAGTGTTCTGATACTGCATGCAATGATTATTAGTGCTAATGGTGAGCTTGCCTTGTTACATAATATTGTTACAAGACCGTGCTTTGTAAAGCAATTAGGAAGTGTGAACAAGTGTCGGTGGCGATCACTTGAAATGTTTGTGCCATTGTTGGTACTGCTCAAAATTAACAGTTAGAGCGAGCCCCACATTAATCATGATCACGTTTCTCTTGCTCCATCCATCTATCTGTCATAGGGTGTTTGTCACATTTATCTGAACGTTAACTGCATGCTGACATGCCCAGCAAGCAGTCAGAGACGATAGCGTCTCCTTGCAAGTGCCTGAATGGAACAAACTGGCTGCACGGTGGTCACAGACGGAACACTCGATCACTGCTGTCTATTATGCATGTGGATTGTGGGGATAGCTACACACGTACACAATAACTGCAGTCATACTAGTAGTGCTGTTAACAAGATGATGTTTGTTGCTGTCTTAATAAGGCAACAACCATTTTTGTTTAACTCTTGATTTGCATTCAAGATGATTATAATTATGATGCTTGACAATTTGGTAATAATAATTATTAGACCATACCACGTGACTTTCGACCAATCAGATCGCTCAAAAAGTGTGCATTAAATAGCTTAATGCACACTTTTATTAATGCACCTCGTGGATTAAGTTCTTAATGCACACTTTTATTAACGCGCACTTGAACAAAATAGCAAGAACTGGGTCGGAAAGTCACCTGGTATGGTCTAAATATTACTTAATTTTGTTACCGCAATAGTTATTTTTGATAATCGCCCAACACTGGCATGAAACAGCCACACACGTTCACAAGAAACCTGTGAATTGTATGATATAGAACATCCGTTGCATGTGTATGTTGGTAGTGTGTATTGGAATTTGTCACTTGTGTTCAGTAATCGAATCAGGCTCACCATTAAATTTTTATTATTCTTTACAGATTGACCCAAAACAAGCAACAGCTAAAGGAGCTCCTACAGGCAATAATTCTGCAGGTATGCAGTATGTCTTAGGGGTATTTGTACAGAAAATTCGCCTGTGTTCACACTGACAACCAGGTCGAATTCAAACCAGACTTACGTTAGTGTGCATCCGCAGTTGATATTTGTCTTGTCTTTGCCAGTAGTCTAAGGCCTAGTCTTGCCGCTAGCTCTTGTTATGCCTCTGTGAGCAGAGGCACTGAGATAAAATTGCGGCTTCAGGATGTCCAGAAACACAATTTTGTACGTTCTCCATGGTTTCATACAGGAATTTTCTCAGAAACAGAATAGCATTGCCCCTGGCGTTGCCCCTCAGATGCTCACGGGTATATACACTATTGGACAACTTTTGTTGCCATTTTTTATAGTTAGATACACAATTTATAAATGAGTTATAGCCACAATAATTAGGGTGTTATCATTCAATATAATTATGTGAAATTCCAGGGGGGCACCCCCACTATATGAAACCCTGTTCTCTATGATCTGAGTAACATTTTGCACTCACCAAAACCATTGCTATTTGTATGTATTTTTTGGTAGGTAGTCTAGCATTGAGCAAAAAATTGATGAAGTCATTGCACTTAATGGGCTTCACTTCTGCCGTGGGAGGGACATCCTGATTGACTTGGGTATGACATAGATGACTACGTATCTGGGAGGTGTTATATCAGTTTTGTGAACCACTTCGTGTCTGATCGTGAGCTCTGATTTCGGGGCTGATTTTTGCCTTTGCGACTCATTTACTGGAAAGCTCAAGCTGTTTCAAGAACATCCAGCCAGCTTTTTAGACAGCTTAGAATCGAGATCGCTGTGAAAGAGCCTTTTACAGTGAAATAATAACTGGCTGCAATTGACAGGTGGACTCTGTAGGCAGTTACCTGTGAAGAGCGACCACTACCGAATGTGACCTCATTAGACAGGATTCATGCATTTATAATGTGCAATTAACTCCAAAAATGTAGCTAACAGAAAACACTAAAATAAACTACACATTTTATTCTGATTTCGATAATTATTAAATCAGCATACATTAGTGAAAAAGTCCTCGAGTACAGTTTGTTTCACAGAAATGCTTCTTAGCTTAGCAGTGTCGAGTCAACAGCAACTGATCGTAACTGTTCGCGCCAGTCAGCATCAGCATGCATGCAGAAATCAGTAACCACGCCTAATTGCCACGCCTATTGGCCGTAATCGACAGTGTAGTTTTGTACACTGCGTGCTGAAACGTGCGGTCGTTGTCCGCATTGGGCAGGTGGTCGCTGTAGACATGTTAGCTCTAGGTGCTTTTCTATAGCTGTTGTTCGGGGAATTTTGTCGCGGACGCTGGAGAGAGGTGGTCGCTCTATGCAAGTGGTCGCTAAGACAGGTTTCACCAAGAGTAAATAATGTAGAGAGAGTATCGAACGCCGTATAGTCCCTTACAAACACTCTGTGCGAAGTAACGTGACAGGCACATGATTCTATGACGCAAACAGATCTTTGTCTGCCTAGTTGTGACGCAGGCGTCACGCCTCCCTCGATTGTTAGTGCAGTTATCGGTGATCGATGGCTAAAGCTAGGCTGCACGAGACGTTCGAGTGAACAGCTGCCTATTCCGTGAGAGAAAACCAGCTGGAGGATTCCAGTGAAACGTTTTGCAGCCAGCCACGAGAAGACCGGCCTGCTTGTCTGTTGAAACGACGTCAAACTGCAGTTTGTCGGTGAACGTTTCCCGTCCAGCTTGCGCAAGACTCGTCACGGTCACTCTGTTGGGATCATCAGGCGATATTCTCTTTGGGACGCATTCTTCGAGTGGACTAGCTGGTCTTTTGGCCATTGAACGCTTTGTAGACTACAGTGCTAGTGACGTAGTGGGAGTGGTACGAACTAGGCAACCAGCGCTGCGTAATAATACGTAATTTTTCTCACGTGCCATAGAGGCAGGGGAGGCACTTGCCTCCTCGATTTTAGGTAGGTGCTAAGTAAACAAAAGTAAACGAATCTGACCAGCTTTGCAGGTAGTATAGCTGGTCTACGCCAATACTGCTGCTTGAGGTTCAGTGTCTCTTAAGGGTGTGACCAACATGTGACGAGCCTGAGCAAACATTTGCACACTGTCTTGGAATGAGCTTTTCTTCCATCCGGTGTATGTGCGTATGTAATAGAATCATGTGACATTATGGTTTGCACATGCAACATTATTTTGCCCGTGCAAAATAGATTGACAATTTTACTAATAGTTTGTTCTTAGAAAAATAGATTTGCGCATGCAACAATAGATTCATAATGAATCTTTCGTTTTGTTTTTGCATGTAAAAATCTCAATATCTTCTTGTTTGGCTTGTCATACTCACCTCACTAGTTAATTGTGAATGGGCAATTATCCGTTTTTCAGTTTGTTATAACTCGAGCTAGCTTGCTTTTGCACTAGTAGCTATGATAATGCAACAATATGCAAAATGAAAAAATTATTGTAGTCACTGATTAAGTGGATTCATGTTATTTATGTTTGTTATAATTATTAACCTGTTGCTAGGAAAAGATGCTACTATCTCAAAGAAAGTGTTTATTGGTGGTCTCCCGACTCAAGTTACTGAAGATGAGATTAGAGCAGTGTTTCTTCAATTTGGTCCTGTAAGTATCACACTGAAGCATTATATCACTTTATTAATGGAAATTGACACAGACTAGACATTATTTTTAACTCTGCATTTTACAGTTTAAAGTACCGTATTTCCTCGAATAGAAGCCGCCTCCGAAATCCGAATAGACGCCGTTCCTGTTTATAAGCCAGGGGTGTAACGGTAACATACAGTATTAGAGGCCGGGTCGTGAATTAACACCGGGTCATAAACATGGTGGTACTGCCCACAGTCAATTATCACGCCTTGTCCACGTGTGCGCGTTCGTCTAGCCATGACGAAGAGAAAAAGCTATGACACAACCTTGACAGATCGACAGATAGCTCTTCTCCAATACTAGGCGTCCAAGATGCTTTGTAGATATGGTTCCCTCTTTCCTTTTCATATACGCTACGAATAGCTACTTGTCGACTAGCTGCCATTGTAATTTTTATGTACGACAAATTAGAAATCTACAAAGGCTTCGACAAGCATTAAGTAATAAACGCCGGCCTTGATTAGAGGCCGGTCCTGTTTAGATGCCGGGGAAAAACTTGCTGGAAGGAAATAAACGCCCGGGCTTCTTTTCGAGGAAATACGGTATGTATCGGTTATAGCGATTTTGGATGATTCTATTGCAATAAGCGGTATATTGTTACGCTCGATGCTCAATAATGACGCCATCAAGAAGTAGTGTATGTGTGCACTGCAGCCATGCATCTTACTCTGCTACTGTAGCCAGGGATAGGTTCAAGCACTGACTTGAGTGCTTGAAGCACAAGCACAAGCACTTTTGAAAGTGCTTGAAGCATTAAGCATTTTTTCAAGCACTTGCAAAAAATGTGCTTAAGCAATATGCCAAGCACATGGCATATTGTAGCTTCGTAGCACATAAATAAGATAGCTTCCATAACTTGCTTACACAATTTCTCTGGACCTGCGCTGCTATCCTGTCTAACCTATCAGCTTCTAGGTAGTCAACTGCGGATAACTTTGCCTTTGAAGAACTACAGATCGCCAGCACAGCCATGATCAATCGTGAGTGAGCAAATTGCGCCATAACTCACGAACTAAGCTTCGTATAAAGATTTCACGTGATCGAAAGCGAGATATTACTGTGTTCTACTTGCATTGCCAGTTTCAGGGCTTAACTTTCAGCGCGCGGTACAAAACCGAACCAGGTGACGCAGTAACTCACGAACAGAGCCTTATAACCAAAATCTTTACTATTCATTTTCAAGCAAATATCGACTTTAGCTTGTGTTGCAGCTTAGTTTTTAGCGAGCGACGAGAAATCGTTGCGACAGACAGAAAAATAGCACCTAAGGTGCAGATGCCTCGGTGGAATGACACTACATATGATCCACCATTCCACAAACATAGCACCTACAGATGCATGTATACAGGATTTCTGTACAGCAATCAACAAAGCAGTGCTTTAGTTATGCAATCAGAAGCCAATCAGTGCTAACCACAATTGAACTGGGCGTGTCTACAGTGTTTAGCACAGCACACGCATACCACGAGCGAGATAGTTTCCATAGCTTGCTTACACGATTTCTCTGGACCTGCGCTGCTATCCTGTAGTAAATTTCTAACCTATCAGCTTCTAGGCAGTCAACTGTGAACAGCTTTGCCTTTGGAGAAGTCCAGATCGCCAGCAGCGGTAAACAAAGTAGGCAAATCACGCCATAACTCGAGAACGAAGCTTTGTATCGAACTTTCGCTAGTTCACATCCGAGATAATATCGAGTTCTACCTCTATTGCAAGTTTCAGAGCTCACCGTTCAGCGTGCGCTGCAAAAATAGTGTAACAGACAGACTGACTGACTGACAGACAGAACGACAGACAACGCGATTACAGTATGCCTCGTGGCTCCGCCCACCGAGGCATAAAAATGCACCATTGGTGCGGGTTATGCCTCGGTGGATGTTAAAATTTGAGCATGTAATGCTATAACAGAGTAGGATTCATATTCAGCTGCCAGCAATTCAAATAGCACAAGCAGAAGCAATGCAGCAATACAGAAATTTTATAGTTATGCAATCAGAAGCCAAACAGTGCTGAATAATTATTACAAAGTAATGTAACTGGGCGTGCCTACAATGGCAGTGGTTCTGGTTACAAGTAGCTACCTCGCGCAGTTTCTACGGACCTGCGCTG
Source organism: Haliclona indistincta (assembly GCA_964017065.1). NCBI lineage: Eukaryota > Metazoa > Porifera > Demospongiae > Haplosclerida > Chalinidae > Haliclona > Haliclona indistincta. Next base: position 10,653,635 of record OZ024785.1, read on the forward strand.
TCATCCTGTAGTATAAATTTAATCTACAAGCTACTAGGCAGTCTGCTGTGGGTAGTTTTGTCTTCAGAGAAGTCCTGATCGTCAGCAAAAGCCATCTAGGTGACCAAACCACGCCATAACTCTAGAAAAAAGCTTTGTATCGAACTTTCGCTAGTTCACATCCGAGATAATATCGAGTTCTACCTGCATTGCAAGTTTCAGACCTTACCTTTCAGCGTGCGCCGCAAAAATGGTGTAACAGACAGACTGAATGAATGACAGACAACGCGATTACAGTATGCCTCGTGGCTCCGCCCACCGAGGCATAACTAGGGAGCTTAGTGCTAACTCTACAATATGTGCAATGGTGCTCACACTACAATATGTGCAATGGTGCTCACACACCGAGGGTTTGTGAAATTCGTTCATGTTATTTAAGAAAAAGACTTGGCAAACAGTTAGTTCATGATCATATACTGTAAAATGGGTGCTTGATGTTCATGCAAACTACAGTACGGTCCTAAGCAAGGCCAAAATTACACAAAATCTACAGATGAGAATGTTTTTAGACTCAAAAACGCGCAACTTCGAGTGAAGAAAAAAGCGCTTGCAAGAAGGTAGGTAGGCTAGCCATATGCCTTTACTAACCTCAGCGCTTCAATCGTGACAGTAGCTTACACTGTACTCGAATACGGCGACCTGATAGCGGCAGCACTCACCGCTTCTGGTCGTCTTTGCCTTATCTATGACGTATAAAATGGCGTAAGTCAAATCATTAATACAATATACGGACAAGTGAAGGTTAACGCCCGGGTTCTGAGGCGATACGGGATATATACCGAGGTGGTTAATTATGTCAACCGAGGGCGGAGCCCGAGGTTGGCATAATTAACCACCGAGGTATTATCCAGTATTGCCGAAGAACCTTGGCGTTAACCTACTTGTAGCTCATCTGCTGTCTCCTTGTCGTGTTTTCTAGCTGGCTGTAGCTGTTCTGTAGCTTGTAAACGAAAATCTCGAATGATGGGATCCTGGCACTTGCCACTGAGCGCGCACGAGCCAGGTCTAGCGAATGGCGAACGCCCGTGTTCAAGTCGCGCGACGACTGGAGCCTGGCGTCACGGATTTCAACTTCTGTGTAGCTAGTTCATGAACAGCACAAACGGTAAGTTGGTGTTTTTAGGCAGCAATGTTGGCTGACCTTTCCAAAAGGTTAGCACGTGCGCCAAAAATTTATCGACGATGGCCCACTAGTATGTGTTATTTTGTGGGGTGTAAATCTCCCGCACTTTCAACTGGTGTGTGGTTGTGGACAAGGGACTAGTGTCATATTGCCATTACCTGGAAAATATCCATATTGGACAGGTTTAACCTTAATATCCTGGAAAATATGCATATTGTACAGTGTATGTGGAATATATACTCTGTCGGCTTCCTTTGATGTTTGGCCTAGGTGGGCTACAATATACGGATACAATACCCATATATATCCGTACATTGTCTCTATGATTTGACGAACGTCATTGTCTACGTCATGATAATGGTCTAAAAATAAATGATAATTGGTGTTTCCAACAACTGCCACTGAACTGCTGATAGCTTCGAAATGAAATAAGGCATGTGTTCCTACCTTGTTTTGGCGATATACAGCTTGTCTTGGCGATACTTTTGCAATCGGCTTCGGGTCTGAAATTTCCAACGCTGGAAGCCTGGAACCCCCCCCCCCCCCCCCCGATAAGAAATGGTTTTTCTGTGGTACATTTGGCATATTCTACTGGAGATCAACAGAAAGAGGTGTTCTTACTCCTCCTACTGGTGTATTATACCAGATGTACACCAGTACAGTATTCACATTCTGTTTTGATAAACTACATGTAGGTAGCATTTGGGGTTCGGATAAATGAAGTTCCTCTTGTATTATGTATTTTGCTTGTAGATATTGGATGTTGATTTGAAGATGGACAAAGCTACTAACAGACAGAGAGGTATTTAGAAAGCTATAGCATTATGTAGTGTGCCTGAGTACACATTGCTGCACATGCAGTAGCCGGATTAAAGGTTATGTATGTATTATTAATAGTGCAAGGCAGCTACATTAATATTCCTGAGTTTTTAAACCCAAGTCGTTATTCAGAGTCCAGTTATATACCCAGAAAGTCCCTCAAATGACGAGTCAAAATCTTGCTTCCTCGTTGCCTGTTAAATCTGAACCCCAGCTAACCCTTCCAGATCCCCCAAACTTTGTTTGAGGCTAACTGTTTTTTGTAGATATTCTTTAGACACCCAGAAAACAAATCGAACAGCTTGTCTTGGCGATATACAGCCTCAAGCACAGCCATAATATTGTCAAACGTACAGCTAACAACGTTTCACTGCGAGGGGTAGCTGAAGTACACGACTCGTTTAGCAGGTACTGACCGTCTTTACAAGATGCTGTTTTTTGTTGAAAACAGACCATATGTAACTGAAGTGGCTAGTTCAATGAAACCTTATGATACGGCATTGTCGGTTGTAATTTAGTGCACCCAACTCGTTTCAAATCCCTGTTGCATAATCTGAAATATCTATGATCACTATAAAACATTACATTTTTATTCGTGTTATTACCTAGGTTGCCAAAAGATCAAAGGATTCACTGTGCGATATTTCCCATATCCTACCAGAGTGCTGGTACTTTGCAAAAAATGTCGTACTATGAAATCCTTTGTTAGAAAGGTGCCAAAATCAAATAATGAGGCATAGACAATAGAATTGCAAGCCTATCAATGTCAGAAATCCCTAGCTGTCTACAAGCAGATCGCTGTTGCAATCCTGTGACCCCGCAGTATAAGTATAGGTTAACCCATGGCAACCGAGGCGGTACGCGATATAACCAAGGGGGTTAACTTTACCGCCCGAGGGCGCGAAGCGCACTAGGGCAGTAAAAGTAACCCCCGAGGTTGTATTGCGTACCGCCGAGGTGCCATGGGTTAACCATTTTGTAGCCCAGGAAGCTGCTCTTATGGTTACTAAACGAAGCGCTCTGAAGGTAGTAGAGCCTCCATAGAAGTCACCAGAGGCGAATGACAGCGCGTTCCTGAAAGACGGCAGTATAATCTTGCGTGCGTTTTTCGACGACGCCATCTTGTTGCTACGGTATGTGACGTCACTTCCTGGAAAATATACATATTTCCTATGGTATACGAAATATAACCACCGAGCGGCGCCTTTGATCTTACGGTCGCCTGGGCTACAATACGTAGTATGAGCCCTTGCCGTAACCCTGATTAGCATTCCTAAGCGTGACAACGATCTAAATATACCGTATTTCCTCGAATAGAAGCCCGGGCGTCTATTTCCTTCCAGCAGGTTTTTACCCCGGCGTCTAAACAGGACCGGCCTGTAATCGAGGCCGGCGTTTATTACTTAATGTTTGTCGAAGCCTTTGTAGATTTCCAATTTTTCATACACTAAAAATTACAATGGCAGCTCAGCTAGTCGACGATCGAGTAGCTGTTCGTAGCGTATATGAAAAGGAAAGCGAAGTAAGGGGGCACCATATCTACAAAGCATCTTGGATGCCTAGTATTGGAGAAGAGCATAGCTTTTTCTCTTCGAGATGGCTAGACGAACGCGCACACGTCGTGATAATTGACTGTAGGCGGTACCACAATGTTTATGACCCGGCGTTAATTCAAGACCCGGCCTCTAATACTGTATGTTACCGTTACACCCCTGGCTTATAAACAGGACCGGCGTCTATTCGGAGGCGGCTTCTATTCGAGGAAATACGGTACATACATATTAACATTATTGAGAAAACGCACGACACTCCATTCCCCCGCACACCGTCGCGATTATTTGCCTCGCACTAAGGTGCTCGGCAATTAAAATTAGTAACATTATGTTCTATAAGAATGCTGTTTGATAGTTGGACAAAAGTTCTGTCATTACATGTATGTATGACGATTTGTTGTGTTGTGTATTGGTGTTCGAACCTGACTGGTCGAGTTTGAATCCATCCCGATACCTTCATCACTACACAGTGATGAAGGTCGAGCAATGATAGTTTTTCATTTCAAATTCACGCTTGGTATACACTCGCTAATGATTTTCTTGGGCATTTTCCAGTTATGCTATGCTTTTGACAGAGACGATTAGTATCAACTTCATTGTGGCATTCACAAATATATCGCTGCTTTTGGCGCTACGTTGAGTGAAGTTGGGATGCGCTAGAGGACAAAGTTAATTGTGTAGTGATTAGTTGGAGAGGACACGCACTGTCTCTGTAGGAGCAGTGGTATGAAGTTTAACTTGAACAATAGTTTGTTCTGCAGCTGCCATCTTGAATACCTACATTGCCTAGCAGCAATGACAATAATAATATATAAACCATAGTATGAATAATTCTCTTTGATGTAACGACCGTTAATGAGGGCTATAAATCGTGTACAGCCCGCACGTGTTTCAAGATGGCCACCGCATTCGAGAATCCACAAACAAACGGCGCTCGGGCTGCTCTGCGGTCTTCCTATGACGTAAGGTAGCCAGCTAGACGTCAGGCAAGCAGCGCACTATGGTTTAAAGTAGTTATATACCTCACAGTCGGTATATAACTACTATAAACATGCCTCATAATTTATTTTAGGATTTGGATTTGTTGGTTTTGAGACTGAAAAGGCTGCAAAAGATGCTGTCGCAATTCGTTTTATCACGGTTGAAGGTAAAAAAGTGAGTTAAAAAATACATACAAGTAGGAAAAGTTGTCAGCAAGAAACATTCATAGTATTGAGCATATTTTGTTATTATCTGGGTGGTGCATTGTGCAATTTAAAGCATGAGTATGATAATTAACCCTTTAGTTACTGAATTATTTTGTCAAAAATTTGACTTGTTCTATACTGGTAGTTTGTCTTGCAATTTTCTACAACTAGCTGTTCCAAACTAGCATTGTTTTCTCCTGGCGTGTCAAAGTTTACGACCATGTACTAAACTCTGAGTTGGCCAATCCCACTTCGGAACTGAGTGTTGCGACCTAGTCATTTTCTAGCTAATTTTTGTCTTAATTTAGCCATGGTGACTGATACAAAACCTGGTGGTGAGCAAACAGGACAGTTTAACCATATTGTATGCCAAAGTATGCATTTCTTGGTACCCTGAACCCCTAAAATGCCAAAATTGTTGAGGGGCTCTGCCCCTTCAAACCCGGAGTTAACGGGGAACACCCCTTTAAAATCCCCCGTGTGTCAATCTATGTGTCAATCTATCTGTCACGGGGTGAGTTTGTCGCTCCAATGTTCTCAAGAATTAAAACACGCTTATTTAACATATTATAGGGTACTTGCTCAATAACCCATTGCATGTTGCATGTGAATGCAGCAAAGTAGTCGGGCCGTTGTCCCTCCCCGCCTATTGAGTGGGTGGTGGACGGTGTGTAGGGTCTAGCAAACATTGCCATTCATAGTTTCCCAACCGACCAATCAGATTCTACTACTATCGTGAATAATATTACAGGCTATGGCAAAACAGCTACGGTGGGTGAAAGCTAACAGTTGTGCTGTTGACGATGCTATCGAACATAGTCTACCGCGATTCAAGCATAGATCGCTTGAACCAGCGCAGTGTGAGGCAATTCGTGCGGTACAATGGCATTGAGGAACCCCCGCTTATCGTTCCAATAATTAATTATCCATACACGATTAATATTCATATAAAATCGATGAATGGCAATGTTTGCTAGACCCTACACGCTGTCCACCACCCACTCAATAGGCGGGGAGGGACAGCGGCCAGACTAGCAGCAAAGGCAAGGTGAAAGCTGGCTTGTGGTGACAGAGACGTTTCAGCTCAGCTATTCTTTACATGAGCCAACCACCATGTCAATCCTCAAAATATTTTAACATGATTTACGATAATGATCACCCCTTTAACTCTACAAGTGTACAGCAATTCTAGGCTCTGTGTATCACACAAGCCAGCTTTCACCTTGCCTGTTTCTGTGCATTTCACCAACCTTTGTAACCATTACGCGTACAAACTACTAACTAGTGCTGTGAACACTCCCACTTGACAATCTACCAACTGCCGTGTGCTAGAATCACTCTCACTGGAGCAAAAAAACACTGATTCTTTGGTCAAAACAGCTTGCATGAGACAAAATTAATGTGTGTTTGGCTGTTTTTCATGTCACGAGGGCCTTGGAGACCCAGTGGTGCTAGGTTTTTGCGCCATCACTGGGCCTTTGTCCCTCGCCCCTTGCCATGGGGCCACCGTCCCCCCACCTCTAGCTGTCCTATTTCGCCTATTGGTGAAATAACCTGCCTTTGAATTTGAAGTCCACTTCCTGTGACGTCAAACTTGCCAGGCAACAATAGTCACCAAAGTCTTAACTGATAATTGCGATTAGTTTATATTGTACTGGCCCGAGGGTGATCTGATTAGCCAGATTTCGCTGTAGTATCTATCGTACATACCGTTTCTAATTTTCTTTCACAGGTGGAGATTAAACCGGCAGAGCCTCGTGATAAATTTTCACAAGCCAATGTGCAAGGACAACATTTTGGTACTGTTCATTGTAAGTATCCACTTAAAAATATTACTTTAAGTAGATTGTCTAGACTACGTAATCGGGGTCACGTGAGCACGCCATCATCATTGTGTTGATAAAGGGACAGCACTGATCTCTGTTTAGTAAACTTCTATCCTGGGAAAAGAGGATCCTCAAAAAATCATTGTCAGATGGTTAAGGGTGCTTGGTACTAATTAATATTCATTAGGCAGCGCCATTGCTATGGGCTAGATTTTCATATTATAAAGCAGCTACAAACACATCGCTAGCTGCACGGCAGTACCACTGGAACTACTGCTTGCATACCAAGTTTCAGCGCGATAGCTTACCTTGACAGACCGCCAGAGGCATGACAAAAACCACGCCTACTTGTCGATAAGACTTTTCAGCAGAGCGTCCCAGGTTGCTGAAACCACGTTTCTGTGGCCATCTCGGCACGAGGAATCCAATGTCAATCTTCGGTCACAGTAATGTTTTAGTTGAATAAGCGCGAGAAACAATTGTCGTTTTTTTAGGAAAATTCCCATTCTACACTTTGGCTTAATTAGAGATTTCTGAGGCACTCTACACACTATTTATGATGTCCAATGTGGGTGGTACTAGCCGTCCCCTGCCATTAATTTTCGCAACGAAACGAACGAATAAACGAAAAATAAGGCCTGGTATCTATTGCATGGGTAATAGTGTGCATGCGCTAGCTATGAAAACACGTGGCTTGGCTACTAAGTCACCAGACCCTCTCACGAGCAATAAGCGAGGGGTGTGGTCTGGGGACGAGACTAGACCAGGCCATCTCCTCAGCAGGGGGAGTGGCCTGGAGGCAAGGCTAGTGAATGAGATATTTGTACTGGAATGTTGTAATCGGCGATGTTGCTAATGGGAATTCATGGCCATAGCACACGACAGAAGACTTTCTTGACTTCGCAGTTGTCTTTCAAGGAATAAATATTCAACAACCAAGCTTTCGAGAACTATTTCATGACAATCTTTGAGCAGTAAGGCAGTAAACAGCTGCTTTTGTACACACGCACACATACATACAGATATACAGACGAAGCCAAACGCTTAACCCTCTGGTGTTTACGTGGCCAGGGTAATAAGCAAAGTATCCTAATGTGTTTTTAAGTGTCTTTATGTATGTTAAAGATATCATTCATTCTTTGTTTCTAGCTATACCAGGTCAATATCAAAGTTTCAGCTATCCAGCAAGCTACCATTATCAGACAGCTCAACAGCCTCAGTACAGTGGAACAACTTCAGGACAATATGGTAAGGCAAAGCTATAGTGCATTCATGTGACCAAGAATTTCCTTGTAACACTAACTTGTAAGACATGTTTAAGGTGGCGGGTAACCTTTCGATATGAATATTAATGAGCCAGATTATTTCGTCCGAAACTTTTCACAGAGACGGCCATGTAGAGCGAAACTTGCTGCGAAGCATGTTGACGTGCGTCCCTGCTCTGCCAGCGACTTTCAGCGAAATGTATAAAGCGCGAAGTGCACGCGATTCCCGAAACGATGTAGCAATTTTCGCACCAGATTTCTCAACGTGTAGCGGTAGCAGGTCTTTAACAAACTAGTAGCTTCAAGCCAAGGACGTTACCGAGGGCTGGACCGAGCGTTTTTTCGCTATTATCCTCGTGTCGCGAGTTATCGTAGATGAACGGAAATTTTGTGTAGTGACCCGCGTTTTAACAGTCATAAAATGCCTCAGTTTAGGAGCAAATCTTCAAAAAGTGCTCCAGCCCTCCGCAAGTTGTTCAGCTACAAGTAGGTACTAATGACTAAAATCAGTTTGCTACACAGCATGAAAAATCTTTTGTGAAAATTCTGAATTTTATCTCCTCCATTACATGTATTGCGTTGTACTGTGAGCCCCGCCCTTATAATGATATTCACAATGCGTGGGCGAAAGGGTACCCGGTGGCGGTATACCCGTTTTTATGAATATTAATGAGCGACTTTCTTTTATCTGCAGCTCGTGACAGAGCAACGCCAGCAGCGTGAAACTCGCTCTGATGCATCAATGAGTGTGTCTCAATGTATAATGCAGCTTGAAACGTTTCACAATATTATACACCAAGGAATAATGTAGGACCAATCGACATCGTACGGATACGCATTTTTCACTCCAAAAATCTCTCCTGACTAACCGTGCAGCAAAGGTTACCAGCTGAAATTCGACTCTTATAAACCATTTCTAGGTGCTGACGAAGAGTTTTCTGCATTTACTTTTTCTGATTTTAAGAAAAACACTTTTACATTCTAAATCATGGCTGATTTTGCAGTGACGTCCATGTTTGTCGATGCATAGAACAGCTACGTTCAGCGTGGGTCAACAAAACTCTTCGTCAGCACCTAGAAATGGTTTATAAGAGTCGAATTTCAGCTGGTAACCTTTGCTGCACGGTTAGTCAGGAGAGATTTTTGGCGTGAAAAATGCGTATCCGTACGATGTCGATTGTTCCTACATTATTCCTTGGTGTAGAATATTGTGCAACGTTTCAAGCTGCATTATACATTGAGACACACTCATTGATGCATCAGAGCGAGTTTCACGCTGCTGGCGTTGCTCTGTCACGAGCTGCAGATAAAAGAAAGTCGCTCATTAATATTCATAAAACGGGTATACCGCCACCTTAAGAAGAGAAAGTTTTTTGACTGGATTGCCTAGCATTTCTAGCTTGTAACGCTGTACTGGGGTAGCTGAGACCTCCAGCGTCGAATAAAAGCTGCACACTCTATGTCGTTCACCATTAGTCAACCATTAGCCACATACACCGCCATGGTTGAATCAACCATGGCGGTGTTGCTCTCTGACAACACTAAAGACTCAGGTGCATCCCGTGGAACGGGTTAGGTTCGTCATCCGAGAGGTTATGTGAACCTCCCTAAACGTCATCTGCCCAAGAGCAAGACTCTGACACTCATGGCTTCTTCGGGGTTGGTTTTTCTTGCGCCAAAATTCTCTCAAACGGCTCGATGGCAGCTAGCGATAGTAGTACCTAGCAGTGCTCCAGGACCTCCTCAAGTTCCCGAGCCTGTTTACTCGGCTACTAATAAACATAGCGCAAGTTATGCAGTGAATTGTCCGCGAGGACACCACAAAATGACGGCGAGTTTAGACCTTTTTGCCTGTAAGTCACGCTATGTTTATCAGTAGCCGAGTAAACAGGCTCGGGCACTCGAGGATGTCCTGGAGCACTGCTAGATACTACTTTAATTTCGCTAGCTGCCATTGAGCCGTTTGAGAGAATTTTGGACAGACGTTTATATTCTGTGAATATTTAGCTCAGACTGGTAACCGTCACATTAACTTTTATAGTAACATAAAACCCCACCCCTGGGCGGGGCTAATTACCGTAAATACTACTAACTAAATTATTATAAAACTGGGCCATACATAATTGCTTCCAAATACTGCACAAGCAAAATAAATTATTATTATAATTTTACTGAGTAAGTGAGTAACACTCAATAATGCATTAGTAAATACAATATTTTACTGTTAATTTTCATTTTTCTTAGTAGCTGGTTTTCCACCATCTAGCTATGCTCATAACTCTCAACAATATCCTGGTGGGTATGGTGCAACTGCTGCTCATCAGAGATATCCTGGTTATGACTATACAGGTTAGCCTGTCCCGATTGAATCTGTGTGTAATATGCATATCTGTTGTACATGTTTAATCTGTGTACCTCTGTAGCTGTCTGTCACGTGTGTTTGTCGTCCCAATACTTCTGAGAATTAGTACACACCTATTCAGTTAATAATACGTAGTGCATGTGCAATGATACAATAATGATGTGAGCTGTTTTTTTATGTTGTCAGACTCGGACAAAGATTTTTCAGCTTGGCTACTTCTTGCATGAGGCAACAACACGTTCACGAGAAGATTATGTATGTATTGTTTAAGGCATGTCCGCACTGGGAAACCGGGTTGAATCCGGGTTGGAGACTTACCCGGGTTGATTTCGGTTAGCGCGCGTCCGCACTCGATCCGGATCAATGCGAGTCGGGTGACTCGGGTCCATGCAGCAGTGCAAGGTAGCGTTTATAGCACTTCCACGAGAGCTTCTAAGTCTTTCTCTAGCGCTTATGCACTCAGGGAACGTCTCTAGCGCGCGTACACGTGGTGGCGGTGCCAGGCGAACCCGGTTTCAACCCACTTCAACCCACATACGTATGTGGGTTGAACCCGGGTTCAACCCGGATTCGCCAAAACCGGGTTGAGTGCGGACGCGTGCAACCCAGGTTCGCGCCAGTGCGGACATGGCTTTAGAGAACACATCGCTCTTGGTAATAGCCCATTCCCAGTAAGAGCAAATATTATGTTTGGAATGCATGCAATGCGTGGGTGAACTGAGCCTATCTTGATAAGCACGGCCAACTCTGGAGTGCAAGTGTAGTTACGTAAACGCTAAAATAATACATAAATTTATAGGGCGCTTATCAGAAACATTGCTGCACTTATAGAGGATGTTCGTATGCTACATAGTCGCGTGGCAATGCTGGTTGCATTTGTCTAAGCATACTCTATCTTCTTGAAAACTGAGCTAGCTGGGGCGGAGCACGTGACTTTAACCCGTGCACCCATGCGTTGACGACCTCGTTGTTTGGCGTGTCGTTGTAGGTGTGGTTTCTTCTGGTCTTGAACTATGACAGGTTTTGAGGGGTCTTGCACTCAGCTTTTCCGGATTGTTTGGCTGATTGCAGCTATCCAGGTACATTTAGATGACTGCAGCAGTAATTCCTACAAGTTCTGAATGCTTGCCATTGACTGATAAACAGAATTTAGTGCAGCTAGCTCGCTTCTTCCTCTTGCAAGCGGCTCAGGCCCCTTCGGCTAGACACACACAGACACTACAAACATATCTTATCATCCACACAGTTCATATCTCTCTCTTTAAAAAAAAGTGTTCTTCAGTCGCTACTCGCTAGACCCTTTGATCCTCAAAGCGCCGACACCGGTAACTTGTACAGATGAATGTTCTGCTTGCATGCCGTCAAAGGCGGTGGTTTCACGGCACTTGAATGCTGCCTGCATCTCATTTCCTGTACAATAACCATTATAACTTGTGTTATTAATAAATTATTAGTAAGTGGTCACTTACCATGAATACTAAGTAGCGTTGTATTTTTGCAACATCAGTGGGCAAAGAGCTATTGAATGGCAAAACTCCACGTGGAAAACCACTGGCGTTGTGGAGAATCATCGTGCAAACTAGACTACTCAAGCTGAAATGTCCATCTAAAAGACGCTTTCAGGATGCAGTTTTTGCTTGTCTAGGTGACAGAACTGTCGAGGGAGCAACTATAGAGGAATCTTAACAAACAAAATGACTCTACAGCTACACTTGGGGCTTGAAAAGTTGTGCGAGTAGCTTTGTTTGCGTGCTTGTTTCTCCACAACGCCAGTGCCTTTCCACGCCTTTCTGCATAGTCGTGTGCCTTTCTTGCCATTCAATAGAATTTGCTTAGACAAATGCAACCAGCAGTGCCACACGATCAAGCAGTATACGAATGGCTTACGTAACTACTTTGCACTCCAGAGTTGGCCCTGCGTACTGGGAAGTCAATTTACAAACCATTAATGCTAATTAAATTCCACAGGGTCTAGTGGCAATTTGATATTCAATAATCATGCTGTTGAGGGTGTGTGTTGTTTGCAAGTTAGTACTGGTGTTCAGATATCAGTTCAGGCTCACCCTAGCATTCTTTGAAAGCACTAGTTAATAATTATTATTGTGAGGCATAAAATACGTTTTTCAAGTTTATATCACACTAAGTGTGTGAGTGACGGTGTCGTCACTGCACATTTAATCTGGGCTAATTACATATATCAGACAACCAAGATGTTCTGGTGCCAACATGCTTGATTAGTCAAAATTCTGCACAAACTCTTTGTTTTATACATTTATATGACCTAATTTGACTTACCGTGCAAATTATTTTTTTCTCACAGCTCAACAACACGGCTATCCCCAGGATACTAACAGCTATGGAGCTGCTGCCAATCCCAGTAGTTACCCGAATGATGCATACACAAGTGCTACTCCTGCTGGTTATGGCTACACTACTGATCAAACTAACTCATACCATCATTATCATGACCAGACTGCTGGTGTAGCCTCCACTGCAGGATATCCAGCTCGTGCTGCACAAACCCAACAGAGAGTAACACCTGGAGCTTACAACAACTTTGGCACAGCTCGTTGAGAAACTTTCCTGTGACCGAACCATCATTATGCTGTTACAGTTCTCTGGCTTTTTGAACTTCTTTCTATTATTAATCATTAATCCTATTTACCAGTTGAACATGTCAGTAGGCAGTTACTAGCTTAGTATCCATGGCTTTGAGTGATGCGTTATTGGTGGTGGGCGCGGCGATAGTGCAGTGTGTACGTGTATGAGTCACACTAAAAGTAGGAACTGGGAAATCAAAAACGGAAACGAGAAATGGCGCCATTATTGCGTGGTCTCGCACTAGAATAATAATTATAGCAAATTTTAGCAATGCGGTGTTAGCCATACGCTTCATTGCTTAAATTATGCCCATTGATAAGCAAGCAAACTGCACGCAGCAACTCTGTCTCAGACTGTTTGCACGAATACCCTTGGCTAGAAAAGTACAGCTACTTGCAAAGTCATGAATATCATTAGTTCCTTGAGGCCACGTGTTTTCGCACGTGAGCCAATCGCACGTGATTATTGTCTCAGTTTGTCTCGTACGTACACAGTAGTGAGATTATAGTTTTAGCTTATTAGATCTACCGTAATCGTAAGCTAGGTAGCTCGTTAGTTACCTTTAAGCCTATATACTGGTAGGAGAGTGATTACTTAAGCCTAACTCATAGTTTGTGTGGAGAACGTACAGGCTGTTCTAGTGTAAAAATGGAGAGCAACATCGAGCCAGGGTAATTGACGTCAATGTTCGACAATGTATCTCTTTTATTGGCTTTACTTAACACAGAAAGCTGTTTGTTGGTGGGTTGAGCTGGGAGACTACCAAGGAGTCATTGAATACGTACTTTTCTAAATTCGGTGAAGTAGAGGATTGTGTGATTATGAAAGACCAGAATACAGGCAATCCACGAGGATTTGGCTTTGTGCAATTCAAAGAACCCACTTCAGTTGAAGTGGCATTGATGGCTGGTCCTCACACTTTGGATAAGAAGACGGTGAGCATGTTATATACACCAGAAAACTTGTTTCGATTTATGAATGATATTTATTATACAAAGAATATGTATATACATGTACAGTGTATTGACATTGTAGCTCATTGTTGATATACCAAATGAACGAATTTCACAAACCCTCGTCGTGTGAGCACCATTGCACATATTGTAGTGTGAGCACCATTGCACATATATTGTAGAGTTAGCACTAAGCTCCCTAGTTGGAGATTGCAGCTGGAGTTTGCAGCTAGTGCCAACCTGCTTAGCTTATAGGCTGTATATTGAGCTAACCGGAAGACAGAAAAATGCTCATCACTTTCTAGGCGTGTCATGTGGGCGTGACCAGCCATGAACACGTGAGTAGCTAGCTGTAGGCTTTTCTTGAGATCTCTACGCACACTCAGAGCTGTCCTGCTGTTTAGGTGTGGTCTACAAGTACCTAAAAGTCAACTATGGGCGCTTTTGTTGTCAGAGACGTTCAAGATGGCTGGCAAGCAAGGTGAGCCAGCCATAACTCGAGAACGAAAGCATTTTAACAAAATCGCGAGTCACATTGCAAGTCATTGTCGTGCTAAGCCTGTTCACACCTTTACCAAGTTTCAGAAGTGAGCGATGGTCTCTGCAGCTCGATGTACAGAACGAACGAACAACAAAGCAAGTACCGTAACCCTCGCGCATGCTCCGAGGGTTAAAAACCCTGCCAACTCTTTTGTATCATTAGTATTGAGATACTAGTGTATATTAGCGTAGCTGTGGTATTGAGGTGCTTGTGTGCTGTTAAAATACTGTACCAATGACGTAAGACTTAGCTGAATCATAGATAATACAGTACACGCAACGAGCCTGTATACTGCAATCCAGGGTGGGACAATCACTGAATCGTGTAAAACAGACGTTTACAAACATTTACAAGAAAGGAATGGCTGCAACAGTAGTACTGTGTGCTTGAGACAAAATATTGAGCTAATTGAATCTGATTGTTTGTGCATACAATCGTATTCTGATGCACTAGGGTAATGATGTATCATTGTACAAACAGCTTGCGCACAAGCTGATATATATAGGAGCCACACACCAGATGTCTGCATTTGCTGACTACAGAGTGTACAACGCTGATAAAAGACTACAAAGTCCTAGCCTCATCCCCTGGCCGAATTTCTGCAAGGAATGAAACAGCGAAAACTTATGCCTGGTACACACTGCAAGGGTAGTGGAGGGAATCCATATTCTTTTGTGCATTCTCGCTACATTATACCATATACCAGCCCGTTCATGAAGCACTTTCTGTGTTCTTCCAGGAGTAAAAGTATTGTACAGCTCGGCTTGTTCCTTGTTATAATTATGCTAAACCGTAAGCATGAGGAGACTGTTTATCACTGTTCTGCAATGGTTTTGTGATTCAGCTTTCTACAGCAAGTGTTTTCGCCTCCATTCCTTGTGACAGCAAGCTGAAGCAATCCCTAAAGGCGAGCACTGTGTCGTGTTGGTGCTGTTTTCTTCAGCGTTCGTTAATGATATTCAGTAATTTCGTTCTTGAGTTATGGCTGGCTCATCTTGGACCTCTCTGACCGCAAAAGCGTCCATAGTTGACTACCTAGGTATTTGTAGATTCTATCTAAACTGCAAGGATACGTCTGAGGGTAAGTAGACATCTCAAGAAAAAGCCTATCGAGGCCTAGATCAATGGCAGTGATCATGGTCACGCCCACGTGACACACCTTGTGGTCAGCACTTTGTTGTCTTCTGGTTAGCAGTGCAATTTCAATAGGAAGTAGGTTGGCTATAGCTGCAAAGCTCCTTCTGCAAACAAACCACAACTAAAGAGCTAACTCTAGATTATGCATGACACGCCGATGGTTTTGTGAAATCTGTTTCGTTACCCTTGCAGTGTGTACCAGGACTAATTTTTCGCTGTTCTGTTGTGTTTCTGCATTGGAAAAAAAATTGGCTAGGGAGACGAAGCTAACGAAGTCCTAGATATAGGTATGATGTCAAATAACACAGCTAATAATATACAGTTCATTGGCATTCCAAGAAACTGATGCATGCGCAAGCAGTGTCTAATACGAGACTGGTCACGAGACTAGCAACAAACCAGCAATGTAACAAAAGTAGCCACAAATCAAGACTACAGCAAATAATTTTTGCCTAGCATTATAACAGCTAAAACAAGGGTATTTTGACAGCAACAGCACCCTCTTCAACAGCAAATGAACACTTTTGTTAGCTTCCACCCGATTCTCGGAACCGTAGAAACAGCTTTACTCGACACAACTTGACCAGAAGCGATGCTGTGTCCCATTACATTTCCGTGGATCCCTCCCATTTCATATCCACTGTGTACTGTATTATCTATGGCTGATCATTTATGATATTTATGATTGTGGTTGCTGGACCACTGCAAGACTATTAAACTGTAAGCACTGCCCAAAATTTTCTTGAGCCTCTATTGCATGTTTTTGTAGGTATAGGTCTCAAAAACTCCTTCCTAAGTTTTATTACCAAAAAAGGAATTTTTTCATGAGATGTGAGCTGCCAAAAACAACACTTTTAAAACAATTCCTGTGGTGGGCGGGGCTTATGCGTGACGTAGATGGGCAAACCTGTTGCGCGGTAGCAATGCTGGTAATGTATGAAGATAGCAGTGGAGACAGCGTTTACCAAGTTCCCTAAGAAGTAACAGTGAGTCTTCTCTAATATGGAGTGCCAATACATCGTCTAGAAGTGTTAGAAGGGTTCAGAGACACTGTAGCACTCTAAAATACTAGTCTACAACAGTGCCATAGAAATCATCAAAATGCAGGATTTCAGCAGTGATGGTGAGTTTGATAGACTGTTAGATGGGTCATTGTAGAAAGTTCATTGTCAGCCAAATACAAATAATAACCTGCTGGCTGATGTATGATGGTTTTGTAATGTTCCTTCCATTCCAGCACGTGTGAGCTAGAGTGTGCTTGAATTGTATCACTGATGCCTCTGCTGAGCTAGAGTGTGACAGTATATACAGTATAATGTAACTATAGAGACAAAGTGTGAAAAAGTCTGGTTTTATGATTCTGTTTGGTCTATACCAACTCTTGGATTCTTACAAAGCCACCAATGACAGCATCAGCAATGTTACTGTTAATAATCTTTATCGACACAAATAATAATTATTATTAATCATCTGGCAAAATTTTTTTATGAAAGTATTTAGTGCACTGTCAATAATTACACAAGGTAACAATGATCGATGGCAACAATCCATGAGGTGTGCTGCCGGCAATGATAGTGGCTTAAGAATCCAAGAGTTGGTATAGACCAAACAGAATCATAAAATCAGACTTGTTTCACACTCTTTCTCTATAGTTACATTATACTGTAGATACTGTCACACTCTAGCTCAGCAGAGGCATCAGTGATACAATTCAAGCACACTCTAGCTCCAGGTTATTATTTGTATTTGGCTGACAATGAACTTTCTATGATGATGCATCTAACAGTCTGTCAAACTCACCATCACTGCTGAAATCCTGCATTTTGATTTCTATGGTACTGTTGTAGACTACTAGATGATTGTACATGGACAATGTGAGGTGAGCCTGAGCGAGTGCATTGCAGATGATCTCTAGTCATAGTTTGATAACTAGGTGGTTTGATACAATGCTTGTAGTTTTTGGCATGTGAGTATCTTGCACGTGAAGTATGAAACAGCAGCAAGCAGTTCCGCATCTCATGATTACAACTTTCTAGCGTCGTTCTTGACATTTCATGGCCTCTCGTACGCTGTAGCCTGTCTTCTCTTTGCTCACTAGTTTCAGCAGCACGTCGTTCCTGTCCTTGGTCCCTCATGTGTTGGAGCCTATCTTCTCTTTCCTCACTAGTTTCAGCAGCATGTCGTTCTTGACATTGGGCTCTCATACGCTGTAGCCTGAGTTCTCTTAGTCTCGTTCCCTGCCCAATTTTCGCAACGCAGAAACGAAACGGCGAAAATTGGGCCTGGTACACACTGCAAGGGTACTAGTGCGCATGCTCAGATTATACCCCGGTCTATGGGGTATTCGTAATCTTTTTGGACGTTGTCGCTACATTACGCCGTATACTAGCCCGTACCAGAAGCAATTTCCGTGTTCTTCCAAGAATAAAAGTATTGTACAGCTCGGCATTAGGGCTGTTCTGCCTTGATCGACATGGTTGTACACTAAAGCCTAAGCACGAGGAGACTTTTTATCACTGTCCTGAACGATTTTGTGATTTTAGTCTGATTTTCTACGTGGAATAGCGAGTGTTTTAGACGCCAACTTCTCCCATTCCTTTGTGACAGCAAGCTGAAGCAATCTAGTATCCCTAAAGGCGAGCGCTGTGTCGTTTTATTGTTGCTTGCTTCATCGCTAGCAAGCGTTCGTTAACGCTATTCATTGCCGATTACTATGAATAACATCATCTCTACCCTTGCAGTGTGTACCAGGCCCAATTTTCGCCGTTTCCTTCCGTTGCGAAAATTGGGCAGGGAACAAGGCTAGTGTTCTCTTCGCTCACTAGTTTCAGCAGCACGTCGTTCCTGTCCTTGGTCCCTCATGTGTTGGAGCCTATCTTCTCTTTGCTCACTAGTTTCAGCAGCACGTCGTTCTTGACATTGGGCTCTCATACGCTGTAGCCTGTGTTCTCTTTGCTCACTAGTCTCAGCAGCACGTCGATTGTGTTCATGGTCCCTCATGCGCTTTAGCCTAGTCTTTCTACGTTCATCGGTCTCAGCAGTACGTAGCTCATGCTATTGACGTCCCAGCTTTTGTAGTTCTTCTGTTTGTTGAGCAGTACGCTCAGCACGACACGCCTTATCACGAGCTCTTCGCTTACTCAATCGCAGCTCTTTTTCTTCCGCAGTTTCAGCAGCTCGGCGAGCTCTTTCACGTATTCTTCTTTTCAGCAGTTGCTCTTTCTTCTTGGATGCCATATTCACGCTCTTTGTTAACAACAGAGAATACTATCTGGCTTAAGCAACCCAATACACGTGGTATTACGAATGTAAATTCAAAAGTCCAATGAAATAGATCGAGGGGGCATTTACGGAATGACGTACGCATACATTGATATATTGATAGCTCGCGGGGACGTCATTCGATCCATGTGAGGCTCACTCAGTCTCACCCCAATTATTGTAGAGTGCTACAGTGTCTCTGAATTCTTCTAACACTTCTAGACGATGTATTGGCATTCCATATTAGAGAAGACTCACTGTTACTTCTTAGGAACTTGGTAAACGCTGTCTCCACTGCTGTCTGCATACATTACCAGCATTGCTACTGTGCAACAGGTTTGCCCATCTACGTCACGCGTAAGCCCCGCCTACCACAGGAATTGTTTTAAAAGTGCTGTTTTTGGCAGCTCACATCTCACGAAAAAAAATACTTTTTTGGAAGTAAAACTTTGGAGGGAGTTTTAGGGACCTATACCTACAAAAACATGCAATAAACTCAAGAAATTTTTTTGGCGGTGCTTACACTATAAACTGGACCACTACAAGATACTACTTTCGCTAGCGTTCTATCTGCTGCTTGCTTAGTTGCTTATTTTACTTTTGGAGAACAACTGGCTTTGGTACAACGAATGATGGTCTGCACAATGTTACAGCATGCTTCTACAGACGTTTATATTCTGTGAACATTAATTAGCTCAAACAGGTAACCGTCATCTTAATCTCATTCAAATTTTCATTTTTGATTTACAACACGAATTACCAATTTTTGTTTCAAATCTTTGTTACCTTGAACGACGTTGCTAGACTTTGGTCTTTGCCAGACTTCGCTGTAGACAAAAATGTCTGCCATAGTATGCTTGTAAGGCAATTTTGTAGTACAGCGAGTGGAGAGTATCCTCCAGAATTGACATTTAGATAGAGATAGAATGTATTTACCTCGTGACACGCACATGAGTAATCCGTAATTTGTTAGTTTATGTCATCTGCTACGTTTGCGAGGGGATCAGACATCATCGATGAGCCCGCGATAGTACAGCCATCGATCCGCGGCGACAGCGCGCCTATGGAGCGGCAGGATTTAGCGTCACTCAGCTCGCGTGCGCATCACGTTTCTTTTCACACAGATTTTGTATACGGGTATGATACGTGCGACACTCTTCTTATTATATACTCTTGGCGCTACTAGAGTTGCTTTCCCTATTTGCTGAAAATCGCTTGGCCTTATTTAAAGTCTGTTCTCTGACAGCCTATAGCTTACAATTAATTTTGTTTTAGTATTAGTGTATCAAAACAATACTCTGAGCTTTGTAGTTGTACTTTGAGTCAGAGTTTGCAACAATGGCAAGACTGACTTCATTTCTGGATATGTCCATTGCGTTTGTTGTCGTGGCATTGTCGTACAGTAGATGTCACACCGTTTGAGCTCAAGATTACAACTGTGACAGCGAAAAGAGCTGGCGCTAAACCAAATTGCTCCGAGGAGATCCAAGTATTGAGCAAAAAGTTCAAGAGTTCATAACTGAGATTAGTTTGCTGGCTTTCACTATACCTTAATTACAATGCTGTATATCGGCTGATGTCATCTCATTATTGGTGCATCACTACTTTACTGAAATTCAGGCAGGAATTTTACTCTATAGTGCCTGAATTATTTTGACGAAAATTTGACTTGCTCTAAACTGACAGTTTGTCTTGCGATTTTCTACAACATGCAGTACGCTAGCTGTTCCAAACTAGCACTGTTTTTCCTGGCATGTCAAAGTTTACGACCATGTACTAAACCCTGAGTTGGCCACTCCCACTTCAGAACTGAAGCTGCTTAAGTGCTGCGACCTAGTCATTTTTCAGCCAATTTTGGTCTTCGTTTAGCCCTGGTGACTGATACAAAAACCTGGTGGTGAGCAAACAGCATAGTTTAGACCATATTCTATGCCCAAATATGAATTTCCGGGCATCCTGAAGCCTTAAAATGCCGAAAGTGAAGAGGGGCTCCACCCCTTCGAACCCCAGGTTAACGGATGACACTTCCCTTTAAAATTCCCCCCATGCTGTACACTTTAGTGGGGAGGGCGTACCGAAAAACAGTGTTTTTTTTTCCAGATAAAGTCATCTTTTGCAATTAAACTTGATTTGATTTTTCTAGACCACTTTTTGCACTTATAATGACGTCTAGATTAGGTGGTGTCAATTATAGCGCCTAAAGGCGCAATAGGCCTTAAAGGGTTAAAGTGTTTTTTCTTATACAGCGGTTGTGAATATCTTGCATAAACGAGGCAAAAGTGGAAGTATGACGTTGGCCAATCAAATGTACAGAAGTTGAATTCATGTGACTAGCCAAAGCTTTTCACGTGATGAGAACTGAATTTGATAGGTCACTGTTTATTTCAGTGTTATTAAAGTTATTCGAAAGCCGCTGTATTCCCAATGCTATGCAATTTTCACTGTTTGTTGTCAAGGCTGTTAACTCACATTTGTCTTTTCTTGCCTAGATTGATCCAAAGCAAGCAACAGCTAAAGGACAAACTCCAGTCAATACCAGTAATGGTAAGGGTATAGTTTAGACAGGTGGCTGTATAAGTAATAGTTAGACAGCGAGTCCGAGTATCTACGCGATTTAGAAACCCGAGGCCCGTTGCTATGGTGTCCGAGTGTAGCGAGGACACTATTCCATTGGGCCGAGGGTTTCTAAACTGCGTGGATCCGATTGGACGAGCTGTCTAACTTATTTAGAGTCTACTAGGTTACCTGTTGTGTAAACACACTTGCAAGTCAACATTCTGACTAGCGCACGATGCTGACTGCTCTGTCTGTGCGGTGAACTAGCTGATTAAACATAAACAAAGCTTCTAGTTCTATGTAGGACGAACGGCAGTACTACTGACCTACAGCCAGCAACCGTCGCCGAGAAAAGATCGACCAGAGCGATCGACGGTCGTCGCACTCGAGGAAGCAGCATGGCAGGGGAGGAGTGCCAGACTAGGGTGGAGCTTGTGGCAATATGGCGAGTGACCTGCGAACGAGTAACACCAAGGAATTCGAATACTACCTCGAACATCAGCGTTCAGCGCTGTTTAGTTAGCATTCCGTACTTTAGTGAGCGTCTCTGGAATAATACAGTGTCCTTTGACTTCGAAGCTGTAGGAAACACGCATATTATACTGAGCCCATGACAGCAAGCACACACTCCATTCTTTGCTTATGTCTGAACGCCTGAGGGTACACTTAGAGCTTCGCTACCGTGACTCTACAGGAATTAGAGTCATGCTGTTGACCAATCAAACTATAGTATTTCAAATTAGTAGACTCTAAAGTAATATTTAGAACCATGGACTGACATAGATACTGAGTGAATTTCAGCAGGACTGTGTAAGGGGAAAGAGTTTTCGTATTTTACGTAGTAGTATCCAACTGTCAAGTCTGCAGCATGATTTTTCTTCTAAGGGAGCTGTATGTAAATGGCTATCCCCCAGTATCCGGGCTTATTTGTGCTCACCCCTGAATATTCTACTTTGTTTATGCATCTTTGTCTGTGATCTGTCTTCATTAGGAATGGAACTTTCTCCTGTTTCAAATAAAGTTTTTATTGGAGGTGTGCCAGCTCAAGTAAATGAAGATGATATTAGAACGAAGTTTCGTCAGTTTGGTAATGTAAGTATTATTTTATGTGCATGCCACATCAACATTTAGTTTAGCTCAAATTTATGATATTCATGACATGTGGAAGTAGCTGTATTTTTCTAGTAGTCAGGTGGGTTAAGGAAATTAAGTAATTTCACCACCTCTGAAACCAATCTTAAACATAGGAGAATAATTAATGAAAAAATTGGCAGCATCAGCAAATAATTCTTGGGACGTTGCAGATAAAAGCACCAAACTTTGTACATTTATTCACTAGTGGTACGTATCAAGTAAGTCCATGATAAGCACCACTTCTGAAAGAATTCTTAACATAGGAGAATAAATCATAAATTATTATTAAAAATTGCCACATCATCGTCAGCAAGTTTTCCGTAGTCTAAGAAACAACTCAACAGAATTTAGTATACAATTTATTTGTTGCAATTACATGTGGCTACACAGCTCTGTACAGTTCCACTTGGCTTTCCTACATGAACATCTTGCACCACAACCCTTGTCACTCTTGCAGCCACTTTTTATCAGTTCACTGCAGGCTGCAGAAGAGAGTGGCAGTGTGCACCACACTGGCACCCAAGATAAATTATCCTTATTCAATGTCCGACCGTACTCTTCTGGTGATGGTGCTTCTTGTTGTGGCTGGTCACTGGTAGTCCAAATTCCAGCCTGATAGGATACACGTTGCGGTTTCGAGTGCTGTTGCAGAGCATCTTGCATTGGAGGTATGTTTTCCATTGTGTGGTTCTTTTGACAAAACAGCTCCCTTCGTGCTTCGTTTAGACACTCTTGTCCTATCATAAATAACAACAGTAAAGCGTTCGAGGCATATGAAACCTCAGATTCCACTGTTAATGTTGCACTTCGAAATGTGTATCCTATCAGGCTGGAATATCTGGACTACCAGCGACCAGACAACAAAAAGCACCTCACCAGAAGGGTACGGTTTGCTAACAGAAGTACTAAATGCGAGAAATCAAGAAACATGAGTTCAAAAGATCGTTGGTGTCTGCTGTCTGATATCAACTTTCGTGTTGTTTTAACCACTACCTTTAATCTGACCGGTTACTAAAGTAACCAGAGCCTAAAGCAGGACTGTACATTTGGGATCAGTTGGCTTTAATAAAATGTGTTTTTTATTTCTTAATCTAGGTGGTAGATGTTGTTTTGAAGATGGACAAAGGTACTAACAGAATGAGAGGTAAATGAACCATTCATGCCATACATACATGAACCTTAAAACTACCGTAAATCGTGAAATTTTCATGTAGCAACATTTTCGTGTGTTAAATTTTCAAGTTAAAATATTTTCATGGGTCGACCTGCCCATGAAAATGTTTTAACATCGACAGCTGTAACGATGCTTGTATTGGTGGTTATTGTGTATACAAGAGTGTAGGAGCCAGCTGAATGAACAAATCCTGCCCATTTGTTAGGGGGGGGGGTTAGACCAAAACACTCAGGTGCTGGCTAGAGAGTCTGAGACGCTCATAGTCAGGTGGTTTATGACCAAATTTTCAGGTTTTGGGAACGTTGTGGATAAAAGCACCAAACTTCGTACATTTATTCACTAGTACATATGAAGTATTTTCGGGGTAGGTACCACTTCTGAAACCAATCTTAACATAGAAGAATAATCAATGAAAAAAATTGCAGCGTCAGCAAAAAATTGCAAGAAATTCTGCACCAAACTGTAATTCACTAGTACATATCAAGTAATTCCATGGTAAGTACCACTTCTGAAAGAATTCTTAAGGTGTTAGAGGTGTGAAGGTGTAAATTTTTGTTATGTGCAGAAAAATCACCATAAGTCTAAAACCGAGTAAGGAATTTAGCTCCAGTTTTTTCTCACTGGTTCACCAGTTAGTGGACGAACAGTTAAAATTTAAAGCAAACTTTTCCATTGAATAACAAACAAGCTATGCAGCTTTGTTTAAGCCAACTGTTTTTTTTACAATTTTGCTCATAACTTCTCTTCCATGACAGTTTGGTACATCTTGTATATACTAACACAAAGAACTAATGAAGAACTATGATATCACCTGTAGCCGTCTCTCGAAGTAGTTCACACGCTGATAGGCCTCCAAAGTATGCTACTAACAAAAAGTGTCAAAGAACAAATTTCAGAGACGGCTACGAGTGAAAAGGTAGCTTTACTCGTGGGCTGCTAGAACGTGTACAGGATAAAACGCCAAGTGATTCCTAGGCCAAAAAATAACACCTTCATGATGGTACATGCATATGTGCATAGGATCATGCAGTTCAGAGAAAATGAGCAAATTATCCAAAAATGACTTTTCAAGCGTCTTTGTGTGGAACACTGTAGCACAGTCTACTCATCGCTGCACGAAGACGTGCGGCATATTCATATCACGTGCTTTTGCTTCTATAGTATAAAATCGCGTAGTATCAGTAACGGCTGATCAGTAAATTGCAAAATATCAGCAAACAAATGTACCTATAAATAATAGTTAGTCTAATTAAGGTATGCAAAAGTAACAGCAAGAGTTTTAACTAGACGATGTTATGTCAAAGTTCAAGACCATGTACTAAACTCAGACTTGGTCTCTTCCAATTTGGGACTGAAGGGCTAATTTTTGTCTTAATTTAGCTATGGTGACTGATACAAAACCTGGTTGTGAGCAAACAGGACAGTTTGGCCATATTCTATGCCTGAGTATGCATTTCCGAGTACCCTGAACCCCTAAAAATGCTGAAAGCGTTGAGCAGCTCTATCCCTTTGAACCCCAGGTTACCTGGCGATACCCCCTTTAAAATTCCCCCGTGCTGTATACTTTAGTTGGGAGGGCGCACTGAAAAACAATCTTTTTTACAGGTAAAGTCGTCTTTTGCAATTAAACTTAGTTTGACCTTTTTAAAGCACTTTTCACACTATAACGTCTAAAGTAGGTGGAGTCAATTATGTCACCAAAAGGCGGGTGAAAGTAGTACTACGAACGAGTGTGGAACCAGCCAATAGCACAAAGCTGTCTGTGTTAAGCAAGTATATTCCTGGTGCAGAGTTGGGAGACTTGACCAACATGCAGATATCAAAGCCTAAGTGGTGGCTTAAACAATTTGGCACCATACTCTTATAAAAGGACCAATATAACTATAAAATCATGGTTTGCTGCCACCAGCTCCAGCGAGATGGCACAAACCATCTTGGAATAACTGAAGAGCACTGCACTCGTCACGTTGCCTTGATCTGTTGTTAGTAGCAAAACTATACGGATATCATAGGGTTTCTGAAGGGGCCTTTCTTTGTGTGTTGCCACAAACAGCGCTTCTCAATCCAGGCATTTCCTTTCCAAACAAATCGCTATTTACACATGACATTTGAACTTCGCTTAAGGTGGCGGTGCGCCAATTTAATGAGACTCATGACTTTACAAGTAGCTTTATTTTTCAGCAATGGTATTTGTGCAGGCATGCTCCAGTATGCATTTTGTTTTGTCTATCGATAAACATCGATTATAGCAAGTTTCAGTCAGGAAGTATTTAGCTAACGTGGAGCAGCGAGCTCGCCCAGTAAAGACCGGTCTGTGGCTGTTATCTCCAGTTCGGCTTGCTTGCTCCGGAAAGAACTTCGTTTACAGCTTTAAAATTCCAGCGCGCACAGACGTATAGAGCGATTTTTTGATACTCCCTTGCTAACCCTGCAAAACGGCAAGCTTAGACCAGAAAAAGTTCTTTTAAAAAATTCTGGATCGAATTACGGAAATTCGCTCTATAAGTCTGTGGGCAAGATGCTGCTGCATGCTGCTGCGTTTGAAGCGCGTCGATCTATTGCTCGACAGTCGAGATAGCAGCCACAGACGCTTCATGTATTATTTCCCCCATGCTGTTATGTAAATCACTGTAGTTATAAAGTCCAGTTATTAATAAAACGCACGTTGCGTGGGTGTTGAATATTAACTAAGTGCATCGCCACCTTAAATAGCCCCAAAACAGCAGCATTTCTTTGTGCAGCAGCTTCGTATTTTCCATTGCTGCAATGCAAAACGTCCACATTTGGGTATTCAAAATGACGTCATGTCTTATTCATTTTGCGTAAATGGTATAATTAAGTCTATTGGTCATAAATGGTACATTATGTATCTTGGGCGTTATTTAGAACCATTTCCCAATCACTACTATATGTGACCACGTCTGCAAAAACCGACCCAATCCCGCAAATTATCAAACTGAGAAATTAGCGTTTTAGTACGCTCGACTAAATTTTGTGGCAAATCAAGTTATGTGTTCTGGAGGATAGTTCCATCATTCCTGCATGTTCTCGAGGTAGTCCTGTGTCCCAGAACGCTCTAGTTGTTCTGTACGAAGCGTTTGTTTTAGCGCTACCAAGTTTCTGTTCGCCCGTATACCAATGCAATAATTTTGTTGTCACGCGCTCACCATGGCAACGCTAGGCTGACAGCACGAGCGCTTGCTGAGCAAGAGCAGGCTTTGTTTGTGACACTGTACCTTGTTTAGCCATCTCTAGACTTCTATGAAACAGGATGGAAAGAGATACAGCGACAAATCCAACGCTAGCCATTGTTTCAGACGTTTCTTTTCGTTGGTGGGCGTGGTCACGTTGAATTCAAATTTACGTATACGGAATTTTAGAGCGAATATAAGGAAGTTAAGTTTTGAACTAAGAATTGAATTTTCTCAATACAATACTTAGCCAATAGCGCTCGCGTTTGGCATTATATCTTAGCGACGGAATGCGCGATCTGGACGCTTCAAGAACTGCTGTACTCGCCAAGGATAGGGGAATCGAATGGTACCAATAACTCAATTTTTGAATTTTGCGCGATTGGGTCGGTATTCCCAGACACGGTCACATATATTTTCAGGCTAGATTCGCGATTGCTGTTCTCTATCAGAATTGCGTTTGGGTTGGGAACTAAGGTCCAGTTTTTCACCAAAATAAAGAATTAAGTTTGGCAAAATTTGCTTTTGAACTAGTCGCTGGGTGTCAAAATTACCTGCTATAATATTATTGTTTTCTTGTTCGTTTTACTGTCTTTTATTGTTTTCCCTTATCCCTTACACAGGTTTTGGATTTGTGACTTATGATAAATCAGAATCAGCAGACAAAGCTGTCTTCGAACATTTTGTTACGATGTGTGATAAAAAAGTATGTTATTTTACCTGGGCCTAGTGTATCATTGGAAATCACCTTGCTAAGATAAATTGTACCTCGACTTCATACGCTTGTTTGAAAATCACCCCACTCTGCATAATATGAAGTGTTGCCTAACAAGCTACTGCTTACTTCTGTATATTTGCTGTGTTCACCTGTTGATTTTCAAAATTCTCACAGGTAGAAATCAAAGTAGCTGAGCCTCGTTATGCTAACACTCCATCTGTCGCTGCTCAAAGATCCCCATATTATGGCACTTCTGGAATGGGTGTTCCTAGTAAGTATCACTGTTCATACCAGTAGTTGTTTCTTCACAAGGTAGCAGCTAGCTAAATGTCAGTTTGCTATTCTAATGATATGAATCATATGATGTGATCAGTTAGCTAAGATTACTGATCTTTGTATGTTGCAAGCATATATTAGTGAGGGGGGAAGAGCAGAACAATCATGCATTTTGTGATAAAAGCATCAAATTTGCTATACATGTTACTAAAGGTGTTACAAAAAGATTTGGATATTGGGCCACATCATAATTTTAACCCTTGGTCTTTAAAATGTTAATTAATCGCTTACCAATCTTCCGGACTTGATCGTCGTTTCCTCGATTCGCGAACCTACAACTCGGGGGGCACCCTGCCTGCTTCTGCCAGCCGTAACTGACGTAATCAGCCGGAAGAGTGCCCTTGGGCGCCTGACCACACCCCAAACCCTGCCCCTCTGTTGTCACTTTTCCCTATTGGGGCGTGACCGAGGGGCGGGGCTTGAGTATGCTTAAACACCGTCGCGTTCACACGCAACGGAGATATTCACTAAAGGAGGAAGGGGCGGGTGGATGGAGCGTTTGGCAGCAGCAACAGCGCGTAGCTCGCCAAACCTTATGATGAGTTCACGAGGTTAAGCCAGTTGTACGTACAGTCGACATGCCAAATAACCGGAAGTCCAATACCACACGTACAAATTTATTATCATGCCGTGCTACCAAGAGTAAACAATGTTGAGAGAGTATCGAACGCCGTATAGCCCCATACAAACACTCTGTGCGAAGTAACGTGACAGGCACGTGAGAAAAATTACGTATTATTACGCAGCGCTGGTTCGTACCACTCCCACTACTTCGCTAGCACTGTAGTCTACAAACACCAACAGCGTTCAATGGCCAAAAGACCAGCTAGTCCACTCGAAGAATGCGTCCCAAAGAGAATACCGCCTGATGATCCCAGCAGAGTGACCGTGACGAGTCTTGCGCAAGCTGGACGGGAAACGTTCACCGACAAACTGTAGTTTGACGTCGTTTGAACAGACTAGCAGGCCAGTCTTCTCGTGGCTGGCTGCAAAACGTTTCACTGGAATCCTCCAGCTCGTTTTCTCTCGCGAACTAGGCAGCTGTTCACTCGAGCGTCTCGTGCAGCCTAGCTTTTAATAGCCATCGATCACCGATAACTGCACTAGCAATCGAGGGAGGCGTGACGCCTGCGTCACAACTAGGCAGACCAAGATCTGCTTGCGTCATAGAATCACGTGCCTGTCACGTTACTTCGCACAGAGTGTTTGTATGGGGCTATACGGCATTCGATACTCTCTACATTATTTACTCTTGGCGCTACCCTGCAGCGTCTATTCAAGGATGTTTGAATTATTCATGAGCAAACTAAACAGTTCATATCTATTGTCATCTTGGTGCTTTTGCTTTTATTTTTGCAACAAAGTATTTTCATCATCTGGTTTATCAATACACAAATCCTTGTAGCCTTACTCTTTAAACCAGCCTCTGTATCGGAGCTAAACCAAGCACGACACCGAATTCGTATGCTTCCATAGACTGCGTCAGGAATTTTTTTCGCAACCAGCTTTCAGTATTATAATGCATCTCAGCAAATGTACACACACCAAGCTCAACACAAACTTCGAGTTGTTCCAGCTTGCACTCACTGAACTATGAGCGCTTCAAAGTACGCTTGCGCAATCCCATTTAGACACGCTTTGATAATACAATTTACAATACTGCATATTATAACAGCTATAATTATATTCTAATGGTGACAGGTAGATCATAAAGGGTCCAAATGGACACTAGAGGCCAGTCAGCCAGGAGAGTCAGTCAGTCAAGTGTGCGCACTTAGTGAATTACAACACTAACACACAAGTAATGTGCACACATGGCAAACATGACGAAGCCTTAAAACTGGGTATAGTACCAAGTGACGCGATATGCCACCCGTGTCACGATGACCTCCGAAGAATTGGTAGTGATCCAAACCATGCTCCTAGGTGGGAGAAAAAAGACAAGCAATAATCAAATGCAACATACATGGCTGTGACGATGCATGCTTCACCAATAATTACAAATTACAAGTACCTAATACTGTATCAAGGAACGCTTGACGTGTGTAAGTATAATTCAATGAAATTGTACCTTTCCCACAACCTCTTTTGCAATAGTCCTATTACATCGTGTACAATGCAATTCATAAAGAATTTTTGGAGCCTATTTGAGGCATGAAGCATCCAGGCCGTGCCCAAATCCCAAATGCTGCTATAATCAAAAAGCATTTATAAGACAATGCTACCTTTGAAGGCAATCTTGGCAAAAAGACTGTAAGTGTAAGACTAGTTGTGTGACAGGAAGGTGTGTATGTAAAAAAGGACAACTGTTCTGAAGGTTGTTCATGGCCCAAACACTACTACAAGAGAAAGTATAACACGTAACGGCTGACACGTAACATGGAAATTGAAGACAGAGCTCTAGAGTGGAGCAGTGATCGATTCTGATCAATCAGACAATGAAACAGATTATGAGAGTGATATAGAACAAGTACATGGGTAATATGATCAGTTCTTTCTAACTACAAGTGCTTTGTGTGTCATAATAATTATATAGATCACGTTTTCTCGAGTATTATGTATTATAAAACTCAGTCGTCACGTTTGTCACCGTCAGGAATTTTTTTCTCGCAACAGATACACGCTCATAACCGGTAAAACACATTAAGCAATATTCAATGTAAAACATACCTTGAATATAAGTTGTTCCACTGCATGTACGAGGCG
The DNA here is from genome assembly GCA_964017065.1 of Haliclona indistincta. Taxonomy (NCBI): domain Eukaryota; kingdom Metazoa; phylum Porifera; class Demospongiae; order Haplosclerida; family Chalinidae; genus Haliclona; species Haliclona indistincta. Next base: position 10,684,117 of record OZ024785.1, read on the forward strand.
TTAGCTTCCCGAGAATTCTGTTCCTCCACGACGCCATTTTCAAGTGTGGTACAATAAACGACGGAAGACGGCAAACACAACAGCCAACTGAAGTCAAGATAACCATAGAAATAAACTAAAGTTCTCCCTGGACCGTTCTGGTTATGTTTTTAAGTCCTCTATCGTCGGGATAACGTACAAAAGAACGTTCTTCACTAGCAACCAGACACACCTCAAACACTCCATTTTGTGTTTACTCGTGACGTCACCAAAATAATAAATTTCTGCTTGGCGTGTCGACTGCGTATGCGTCCGACTTCGTCTCCCACATGCACATGTGGTACGGCGATCGGGAGGCGTGTACTTTGGAGGTACAGCACGCCCCCTTGCTCATAATAATCTCATGCTGAGATGATATTATCGTCAGTTGCTTAAGCTGGTGCTTATTACTTCGCTTCATGGTGTTTCTGACCGTCCCATTGAAGATTCACCCTGATTAGCAGGGTGAACTAGTCTCTTCGACAGCGCTGCCAGCGTCTCTCGAGGAGTCCTCGCGTACAGGAGGTAGGCTGATGACTCCCACCTGCCCATCATTTTATCATGTGGTCTGGAACTCCAGCTGCCGCTGCTGCAGTTGCTGCTATTCCCCGAATATTTGCTGCTGTCTATGTTCTGGTTATCTAGAGCCTTTTTGACCTTTTTTACAAATTGCGCTTTTAGCAACGGAGATCCATCTTCGTGGATAAACAAGGGACCTTGACCTCTCTGTGGCCTGCGTGTCAAGTAATTGGAGAGTGCTGTGACTGGGCATATCTCATTAAGTGATTGGCCCAGAAATATGTTCACTCCTTTGCCAAAGGGGTCCGTTTTTGCTCTTCGCAGAAACACACGTATCATTGAGGGGGCTGCAGACCGGATCAATTCAACATCTGCTGCTGTTATTGAGGGGGTTGCTCTTAGATTTGGTACCGTAAATTCACCCTAGTGCATGAAACCAAAGAATGCAAGGCAGGCTGCTGCCAATAAGAGGCGCGCCTCAAATTCCTGTTCTAGTCCTGAAGTCCACGCCCGCAATAGGACGCGCATCACCTCCCCGGTGATTGGAAGCCGAGCTCCGGCATTTGACGGCTGCGACCTCGATATTCCTTTTAGGATATATTGCAACCTTGGAAACTGCGATCTGTCTACCGCATCCAACCCTGCTGAGATTCGAAGGTGGCGCAGAGCGGACAAGTAAGCAGAAATTGACTGTGGCTGCAGGCCTTCATACGCGAGGAATGCGGCAAACAATGATAAGCAATATTCAGAGAGAGGGAGAGGAGACAAATTATATACTGCACAAAAATTCAATTATCTTCTCTGTGCTGAGGAGTACGATGTTCTGGTTCGGCCTGCCAGCCCGCCTGCAAAGAATTCTTTAGCAAGGACGTCCAACTTGGGCTTGTCCAGTCGGGTTCCAGCAGACACAACAGCTCCCGCAGAGATGGAGGGAATGGAACTGGAGATTTCGGTGCCTTTGGGTAGGTTGAAATAAAAACGTCAAATTTGTTGTGTGAGATTGCATCAGCTGCTCTATTATCTTTTCCTGCAATGTGCTTTGCCTTATGATCAAATTGGAGATGAGCCTCTATGAAGAACAGGATTGTCAGCAGACGATTGAGAATCAGATCTCGAGCTGACATTGAGTTCAATGCAAGCACTACCGACATGTTATCACTTCTGAGCAACACCACCTGACGGTACCATTCATGACCCCATAAGACTGCTGCAGCTATGATTGGTACCAGCTCTTTGCATGCTATGTTAGCTTTTGACCATGTCTCCGGCCATTGCAGCTGTAACCAGCGCTTCGATTCCTCTAAATAAGCGCCGCAGCCCCACGATCCTGAAGCATCTGAAATATGACTGGCGATTGCTTTGTGACTTGAAGTGAACCGGGGAGGAAAGAGGTACCGTTCCATTCTTCGCCAATAATGCCTACCAAGCTACAGCGGTTTTCCTGCTTCTTGCAATGGTAAAGCGTAGACCGTAGAGCGTCACCTCATGCACTAATGTGTGAAGGCATTGTTATATTATTCACACGATGGAGGATGATCAAAGACTTCACACATTAGTGCATGAGGTGACGCTCTACGGTCTACGCTTTACTATTGCAAGAACACGTGCCGCAAAACTGCTTTTGCGGCACGTGTCAACCGTGTCCTTTGGTCTAGACCCTTTGGTCTTTTCAATTAGGTTGCTCGTAAATAGATGGCCTGGCCGAACTACTGACGCAGCATGCTTCAGCGTTCCTATCATTGATTGCAATTGGCGCTTCGATGGATTTGTCCTTGACTCCCATTGTCGTAGGGATGCCTTTAAGCGTGATAATTTTTGTTGAGGAAGCCTAAGCTCTTGTGCCTCCGTATCGAACTCAATTTCTAAGAAGGTGAGTTTAGACGAGGGTCCCTCTGTTTTGCCAGGAGCTGGCGGGAGCCCCAGCTTGGTGCAGACCTGAGTTGCTACTTGTACGCTGCGTGCACATTCCGTTGAGTCCTTTTCTGACCAAAACAGAAAATCGTCTAGATAATGGCATGACTTTTCAACGCCCTCATATGCGAGAGCCCACGCTAAAGTGTCCTCGACGGCTGTGAACAGTTCGGGGCGGAGCGCAGCACAAATGGTAATGCTTGATCTTGGTACACTTGACCTTTCCAGTTAATTCCAAGTAGGTTCCTATCTGTTTGGTGTACAGACACCTTCCTGTATGCGCTATGAATATCCAGTTTGGTGAGGAGAGCACCTCTTCCCATGGCTGCCACTTGGAGTGCTGCCTTCCTAACCGTGGTATACTGCACTGACGCCAGATCAGATGAGATGGCATTGTTGACGCTGCTACCCTCTGGTGCTGATAGGTTCACGATAAGCCTATACTTTCCTGGCTGGTGATGTTTAGGAATCAAGCCGATTGGGCTGCAGTGTGTCTGTAACCGTTTATCGGCGTCAGTTATCGTCTGCAGGCTTCCTGCCCTGACCTCCTCAGCAATATATTTGTCAACTATCTCTGTGCTAGCTGCTGCCGATGGCATGTTTGTTGCCCTTGCTTGTAGTCCGTGGGAGCGGTCTACCCAATACGGAAGCCATTCTCCAGCCCTCGTTTCATGAACGCTGCGAACTGTTGGTCCGGTAGAGACGATAGGTACGGCTCCCATGCCTCTCTTCTGTCTTGGCTCTCGGGTGACCGCTGATACCTTGTTTCTGACGGTGGTGTGGCCAGGACGGTAACTGACATTAAGGAGTTGTTTATGTCGTTGCATGAGCCGACCGCTCCTCCTGCCATTTGCTGTCTGAAATGTTGGTCGTATGCAATCCATCCGGACCCTCCATGCTTGCGTGCCAGTTGGATCACTATTTGTGCATACGCTGTCAGTTCTCTAGTAGCCTCGCGGTCGGTCTTGGCTGCTATGAATGACAGAAAGCAGTAGATCCAAGTGAGAGGGTTGTTTATTTCCCTCAGCCTGCTTGTTGCTGGAGGATGTGCTAGCGACGCTATCATCCCAATTTCTTGTAGCCTTTGAATTAAGGCAATGTTGTCCGGAAGCAGCTCTTTTAGGTCAAAGTATATACCAGACCGAATTTTTTCAATTAGTAGAAGCTCCATCACATGTCAAAGCCATCACTCTGATTCCTTGTCTCTCAAGCCTTGAAACAGCCTCCCACACTGGGTCAATCATAAGCTCACCGGTCAGCGATTCGCAAGCAAACAATAGGACCGAATATTCCTCTAACCATAAGAACCAGCATGGACGTAGCTAGCTTACGTTCTGTAGATGTAGTTTCTAGGTCAAGCAGGTGATTGTTGGTCTCTCCGAGATCAATGAACCCCACCAGCTTTCCATCGATTTTGTCATAGACAAGGTTGTCCTTTATGTGCATTTCGTCCATTACTATTGCAACATATCTGTTCCTTTCAATGGAGAAATCAACGGAGGACACAAGGAGTTGATCGACCTCAGGGCAAAAACCAATCTTGGTGGAAGCATAGTGTGTATAGTCGCGTAACGTTCTCTGAGACGGTAACAAAATGCAGCCAGATTCACGTAAAACTTCATACGCTCGACCCTACACATGATGCAGATAGAGGCACCAGCGAATGAAGAGAGGGTGCCATTTCATCGATCTTCTGTCTTTTAACATTTGTGCTTTCCGTTGTTCTTCCCAAAACAATCGAGGAAAGGATCCTTCTGGAAAAGACTCCATGGCATCTTTCTCGTGCTCTTCTGCCATCACTCTTACATCGTTGTCTAGCTCCTCATCTACCTTGACCTCATCTCTCTTGATTAGGGTTGTAATTTTTTGCCTTAAGGTGGCGGGTGCATAATTATAATAACGAATTATTCATAGTAAATTTTGTAGTATAATAATACGTGACCGGCCGGAAGCGCGCACGCGCCGCGTACTAAGTAAAGTAAACTCGATGATGGCTAGGACGTTAAAAATACACAACCTATTATGACGTCTAATTTCCATATACTTAGCTATTTTTAGCTAGTATTCGGCTGTGACCTTTAGCTCCGCCCCCTCTACAAAACTATGCATTCTGTTCGCTCAAGTCGGTCCCTTCGCTCTGTAGCGCTCTGGAGAAGGTTCCTGATCGTGCCCACTAACTGGTTACTGGCCCCACGAGCTGAATAACCGGTAATCCATGCATAGTTCTGAAGCTGACAGCCAGGCAAAGCTCCACAACGATTATTTCTCCTGTAAAACGAAGCTCGTGAAAATGAGACGTCACAGAAGGCCAGTCACCTTGCAAGAGGCGAACAGCGCACTAAATGCTGTTCTTTACATTCTAGACTTTCTATTTATATAGTAGATACTTACTTTAATACGCAGCTAAAGTTTGCTAACTCTTTCATAAACAAAAATTCGATAAACAAAGAAAGAAAAAAAATCTAGAATTAATGATATTCATACGCACCCGCCACCTTAATCGATCAATCTGTTTGTCAGAATTACGAGCTACTGAGTGGAGACGACTTAGACGCTTGTGCTTCTCAGGAGTAGTCAAAGATGTGTAAGGTGCGTGACTGCTGGGATGAGTACGATCTCCTACTTTGCTGACTCGTTTACTGAGAATATACAGTGACTTCCTCTGCTGAGTGCAAGCAGCACACCGCCCAGGTGAATCAACAAGAATGTCACATTGCATATGAAATATAGTGGGTATGCCAGTTCGATTCGAGTCAACAATAGCAACAGTCTTTTTCCCTACAATGAGAAGAAAGACATAGAGTTACATGTCCACATTAATGTTTTCAATGACATACCAGTGCGATCCTTCAAGACACCTTTTCGAAGATTTGGAAGAGAAAGGAAATGCTCGTCATGATTTCCCACACAGATACAGCTTGTGGCAAGTTGATCAAGAAGTTTAGACACTTTAGACACTAAATAATACAATCTGGTGACAATTAACTGTTTAAAGACAATAGTTCTCTTACCAGAGTTGAGTTCAGGTGGGATGTCCTTCAAAACGCCATTGTCAAGGTAAATAGTAACACCCTTGAAAGAAAGAGTAAATGAAAAATCTTTCTTGATGAACTGGAGAGGTAAGTGTGACAGTGAACAGGTTCAACGTGCCATCCTTCATGACTTCATTCTTCCAACCTTTAAAATTGAATTTAATATTAGTTTAATACACAGAAAATACAAACCTTTCACTTTCAGTGATGTACAAATCTGTAATCTTCTGAACAGCATGTCTAGCGATGACACTGTAGCACATTCATAGGCAGATATCGGCAGAGAAACAGGCAACGATGTTACAGGGCCAGAGCGTTCAACGAGGCTAATGGGCAATGACACAGCCATCTCTTTCTTCTTCGCTCTTCGTCGCCTTTCATAGTTTTTCATACTGCTCAATCGCAGTCTTCTGTGTCCACGTGCCATCTAAACCAAAATGAACAACTGTTGTATTGTATGGCATGGCACTTGTACAAAGTTTAATCTTAAAAAGAGCTATCCAGCTCGACTAACACAACATTCTTCTACTAGAAAATACAACCAAGTTATCAGTCTTATATTCCTACGGTAGGCTACGCGCCCACAAAAACCACCAGCTAAAAACGTTTTAAAAGTGTCGATTATAAAAATTCACGCTTGTCCCCTAGCTTGCCTAGAACGTCTGTTTCGACTAATATTGGGGTGGCGAACAACATAGTATAGTCAGAAAATGCTTATATGTGACAGGGAATGCTCTGCACGCCCACAAATAGAATATGCCTATAAGACGCCGAGTATTTCACAAAAACCAGCAAATTCAACCAAGCAGGATGAATCGTTACAATTCTAGTAAGCAACAAACAACTAACAAAACACGCAAAAGTACTTACTGTCTTCGCAGAGAGTTGTAGTTCACCACCAGCGCTCTTTCTGGGCTGAATCTGTCTCTTGACCTTTGCGCCTCGAGGAGTTAAATTATACAACACTGACTGTCCGCGCGCTAATGTACAGGCTTATTTGCTCAAGTGCGGCCGTTTCCTATCCCGGGTATGTAGTCTAAATAATCTATGGGTTGATACAGTGTGGTTAGCCTTAGCCATACATGGCTTCTCTGTATTACGCAATCATTATCACATGAGTCTGATACCATATGCTCTAATTCTTGTGAGTTATCTCTAGCAAGCTCGAGCTGTGTTTACTTTGGTGCAGTGGCTTTGCACGATTGCTTCCAACAGAAGCAGCTTGCTAATAGCAATGGAATTAGAGCTTATGCTTCTAGACTCATGTGATATTGATTGATACAGAAAAGCCATGTGTGGCTAAGGTTAACCACACTGTATCAACCGTGCTAACCACACTATCAAGCATGAACCATTGACTATGACAACCAACTTGCAAACTGCAGTATAAGCGAATTAGCTATACCAGAATCCAAATGAAATGAATTATTCATGAGACATTAAGCAATTCACTTATTTCTCTTGAGGTTGTAGTGCACCATTACAAGCATCATTAATGCATTTAGTGATTCCATAACTGTGAAATTTTGCATTTTGGATTGTTGAAAATTGTAAAATTTATGGCGGACATAATAACCATTAATTAACATTCTAAAGACCAAGGGTTAAAATTATGTTGTGGCCCAATATCCAAATCTTTTTGTAACACCTTTAGTAACATGTATAGCAAATTTGATGCATTTATCACAAAATGCATAATACTTTTGGAATTTTAGACTGTGCTGCCTCACTATATTGTGTATCCTGTCACGTCTCTATTACTGTGTAAAGCTTGCTAGTTTAATTCCCAAGAGCAAATAGTTTGGCTACCGTAGAAACTGAAAATTTTGAGAGGATTTTATTTTTGAGAACAATACCAACCTCAATAATGAATAATCACAATAATTACGATAATTATAACATTATAACAACTATAATTGTAACGAAGAATTGAAACAGTACTGAACAAACATGGGTTGTTTACTGAGTTAGCTACACTGTGAGGCATGTCTATCCAGTTATACCGAAACTTTCCAGTACATTTTCAAATCTAGCTAAAAAGCTACCAGATCCTTCCCTCATGAACTGCACAGATTCTGAGCTTTTGTTCGTCAACTAATGTCAGAAAACCGGCTGGTTATAGGTCAGATATAACCAGCCAAAGGCCATTTGAGTGGTCAAACACTCTTATGTCTTATCTTTATTCATTGATTTTTGTTCTTTGTAGCTGGTTTCCCATCTGGCTATGCTCATAACACTCAACAATATCCTGGTGGGTATGGTGCCGCTGCTGCTCAAGGTGCTGCTGCTCATCAGAGATATTCCTATGACACCTACACTGCTGCTGGTAAGCGCATACAAGTACCAGGGCTATGTTATAGTACATGTACTCTGGGCTATTATTATGCATTTATAGAAACATACATAAGGAACTAATCACTAGATTCACATTTTTGATTTGTACGTTGCTTAAGGGTGAGAACCCTTATTATTAATATTCATTAGGTGGCGCGGTTGCTATGGGCCAGATTTCCAGATGTAAAGCAGCTACGAACGCATCGCTAGCTGCATAACAACACGACTGGAAGTACTGCTTGCATACCAAGTTTTAGCAAGACAGCTTACCGGAAAGGATCGCCAGAGGCGCGACAAAAACCACACCTACTTGTCTGAAAAACTTTTTTTGCAGAGCATGACAGGTTGCTGAAACCACGTTTCTGTGGCTATCTCGACACAAGGAATTCAGTAACGGAGAGCTTTTGGCAGTACAGTAATGACAAACAGTACTTACGTAACTTATCTTGGCTGTTGAGTGCGCAATTCGAAGAAAAAAAACTCCATTACAGTGTTGACCACGTGATGTTCTTGGCGCTGTATAAACGTACTCCAATGCTTCATGCTCGAGTTTTATACTGTTTTGTGCTTTCCCAGCACGTACACGAAGTACAGCATACTACCATAGATAATACAGTACAGGGTGGATACGCAACGAGCCCGTATACTACCATCCGGACTGAAACAGTCACTGCAGCGGGTATGACGGACGTTTCCGAACATTTACAAGAACAAAATGGCCACTCTCTCTTAGCATTACAAACAACAGCTGAATAGCGTCGCTGGACAAGTGCTGACATCTGTGAAAGCAGCTTCAGTAACTTGTATATAGCTATTGCATCTGACTTCTACCGCTGGCAATGAAGTATTTGTGGAGAAATTGTGTTAACACACATTTGTAACTGTACAGCTAATACCGAGTGTAGTGTGTGAAAGACGAATTATCAAACTTTGTGTTTAGTCTGTGCATACAAAAACGTTTTCTCCCAGTGGACTAAGCACAGTAGTACTCGCTGGTTCTGTTTATGGAGTCCTCAAGTTATCCTTGTGGCAGATAAAATTACACAAAGTAACCGTTACAAGAAGGAAGAATTTGCTACTTGGTGGCGTCTCAGCTGCTCTGTACAAAGCGTATAGCCAAGAGAGTTCTTTCTCCCAGTGCACCACACACTAAGCTACCATAGGGTGTGCAGCAAACTCTCACAGCATAAGCCAGGTCTGTGAAAAAATTGCACAAAGTAGCCGTACTAGAAAAAAACGCCACAAAACAGCAAGTCATGGCTTAGTCTAATATAACAGGATTTTTTTACACCAACAGCGCTTTCTGTACCAACTGATGCTATTCAGTGTGGAGCATTAGTTCAATATGTACATAGCTGCTAACTTGTACTACTGTTGTCGTTTATGTGTAGGTTAACCCATGGCAACCGAGGCGGTACGCGATATAACCGAGGGGGTTAATTTACCGCCCAAGGTGCCATGGGTTAACCATTTTGTATCCCAGGAAACTTGAGACTGCTGCTCTTATGGTTACTAAACGAAGCACTCAAGGTAGTAGAGGTTCCATAGAAGTCACCAGAGGCGAATGACAGCGCGTTCCTGAAAGACGGCAGTGTAATCTTGCGTGCGTTATTAGACGAAGCCATCTTGTTGTTACGTGATGTCACTCATGGAAAATACATGTATTTCCTAAGATACAGCAAATTTCAGCTATCTTGAAACACTTGTCTAATGTTCAATCCAGCATTTCATCCACTTAACACTTTAGCTAGTGTTGTTCCAGTACATGATCTGAAAATTAGTTCTAGTTTCAGTATTTTAACTAATATTTGTACTATTTTAGTTTTAGTTCCAGTTTTTAGAACCACAATTTGAGTAATTATAGTTCTAATTTGAGTTCTAAAACTTTATTTCTAAATTTTTAGTTATAGTTCCAGTTTTCTAATTATGAGTTCTAGTTCTGAGTTTTTCAACTACTTTTACTAAACATGTTACAAATACTTCTTATTTTTTCTCAAAAGTGTTTCACGTTCTAAATTATGGTCAAGCAATCTGTTTCTTAATCCCTTTGATGCTTGTCCACTCACTGAGAAGCAACGTTCAACTGGCGCTGATGAGGCAGGTGTTGAAAGGATGTCACAGGCTACTGGCGACAAAAGAGAATAACTGGTAGAATTATTTATCCAGTAGAGAATTGGATCTAACGGCAACTTCTCGGCAGAAGTTTTGCTCTTATTGTATTTTTCAATTTCTTCTTCCTCATTTGTTATCTCTTGAGAGTCAGTTTCTTCTTCCTCCAATTCTTTTCTATTTAGCAATTCACTAACCCGTTCTAAATGTTTGAACCGCTTCTTTGGAGGCTCTGATGTTTCTTCACTATCTTGACTTTGTCTAACTTCCATAACAAGTTCAGAATCTTTTGATTGGTTGTCTTCTTGTTTCATGATATCCAAAAGAAACAGTTTTGCTTGCTCTGTCTGATAACTGCTTAGTATTCCTTTGTAGGCTGGCGTTAGGTAGGTAGCTGCCATATAGATGCCGTCAAAATCACTGTGTAGACAATCGATGATAAACTTAAATCTTGTTTTTAGAGCCTTCTGCATGCTCTTAGCACATGTAATAACCCCGGGCAAATTCAGTGAAGCAGGTTCAATGAACTAAATTGACAAAAAGAGTAAAAATTCGTGCAGTAATAATGCATTTTTGTTACATACCTCTTTCAAATGAAGATCGAGTTCTTTTAGAACAGGTATGACCATGCAGATGCTGGTGTTCTCCTCAGAACTTGTTATGTTTGTATGGTGAGCAAACGGCTGCAGAAGTCGATGTATGGCTTGAAGCTGCTTCCATTGAGACGTGGTGAATGTATCCCATCCCTGTGCATCTAGTACAGCGTTGACGTGATCTTTCAACAAAACCAGGCGCTCAATCATGAGGAACATTGAATCCCATCGAGTAGGACAATTTGAGACAAGCTTCTTTCCTGCTGATTTTATTAGCATTTCCGTTGCTTTGCATGATTTGTTGACTTTCTTGACAATTTTCTTGGCTTTTGCCACGGTAGACTTAAAACATGGATTTTTCTCAAATTCTTTTACTACAAGCTGCAATGTATGGATAAAACAACCATTCCGTTTCCATTCTACTGATTCTAACAAAGCCTGCTTGTGATCTTCTTCACATTCTTCAAATTCTTTAATTTCATCTTCTACAGTGACATAATTCTCTTTTTCCAAGTCAGAGTCTTCATCGTCAGAATCTAAGTCTTCATCTTCAGAATCTGAGTCTTCATCTTCAGAATCACCTGGTCCAGATGATTCTGAGGATGAAGAATCTTGTGAATCTTCCTGCAAGCACAACTCTATTTCACGAAAAGCTTTTATCATGTTACTTCCATTGTCAGTCAATGCGCGAAAAATCTTTTGCTGTATTTTCCACTCACTCATGACAACTTGAAGTAGAGCTGCAATTCTCATTCCTGTATGTGGTGACTCAAACCTTCTAACTGCCAAAGTGATACTATGGTGTTTCTTGTCAATAAAAGTAAAGAAATGTGCAGTAACCCCAAGGAATGAAGCTGTCATGCCCTGTTTTGACCAAATATCAGTGCAAATGCTAACCCTTTTAGCTTTTTCTAGAGTAAGAGAAATATTATTTTTTAACTTGCGGTAAACCATTTCAATTTCTTTTCCTAGTTTCTTTCGACCTGGAATAGCATACTGTTTATCCATTTCCTTTAAGAGATCATGAAATTCTGGACAGTCTACCAAAGACAAGGGAACATCAGTAGCTCCAACAAATATAGCCAATTTTTTGGTAATAGCAAGCTGTTTCTTTGACCCTTCTGGATAAGAACTTGGCCTTAGAGCTTCTTGAATTGTTGTCTGTGAGCTGCACCCAGATTCTTTGCCCTTTCTTTTTGCAACTTCTGTCCTTTGTCTTTTTTGCTCTTCCTGTTCAAGCTTTGTGAATGCCTCCTTGTGTTTCTGCTTCAAATGTTTCTTCATGTTTGATGCATATGATCCTTTCAGCTCCTTCCCACAGATCACAGGCTCAGCTCCCTCTTTCTCAATGCTAACCTGGCACACACATTTGTCAGCATCCTTCTCATACTTAAAGTAGCTCCACACTGGACTTTTTCTTGGTCTTCCAACAGCAGCCATTTTTCACAATATGCTTCCAGATAATACTGTGTCACATGGTAATCTCATGGCTATCATTCACATGCATTAATTCTAGTTTTAGAACAAGAACTAAAATTTAAATGATGGTACTAAAATTACTTTTAGTTCTAGTACCTCAGTACTGGAACAACACTAACTTTAGCGCTAACTAGTAAGTGAGCCTGAGAAAGAGAGTTATGGCTTCAATTCAAGTTTGCATTGAGCTGCTCTATGATTTGCAGCTATTATAATTAAAACCAGATCATCTACATGCAAATAGCCACAGTTACGAGACAATGCACAACAATCATTACTAGTTATTGAGGCGAATGCAGCTGTTATCAATCATTGGCCAATAGAAACAATTACACCTAACTAAAGCAGTGTTCAACAGGGTACAGCACTACAGATCTGCAGATGGTAATGCTTCCTCAGGCTCAATTCTGCATTTGGCATGGCTAGGTAAAGTGTTAAGTGGATGAAATGCTGGTTTGAACATTAGACATTAGACAAGTGTTTCAAGATAGCTGAAATTTGCTGTATAACCACCGGGCGGTGCCTTTGATCTTACGGTTGCCTGGGCTACAAAGTGTTGTATATCCTAAGCTCGTTGTCTTATGTCTTATTGCTCAGCTACTCGCCTCACAATGCCAGCCGCTCGCCAGTCGCCACTGGTTAAAACGTGGAGCACTAATGCGTTAAAATGTCATCAAGTCTTTGATTGTGTGAATAAATACCAGTGATTTGACACATTAGTGACTGCAAGGTGACGCTTTACACTCAAAATCTTCCTTGCAAGAAGTAATAAAACCTCTGTATGACCTCTAATTACTATGACTATTACCAATACAAGGCACAGGCACGTTTTGTACCGTGTTTACAACTCAAGTTACAACAGTGAGTGTACAAGCCAGCTCTAGCATTCTTACTCACCACCATTACGTTCAGTCTATTGCTAGGTCAAAAACAGGTGTACCGCAGCGTGAATTCGAGGCTGAATCTAGGCAAATGTTTGTGCATTATGAATAATTTATTCATGATTAATTGATTCACCATGCGTTCTGCAATCTGATTGGATTGCAGAAATTCCTGTGACTGGTACAACTATTTGATACTTCTGACGCCAGACCCTTTCACTTAAATGTGAAGGGGTGGGGCTGCCAGACTACTTGTGTTGGTTTATTGAACCATTGTTAATATGTGATGGTGCATGGGTCTGGTGTAATAAGTGTGTTGCATTCTAGCTTATAATAAAGTAAGTGTGGTAGGAAATCATATATTGTCATTGTGGAAGTGTAGCCTTATTTTCTCTTCATTCTAGCTATGCAACAATATTCTGGTGGTTGGAACAATACTAGCCGAAATTTCAGCTATCCAACAGGCTACCATTATCAGACAGCTCAACAGCCTCAGTATAGTGGAACAACTTCAGGACAATATGGTAAGTCAAATTTACACATGCAGAATCATGAATGTGGTTCATACAATGCTAAATATAGGTTAGACGATGCTAAATATAGGTTAGACGATGGATTCGAGATGTCTACGGGATTTAGATCACCGCGGAAACCGATGTTTTAGACGTCCCGAGTGCGTAGCGCGAGGGCGTCTATTTTGGTTTCCAAGGTGAGCTAAATCTCGTAGGCACCGAGAATCTATCGTCTGAGGTGTTTAGACCATACCTGCGCTTAAGCAAACGAAGCGCTCGCGGTAGTAGAGAGCCCAGAGAAGTTCCCAGAGTCAATCGAAAGCCCGTTTTCAAACTATGGCAGTATAAACTCGCGTGCATTTTCAACGATGCCATGTTGTTGTGGTTATTAATGACGTGGTTAATTAAAGGTGTTCTAAGTAAATTCAGCAGTGTACTAAGTGAAATCAGCGGTGTTCTACTTGATTTAGAACACCTCTGGTTGACCAATCAAATTGTATGGTCTAATTATAGGTTAGAGACCTCAACCAACGGGATCTATGAAAACCCGAGTGGGATAATTCCTTGCTATCCAACAAGGAATTATCAACGCTGTGCTAATGTTTTGTGAAGAACACAGCGTACTTCAGCGATGGGAAAACACAGGCGAGTTTAGCTAGAGTACGTTGCTAAACGGGTTTCCGCGTCTTGTTACACCTTGCTGGTACTCTGTTTTGTCTCCTACCGTCCTTCCGCCATCACTTTCGTGTCTGCTAGTGACTTTCTGACTTAGTTTCTGGACTTTACTCATGCTCACATGTGTAGAAGCCTCACATCATGTGTTCTTGTAATAACAGTTTTATGGCTTGCACTTTCACTAAGCAAACTGTGGTCAATCTGTTTATGGATGGACTCTATGGACTCCACAGCAAATAGAGCCTCTGCTCTAATAAATCTGATTGGTCAATAACATTGAGCTATACTCTAACACTCAGTCACAAAATTGTCCATGAGTATGAACATTCATTTACCTTAAACGCTGATTTTACAAATATTTAGTCCCAGGTGCATTGCCCTGTATGACAGTATTTTTCATATCAAACGCTTTCATGTAATTCGCAAAAGTAGAGCTATTATTTTTTTGTCCTCTGCAAACATTGTGTGACGTGCCTGACAGTGTTCCCTGTAGTCTGTATTGCAGTGACTATCAGGAGTCAATTCAGGCACATAATATTAAGCACATCTCTATTATTGTACTGGCATAATTCAATTGCCTTTACTATATAGTGCTGTGTAACATGCTAATAAGGGTAATATCAGTAACAACAGTTTTCTCAGACAGTACATTTGTAGGATATCTCTGGGATAACTCAGAAAATTCATGATGTGTTTTGGTTGCTGGCACCAGGCTACATTGCGTCGGAGCTTAGGTTTAGAAGTTAGAACTACTGCAGAAGTACAGTCTTTGGCATCTTGATTACCCGTCTTTACACCAGTGTACAGTGGTTTTCACACTTCTTGCAAAATTTGATTCGTGAAGTGTGAACCGTACACTATCAGCAATAAAACGGTGTCCAAGTGCTGTAGTACTGAATCTCATTGATGCAATGCATATAAAGAGACTTGTCATATGCATTGCATCGATGGGAAATATGACCCATTATATCCCTCAAATAGCGCAATCTGATTGGTCAGAATTGTCTTAGTATGGTATAATGTGGTTCAAGTACACTATACCTTTTGTATTTAGCATGTGATGCTTATTATCTCCTCAGCTCAACAACACGGCTATCCCCAGGATACTAACAGCTATGGAGCTGCTGCCAATCCCAGTAGTTACCCGAATGATGCATACACAAGTGCTACTCCTGCTGGTTATGGCTACACTACTGATCAAACTAACTCATACCATCATTATCATGACCAGACTGCTGGTGTAGCCTCCACTGCAGGATATCCTGCTCGTGCTGCACAAACCCAACAGAGAGTAACACCTGGAGCTTACAACAACTTTGGCACAGCTCGTTGAGAAACTTTCCTGTGACTGAACCATCATTGTGTTTGCTCATGCTTTGCCTTGAATATCCTGTTACTGTTCTCCATTAATAATTTTTGTTAACTCACTCCAATAATAATTAAGATAATAATAATTTTTCATGTAGGGAAAAAATACATAAATAAAGCACCAAAGGTGCAGATGCCTCGGTGCAGTAGCATGTATGCTAGCATGCAATTAGCGGACGCATAATTATGACAGCACGTATATATGCATGCAGTAGATCCACAGAAGGATCAAAACAGTATCATGGAAGCATGCAATGTAAGCTGCAGTAGAAACACGTTAAAGTATACTGCAGCGTACAAGACTACTGCACTCATTGCTGTGAGAATACTGCTACAAATATCAACAAACACAACTATCCACCATTCTACAAACACAGCAACTGCAGATGCATGTATACATGATTTTCTGTACAGTACTGCTTTAGTTATGCAATCAGAAGCCAATCGTTGCTGACCACAATTCAACTGGGCGTGTCTACAGTGTTTGGCACTATACGGGCGATACCTGAACATTTTGACGATACTGAGTATTTTGTCGATATAAAACGATACGATGCTATAGGTATGGATACACAAAAGTGAAAAGTCAGAAAAAAAGAGTCTGGCAGAAAACAATGAAAATAAAACTTGATTACAAGTTCTTGTTCAAAAACAAAATTTTGTCTACATTGCTTGGCTTTAGGTTGCTTCTCCTGGCCTGAACAACCTGTCCAGCCTTAGAAAACAGTCGTTTGGACGATACAGAAGTTCCAGGAATGCATAAGTCTTCTCTTCCTCCGACGAATGCTGGTCTGCTTTCAAATCGAAGTTCCTAGACATTATGTCTCTCTGTATTCCCACTAAACTAATCTCTCCTTCTCCTCTCCCTCCTTGGCTCCCTAAATCCCTCCTTCCAAAAATTCGTCGCCGTCAAGCTCTCTTCCGCCGCTCTAAATCTTCCCCAAGCCTCCTTCCTTTATACCGTTCCCTCCGCAATTCTATTTCTTCTTCTATAAAAAAGTCTAAAAAATCCTACTTTAATCAACTCTCTTCCTCTCCCGATAAATTCTGGTCCTTTGTAAAATCTCTCCGCAAGTCTCCTTCTACTGTCCCTCCCCTCTTCTCCAACGGCTCTCTCTTCACTTCTGATTCCGACAAGTCTCACTGTCTAAATTCTTTCTTTGCTTCTTGTTTCAATTCTTCAGCTAACCCTCTTAATCCAATCCCTCCTTTCTCCTGTCCTCCTCTTGATCATTCTTTCTTGTGCACTGAAGATTCTGTTCTAAAGTTAATCATGTCTCTCCCCTCCAAAACTGCCTCTGGTCCTGATTCTATTTCCTCTTTTATGCTTAAATCCTCTGCTCATTCTATCTCTCTCCCTCTCTCTATTTTATTCAACCTTTCCATCTCCTCCGGTCTTGTCCCCCTTGACTGGAAAATCTCCTCTATTGTCCCCATTCCTAAATCCTCTCCTCCTTCATCCTCACCCTCTAACTATCGTCCCATCTCTCTCCTCTCTTTAGTTAATAAACTCCTTGAAAAACACATCCATTCTATCCTTCTTGATTTCTCTCTCTCTAATAATTTAATTTCTCCTCTTCAATTTGGTTTTGTTTCCCACAGATCTACTACCAATGCTCTTCTCTACTCTACTCATTCCATACACTCTCTCCTTGAGTCAAACTCCTCTGTTTGTGGTGTATTCCTAGATCTAAAAAAAGCCTTTGACTCTGTCCCTCATCAACCTCTGCTTGACCTCCTCTCTTCTCAAAACTTTCCTCCTCTCCTGTTAAACTGGCTGCATTCCTACCTTCTCAACAGGTCTCAATCTGTCCGTCTCATGATCAATGGCTCCTCCTCTTCTTCTCAATCTGTTCTCTCTGGTGTTCCACAAGGCTTAATTCTTGGTCCTCTGCTCTTCATATTGTATGTAAATGGATCACTCACCTTTCCCTCTCACTTAATTGCCACCTCATCCTCTATGCTGACGACATATTTATCTTTAAACCTATTAAATCCTCTCTTGATTTTTATAACCTCCAATCAGACCTCTCTGTGTTTTGCGCTTTGCCCGTTCTTAAGCGTGCTTCTGCAGCATAGATATTAGCTAAGCTCGAGGAATAATAACCGCCAAGTCTTAGCTTGTTGTGGCTGGCTGCTGTGTCGTAGGTGTGGTTCGTCGTGACGTCGTACAAATTGTAGTGATGTCACAAACATGGCGCTATTGTATTAGCTTCAATGGGAGAGAGCTGTAGAGCATCGTGTGTCTTGTATTTTCTCATGGTCAAAGTTGCAATCTGCATTAATGCAATAGAAATAGCGATGTAGAAAGTTTTGTAGACTAAATTAAAAAATCAGATGAGTGCCCTCTTTAGGCTGTAAGCACTGTATTAGGTTTAATTTTCAGACATTTTTATCGTTTTTCTTCTTCCTCTTCTATTATTCGTTTATATTTTTCATTAGTCCGTCCAATTCTCGAATACTGCTCTCCTGTCTGGTCTCCTTCCTCTTCCACACTGTCTTCTAAACTAGAATCTGTCCAGTCTTTTGCTTTGAATCTCGCTTCTAAATTCAATTCCGACTCTATTCCCTCTATTTCTTCTTCTCATCACATTTCTCTCTTCTCGCCGCAAAATTTCAAGTCTAAAATCTCTCTACAAAATTTCCCACAACCCTTTTCACTTTCCTTGCTCCTCTATTCTCATAAAACACCCCCGTCCTCCCTACCCCATTCGCTCCTATGACCCTAACAACTTCCTTCCTATTTTTTCCCACTCCAGTTCCTTCTCTAAATCCTATTTTCCCTCTACAATTCTTCTATGGAACTCTCTTGACTCTTCTATCAAATCTTCTCTCTCTCTGTCCAGTTTTTCTTTTCAAGTCTCTAGACATATTAACGATGCCCTACCATAATTATTTTTAACTTTTTAGTGCACATCGCTAGAGTACTAGAGCATGGCGAGTTGAGCGCTACTGTTGCTATTGTTATTCCTGATTACGTTTACACACGTACTGCAATCTAGAACCGCCAGATTTCTGGCTGCGAGAATAAGTCCAATCTCACTGCACGCAGCAACTCTGTCCGGCTGCACCGACTCTGCATGAATACCCTTTGTTATAGAAATCCCCCAGCTATTCTTGTGCCACTTCCCAGCCACTCGTTATTTTCTTTTCTCGTCTTTACTATTAAACGCTGTATATATCCCCCCAATTCGATTTCGCCAGATCAATACACCTGTAGCTGTGATGATAAATTATTATTCATGACTCATGCACAAGTCATGAATATAATCACAGCTATTGCTGATCTGGCGAAATAGAATAATACTTTGAGGTGCATTACGCCGTTGTAATAAAGACGAAAAAAGAAAATAATGAGTTGCTGGGAAGAGGCACAAGGTATCTTCATATCACGACTACAACTTTAATTCCCTGTATTTTTACAGTTGTTCGTAGCCGGCCGGCTAGAAAAGAACGCCAGGAAACTGAAGGTATCAGTATTTAAATACCTCTGTAGTACTAGTGCTTGATTCAGAACCTTGATGCATGCAGGTCGAAAGGACAGCAACAACTGGGAAGTAGCACAAGGTATATCTGTGCAGCGCTAAATTGCCAGCTTGGGCATGCCTGTGCATGCCCAGATGTTTGCATGCATAATCTCAGCACCGTTTGCTAGTTCATGCTCTTATTCACTGTCAAAGGCACTATTGATTCAGTAGAATGATACATTATAATAGCGTTTCTTTGTCTTTATTCCTTGATTTAAGTTATGTTAGCTTTTTCATTGTACAAGCACCTCATTAACTGTGCGCTATATGGAATTTGAAGCATGGTGCTTTTGATCTTTGTCCTAATTGGGGTGTTGTGAGGGAACACATCAAGGACTTTTTTGTTACAGCAGTTTTATTACTTCTTGCAAGGGTAAAGCGTGAACTGTAGAGCATAGACTGTAAAGCTTGGAGCAATAATGCGTTAATATTCCTGCTCCACTATGTGAAAAATACCAGTGACTTGACACAAATTAGTGACTACAAGGTGATACTTTATACTCATTCTTCCTTTCAAGAAGTAATAAAACCTCTGTATCATTTTTAGTGGGTTGTTGTACAGCTGGCAAAGAAACAGTGAAGGGAAATCGGAGAAATAAAAGTTGTGGTAATGCAAAAGCAGTACTCACATTTGCAGATGTGAAAGAAACAGTCCAGATTCAGAACAAGAAGACGGATGACTGGGAAGTAGCACAAGGTATTTTGCAGTTGTGTTTGTATTACTTCTACAGTTTTAGTAACGTATTCTCATGCCCGTCACTAGCTTTAATTTGTCAGTGTGTATGTACGTACATGTGCAAGACATGTGTTTTGTATGCAAGGGAATCCGAAGGTGGTATTAGTCACAAAACATTAGCTTTTCATTAACATAACATGTCCTACATCACTCCAAGTGAGCATCTGATGCAGTTTTCTGGGATCAGTTGTAAAACATAGAATCAGCACTGTAGTCGTGTTGTCATTCTGTCTGTTTGTCGCTATGATTTCTTGTTGCTCACTAAAAACTCAGCGCTGAAACAGACAGAAATCAATGCTTGCTCAGATTTGAATTAGTTATAGAGCTTATTGTGCAAGTTACAGCGTAAATGGCTCACCTGGATGGCTGTTGTTGGTGATATGGATTTTGTAGTATCTGGACCCTGACTTTAAATATGTGTAATTGTCACTCTCATGTGTTTGTCTCATTCTTTCATTCCATCTCGTGTGTATATAAATCTGTGGTTCTTGAACTAACTCATCATTCCTCTTATTGCTGTGATCTATTGTGTCTATCATTAAAACATCTTTTGGCAAACTGCAAGTCACTACAGATTTCTATAATGACAAAATTATCTACTGCTGGCTGCCTTACAGTGAGTTCGTCTTTACTTCAGAACAGCGCGGCAGACTTGCTTCATTCTCGAGTTATGGGGTAATTTGCTTACCTCATTGCTGGCGATCTAGAGTTCTCCGTAGACAAAACTATCCACAGTTGACTGCATGGTATTATACAATGCATAGTCTGGTAGCAAGGATAACAGGTGAGATAAATTCACATTTTCTTGCCTTGTTTGCTTGGCTGCTGATATTGCCCCCCTCTGGGTGATCAAGTCTGTACTTGCCTTGGTGTTTTCAAGAACTCTTCACTACATGACTAGCAAATCTTTTCTAACTTTACAAAGCTCTTGGGGCCTGCTCAGGACTTCATACTCATAACTGTCAGCATCTCCTCTGTCTCATCATCCATCCAGTCTTTGCATGAGTGTATTGGGACACTATTCTTATCTTTCCTTTGGAAAAAAATTATCTCAACATAATTATTCTAGTGTTACAAGTATTTACAGATACTATTTTGTTGTTTGTAGGTTTTGCATACATGTACTTTGCAGCAGTTTGCATGTATTAAAATTTACAATTCTAGCTTGCTGTGTTAAAGAGAAAAAGGAAAAATATGTGGCGATAGCAGAAATGTTGTGTACCAGATTCGAACCAGTGCACGTTATAATATAACACTACCTGGCAATAGTTCATGTACAAGAGTAGTACTTGTCTGTTTCCAAGTACCGGGTTTTCAACTCTTTGTAAGTTGGTTCAGTACATGAAGCTAGTTTCATGCAGAAATCCATTGCTTATGTTTTATAATCCCACCTCTTGATAATAATGTAGCCTAGACGATGCATAGAATAGTGGAATCTAACCCATGTTTTGTTCTCTTATAGTTGGCCGAGAGTGCAGGAAAAATCTTAAGACAAATGAAGGTTTTTAGCATACTGATAGCCCTATAGCTAATGATATTATCATAATAGTTATCCGCAAGCAAGTTTCTTCTGTATTAGAGGCAGCTCATGATAAGATCAGCAAATGGGAAGTTGCACAAAGTATGTGATAGCAACTTTGTGACTAACAAAAGTACTATTTGCTGTCTACATGTAGCTGGTCCAAATTGGTCAGAAGATCTCGATAGCGATGAAGGTAACACTATATTTATTATTGCTCATAAATAATATTATTGTTGATTGTTCGTATCATGATTTGGGATTTAGAGTTGGTCATGTTTTGTACAGGGTAGTAAGTAAAGGCAATGATACACTACGCAACTTTGTTGCCTGGAATAGAACAGCGTTCTATTCGCGCAACAATATTGCATCGAATTTGCATGACACACTATGCGATTTTGTTGCTGGCAACAGTTGCGTGCAACAAAGTTGTCTAGTGTATCATGGCCTTAAGGCTATCATGGACCGGAAACATTTACAGGTCACAATGCTATAACATTTTCAATTATGCATTTGCAAGTTTGAACCAGGAAAATATTGATTTTGGTACTGTTTAGTCATACAGCCCTTGATCTTCTTGTAAGCTTTTTAGCATTGCAACATTGACATTTTAGCATAAAATTATTGCAACAAAACAATGGTATCTATTAAGGCAATGATATGTCCATGAAAACTTGCTTCGTCTTAAATTATGTTGTAAGCTTGAGCTGCTCGACTGTGCTATCCACTGTTTAGTAAGTAGTAATGTTCCTTGCTACGTTTGACATTGACTATTTTCCACATTACAGAGTTTGAAGAAGAAACTGACAGTGAAGGACTTGAAGGTGTGTTGCATGCAACAAACATTATTCTGTTACAATTCAGTTCACCTGACTTGTTTTTATAGTAGAAGCCTCTTGCTGACAGTATGAAGCATAACATTTTAGATAGACAAATTGAGTTAGGAAAATGTTTTGGCAAAACGAAAGGAACATATAATCTCAATGGTTAAGTCACATATACTATTTGGGATTTGTTATCGCACTTATTGCTGTACTGCTCCAAATTTTCGTGGACAAATTCACAAAGATTAACATGTGGCAACAAGAAGCTTTATCAATCTCAGTACTCCCAGCATGCTGGTACTGCCAAGATCACTCCTGCATTGGCTTTTGATTGGCTTTTCTACCTCTCACACATCTCAAATTCACCGTTGTAACGTACACACGTGTATCTTTTGCTAGACACCACACCCATGTCGTCGATGGTTTTTTAGACCAAAACCCGATCATGAAAATGTCCTACCTATAGCCCAGAAGCCTTACTATGATAACAAATCCCAATAAGAGGATGGTTACCTGCTCCTTCCTCCATGTATTTACGGAACACTCACAGTTATAGGCAGGTACTAGAATACAACATGATTGTTATTGCTAATGTGGAGTATTGTTATTGCTAATGTGGATTTTTGTATTACAGAGATGTGTATGAACTTAAAGCATTTTTTGGTAAGTGAAAAATAAGTATCAATAGAATCTGTACTGAGTTCAAATTTTTGCCTAATTGTGCTGCATTGATTGTATAATTATTTTTCTCTTCTCAGCATGATGAACTGACATTGATCCATGTAAGTTTCTTTTACATACAAACTAGTGATTTTCTTGCCCATTTACTCAGGCAAAACTCGAGGAGATCTTGTTAAAAACCAGGTAATATAACATTGTGTCTTAGATTATTTACTTTTTATTAGTGAAAGGAAGAGGAAGACCGTGATCAGCAAAGAGAAGACTCAAACTGATGACAGCAAAGATGTATGTGACATGCATCTACAATAGCTTCTCTCTCATTTCATTCTCTGATCTCCTAGTCTACTTCTGAAAGTTTGTTCAAGGATAGAGGTTATCAAGTAGGTTTAAAATGATTTCACTTCATGACTAGTTTCCTTGCAATAGATGATCACATGTGGTTCTTGTGATGCAACGTTCACCTCTTACGCTGGATTTGAAAGGCATGCAAAGAGGAGGGGTCATGCTGATCATCCATTAGAATGGACAGTGAGAAAAGTGAGCACCTTTTTTGCTTTTAACATTGTACATTCATATTGTATTCTAAGGAGGATGATGGCACCGAGGAAGGTAGCAACTTCAAACACAACTGAACAATTATTTAGCAATACAATCCAAACATAAACAATTGAATTATCACACAAATTGACTTTTGTATATTGTTCAAACTTCACCAACTCTGAGCATCGGTTACAAGATATGGTCTAAGGTTGTACCTGATTTTGTGTAAACGTGGTTGATGTCAACACCTTAGCCTATCTGTATGAACTAAGTGATCGACAACATTGTTAGCAAACTACCTTTGTCAGACACATTGAGCAGCCCCTCTGCTGTTCATGTCAGTCTAAACTGAATAATTATTAGACAACTAATAGTTACCGAATGAGAGGTGACAATACCAAAGTAGTGGATCAAAGGCTTTTAGAGCACCAAATAGGGTTGCTTTCCTGCAGATTTGTATGTGGTGGTATTACTGCAGCACTTGTCATCATTCATTCATGAGACAAACATTAGCAGTCGTTTCACTGTTGCCCTTTACACTAGGTGAAGATAACTCGTAAAAACCAGAATTGTACTGGGACATACAAAGAACCCCCACAATTAGGATTGTATCTCTGTGTAAGCAGTGTTACTTACGAGCATGCTTAGAGGCTTGGTGTCAACTTAATCATCATGAACAGCTGTTAAAAACACCACCATCATTAGCTCGAAAACAAATAGTTTGTACAACTTTGCATGAACTTGTACAATGAAAACTAAAAAGTAAAATTGAGCGATCTATACTGCAAACTACTATACTCTAACAGCTGCCACATCATTATAGTCCACCACGATTGTCTAGGTCCTTGACTTTGTAGATACGCACAATCCAGTGTTCTGTTGTGTAAGCCTCTTCTAACACATCCAACTCAAAATCCTGAAAATAAAAATTAATAATGAATATGATTTGCAAATTTCATCATAAACACATTCAATACTTCATTGCCTATGTGCATGTGATTTAAAATACCTTGTTCCCAATTTCAGCATTACGAACACGATCATAGCCACCTGGTTTACCTGTAATAGCATAACAAACAACATTGCAACTGTCATGTAGCACATATACATTCTAAATCGTATAACTATTCGAATTGTAACAGCCGTAACAGTATTCCAACAAAATTTTTATTAATGTTCCTGAACTTGGGAATTCAACTAGCAAACTTTACACATTGCTAGCTGAGAAGACGTGACAGGATACAATGTATGCCTGCAACATGGACAGTGCTGTGTGGGTAGCAACAGCTGACCAATAGGAACAGGCAGTAATAAAAACAACAAAAAATTTAATGATGTTCCTGAACTTGGGAATTCAACTAGCAAACTTTATACAGTGCGAGCTGAGAAGACGTGACAGGATACAATGTATGCCTGCAACATGGACAGTGCTGTGTGGGTAGCAACAGCTGACCAATAGGAACAGGCAGTAATAAAAACAACAAAAAATTTAATGATGTTCCTGAACTTGGGAATTCAACTAGCAAACTTTATACAGTGCTAGCTGAGAAGACGTGACAGGATACAATGTATGCCTGCAACATGGACAGTGCTGTGTGGGTAGCAACAACTGACCAATAGGAACAGGCAGTAATAAAAACAACAAAAATTTAATGATGTTCCTGAACTTGGGAATTCAACTAGCAAACTTTATACAGTGCTAGCTGAGAAGACGTGACAGGATACAATGTATGCCTGCAACATGGACAGTGCTGTGTGGGTAGCAACAACTGACCAATAGGAACAGGCAGTGTGACCAGTCTGAATTTGCAAAGGGTACTAGTACGCATGCTCAGACGATTCCAAGAATCTAGAAAATCCGTATTCTTTTTGGGCATTCTTGCTACATTATACCATATACTAGCCCGTTCCCGAAGCACTTTCTGTGTTCTAGTAAAAGTATCGTACAGCTCAGCAAGTGCGCTGTTCTGCCTTGATCAACATGGTTATACGCTAAAGCCTAAGCATGAAGAGACTGTTTATCACTGTTCTGTTTTGTGATTTTTGTCTGATTTTCTACGTGGAACAGCAAGTGTTTTAGCCGCCAATTTCTCCCATTCTTTTGTTTTGTGAGAGCAAGTCTAGTACTCCTAAAGTCAAGCACTGTGACGTGTTAGTGGTGCTTGCTTCATCACTAGAAGCGTTCTTAAACGATATTCAGTGCCGAATAATATGAATAACATTATTTCAGTCCTTGCAGACCTAATTTTTCGCCATTTCGTTCTGTTGCTCACACAAATAAGGCCAGGGGACAAGGCTAGTTAACTTCATGCCTCTTGTTAAGGTAATGGATAACAGTTACGCCCACACACAGTCAACGTGCCATGAATATAATTACCACTGAATGCTGGCAATTTAAATGGCGTCCACGAATCAATTGTGTTTTGGTGTTCCAAATTGTGTGATCAGCCATGCTGGGCAAACCGTTACCTCATGACAAATATGCTGTATAATCCTTGGCAGAGTGCCAGAGACTATAAACTTGGCTGAAAAGCTGTTTGTTTGTAAGTTAACGGATGAAATGTCAAAAAAGCTGTAGAATGTCGACTGGTTCGAAACTTTTTTTGCATATTACTCCGACCCAGCTTCACAGACGACCAATTTAGTAGTCTCTGGCACTCTGGAAGATGTTAATCCATCAATAAATGACAAGCTTAGTAGTTACACTGTTACAGCGCACTGTTACAGTGGAGCGTTGTTTTTGTTGTTAGTGCTCTCCAGTTTTGTCTGTTGCCGCCGAGTTACAGTGCCTGGCATTGAATACACCACTCAGGGGAAATTACAGTGTTTAGTGTCTTCATTGCTGGCTTTGCATACTTGTGCTTTGCACAGTGCATAAAAAACTTGTGAATATAATACAGGAGCGCATATAAACAAGGGAGCATGTAACTCTGTAAACGGCGAAATCCTAACATGGCGGCTGTTCTAAAAATAGTAGTTTCCATATAAGAACTATAATCCATATAAGGTCTATAAGTATTAATATTTCAACTGCGCCTCCACCCAGTACCCGCGCCCACACACCAATCGAGCGCACATGGTCTGTTGCAAACTCGATACCATGGCTACCACCACCAGTATACAAACAGCGCTGAGATTGAGAGTTTGGAGATCGAGAGTTCGGAGACCAATCGCCGAGATTGCAGCGCGATTGCAGCGCTATTAGCACACCACAGCCAAGCAGTGAGCGCCCTGCAGTGGACGATACACGGGTGCTTCGCAAGAAAGAGAGGAAGGTAAGCCGAATTTTCTGAAAATGTAAGCCGACTTCGCTTAGAGGCCTGCTCATAGCTAGCTCGCTGGGGTTCGACGATCACTCGATCAGAGTCAGAACGTCGATCTAAAGTCCTGCGACGAATCCGATATTATTGATAATGGGCGTGTGCTAGTTATTACATCTGCAAACGTCACATTAATACTTTATATGGAAAGTAACTAAAAATAGCAAGTCCGCCATATTAGGATTTTGCCGTTATATGGGGTAGTGTTTAGAGTTACATGCTCCCTTGATTATATGCGCTCCTGATATATATTATTAGGCAAACTGTAATCCGTAACACTAAAATACCTTGCTCGGTATATACTTGTCCAAAACGATAGTAGCACATCTTATACATCAGACAGTTTAGTAGTACTGGAGATCCCTCTTTATCTACTCTGAACTCTCCCTGAGGTGTGAAATAATCCTTCTCATGAATATGCTGTCCTTTCTCTGTACTGCCTCCAATACGAACCATCCATAGGAACTTGTTGATGTCTATAGGAAAGTGGTACAAACAGGTTAACTACTATTATGTGTTCTTACCATCAGAGGCGTATCCAGTCAATCCACCAAATATGACAAGCACATAATTGACATCAAGTTCTCTCATTATTTCGTATGCTTTATCTTCTGGTGATGACATAGCCTTGTGATAAAACCAACAACAAATTAATCGTTAAGCCTCAGTATGCAAAGCAATGAGTCATAATAGTGCCTAAGTCTGTGCTATTTTTCTCAATGCTCAGTAAAAAACTTTCAGTTCCATGTAATTGCAATAATTAATGGTTTTTCAGTAACTTTGAATAATAGGACAATAATAAACTAAAAACACAGATAGGCAGTGCCAGAGGGCCGCGACAGACGATATATTTGAACACATGAGTACTCTCTTACTTGTCCAACACGTGATATGTGAGTGTTGTTCCATGTATTATTGTCCACTAATATAGTTCTGTTCGCCATGGCTGTTATCTGGTAGCCATAATCCCACCATGACATCACTTTAGCATCTTCAGGTGTGTTTTGACGCAACCAATAATACGCTTCTCGAAAGTCGTCAAAAATAATTCTTGATCCATCATGTTGAGTAGCAGCTAACACAATTGAGGGAGATGAGTACGCTTCAGAGGTTACCTGTTAGAAGCCATTTAACCATGTAAGATCAGTGAGGAAAGGTAACTCACCCAGGTACAGTGGAATGTGTATGTTATAAGAAATCCAAATACCATTAGAACTATAGCACTAGCAACCTGGAAAAAATAAAAAGATGTTTGTAAAATGCACTTATTACACAGCGCATGACTACAGTGGAACCTCTCTAATCCGGACACCATTGGGACTTCCTGATTAACGGGATGTCCTCTTTTTAGGGGTTAAAATATACACTCGTCATCAGTTGGTGCCCACATTTGGTGTCCTTTAAAACAGCCTCGGATGAGCAGGGTCCCACTGTACATGATTCGCAAAAGACCTATAGTTCTAGGCCTATAGAGACCAGGTTCAGTCCACATTGTCATGTGTGGTGGGCATTAAATAAAATAATACATAACCAATCTCGCAACAAGGATAATAATTAGGAGACTGTAAAATGCAGAACAACAGAATAAAATTAAAGGGCATGTCTGGCAGGTGCAGCTAAACTGCCAAGCACGTGCTAATGTATAGCTCCAAGAGTTTATAATGAACAGAGAGTATCGCACTCCAATTGGTCCATCACGGAGATACTCGGGAAAGTAACGTGACCAGCACGCGAGCAAATGACGTCCACAAATAATTAATTTTATAACGTGACGTAACAATGCATACTCTAATGCGGCTGGCAAGTGCGGCTGTTCGTGAAGTAGATCCAGCAGGAGGATGTAAATGCCAAACTTTAGAGTCGATGATAAGCTGATGTCCTTTCGTTACTGTGTATCCCACCCGAAAATTAAGCCAATCGCCATATTCTTTGTCTCCAGCAGTACTTAAAGCGTTAACGAAGCTGTCCACTGGTAAACTAGCTGGTCGTTTTGCCTGCGGAGTTGCCATGAAACTCGTGATCGCTTGCTGCTGCTCGCTTCATCGTCGCTGCTAAGGCTTGCACATGCAGGTCGCTGGGCGTGCCTAGTAGTACAGGCAAATTAGAGTTGGACCTCAGACTAATTGCAACACAAACATTTTCAACTGTTTTCTACACAGAAAAATGTCCTCTATAACATACTAAAAGTCCTAAGGAATCCCGTGAGGGGAAGTATCAAAAATTGTATGTTTTTAAAATCAACATCATTAATAATTCATGAGTTGAGTATTTTGCCATAGTCTATAATAACTCCGGTTTTTTATAGCTATAAGCCTCCAGAAGTTTGTAAACATTCAATAGGTCAAGTAAAAAGTATTTATTTGATAATTATTGAACAATACATGTATAATTGTGACAAAGTCCTTTGTCTATGTGTAGCCTGTGGTAAGAGTACTAAGTAGGTGTTAACTGTCTTTGGTTAGTTGTGTAGTTTTGTGTTATTGTATCTTGGTCTTTAGTGGTGTGTCTGTTAGTTTTGTATTGCTGATTGGTCTGTTTGTGAGTTTTCGTATCTGAGTTGTTAGTATTTAAGTGTGTGTTCTAAGGAATTTTATCAATCTAAGTCGCGGAAAACTTGAAATCGCGACAATAATGTTCTCAGTCTGTCAATCTGTTTAATCCATACTATCTTCATCATCATGGTCTGAGTTTGTGCAACCAGATCCCTTGCAGTTGCCACATGCAGGAGAGAACATTATAATTATTATGCAGTTTACAAGTACACCTCGTGCTGCTACAATCAGTCTGGCAGTTAAAACCTGATTACATATATAGTAGTTCTTCTGGTGCTGGAGGCAAGTCAGTGAGTATTGGGTTTCTTCACTTTCTTTCCTCCACTGGAGAAAGATCATCCGCGGTGCGCTTAACACTGCTGTATCTGAAGGTATATACATGGAGGCTGGAATAATTCTTTACCGCTGATGTAGCTGGTAAAGTCTGAGACTGGCACATTTTGGTAACGATCTGACTTGAACTTTTTGAGCTTTCTGGTAGTGCAATAGTGTGTATTAGGAGATAGTGTAACAATGCAACAGAGTCACTGGTAGTGCAATAGTGTATCAGGTGATAGTGTAACAATGCAACAGAGTCACTGGTAGTGCAATAGTGTGTATTAGGAGATAGTGTAACAATGCAACAGAGTCACTGGTAGTGCAATAGTGTGTATTAGGAAATAGTGTAACAATGCAACAGAGTCACTGGTAGTGCAATAGTGTATCAGGTGATAGTGTAACAATGCAACAGAGTCACTGGTAGTGCAATAGTGTGTATCAGGAGATAGTGGAGCAATGCAACAGAACAGTGACTCTGTTGCATTGTTACACTATCTCCTACTAAAACACACTATTGCACTACCAGTGACTCTGTTGCATTGTTACACTATCTCCTAATACACACTATTGCACTATACCAGTGACTCTGTTCCATTGTTACACTATCACCTGATACACTATTGCACTACCAGTGACTCTGTTGCATTGTTACACTATCTCCTAATACACACTATTGCACTACCAGTGACTCTGTTGCATTGTTACACTATCTCCTAATACACTATTGCACTACCAGTGACTCTGTTGCATTGTTACACTATCTCCTACTAATACAAACTATTGCACTACCAGTGACTCTGTTGCATCGTTACACTATCACCTGATACACTATTGCACTACCAGTGACTCTGTTGCATTGTTACACTATCTCCTAATACACACTATTGCACTACCAGAAAGCTCAAAAAGTTCAAGTCAGATCGTTACCAAAATGTACCAGTCTCAGACTTTACCACCTACATCAGCGGTAAAGAATTATTCCAGCCTCCATGTATATACCTTCAGATACAGCAGTGTTAAGCGCACCGCGGATGATCTTTCTCCAGTGGAGGAAAGAAAGTGAAGAAACCCAATACTCACTGACTTGCCTCCAGCACCAGAAGAACTACTATACATGTAATCAGGTTTTAACTGCCAGACTGATTGTAGCAGCACGAGGTGTACTTGTAAACTGCATAATATAATGTTCTCTCCTGCATGTGGCAACTGCAAGGGATCTGGTTGCACAAACTCAGACCATGATGATGAAGATAGTATGGATTAAACAGATTGACAGACTGAGAACATTATTGTCGCGATTTCAAGTTTTCCGCGACTTAGATTGATAAAATTCCTTAGAACACACACTTAAATACTAACAACTCAGATACGAAAACTCACAAACAGACCAATCAGCAATACAAAACTAACAGACACACCACTAAAGACCAAGATACAATAACACAAAACTACACAACTAACCAAAGACAGTTAACACCTACTTAGTACTCTTACCACAGGCTACACATAGACAAAGGACTTTGTCACAATTATACATGTATTGTTCAATAATTATCAAATAAATACTTTTTACTTGACCTATTGAATGTTTACAAACTTCTGGAGGCTTATAGCTATAAAAAACCCGGAGTTATTATAGACTATGTCAAAATACTCAGCTCATGAATTATTAATGATGTTGGTTTAAAAAACATACAATTTTTGATACTTCCCCTCACGGGATTCCTTAGGACTTTTAGTATGTTATAGAGGACATTTTTCTGTGTAGGAAACAGTTGAAAATGTTTGTGTTGCAATTAGTCTGAAGTTGACCCATTTTTTTCCATAAATTGCCTGTACTATAGCCTGCATGCATTACGTAGGCAAAATCGACAAGTATTGAACAACGTCAGAACACGTAATAGCGCTCGCGTGCTGGTCACGTTACTTTCCCGAGAGTCTCCGTGATGGACCAATTGGAGTGCGATACTCTCTGTTCATTATAAACTCTTGATAGCTCGCTTATTTTCCACATTGCCGCAGTGTATCTGAACTAAGTGTAAAGGTGATGGTGACAATCAGCCAACTACTAGAGTATGCTATAGTAATCTGAACAAGTGTCATATATTTTTTTCACCAAAAATGAACTTGTGACCCGATTGCCGCTTTTGTAGCGGTTATCAGTTGAGCTCAGCACTATCAGTAGACAAGCTCGAATCAACATACCTCATTTTTTACTGGATAAGTAGAGTCAATTTTCTTCGTTTTTTTCCCCTTTGGTTCAAACAGCTCCACATTCTGATCACATTAACATTCATAAGTCACACGACATGATCAGGTAATGCTGACCTTCATGTAGATGGAAAGTATCGCAGAAACAGCAATTCCAGACAATATACACATAACAGGAGCCAGCACAAGCATCAGACGTACCATTACACCCTGCACACAATTAACAGAATCAACAAAGCTGTCTTGACAAATAAATTATCACGGATGTGCTCGCTCAAAATTATGTGCCCAATAATCCATTACATGTACCATGTCTCGTACAGTGGAGACAGAGTTAATAACCAATGGAATGGAGCTGGTCTAGCACCACTAGTAACACCAGTAATCATTAGGCGACAGAGAACTGGCCGACAAAATGGTGCAATCTAGTCAACACTAAACATTGATTTAACTTACAGCAAAGTATATACTCGTAATCCCGTATAGTACAATGAATATGTTGGTATCACTGAGTTTGCTGAAACAGACATACAATCCAACTGCACAAAGAATAAGTAGCAAGAGGTTCAAAATAATTACAGAATAGTGTATTATACCTGGGAACATGAACACCAGTAGCTGAAGATCAAAATAGAATGAAGACCACGCTGTAGGCTGGTGCTCACTAACAGAAGCAATGATAGGAATGTTGTTCTTAGCATATGATGGGTCAAGCAATGAGTAGAACCTGCCGGTCCAGGGAGAGATTTCTGAGATTGGTTAAGATGTTTATCACTCATACGCGCACGCAGCAATCACGCACACGCACACACACACACACACACAGGATGGATACTTCCTAATGCAGTCAGTGTTCCACCAGCAGTGATTACGACAACACCCACAATAATGGACAAGGTGCGGAATAGAAGAGAAAACTGGTTATCAGTCAGCTTAGAACGAAGATAGTCAATAAAAGTGTGAATCTGACACAAACCAAACACTCCAAAAGCCTGTAGCAACAACAATGTACTGTAATTGTATATACTAACTAGTAATAAAAACATATTAACAAAAATGCAAGAGATTTAGGGTTGGTACTTGTATTAAAAAGTACGGAAACAAGACTGGAAATAAAAAGGATTATAACCATAGTAGGTGTAATGTTACCTCCTTATTAAATTATCGAAAGCAGTTAAATAAGGAGACAGCGGAAGCAAATTAAGGGTGTGACGCTTAGCGTGCACATAGATGGTGAATGCTTGCTTTGTTTAAACAAATGTTGCCGTTGGTGCTGCTACAAGACACCATGAATGATAATATGGGAGAGCACGATCGTTGAACAATTATTACTAGGCGTGGTAATGCATTCTAATTATTAAGACGAAAACTGGTCTGGCCAAAACAGGATTCACTGGACTGTTCGCGCTGTCCCTGTGATTTCTAGCACACTTGCGCCCAGCAATTTGTACTAAGGTGGGCTTGTATTAGAATAATTGCACGGATGTGCACAAGTAGGTGTAACGGAGTTCAAGACACCACTATTGCTACTGTCGTACCAACATGTTCTCTTGATGGTTTTAATAGACTCATTGCAAGTGCTTACCCATCAGCATTAACATAAGGTGACTAAAATACTGTGAGATTAATTATACGAGGAAAGAGAAATACACGAATAACTCGTTTTCAGTCCAGTGTATTCGCCATCGTGATTTCGACTCAACCCTAAATATGCCACTGCTACCGCGTCGCATAAATACAATGTACAACATGTATTGTGTCCCCAGCTCCAAGGACCATAGCAGCTCATGAGTGAGGGAGGCATGGTCGGGTGGGAGTGGGTAATAGTGTATGCACCACTAGCAACACCTGCCATCAGTGGAGGAGGATCTGACAGCAAGCCGGCTTATGAGGTGCAACACATAACGCACTGAACAAACAAATGAACATAGAGACACAGGCACTCACCGCCATGTGTTCAGATGATTGCACTGGTTGAAACCCAACAAAAGATATTTGCATTGATAAGATAGTTCCAAGACAATATACCTACAGACAGAATACAAATTACATGATAAATGTGTCAACTAGGTACTAACAGTAGAGTATGCTACATAGACTCTGTGTGAGAAACGTCCAGTTGCCATGAGAGCCAAAACATGAAGAGGAATCAGATTAATGAGGAACACATATCCTCCC
The DNA here is from genome assembly GCA_964017065.1 of Haliclona indistincta. Lineage (NCBI taxonomy): Eukaryota > Metazoa > Porifera > Demospongiae > Haplosclerida > Chalinidae > Haliclona > Haliclona indistincta. Next base: position 10,717,951 of record OZ024785.1, read on the forward strand.
CACGAGCTGACCTGAGCAATGAAAGAGTAGGACAATTAATCGAAATTACTACAATAATTTTATTGCAAATGTATTATGAGACCATCTTTAGTACTGTCCCCAGCTCCAAGGACCACAGCAGCTCATGAGTGAGGGATGGTCGGGTGGGAGTGGGTGATGGTGTATGCACCACTAGCAACACCTGCCATCAGTGGAGGAGGATCTGACAGCAAGCCGGCTTATGAGGTGCACAAAAATCAGGCTACATGTTTCAAGTTTGTCCATGGCTTGCTTATAAACTTAATGACGAGCAATAGATATTGCTTTTCAATAAATATTGAGACATTTTATTATACAAGAAAATATTTGTAAAATTATTAATTTCTGTTAGTTGCGCTACAAACAATAAAAACAGACAAACATTAGAACTGACCATGTAAAAGTAGGCTAGAGCACACATGGTGGACCAGAATAGAGACCCAGTCTTTACCGACTTGATCCACATGTAGTATGTCAGCAACATGCAGAAGATAGCGATGCCTTCATTATCATATGAACCAGCAACTGATCGTGATATGTAGCCAGGAACAATGGCAATCATAACGGCTGCTAACAGCCCTGCCCCAGAATCCTATAAGGAAAATTGAAGTTAGAGAGATCACTGGGAGAACAAACATTCAACTTCAATATCCGAAGATGCCCGGAAAAAATTAAAAGGTGAGATGGTATTGAATCATAAAGTACCTTTAGCTCCTTGGTAAGATGGTATGTGACAATGGTTGTCAATGACGAGAAGAGAGGTGCCAGGAACACGCACACATTCCTGATCTCAATAGTGACGTTGAGTGCATGAAGAGTGTGATATAGAGCCGCTGATGTCACCATCAGTCCTGTATTATACAGAATTGGACAAAATGTAAGATACATGTAGTGAAACAGCCTTACTTATCTTACTAACAACAAAAAAACTAAAACGTAGTAATACTCTCAGATACAACGAGAGCTGTAAATCGCGTAACACTCGCATGCATTTAAAGATGGCCGCTGCATTCAAGAATCACTCAGGTCTACCAAGCTAAACATTACCAATACGCTATGGTTCAAACTATTTTTAAAATGCTGCTATTGTATGATTCAGGATGGCAGCATACCTGGATAAATAGTTCCACCAATAATTCTTCCTAACGGGTACCATGCTCGATCATCAAACCAGTTGTGAAAGTTGTAGAAACCCTCTTCTGTAAGAAACCGAGTTGTACGGAAATTGAAGTACCTATACAAAGGAACATTGTTTGAGAAAAACGCTACAACACGTAAAAAGCTCAAGAATATAACCACTTTGTATGACCTCATAATAGTTATGCACTTACGGATCAAACTCATGGATGACGCTCTCAAATCTTAGAACAGCAAACAAACGAGTAGAAAATGCTAGGAAGTGAAAGATTGACACAGCATGAAACAAGCCAGGATCTCTTCCTTACATAGAATAGCGGCTAGAGCAAGAATTACTAGCTTTAAAAAGGTTTCTTTCTTCTCGCTGGAGAAACGATAAAGGCCTAGCTGCCCTAGTAACGGCACTTCAGACAACATGGTGGACGTCTAGCTACCGTAACACCCCTTCTTTTAGAGCATGTGTTTGATCGATCAAACAAAGACAGCTTTGCGCATGCTCACTTAGAGGTTCTATCAGACCATGCCACGTGTCAAGTCATCATTTCGCGGGTTTTCACGCGGGAAGAAGGTAAACAACTCGCCAGAAAATCATAAATGAAGGCTAGAAGCAAACCAAAGACGCCTAGCGGCAAAGAAGCAACTCTCTTCACTTATTTCAAGCCCAAAACGCCGTCTACATCTACCTGTGTGTCTCCTAATACTAATGGTGCGCCTAATGGAAAACAGCAAGCAGCAGCTGGTACTACTACACCTCTGCTTGATATCTCCACTAACGGCAAGCATGTTGTTACACCGAGCAGAAAGCGAAAGAATCAGGAAGAATCAAAGACACCCTTAACTCCACGTTTGCCACGAGCTGTATTGTGTGAGGATGATGACAGTGATGGAGAGATTGGGGCTAGAAAGGTGGATTGCACATCAATGATGATGGCTGGATTAGTAGTTTTGCTTTTTTTCCTCTAGAACCTTTCTGGGAGACCAAAGCGCAGAGCTTCAATGACAGTTACTGAGCGCAGGCGTGTTCACAAGAGAGTGAGACGAATGATAGATTCAGATAGCTCAGGTATATCTATAATGATTCAACTTGCCGTAAAGCTGATTTCTTTCACGTGCTTTTAAGATTAATTAAATTTCTTTTACATATTTTTAAATTTAATTTAAATTTCACATACGGAACAATCACAAAAATTAAAACCATCGTATTCGTGAAACTAATTCCGTGTTCTGTTTTGCAGGGGAGGAGTATAAGCGTGATAGTGGCAATGAATGGTCTAACAGTGAAGATGAAAAAGTTACCAATGATGAACCAGTGAAAAAGGTAGTCTGTGTTGGTTGACGGCTATGGGTAGCAGTATTACAGCATCATCATGCACCCTTTTAGTATCCCAGATCTTAAGGTGGCGGGATACCAAAATTAATAATATTCATGATTTACTGGATACTGTTATTTTCACGACAAGACTGAACTTGGTGGCTGCTTTTTGCACTCGGTCTTACTCGCGCTGTCTCTAGGACCTGATTAATGTAAGTTTCGAGCCTATGCTCCCCGCCGTCGCGGAGCTACAAGACCGACCATCGCGAGGAGGTTTATGCAGTTTTTATCGAGTTGCATGCTAAACGAAGAGCTTACAGCTACATGAGTACGCTTACCACCCCAGGATCTAGGACTTCAAGGATGCTTTTTCGATATCTCTCTTTTGTTCGTTAGATACACGATCGAACGCCAAACAGCCATGAGATGTATGCTGTATCTAACGAACAAAAGAGAGATATCGAAAAAGCATCCTTGAAGTCCTAGATCCTGGGGTGGTAAGCGTACTCATGTAGCTGTAAGCTCTTTGTTTAGCATGCAACTCGATAAAAACTGCATAAACCTCCTCGCGATGGTCGGTCTTGTAGCTTCGCGACGGCGGGGAGCATAGGCTCGAAACTTACATTAATCAGGTCCTAGAGACAGCGCGAGTAAGACCGAGTGCAAAAAGCAGCCACCAAGTTCAGTCTTGTCGTGAAAATAACAGTATCCAGTAAATCATGAATATCATTAATTTTGGTATCCCGCCACCTTAAGCCAATTTAAAGTATATGCGTGGGCGGAATCAAAGGCACCGCGCTTCCTTTAAATCACGTATTTCGTGATCCCCTCCCACCGTACAATATCAGCGTCACATTGAACATGCTTTAATTCCCATAAAGCACGCTGACGTTCGAATTCACTCGGTAGCGTTACAGCTTGATCTAGTCAGCCGCGGCATATACTTTAAACCACTTAATATAGGTAAGTCGTGCTCTACGTGATTTATGGCACTCGGGCTGTGGTCTTGTGTCTGATAAAGCACTCGGCTTCGCCTCGTGCTTTATCAGCCACTCGACCACACCCCTCGTGCCATAAATCACGTAGAGCACTCCTTACCTACATTAAGTAATACGTAAATCTTAACTTTGCAAGTTACTAGTGGTGAATACCAGTATAGAGATGCTGCAGTTTGTCTGTTGATGATTAGATCAAGTTTCGGTCATGAGCTGTGGAACTCTGAATTTGCCAAGTGATAATCATATTTTGTTGCTACAGTTGCATACTCTATGTTGACTTGCAGCAAAATGGCGTCAAGCAGCGGTTCAGTGTTGTATTGCTTGGTGCTTTAATACGTAGCCTTCTGTACAGATGACTTTGAAAGCTTTGGCTTTGAAATCGTGCTTTTATCCAGAGCTCATTGCTAGCTGCTAGCTGCTAGCAGCTACCCATTGCTAGCTGTTTAAAATTTTCTAGGTTTTTTGTAGACATTAATGTTGTATGCAGCTATATGAATTGAGGGCTTTACTCTTCCAAGTTTTTTTTTTAATTTTCAATTCTTTCCTTTCAGAGCAAGTTGATGACTCCTTTGTCCACACCCAAACTCAGTACAGTATCCACACCTAGCTCAAAGACAAGTACTCCTCACTGTGCTGTCACACCACTCAGTGTCTGCTCACCAGTATGTAAATTATATATACAGTGTAATAGAGACTTTTAGGTGGCGATACTGTTGTTAATATTCATGGTTATAACTACTTAATTATTATCTAGATCTCCCATAAGAGTATAGCAAAATAATACATGGAGGTTTTGTGGCTTTTTCTTGATTTTCGAGTGACAGATCGATGCTGCAATGATCAGTGGTGTCTTGACCACAAACGTACAGAACTTTTTTGATATTCGCTAGAATGAATAGCACAAAATCGCTCTGTACGTTTGTGGGCAAGACGCCGCTGATCACTGCTGTGTTTGAAGCGCATCGATTTGTCGCATGAAAGTCAAGAAAACAGCCACAAAACCTCCGTGTATTATTTTGCTATACTCTTATGGGAGATCTAGCTAATTATTGAGTAATTATTACAACCATGACTGTTAACAATGGTACTGCCACCTTTAAGATTTACACGTTATTGTGTACATGATGTGTAACTTGTTGTAAGGTGCGGATTTGCTGATCCAATGCACATCAGCAAATCTTTATCACGATCTTTATCACCGCTGCACGCTAGATGAAGCGGTGATAAAGAATGATCAAATCAACCAATCAAACCGCTGCTTTCTCTCTGTTGATTCATCAAAGCGATTTGATGAATCAACAGTGAGAGAATAAATATACACGTGCTAGTTATAAAATGTACTGGGCTCTGCTACTACAGTGCTACACACGTCATTCTTTTTCATAGCACATTTCATATCACGTGATGCAGTAATAAATAATGATAATCAATAGATACACTACATTCATTTCCATTCGGAATTTCTATCAGCTTGTCGACCAACGTATCCCTCTCAAAGTGATTCTGGAGGGCTTTCCATGCATCTGCGGGTTATCAACTGTGGTAATCAAGTAAAGTTGTGATGAACTGATGATCATCATCACCAACGTAGGGAATGCATTCTGGCTTTTCTTGTTATACTCGGCCAACTGTGCTGCCGAAGGAGATGCTCCTACCGTATAGCCGTTTTTTTTCGCTAGTCAAATATTTCGTTAGCCAAATTTTGGCTGGGTCTAATTTTCGTCACAGAGCCACGTCACAGAACTTTTGAAATAGGCAAAAAGAATTTTTCGAAATCTAATTTTCGACCCGCACCAGCCGTTCGAAAATTAAATCCACATGAAAATAACCGGCTATACGGTAGTACCTTTGTCCCATCTATGAACCCCACACAGACCTTTAGCAAGCAGGTCACCCAGAGATCACTTGAATGATTCAGCCATTTCGATCTAGCGTAGCCTGAGCCCATAACCTGTTGTAAGCCACGGATTCGCTGATCAAACACACGCAATTTGAAGTGGTGATAAAGATAGAATGATCAAATCAACCTGGAGCACATGAATCAACAAGAGAGAATAAATATACACCATGTAGTGATACAAGTAATGACGTTTCAAAGGTTCATAGGGTTGCTGCTTTTGAGGAACAAACAGGTAGATGGCTGAATGTTGAACAAATTTACAGGAGTACACTGTGCACAGGAGTGTAGAGAAAGCAGCGGTTTCTTGATCATCTTATTGAACTGGCTTACTTCATATCACGTTTATATGACGACACCTGGGCTGCCAACTGTCATGAATTGGATATCATTTGTGATCATCCAATAATGAGTTTTTATACAAACTTTGGCAAACCTATTTGTTTCTGTCTTTCCAGTGCATTGATGATGTATATTTTGTTTTGTAGGCTACACCTTCAAGTATGGAGAATGGAAAAATGTTTCACGAGACTCTCCACTGGTTGAAAGATGACAACAGACGGTTTGTATAATGCTGTCAACTTAGATTAAACACAAATTGTGCATATTATAGTGTCGAAATAGCTCAAGTGTGCATGTGGGCGGGTCCATGTACACATACCCTAATCCTTGCATTGTCTTTGACTTGTGATGCAAGTTATTAACTATTTCTTATTACTGCAGTGATAAGGCTGGTTGCCGTGTCAATGACCCTCACTATAATCCAAGAACATTACAGGTTAAGAGTGATTAAAATAATATTATTATCGTAATGATTGCTGTAATTTATTAGGTACCATCTGATTTCTTAAGGAAGCAGACTCCAGCCATGAAGCAATGGTGGATAATCAAGTCAGATAACTTTGATACTGCTTTGTTTTTCAAGGTATACAGCTCTATATATACTTACTTACTATACCGTACGTAGAGCTGGTATTTTTTTGTGGGGATTTATATTTCATGAGTGGTACAATTTGAATTTGTATTGAGCTTGTTAAAATCACAAATTTAGTTCTCACGATAATAATTTATAATTTTATTAAGTGAAATTTTTGTACCACAAAAGGTACCAGTGTTATGTCTTGCTACTGCTTGCTACCATAATTTCTTTGCATAACCTTTAGGTCGGCAAATTCTATGAGCTGTATCATATGGATGCTGTCATTGGTGTGCAAGAGTTAGGTTTGGTCTTCATGAAGGGTTCATTTGCACATTCTGGTTTCCCTGAGATTGCGTTCAGTCGCTATGCACAGACTCTTGTACAGAAGGGATACAAGTAAGCTGAATTACAATGCACTAGTGAATTTAAGCTATTACAATTTTATTTCTAGGGTTGCTCGTGTTGAACAAACTGAGACTCCTCAAATGTTGGAAGAAAGAATAAAAAATTGTAATAATGTCACTTCTGCACAGTCACGATAAATACATTCTGTCCTGTTGTAGCTATCAAGTCTCCATCACGTAATGATCGTGTTGTCAGGAGAGAAGTATGTGCTCATGTTAGTAAAGGTATGTCTTTCTCACATGATCCTAGTAGTAGGACTTGTGTTCACTATTCAATACTGTTGTGATTACAGAAATCACATGCGTTTGGTAAATATTGTAATACAGGTACTCGTACCATGGGATTTTCTGAGGGAGTTGAGCTTGAAACTGAGTCCTCATTTTTGTTAGCTGTGAAGGAGAAGGTCAGTAGTGTTCTTTGTGTTGTCACCATTGTGTGTTGCCTATAGTCTGGTTCAGGAGCTCACAGTGATATGATCTTTGGAGTATGTTTTGTGGATACATGCATTGGAACTTTTCATGTTAGCTTCTGCTACTTTTAATCATAATTATTTGTTTCTCATGTTACGCAGCTTGGTCAGTTTACGGACGACAGACAGTGTTCTCGACTGAGGACACTTCTAGCACATTACCCACCAGCTCAAGTATACAGAAATCTACTATACTGTTCGTCAATATGTTCTCTTACACTCAGATACTCTATGAACGTGGCAATCTCTCTCAACAAGTGCTCCTACTGTTTAACAAGAGGATGGCTTCTGTTATCAAAGACAGTCTTATTCCAGGTAAAGTATAATTATACATGATAGTTGTTGACTGGTGGATAGGCCAGCTAGAGTATCAAAGTGGTGACTTAAGGCTGAATAGATTCAGATTTATTTGCGTTTGTACTAGGCACGATAAGCAATGCACTGTATCGAGTAAAGAAGAATTAAGTAAAGAAGAATTGCTACATTTGTTGAAGTGTGTGTGTGGAAAGAGCGTTACTAGTGCTGTAATGATAGTGAAATTCTTTCATGAATTAGAAACTACAGAAAACGGTTGATAAATATGGTGGTTCTGGAATGTTTATCTAGATACAAATGTCCATAGTGCTGACATGAATAAAATGCAATTCAATGCGCATTGGTTGTTGAACATTACGTTACTGTGGGTTGTTGAACATTATTACATAGTACGTCATCTTTCACCAATCAGATTGCTCTATTCGAGGGCATTAATGTAGGTTATTGACCGCGCGTAGCGTCTTCTATAGCAACAGACCGTTGCGTCTTTGCGAGTTTAAAAAATTCGCGATGTTATTGTGCTCACAGAGATGAACTATGTAATAAATCATTTATTGCCCTACACAACTCGGACAATAATCGACATTAATGACCGCGGGAAAGTCGGTTGCCCGAGTTACGGTCGAGGGCGCTGTGAGCGCAATAACATCGCGAATTTTTTAAACTCGCAAAGACGCAACGGTCTGTTGCTATAGAAGACGCTACGCGCGGTCAATAACCTACATTAATGCCCTCGAATAGAGCAATCTGATTGGTGAAAGATGACGTACTATGTAATAATGTTCAACAACCCACAGTAACGTAATGTTCAACAACTCACAGTAACGTAAGTATTAGTTATTGCCCTCGTGTGAGGGCAATAACTAATACTTACGTTACTGTGAGTTGTTGAACATTACGTTACTGTGGGTTGTTGAACATTACGTTACTGTGGGTTGTTGAACATTACGTTACTGTGGGTTGTTGAACATTACGTTACTGTGGGTTGTTGAACATTACGTTACTGGGGTTGTTGAACATTACGTTACTGTGGGTTGTTGAACATTACGTTACTGTGGGTTGTTGAACATTACGTTACTGTGGGTTGTTGAACATTACGTTACTGTGGGTTGTTGAACATTACGTTACTGGGGTTGTTGAACATTACGTTACTGTGGGTTGTTGAACATTACGTTACTGTGGGTTGTTGAACATTACGTTACTGTGGGTTGTTGAACATTACGTTACTGTGGGTTGTTGAACATTACGTTACTGTGGGTTGTTTGTTGTCTAGGTAGTGAATTCTGGACTAGTGAGAACACACTAAAGATGCTGAATAATGAGAGATACTTCGATTGTGAAGAAGGGACAGGATCTTGTGATGGAATCTCCCATTCTAGCAAGGTAAGTATGTTCAAACACACTCTCGAATTCTGATTGGTTAGAGTACCTTAATCCTTTATTGAAGCGAGATTAAGTTGCACGTCTTTCACTCAGTACGTGTAACGCGTAACGTGTAAATGATCACGTGAGCGCTACAAGTCAGGTACAATTTGCTGGCTACCCGTTGATTTTACCCGTTACGTACGTCTAGACCCCCTTCTACAGGTTGGCTGTTTCCCTGAACATTTTGCAGCTCTGAGTTTCATCAGATCCACGTTTGCTTTAAACTAAACTGTTGCTTGATGCCTGCTCTACACACTCGACTTGTTGAAACGCTTGTACGTGCTGTCCTTCGCCCAGGCGAGTCGTCAGAACAGGAGCCACCATAGTTTCATCGAGCGTATGATATTCAATCAAGCCTCTGCACTGCTCTGCTCGAAGTGCTATAGTTCGCGCATAGCTACCGACTTGTGTAGCTGTTATTCATGACGTTTTGCTTACCTTTCGATCCACTCTGAATGCAAAAGCTAAAATTTTGACAGCTAGTCGTCTTCCTGCTTATCCAGTCGCCCGAGCGCTCAGCACAGGTAAACGCAAATCTTAATTGCCATTGGAAAGCTACCTGTAACGTCTAACGTGAATTACAGGTTCTGCGTACACGTTAAGTTTCACGTGACGTGCATCTTAATCTCTCTATTGTATATGTTTGCAGGACACATGGCCCAAGGTGCTGACTGAAATGTTATCTGAAGGTATCAACATTATTGTGCTATGTGTGTAGTCATGCAGTACTAACAGTGTTTTGTATCGCTAGCCAGTTCTTGCTTAAAGTAGTTTGATTCCTATACTCCAGAGCATAGTCTTGGTCTCAGTCCTTGTGAAGATGCTGACCTGGCAGTGAGTGCTCTGGGAGCTTGTCTGTGGTGCCTACGTCGTAGTCTCATTGACAAAGAATTGCTACAAATGAAGAATTTTGAGGTGCTTACAACAATGATAAACGAGCTGATAATAAGGCAGATAAAATAGCTTCACTTGCAAGTGTAGCGTGTTTCAAACTCCTTTTGCCTGGTACACTAGATACACTTTTATTTTTTATTCAGAGATACAGTCCACCAGATGTCATGATAGACCAGAGTGCTTTGACTACTGATAATGCTGACTTAGTCAGACAGCGAATGGTGCGAATGGTTGGATCATTGGATCTTCCATGTATAATGTTATTGTAGGTGTTAGATGATGTCACACTGGTCAATCTTGATGTTTTAGATCCTAATGGAAGATGTGCCGGTACTTTACTGGATAAACTGGATAACTGCAGCACTGCATTTGGTAAAAAATGAGTTTCTTTTCCTAGTTTTGATGTCTGCTTGTCTGTTAGGCAAGCGTCTACTTAAGCAATGGTTGTGTGCTCCTCTGTGTAGTCCAGCTGCTATTAATGGTCGTCTAGATGCTATTGCTTTACTCTCTCGTAATCCTGCTCTTGTTTCATCTGTTGTGAGTGTACTCAAAGCTCTACCTGATCTCCAGCGACTACTGAGGAGGTGTGTTCTCTTGATTTAGAGTCACAAGCTTAATCTTAGTACATGCCAAGTCCTCTGTTTATGTCAAAGAGCTCTTGATGTGACGTTTTTGAATTGATTATCAATCCTAGATTAAGTTGGCTTCCATTGATGAGTGCCCACAATTATGTTCAGTAGTGTATTGCATAAATTATTGGGACAGAATTACTCACAATTTATTTGATGCAGAATTCAAACTGTTGGTTCTAAGGCACGCACCATCGATCATCCTGACAGCAGAGCTATCCTTTATGAGGAGACTACATACAGGTGATTCAGTATTGTTGCCCAATGCTAACATTTTCTCTACTTTGTTTAATTGTCAGTAAGAGGAAGTTGATGGACTTTTTGTCAGTACTGGATGGATTTACTAGTGCTATGAAGATACCAGTATTATTCACTGACATAGAATCATCATCATCTCAACTACTGCAAGTGCTGGTCACCACTACTGATAATAATGGTTAGCTGAAGCTACATGTAAGTACACGACAATGTGATGCTATATCTCCATTGATACAAGTATAGCATGTTGAACCAGTGTGCCAACCAGTTCATGTGAAATTTGTGATTCTACTAGAATAATTTTGCTTTTTTTAGGAAACTTCCCTGACATGTCTGACATACTTCAATTTTTTAATGAGGCATTTGATCATAAGAAAGCTCGTAAAGATGGTATCATACTGCCACACAAAGGTATTCGTTTTGTGTTTATATTGCACTAGAGAAATCGTAGCCATGGTAATGATATCTTGTAATTTTGTAGGAGTCAACAAGCAGTACGATCAGGCCTTAAGTGATATATCACGTATTGAGCAGCAATTGGAAGATTATCTCAACAGACAACGCAAGCGTCTTGCATGCAAGGTTACTGGTTTTCTAATCTGTAATAAGTTAGTATTGGTGTGATTAGCATGAGCCTACCTTTTCCTTGGGTGGAGATTATCCTCTGTTTGTACCAAAATTCACATCACTAACTAAAATACATAAGTATCATTATTATTTTACCAAAGTGCTACATTGTAAAAACATAATAAATTATTTCAATGCTTAACTTTTTTTTCATACTAGGGTATTGTGTATTGGGGCTCAGGTAGGAACCGGTATCAACTTGAAGTACCAGAGTCAGCCCTAGCCCGTTATATACCTGATGAGTATGAACTCAAGAGCCAACGAAAAGGATTCCGCAGATATTGGACAACAGAAACCGAGCGGCTGTTAGCAGAGATGACAGATGCTGAGGAAAGAAAGACTGATGCTCTAAAGGATACCATGAGGACAGTGTTTCACTCCTTCTCTGAACAGTACGTATGTTAGTCGTCATGTTCCCTTGTGGATTAGAGTCGTTTTTAGAGTGGTACCAATTTAGAGCATTGCCTACTTTACTCACACTAAGCTATCGATCACCTGAGCATCGTGTTTACGTGTCTAATGTGGCCATGGACTGGAGTCCCAATTGTCATCTGTACAAAGTGATTTACTATCGACTTGCGTAGTGCTGCCTGTCTAGTATCACTGTCAATTTTCAATTTTTAAACCTTTTTACTTTTTTATTCTTTAGTTTTCAGAAGTGGGAGTCCATTGTTGCTTGTTTGGCAACATTAGATGTTCTGATTGCTCTGGCAACCTACAGTAGTGGAGATGAGATGTGTCGACCAAGGGTTACCTTGGCATTGCCTGAGCAGTTCCCATATGTGGACATACGCTCTGGCCGACACCCTTGTGTGAATCTTTCTGGAGAAGACTTCATACCTAATGATCTTACCATTAACTGTAGTCAGGTGAATTGCAAACCCACACATGTTGTGAACTATTCATTTGATCACAGGTCACCGTTCATTTGTTCAATGTAAACCACACAATGCTATAGTAAATAATTTCGCCAACAAATCAATGGCCATTTGATTCTGATAAAGCCCATGCACTGACAAGTCAGTTAAGTCGTGCATTATATATGTGTAAACCAACTCGCTAGAATATTGTATAGTAAATTATTTACGAGTGACTGTGTCGAAAATTAAATTCTCTTGCATATGCATCTGCATACATGGTATGTACATGTCAATCGATACAAGCGGATCACGAGTATTTTCAAGACTATCTTTTCTCCATAGATTTTATAGTACAGTGATTGGAAACGAGCGCATACAGTATTTGCGTGTTAGCACGGACGGGTTGGTAGTAAACTACACTCTTTACCTACCTTTTCCTATATACTATAGGAGTCAAACAGTGTAGCTAACACTATTTTGTCTCCAATATTATATAGGAGAACAAAGAGTGTGCACATTAAACTTTCTCCCATATTATATAGGAGATCAAACAGTGTGGGACACTCTTTTTCCTCCTATAGTATTATAGGAGAAGCCAATGATACCCACACTCATTGGTTTGCTTATAGTATATAGGTGATACAGTATGAACAAACAGTGTTACTAACACTCTTTGCTCCTATAGTACTAGAGGCAATCAATAAAAGTGTAACCTGCTCTTTTACAATGGTCTGATGAGGCCTAATTTGGCAGGTGACCTTTCTGATTAAAACAAGCAAAACGTAATCTTTGCATAAGAGAGTAAGCCATACTGGCATTGATCAATTGCGGTGTGTGTATTTGTATGTGTCAATTGCAATAGGTAAGAGACTAAAGTTTAATCGTAAATACTTTTTGTGGCATTGATCGCTTGCAGCGGGTACGAGTTGTGCTTGTAAATGGTAGTACACTTTCTGATGAGAAACAGGTCTCGAGATGGCGTCTCATTGAAGACTGCTTAATAATTAGATCCTCTGGTAAGTCACCAAGAGCGAGATGGAATAAAAAGGCGACAGCAAAAACTCCGCAGTCACTACTCCCTCTCTGCTGTTGCACAGTTGGCACCACTATTCTCAGTTCTTCATCCCCAACCCGATGATAAAGTCTTGGAGCGTAAGCTGTCGTATAGCTTGACCGTACCATTCATGTAGCTGCTGGTGACCCAATGTGCTCTTTCGGGATCATGATGGATCTGAATGTGGGTGGAACTTTCTTGTGGCACAAGCTGTGTGTTCGGCAAATACACTGGTTGCAGTCCTCCAATTTCTCTGAAGTTTTTCTTCACAAGACTCTCTGCTGCCTCCATGTGTGTAGCACTTAACCATTGTCCACTCCTTAGCTCTGTCTTGTTAGTTTCCTTTAACCATAGGCTCTCAACCCAGTGACCGTCTACTTTTGAATCTTCTAATGTGGAAAATACCGAGTATGATTATGTGATTATCATAATTAAAAGTTACATACCAAAATCGTCATCTTCATCTGATGTACTGATGGTATTGGAAGGGGAGGATGACCCTGTATGTGAGCATACTGTCATTACTGTGATAACAATTGAGATTAGGTTATAAATGAGTTTGTATACCTGGTTTAAAAGTACCCTTCTTATCAGGTGGTCCATCGAGATCAACATCCAAATGACAGGATCGTTTTAGTTGGCGGGTTTTGTTTGCCTTGAGAGTCCTTGACGCTCTTGCTGCTGGACTAAGATCTTCATAAGACGTTTTGATGCCTTGCAAAGCTGCAATGTGGTCCATCGAAGCTACTTTGAGAATATCGGGTTTGTCACGCTTAGAACAACGGTTGTGCGATTCCACTGCATTTGTTGTGCTTGGTGTTCTTCAAAAAAGTTGCTTCACTCATTTCTGAACAGCAGGAGGTAAGCATACCTGCAAGTAAATATTCATTTTTAATAATAAAGTAATACCTAAAAATTGATACTTACGCAAATGCTTAGGTTGTACCCACCAGCTAGCCCAATGGTGACAGGTTTTCCAAACGCTTGCTTGATGACTTTTTGCGTAAGTCTTCAGTGTTGAAGAGCCTTTACAAAGTGAGAAGGCTTTGTCAATGCTTGTGTCACCTGCTAGGATATTGAAGAGTAGAAGGACATCTTTACGTGATGTAGCCTTTGGTATGGTATAGGCAATAGTGGTGAAAGCTCTGTGTGCTAAAGGGTTTCCCTTGTTTATTCGTTCACTGACTCGCTTGACTGAACGGGTGAAGTGCACCTGACACCCTTTGACCACTTTAGCAGTTGTTTCCTCTCCTATGACTGCTTCGAGCCCCTTAAGCTGTTGGTCACTCCAGTCCAAAACAATTGCAATTAGAGTTTTTCCCACTTTGAAACTTGGTTTATCATCTTGTACTGTGGAAAAAACAGCTTGAAAAGCCAAATGACAGGATCGTTTTAGTTGGCGGGTTTTGTTTGCCTTGAGAGTCCTTGACGCTCTTGCTGCTGGGAAAACTTTAGTCGTGTTTATATTCTGTTCATCCTGTTCACTGTTCATTCAAGAGTCCAACCACACACTGAAGATCAGAGTGCTGTGGAGATCTTAATGAGGATCACAATAAAGCACTCAAAAAGTGCTTGAATCAGCTGAAGACGGCAAATGAAGAACTGACTAATGAACTGAAATTAGCTGACACACGTATATTTGTTTTGAGAACATCCAGGATTCTGATGATGTTCACTTCTACAATGGTTTGCCATCCTCCAGTGTGTTTTATGAGCTGTTACGCTATCTTAGCCCAGAAAGCCCAATGTTGTGTACCGTGCAACAGCTCAGAACTGGGTAGCAAAACAAGATGATCCAGCCAATGCTCCTTGGGGAGAGACAAACACTTCACAAGGATGTCCACACACTTAAAACCACAATGCATGTAGTTTATACAATGCATGTTTCAATTGTTTACTGTTCATTTACAAGACTAGTTGATGCTGGAAGAACATGTTAGAAATAAACCTGGTCAACTGAGTCTGCATGCTATCCCAAAAATCATAAACGAATCCTCTCAACGGTGCAATTCTTGAAGATATAAATCATGAAATCACACCAAACAACACCTGCCATAACCATCTGCCCCGCACTTGATGATGGTATGGGTGTGTTCGTTTCAGCGTCACAGTATCATAAATGACATTTGCAAAGAAGTGGCTCTCCTCTGCAACCTCCTGGACCATGCACAGGCGATATATGTATGGACACTTAATTCTAGGATGCCAAGTGTGGTCTCAATTGGATCAAACCATCTGGTGATGCACCAAGCCAAGGTATTGTAGGGTTAACCACCAAGCCACATTCACGCACTGTTCGTCTTGTGTTGTCAATGTAGGCATTTCTTGCTTTCACTTCACTGTCTCGACCATGTTTCAACTGCAGCGGAAGTGTGGTATATTCTTTTATCTCTAAGAAAGACTTGATAAAGAAGAAGAAGGAGCGATTACCTAAGTAGAATGTCTCCAAATCGTAATGCTGTCACTCTACGTAGATGCTGACTGTTGGCGTATACTTTTCTCTAGTTCATGAGCCTCCTCCGAAGTTACTCTAAGCTTGTCGAGACATGCTTGCTGGTTACTGCTGATATCTGATGGAAGGTTCTAATGGCAGTTAGTGGTAGCATGGGTAAGTATATAGTGTTGCACGCTTGCCTTTGGTCTCAAAACATGTTGTTTCTTGTAATCAGAAAGCTGATAGGACAAAACTAAACCCTTTGGCACAGATATCTCCAAATTGAGTTGACACGAACTCCTTTGGTATTTTTCTCAATGTGTGATAAAATGCACACTCTGGTTGTCACCATGAGAGGCCTGTTCTTAAGTCAAGCTGCTGCTGGTCACTCTGCTCTTGCATTTCCTGAGCTTGTGCTTCAAAAAGTGTGCATATGACTGGTTCTCGCCTTGGAGTACTATTATAGGATTGGCTGTCTCTTCGAAAAGAAACGTTAATCACAGATTCTGCCTCAATTTGTGAAGGATGAGGTGTGCCAAGTCTGCTGCATGAGTGCTAGGTCTCTTTTGGTCTTCATCATAGCATAGTGGATAAGTTGCTTAATTAGTCCAACAACATGACTGCACATACCAGACTCTCCAGCTATGCATGAGCACAGAGCACGAGTAACATAGTGTGGAGGGTCGCAATCCAGTGTTACATTTACTCGATGCGTTGGAACTTTTTTCTGTCTACGGTAGCAGCGAGCTCTCACCCATACTTGCTCATTCTTACAGCAAAACTCGACATATCTACCTGGGATGTACGATTTGATGAAGTATTGGTGTCCCCGCTGAAGAGTTGAGAGATAATACATACTTAAATGGATTGGCAATGGGTTCGTACAGGGGTATGACAAGCTAATTTATTCTGATGTAATGCTGATGTAGGTGCACGTAAGGTAAACCAAAATACTTTTCTGGTCTGCTACGTCTTTAGAGGACAATATGAAGAGTAAGCATGTGCTAAAAATTGACCAAGACTTTTTGTTTAAGCTACCTTATCCCACCCTTACCTCTTAGATTTTGCAGTACAGAGAGATGAAGATGAAGACTTGATTGGCAAAAATATTCTCCTAAGAAAGCACCAACGTGATCAAAACAGCATTGCTATCATTCTTGAGCATCAGTCGTTTAATAATTTAAAGAAATTGCGGCCGTGGCGCACAAACTCGGGCTGCAATACGCAAAGATGTTGTCCAATCACTGTAACAGCTACAATTTGTTTCAGCTATTTTCAGTAGATTGTTCTGGAATACTTACCTTGATGTGGAGTGTAAACAATGCGCACCTGAGCTCGATATCATGTACTATAGCGCGATGGCAAACTGTTTAAACTATCCTGCATACCTTCCAAAGCATTATTGTTTGTTAGTTAGTGTGTTGTATGTCAGCAATACGTCAGAATAAATTAGCTTGTCGTGCACTCAGTCAGTGGAACGTGAATATGTATACAAATGGCGGTGAATGCATTACCATGGAGATGACTTAGTTTTGGAAAAACCCTATTGCCATAATATTATTATGCTATGTTAATTGTAGAATGTAGATTCGTCATGATTATGTACATCTCACATTTGGATGATATAACATACTAAATAATTTATTTTCAGTCTCTGAGAAGCAGTTCATCGTGTGTGGTAGTCACAGGTCCCAATATGGGGGGCAAATCTACTTTGCTCAGACAAACCGGTTTGATTGTGATTCTCGCTCAAATAGTGAGTTTCTGAATTTATTTTGTTACTGTTGTTATAAATCATGTTTTAGGGTTGTTATGTTCCAGCAGAATCATGTTCTCTTACTCCAGTGGACAGGATCTTCACTCGACTAGGAGCTTCGGATAAGATAATGCAAGGTTCTTTATTTTCTTTTATCATGTGGTGTAAGGAATTTGTCAACGAATTTGAGGTTGATCTCAAAATTAGTGGGTGGTACATTTCACACTAGCCTCGTCCCCAGGCCCCGCCTCCCAAAGCTGAGGAGAGGGCCTGGTACACATTGTATGCGCATGCGTTAATTATGTCCAAATAAGGCATGATTTTCACCGAATCTGTTGAATTTGCCGAATAATGTCATTCAATTGATCATGCCATATTTGGACATAATTAACGCATGCGCATACAATGTGTACCAGGCTCTATATCGAGAGCCTGGGGACAAGGCTACATTTCACACTACAAAGCACATTGTATTAACTATAGAGAATTGTTCATCCAAGACTAATTCGATGTACATTGTGTACGTTCACACTACAAGTTAGGAAGTGACTCGAGAACCCATTACCGCTGTCACGTGTCCAAATTCTTCAACCACACTCTTTTAATGTCCTGGTCGCTCCAAAATGGTGGCCCTATGACACTCGCGAACACGTTTTTTTTGCGTGAGGTGTGGCTCGTTATCAATGAATAATAAATAATTCGCTTTGAACCCTCCGTATGTGGTTTGGGTAAAAAGTACATCGAATGTGAATTGCTCAAATGTGCGTTTAGTGTGAACGGTGCGAAAATTCGATGCACATTAAATTTTCTATTTTGCTGTAGTGTGAAGGGTCTTAAAAGTATGGCTTATTACTTGCTGTGATTGGTATTACTCTCATTCTGTAGGCGAGAGCACATTCTATGTTGAACTCAGTGAGACATCTGTCATACTGAGACATAGCACAAGAAACTCACTAGTATTACTGGATGAACTAGGTATTTTCATAACTAATAATTGTCATCATTAATTTGTAGTGCGGCTATAAGAGCATGAAGTTGTGTTCAATAACTGTTGAGATGCTGTAAGTGAGTGCATTATTCGCATTTGAGACTTGTTATTGGCTCGGCTGAGTGTTTCCATAGCTGCATAATGCACTACCACAATGTGATCTAGATGTTTTTGAGATTTACCGCATGACCTTCACTATCTTGTACCTGACTAGCGTACCTTAAAGTGTGTGTAGTCTTACAGCCGACCCACCATTTATGGATTTTTTAAATGAATGATAATTATTAAGACAAATCACGTTAGTAGAAGAACAATGCGAAAGACCTGCATTGGAGATTGCAGCTTAGAGTCAAGCTTTCTTTTGCTTTCTACACTAGCGATCTGTCTCGTAGTGTGCAGCATGCTCTTCTTGCAGCCGTTTGATGCTGCAGCATAATCCAACTATGTCATGTCAGCTGTTAATTTCATCATAGACATTATGGAATACATAACCGGGACTAGATAAATGAATTGTTTGGATAATCTTGTAGATGATTCTGATAATGAACTGATTCGGGAGGGGGTAGTTGGATAAACGAGGTTGCACTGTATTGCAGAGGCCATGTGATAAATCAAAATTTAATAATTATAACCGAATATTATTGGTCAACTCCCCTAAAAACACTTAAATCTTTGAACATCGTTATATCTTCTCTCATTTTATTAGGTCGAGGGACTGCTACATATGATGGTACAGCTATTGCTAGTGCTGTTGTAAATGAGCTAGCTCGTGTACGATCTTGTCGCACATTGTTCTCTACCCATTACCACTCACTTGTTGACGAGTTTTCTAATGATCATGCCTTCCAACTGGGACACATGGTAATGTTATGTTTATGAGAGTGTAGCCAATCTTAGTGTAATGGTGTTAAAATTGCGCTAAAGGTTATAGTGCCATAATTTTAATTGCAAACAACACTAGTTTTGCTTAGCCACTTATATGACATGCTGTAAGCACTTTAAAGTAAGGTTGTCAAAAGCAAGATATAGTGATAGCTAGTACCAGTATAGTAAGGACTTGATGCTAGTTGCATTCGTGCTTTAGGTGCATTCGTGCTTTAGGTGCACCAGATCTCGCTTACGAATTGTGACCGCTTGTGTGACACATACGTCAAGTTGTGTGACACATATGTCAAGTTGTGATTGTATGTGCTATAGGCCTGCATGGTAGAGAATGGAGATGAAGAGGAGGAGGAGGAGAGAATCACATTCCTGTACCGATTTGTTGAAGGAGCGTGTCCTAAGAGCTATGGATTCAATGTTGCTCGGTTGGCAGGTCTTCCACAACGGGTGTGTACTAAAATAATACTGATAATAATAATTAATTGTATTAATGTTGCTCAGGTTGTTGCAAATGCCAGGGAAAAGGCACGAGAATTTGAAAACAACACACAGAGACAGCGTCTATTCAGGTATTGTTCATGTTATAGTTATAACTTGTTTTAATAGTTTTGTAGGTTATTGATGTCTAGTGGAAAATGTGAAGACAGTGTACGCAGCTTGCATAAGCAACTGGTATCTATTTCTATTTAACGATTTTCAGCATTATTTACATGTATAGATCATTGATGATTGTAGCCTTATGACATCATAATTATTATCAATAATATTATTTTGAGAATATTCATAGTTGTGGCGATCGACCATATGTAGTCTTGACTTCGAAGAGTGAGCATATATCCTTGGTGCTACATAACAGACCAGTTATGTGCTTACTTGGATCATTGATATACCTCGGTGGGCAGAGCCACGGGGCATACAGTAATCGTGCATGTCTGTCTAGTTCTGAAAGACGGCAAAGAATCAGCTGGTGGTAAGTGCAATATCGACATATCTTGAACTTGATGGTCTTATATTTTGAATTAAAGGTTTGTTCGTGAGTTATGGCATGATTTGAATACTTTGTTCACCGTTGCTGGCGATCTGGACTTTTCATGCAGAAGACGAATGTGTCAATGGTTAACTGGCTAGCAGATTGTAGGTTTGATCTGGACTACAGGATAGTGTGGCAGGTCTGGATAAAATTCAGCAAAAATCATAAAAAGCTGCTTCAAGCATGGCTGTGTGCTTCAATTTGTGCATGCACAGCTAATTATTACACAGTGGTACGCTTCTCTATTATTTTTGCCAGGTTGTATCAATAGCTTGCATTGTATTTTATAATCTGTTACAATCATCATCTGCTTATGAAACAGCTTTGTGCTGTCAAAGCATGTCCAGTGTGCAATAAGCATGGCATGCAATTCCACCAAGGCAACTGCACCTTTGGTGCTTCATTTTATGGCTTGGCGGCAAAGTGGGTGGTCTTAGCGGGCGTGGCTCAGCATCACATGACAACAATGTCGTCCACAACAGTTCCTCCTCGCTCTGTTTGCTTTCCTCGACTTCTGCTGCTGCAATCCGTGTTGGTCTTAGTGTTGCTGTCAGCTACCTGCTCCTGCCAAGACGTCTTCTCTGCAGCTCGTAAACTGAGGACAACAACTCCCGGCAATGGCGCTGTCAAATATCTCGTGTCTGATCTAGTGCCGCTTGTTCATGCAGCAATGGAGCGAGTGTCCCAACAGCTTGTTGACGGTACAATAGATCCTTCTCTTGAGCCGTGCGCTCGTAACCTAACGGCGCTCGTTACTACTGAACAAGAGGTTCACCTGATTGGTAACAAGACTCTACGTGTAGCAGCCATTGCTCTTGTCCTGGATGCTGCTGGTAAGCCACCAGCCGGTCTGTTCCAAGGAGCTTATGCGTTCCGTGGTAACCTTGAGGAGTGCCAGATGATCAATGTGTCCTCTATTGACATGAGGTACTGCTATCTTACCATGACATTAATTAGCTCGTTTACTAAGCAAGTTGCCTTCCCTCCGTTGAGTGAAGAGCTGTGTTTACCGTCTACCTGTGACTCTGATGCTATTAATGCGTTTCTTGAAACATTGAATGACACTCTTCGTAACAACAGTATACCGCTACACATTGATGCTAATAGCACTAGCTTCATTAGCTTGAGTATGGCGGATCAACCATTAACCACTGAAGCTATTGTCATGATAGCTGTGTGCTGTGTTATTGTGATGCTAGTAGCCATTGGTACTATAGTGGAATTACTGCAACCATTAGTAGCTGCTTGGAAAGAAACAAAGAAACAGGAAGATCGGATCGATGGAATGGCTAATAAAGACTTTAGTGTGTCTGATAGTGACACTTACAGTTCAACTGAAATAGTTCCTTTCCTAGGAGGTAGTCGTCGCCCAGGCTTTGGTGAAAAGGTGTGTACTTTCTGCTATGATGCCATTACAGCTTTCTCACTGTACAAGAACGTACCTGCCATTCTAGCCACTAAGCAGCCGCCTGCTGCTATTAATAGTCTTAATGGCCTCCGAGTGATCAGCATGTTCTGGGTGATTCTTTGCCACTCTTTCTTATTCTTTTTCTTCACGTTTGGTGACCCAGGCACTACCAACAATGCTCGCAATATTGTACATCTTGGCTACAAAGTTATTCCTCGATACATATCGCAAGTCATCATCAATGGGTTCTTGTCTGTGGACTCGTTCTTCTTCCTCAGTGGTGTACTGGTTAGCTACCTCACTCTGCGTGAGATGAAGAGGAGAAAGGGAACGTTTCCTCTAGTACCTTACTACCTCCATCGTATTCTTCGTCTCACTCCAACATACATGTTCGTTCTGTTCTTTTACTGGTTCTTTACGATGTACTTGGCTCAAGGCACTCCTAGTTATGGTGTGGGTCGTGGACCAAACAGCACAGCGTGGGAAAATTGTGCAAAGTACTGGTGGACCAATCTACTGTATATTAACAACTTATACCCTCAGCAGTTCTTGTCACAGTGTATGGGTTGGTCGTGGTATCTTGCTAATGATATGCAGTTCTTTGTGATATCTCCTCTCATTATAGTTCCGTTGTACCTGTGGTTTACTGGTGGACTGATTGTCTCTGGTGTTCTACTAGTGGTCTCCTTTGCTGTCACTGCATTCATCACTGGCTACTATCAACTGACTGCTTCTCAGTTCTTTCCGTTGGCTCATGGTGATTATCTTCCTCCTGGTATTGTTCCTGACTATAGCTCACAGATATACAGTAAGCCATACTGTCGTATTGGCCCCTATATTGTAGGACTAGTATTGGGTGCCATATTTTACCACAACAAGAAGCCTTCTTTTCCTCCTATTGTTAACTATCTAGTCTACTTCTCAATGTGGGCGTGTGCTGTGGGTGTTGCCATACCAACAGTATATGGACTGCAAGATGGGTTCTATGGTCATGTGTTCTCTCAAGCTGAAAATGTGTTGTACACAACATTTGCACGAACTGGTTGGGGAGTCGCTCTGGCTTTGTTAATATATGCTTGTCACAATGGATATGGTGGTCCAATCAACTCGTTCTTATCTTTACCGATGTGGGTACCTCTAAGTCGACTAACATTCAATGCTTATCTTGTACATCCCATAATACTAGACGCTATGAATGGTAGTCAACGAGACACTATCTATTATACTGACATCACGTTTGTGCCATACATCATAGGTAGTGTAGTGCTGTCATACGGTGCTGCTGGTATAGTGTCTGCTCTCATAGAGTTCCCAGTAGCTAATGTGGAGATGGCTTTCTTCAAACTACTGGGCCTGCAACTGAGAGGAGGGTCAGCTAAACAACCTAATGCTATCAAATCTGATAAGAATGGATTAGTTCGTTCCATCAACTAATAACCTTGTGTGTTTATTTCTTTGTTGTATTCATTGATTTTCTTTATTGTATTCATTGAATGACTATCATTGTTTGGAGTATGATAGGGTGCGGGTGTAGTAGTGACCTCTCTTAAGCTAGTGTCGCAGTGTCAACATGTCTCTTGTCTATATCGTAGTGCTGCTCTCGATGGCTTTACCGTGTTACGCACTACAGCAGTATCATAGATAATATATTACCCTCCCGGGATTAGCACTTTCTCGCAGGTAGGCATGGAGAATCTATGGCAGGTACTGCGACAACCACAACGGACGCTGGTAGTATAGTCAGCTTGTAAACGTGATCTTACCTTCAGTATTCAGATGCAGCTCAGTGCAGAAAATTGAAACGCAAAGATTGAAAGACAACAGAAAAGAGTACAGTACTAAGAAAGCATATATATAACAATACATTGAGCTGCAAGAGAAACGAAAAATAGTAGTAGGGTTGTGCCTTATTTTGTTCTTATCTAGTTATTTTAATTTGACAATTTTACTCTCTTTCAATAATAGTGTGTGTGTAATCATAATAGTTCTTCGAGTACGAACACGTCTACGCTTTGGTAGTGACCGGATTACTTGATCATCAACTGTCCCTCTTGCTTCACTCAGTCTTTCTTTCTCCCCTCATTTTGTGAACACCCAGTCTAATTCTACGACGTCCCATTCCTGATCGAGTTAAAACAGGATAGACTCATTATTACAGCTTTATAAAATCAGCTGGGAAGAAGTGATCTGGCTCATGCAAAACACCATAGATAGGCTGTTTGTTTTATATACCCATAACACATAATACTATAGTCTAGACAAGTAGCTGCTGTCCCACAAAAATGAACAAAGTGGTCACCATTTTAGTCACTTGGAGCACAAGGGAAACAAGTGGCTCTAACTGTGACTTCTCTTCTTGGTTGAGCTTATGTTTTCCATCTTGCATGTGAATGCTCTCAAGTACTTGGTTGTTGTGCTGTCAGGCCTACTAGTTAGCAAAGTGTCTGGTAAGCTCGCCACCCATTTCAGGTCTGGATCTTGTAAACCTTGAATTGTCTGCCACACGCTTAGACAGAACATCAGTAAAATCTAAGGGTGTGGCAGACAATTCAAGACCTAGTTTGTCTAGAATGCTTTAATACTCTCAGATACAAACTCTCAAGGAGAGAATTCGAAATGCTGAAACTGCAGACGAACAACTAAACATTGTTCGTTTCGATCTATTTGGATCTCATCAGTGCAGTGCATCAGCAGAAGAGATGAAAAGACGTAAGGAGACAAAAATGAAAGTGTGAAACTAAAAAATTATTGTTTAGCTGTGTGACTGTATTAGGTGTGTTTGTGTGTGTGAGCGCACAGTATGCGACAAATACATACCTTTCACATGAGATTTATGCACGACTGCTTGCAACAACAGCGTGCCTTATCTCACGCTCCTGTCCTAACAACTGAAAATTTTGTCTGTGCTTATAGCATGATAGTGTGCGTTTCTTGTGGGAGTAAAGTATTCTATTTTTGTCGCGTACTGTGCGTGTGTGTGTGATTGTGAATGCACGCGCTGTACATGCATGCATGTGTGTGTGTATGTGTTGATCTGCAAGTGTGTATGTATTGATGTGCAAGTGTGTGTGTGTGTGATTGTGTGTGTGTGTGTGTGTGTGTGTGTGTGTGTGTATGCATGTGTGTATGTGTGTGAATACACGTGAGTGCGTATGTATGAGTGTACATGCATATGTGTGTGTGTGTGTGTGTGTGTGTACATGCATGTGTGTGTGTGTGTGTGTTTGTGTGTGTGTGTGTATATGTGTGTGTGTGTGTGTGTGTGTGTGTGTGTGTGTGTGCGCGTGAGTGTGCATGTGTGTGTCTGTATGTGTGTTTGAGTGTGAATGCATGCGCGTATAAGTGTTTGAGTGTACATGCATGTGTGTGTGTGTGTGTGTGTGTGTGTGTGTGTGTGTGTGCGCGTGAGTGTACATGCATGTGTGTACATACTGAGAGGTTAGCATGATGTGTCATTCATGTTGATAATTTTTCATAAGTGCAGGCACGAGTCATTTCATTTGATTATGTGAGCTAAGAAACCAATCTTTGGTCAGCGAGAGAAACTGGAATTGGCGGGACCTCTTGAAGCAGTGTGTAAGGTTAAATGGAGATTCATGCACACGAGAATGCATGACCTAAGTCAAGAGGTTAGCAAGTTGAATTATTACAGTAATTATTGCCGAGCGCCTTAGCGCGAGGCAAATAATCGTGACGGTGTGCGGGGGACTGGAGCGTCGTGCGTTTTCTCAGTAATGTATGTATGTATGTATGTAATATTAGATGTCACGCTTAGGAATGCTAATCAGGGTTACGGCGAGGGCTCATACTATGTATTATACTGCGGGGTCACGGGAACGCTGGGCTGAGACCAAGAACTTAACGGCGAGCTGAGAGACCATGGCGGAAGAGTCTGCTCCTGAAAGAGCCAAGTGGCTAGCTCGGCTCAGGAAGAGAAAGCAGAGAGCAGAGTCTGAGTCTAACGCCACAAAAGAAGCAAGGTACGCCATCATCAGTACTTACAATACACGGAACCGCCACCATTGATTTATCTATGTTTAGGTCGTCTGACACGAGTCCACGAGGCCGAAAACAGGAATCTAAACGAGAAAGGCAAGCAATGCTTGATAGTGTGCATACTGTTATGCAAATCTTATCTTGTTTAATGTGTATGCAGTGAGAAGAATTATATGCGAACACGGATGAAACTTAAACGAGAAAATGAATCTGAGCAAGAAAGGCATGTAATAATAGCTATCAAAATTATTTATGTTATTTGTTATTTTGATTACAAAACTGTGACATTTAGCTCAAGTTACAAGCCACTAAAATAATAAACTGTTTTTGCAGAGAGGACAGACTAGCTGACATGAGGGAATGTGCTCAACGTAGGCGTA
The DNA here is from genome assembly GCA_964017065.1 of Haliclona indistincta. Taxonomy (NCBI): domain Eukaryota; kingdom Metazoa; phylum Porifera; class Demospongiae; order Haplosclerida; family Chalinidae; genus Haliclona; species Haliclona indistincta. Next base: position 10,744,042 of record OZ024785.1, read on the forward strand.
ACCAGGAGTCAGAACAAGAAAGGTATTAATATACAGTATCCATGTATTATGTGATACTATTATTCTGTATAGAGAGGGAAGACTTGCTGATATGCAAGCACAAGCACAGCTTCGACATCAGAAAGAATCTGAACAGGAAAAGTAAAGTCTGTTACACTTGCTGTTCAGCACTTAATCTATCACTAATGCAGAGAGAAAAGACTAACTGACATGCGGATACAAGCACAACTTCGACGGCAGGAGGAATCTGAACAGGAAAAGTAAATTAAATTTGCAATAATAGTCATTATGACTACAGTCTTATAATTTAACAGGGAAGAAAGGCTAACTGACATGCAAGTCTTAGAGAATGCTCGTCTAGCACAAGAAACAGATCAACAAAGGCAAGCTAGATTCAATGAAAATTATTTCAGTATAATAAACTGCACATTAAAAACAGACATGAGAGACTAAGTAATATCCGTCAGAAGATGCATCAACATCGTCAAAAATCCAGTAACAGTGACACAAGACAAAACTACCTGCACAATGATGGTTGGTGTACAGACAAAGAACTACACCAACAGCCATGGACAAATGAAGCAATGTCTTGCTTTCATTTACAACAAAGCAAATGGCAGCATAGACTATGCTCAGTATGCCATGAACTCTGGCCGACGCGTGTATCTGACAAGAGTGGTGTCTACATGTGCACAAGGTGTAAGCGTGATAAAGGTGAACCCAAAATGTATTCTCAGGACAACGATATGAATCCTGGCAACATCCCAGATTGCTTAGTTGGTCTTACTCAAGTTGAAGAAATGCTAATTGCACGAGCTTGTCCTATTATGTGCGTATATCGCAAGCATGGAGGACAGCGAGGGTATAAAGGACACGTCGTCAACTTGCCACAAGACATAAAGGGTTTTCTCAAGGATTTACCTTGCAGTATCCATGACTTACCAGTTCTGGTCATTCGGCGTTGTGGCGCAGAAGATACTCATGCTGACTTTCGTGTGAGAAGAGAGCGAATATTAGTTGCACTAGAGTGGCTAAAGGCAAACAATCCTTGCTACAAGGACATTACTATCAATCACAGTACTCTTCAACTGCTTCCAACCAATGGAATTCCTCAGCTGCTGACTGTTGATGAATTAGATGAAGAATTCCCTGAGGAAAATGCAGACAGTAGTAACGAAGAGCAAAGTAGCCATAGTAGTAGCTCATTCATGCCGTTGCCTACACGTCAGCCTTCAGAAGAAGAGGCAATTCGTACTACACTGAACTCACACTTGGAATGGCCAACAATTGCCAATCAACCCATTAATGAGTTTCACACACCGTATCTTGCTACATTATCATTTCCTACCTTATTTCCATATGGGACAGGGGATCCCACCTTCCCAGGACGCTCACGTCCTGTTACACTTACAGATGGTTTTAAACATCTCATTAAGTATGGTGAAATCAATACTGATAATGTGAAATCCTGGCGATTTGCAAACCATCCACGATTTCCATACTGGGCCCTCAATATGAAGCAACGCCATCAACTACTATCACAAGCAAAAATTTATCTTCTGCATAATCCTGCTGATGCCAATCTATCAATTGAAGAACTACGTACCATGATTGGTAGCATGAGTGCTGATTTGCTTATGAAGCGTATTCAGCGATATGCTGCAAAAGTCCAAGGTTCAAATCAATACTGGTTTCAGCGCTATCAAGAACTTCAAGCTCTTCTCGAGCAAAAGGGTGCACCCACATTTTTTTGGACTGTTAGTGCTGCTGACAATTACTGGCCTGACCTACACAGGCTATTACCCCACCAGACTGACCATTCTACTCATTCAGATCGTGTTGACGCTGTAATATGCAATCCTCACATTACTGACTGGTTTTTCACATCGAGACTGTCGGACTTTGTTGACCAGTGGCTGTATGCCACATTGGATGCTGAATGGCACTGGTATCGTATTGAATACCAAGCACGTGGTAGTACACATGCTCATGGATGTGCCAAACTTAAGAATGACAAAGGTCTGTGCACTATGGCAGAGACTGCGGCTGCTGGCTGGCTTGCAGAACAAGAGATTAAAACCTGTACCGACCAGGATCGCAAGGAGGAACTAATCCTTGTTGTTCAGGAAGGTATCGAAGCAAAAGCTAACGCACTCAAATATGCTGACTGGCTTGTTACAACCTGTAATGCCTCTATGCCGGATGAAACATATAGCCTGCCTGATCCACACCCATGTGCAGTAGCTATTGATAAAATTGTAGATATAGATTCCGACTATCATGACATGGTTAACTCAGTACAGCGTCATACTCGCTGCAGCTCTGCTTATTGTCTCCGCAAAAAACCTGGTCAGGAAGAGAAGTGTCGGTTTGACTATCCTCGTCCTTTACTAGAGTCATCTACATTTGAATTTGAAAAGCTCGACTCTGGCATGATTCGCACTACACTTATAACACAACGTAATGACCCACGTGTTAATTCTCATAATCGTGTCATGCTTCAACACTGGAGAGCAAACGTGGATGTGCAGATTATTATTGACGTAGAAGCTTGTGCCAGATACATGGCAAAATATGCTGCAAAAGCTGAACCTAGATCTAAATCGGTGAAGACAATCTTTAAAACCTGCGTAGACACTCTCCACGATGACAGTGACAGTCGAAAGGCACTTCGAAGTGCAATGTTACGTGCTGTTGGAGAAAGAGATTTCAGTTCTCAAGAAACTGCACACATGCTGCTCAGCCTTCCATTAGTAAGCTGCTCATACAACTTTGTTACTGTTTCACTTAATGGCAGCAAAATGGTTACCAAAGACCAACAATCTGGTGATATACTAGTGCAACCATCCATTATGGATGCATATGCTACTCGTAGTGGTCTTTCAGACACAAATCTTTGTCAATTTGCAGCTCAATATACAGTCTGTCGAGGCAAGGTATCCAAACGTTCTTTGCCTGTAATAGTTCGCACATTTCCAACGTATTCTTCAAATCCTCAAAGTGAAGTGTACGGTCTGTACTGCAAGTACCAGCTTCTCAAATATAAACCTTGGGAAGATCATCCTTCTAACGCCTGGGGTGGAGGTACTGACTCTGATGAAAAGTGCATTAATATGTATAACATGTTTCTTCACTCTGATGCTGGGAAGCTGCAAGTTCCACACTTCACTCGCGACCTTATCCGAGCTCAAGAATACCATGACAAGCATTCAAATGACTGTGATGAAGACGAAGAAGACATAATGCAAGAATCAGCACAGGAAGATGATTGGATGCTTCTTTGCCGCATTAACCAACGTTTCGCCGTGGAATCACAAACTGTTGATGATACAGTTGATTGGGCAGCAAGTGCACGTACATTATCACCTGAAATTCTTCGGGAATGTCCTTCCTGGATAAAGTCACGTCGTAAAGAATCTGATGACAATCCGACTTCACCCTGGCATCGTACACTTCCTCCAGCTGATCCTTCAACTCTCAATGAAAAACAACTGCTTGCTTAAAACACTATTACACAACACCATGCTAAGTGTACTACTGATCAAACCCCTCCATCTCCTTTATACATGCTTGTTTGTGGCACAGCAGGTACTGGCAAGTCATACCTCATTAGTTCTATAGTTCATACCTTGGGCAATGCTTGTCTTCTGACAGGAACAACTGGTATGGCTAGTTTTAACATATGTGGAAAAACGCTTCACTCAGCCTTGAAGTTACCAATTCACAATACTAACCATCAAGACTTGCAAGGAAACGCTCTCCATAGATAGCAACAATCATTGAAGAATGTTTCCTATCTTATCATAGATGAAATGTCTATGATAGGGCATCGAATGTTAGCATGGGTAGACAAACGCCTTCGACAAGCTACTACAAGATTAGACCTGCCTATGGGTGGCATTTCGGTTATTCTATTTGGTGATTTTGGGCAATTGCCACCAGTTGGAGACCGACCATTGTATGTTTCACCATCCACAAATGACTTAGCTATCCATGGGCACTCAATTTATCAGATGTTCAACACAGTCGTCATTCTTAGTCAAGTTCTCCGTCAAGCAGGAAGTGATCCAGCTGCTGAAGCCTTCAGAGAGCTTCTTTTGCGGTTGAGAAATGGCAAAATAACCCATGACGACTGGCAAATGCTATTACAACGTTCACCTCAAAGTGCTGATAATTTGGAAGAATTTCATGATGCCATTAGATTATTTTACACAAAGGAGAGTGTTGCCAACTTTAACTACGAAAAACTACAAACTCTGGGTACGCCAATTGCTAGGATTAATGCAGTCCACTCAAGTCCTGCAGCTGCATCTACAAAACCAGATGAAGCAGGAGGGTTGTACCCAGTAGTATTCTTGGCCCAACATGCTCATGTAATGTTGACTGCAAATCTCTGGCAAGAGGTGGGTTTGTGCAATGGTGCTGCAGGAACTGTCCACCAAATATTGTACCCAGAGGGCTCTGCACCGCCAAACCTGCCAATCGCTGTAATGGTAGAGTTTGATAACTACTGTGGTCCACAGTTCTTTTCTCACAATTATGTACCAATACCGCCGCTTCTGTCAGAATGGACATCAGCCGTTGGAAACCGGCTGTCTCGACAGCAGCTACCATTGCAACTAAGGTACGCAATCACTATTCACAAGAGTCAAGGGCAAACGCTGAAAAAAGCGGTCATTGACATTGGCAGAGTTGAGTTTGCTGCTGGTTGCACTTTTGTTGCTACTTCAAGATTGCAGAAGCTAAAAGATGGTCTATTTGAACCCATGCCATTTCAACGACTAAAAGCCATTTCTAATGGGAAATACTTGGCTCAAAGAATCAAAGAAGAAGAACGCCTTCACCAACTAAGCCGTGATCAATCATAATCATATTTTTAAAATCATTTTTGTTTTCTTGACAAACTAACAGTATTGTGATTAACATAATTGTGATAAATGACTAAGCCAAGTGATAATAATGTTGCAGCAGATATCATAATGAAGATAACAAGTGATATATATATATGTATTTTCAGAAGAAATGAGTCAAGTGAATATATAGCAAAACAGCGAGCTTCTGTAGCACTCAAGTCATTTTCGAGAAATAGCTTGCACAATCCCATCCGAGAAGACAACGTCAAATGCATTTGCTTTCAGCAGTGCGGTCATGGTCACCTCTTCATCTCTTTCAGCTATTTCAGTCACAATCTTTCCAAAAACTCGCAGGGTCTTCATTCCACCTGTTCCTCTCACTGTTATATGAGCACTCATTTCTTCTGAAAGACCTTCAAGAATCATCGTCATCTTGCATTTGACACAGTGGCCCAATGTCTCATCGTCCATATCAACTTCCACTCTTCCCTTGCATTTTAAACATCTGCAGTACCTATCAAGATGATTGACGCCTACCACACAGACGTTCGTCATTCGATCCATGCAACGGTGGCTAACTGTCATGTTGTCCTCACTGGTGTCGGCGTCTTCCTCAATCACAGCACCAATGTCTTCGATCTCTTCAATCAAGCAATTGTGTTTAGATGTCGAGAGGAATCTTTGGCGAAGATATTCGCGGACCATCACACCACTCAATTCATAGCAGCAACCTTCTTTCATCTTGTCAATTTCTGTTTCCCATACGGTGAATCTTGCGCTTCCAGTCTCATCTCGAACTAAAACGTCCAGCTTTCTCTTTCCACCTGACACTTGCATCGGTGCATCTACTTTCACTGCCTTCACTTTTGCACACACTCGATCATACTGGGAACAGTCGTTGATCTCGTTCAGAGTAATTGTTTTCCCTCCAGAATCTGTACTTGTACTTCCCGCTAGCAAGGCTTCATTGACATCAAACACTTTTTCGGATTTCAAGACTTGAGTATCCTTGGTAACCAGGACCTGCAGTTCACCAGTCTTATCGGACTCCTTCACTTCGCAGTTCGTTAACAGTACCGCCTCTGGCGTTTTGGTAGTTTCATAGGACATGTCCCACAGCTTTCTACGAACACCAGCCACAAAGCCGTACATTCTCATTGACCCTTTCCCGTCTGTCAGTTGGCCATCGAAGTACGAGGTGCTGCAGCTCTTTTTCATGGGTGAGAGCTTGCTCATGATACCATGAATTTTGGCCCGAGGCGATGCCTTCGTAACCTCACTGACGTCCAGTTCGCGATCAGTCTCATCACGACTTTCGGCAGTTCGCTTTGTCATAGTAAACTCCTCGATCCTCTCCTCAGACTAAACTCACTGCGCGGCGATCACAACACGCATGTGATGCCGAACTCGCACGTATTTATACCCACACTAAGCGCCGGTCCCTGCATGCAGGCAGCTCAGTCACCAAACAAAAGCACTGCGGAGGCAACATAAGACAGGCTAGCCTGCTAAACGGCTGCTATTTATGACTCACCTAAGTTCTCATTCTTCCGAGTACGCCGCCGCTGACTCGCTATTTATGACCTAAGTTCTCATTCTTCTCAAGTACGCCGCACGCTGGCTCGCTATTTATGACCTAAGTTCTCATTCTTCTCATGTACGCCGCACGCTGGCTCGCTATTTATGACCTAAGTTCTCATTCTCCTCAAGTACGCTGCACGCTAGCTCGCTTGCTGTCGAGCCCCACCCAAAGTTTTAGCTGATCATGCAATCAATAATAACTACTTAATAAACTCCGCGCGAGGCATTCATGCGTATTCGTATCTCCTAGTTATTATTGTATTAGGACCCTCGACTGATCACTGCATCCAGAACTGTCATAAAATTCGGAAGCTATAATGGTATGGTTAAACAGCTGAGTTCAGCAATGGTGTCCGTACTACGTAGCTATGCTCTCTGCCCACTTCACAATCTGCGTCTGAATGTGTGAGTTTTATAGTTACTGTGCGCTGAAGCAAAATTAATTATAGTTTCTGTCCATCCAAAAGCAACGAAGTAGGTGGTATAGACACAAGAATTGGCTTAAAAGAAGCCGGTATGGTAGAGCATTCTACCAAGGTGGTCAGAGTAAGAACATAAGATCATAACAGAGTAGGATGTTTATGTTTTCATTTTAGGGTATTCCTGATCTGTCGGTGACAGTAGATGATGAGCCACATCTCTTTCTTGCTATAGGGGAGGTAGGCTACTTTGTCTGCAGGCTGATGCAATGATCAAATTCATTGCTTTTATATACAGAATAAGAAGAGGAAAGAAAAAAGGAATTGGAGAGAGAGAGAGTGGATACTCAGTCTGGTACAAGTGATAATGGGGAGAACGAGATAGGCCAACTTCTGCTCTATCCCTGCTGTGCTCATGTAAGGAGGTTTTCTATAACCAAGGGCACAGTTGCTACACCAATTCTCGGTCTGGATATGGAAGACTTGAAGGTGTGTGCGTGCACCATGCTCTGACTTTCATGTAAGCAATGGTGTATTTCTTTTTTTTAGTTCCAGCAATGCAAGTGATTGCTGATTTGACTAGTGGAGAAGATACTAAAACCTTCAATCTAACATTTTATCTCTCTGAACCAGAGGAATTGGGAATGGTTACAGCATTGCAAGTGCTCACAAATTTCTTTCAATGAATGAACAGTGAATCAACAGACATTTTGCAAGTCACCTGTTTAGTCTAAGAGTGTGCTAATTAGAATTTCACACGAGTCTATCGAGTGATGAACCGGCGCGCAAGTTTGTAGCACACGTGACTCATGTAATCTGTGTACATGGCCATGGCTGCCAAACCTGTTCAGCGTTCATACAGAGTGGTCAAGTCTACCCGCAAAGCCAAAATCAATGTTACATTACATTATCATGTTTTTGCATATGATCTTACTTTTTCATATGTGACGAAATGAATAGACACATTCGCAACCACTACTAGTGGACACAGAGTTACCGCTACTTGATAACACACCAGAATAATAGAATACACCAGTTTTATTTGGTACATGTTCATCAAACCGCAGAGTAGAGCTTCTTTGAACTATGGACTGGACTCTGGACCACGTAAAGTGGCGTATGCGCATGCGTCGGTCTGTACCGCGTGGCTATACTACTACGGTTATACTGTGTGTATCAGCTGGCTATTCCCTCAAACAACGTTGATCGACGCGCTCCAGCTCCTTACTCCGCTATGGAGGTGATTCTGATCTCCGACAATAGCGATAGCGACTCCAATCTATCGATCTATGACAATAAGAGATCTATCGATCTATGGCAATCAATCGATCTATGATTTACCAAAGGTCTTTACCCCAACGAAGAAACCGTCACAGTCGCCAGCTCCCTCTACAAGGTAAACCTTCTAAGTATATTAGCAATGTGGGAATTTATTGTGTGCTGTCAGGTAACATTAGAGTGTGTCAAGGTTATCGAGGTAGCTTGAGAGCGATCGATGGAAACCTACCAGGTCCTCCACATGACATTGTCATAGGACGTCTTGAACGAAGACCTTTCCGTGATCCAAGTGGATCAATCAAGACTCCTACTAAAGCCAGTGCGGCTCACTACCGTCTCAAGCTGATGTGTCTAAGGGCAGCTGATCCAAGTTTTGTTCCTAGTTCTATAGTGGTTCCGTCTGAAGTTGCTTTGGTTCTAAATGCTTCACACCACCAGTTGTTGCTTTTTGAATTTGGATACGGCTAGCACCATGACTAACAATTTCATCATCTTTCCTATATATATAACTGCTGTTTCATTATAATCATATTCCACCCATGTAATAACTATAATTATGCTCTATAAACTGCTGTTTAACTATTATACATTTTCCATTATATTATTATGTGACATTAATTTTTGTGCATTTGATATCGTTATTTTGAATAAAAAATTAATTTTCATAGCTGAAACTTTCAGTCCAGAGTCCAGTCCATGGTCCAGTCCATAGTCCAGAGTCCAGGTTTTGTAGCATCCCACCACAAGCTGACATAGTGTTACCACAGCTTGCTAACTGGTTGACAGAATACACCACAGTTAGCTTGGTAATTGCTCATCTGGCCTTGGTCACAACATGACTAGTAAAAATAAGAATTCCACAGCACATGAACACATTCGTAAAACTATTGTTGGTAACATTAATCTTTAAACCTGTCTCTATAGTCCTATCATTTTGTTTTGTTACAGTATACTTGTAGTATAAATCACTCAGCTTCACCCTTAAGGCCTTAACCTTGATGTGTGCCACACCCCTCATGTAATGTCATGTCCTCATGTAATGTAATGTCTTGACCACACCCCTCATGTGATAGTTATGCTGAGGGCAGAGCTATGGAGGGCATCCCAGCAAAACAATCTTACTAAGGTCCAACTAAGCTCTAGCTAAGATTGACTAAGATTAACTAAGACTTATCAAGGCATATGTGCCTTACAATGACATGCATGTCATGTGAGATATGGCCCTGGTGAAACATGGGGCTGCAGCTGTCATTGATTTCTAGTTGTACCAACAGATAAAAGAGTATCACATGACACAACGCTGTATTATAGTCTACATAATAGATTCGCCGTCAAGCAGAAATCGCGTTGCAAGTACTATGAAATTGACTACGTATCATGCATCTCAGATACATGAGCAATAATAATCACTGTGAAAAAGCTTCAATATAGCGTAGTTTAAGGAGGGTATTATAACATTAATATAATCTAGTTCTAAGGTTGCTTATATCTCAACTTGATATAAGCTTAGTATAAGCATAGCTTATATTCCTGGTATAAGTTAGCCTTGCTTATACTAAACTTATACTAATCAGAATGGTATAAGCTATGGCATATTCATAGTGTAAACTTGTTATAGCACTAGGCTTAAATCAAACATAAGCTGTTGGTGTATAATACTGCATCATCGGTCGAGGGTCAAACGAGAGGCAACTTTGTATTCTTCACGTGATTCCTGATTGCGCACATAGGCTGCTGACCACTGATTCCATGCGGAAATTGCTCAGTCGTGAAGTTCTATAGACTAGCTCGTCTCGTGATTCTGCGGCACATTGTATTATTATGAAGTGCAAGCTATAATTAATTTTAAAGTACAGCTTCTGCATGTTGCAGAAGCAACAAGAACAGAACTTAAAGTTTATCCATCCACAGAAAATCCCTAACGTAGTATACTAGGCAACGAAGTGTGGAGCCTGCATGGGCGTGGCTCATAGTTGTGCGATAGTCGAGGCGAGAGTGAAGGTGCTCACTGTAGGTGCGTGTATGCCTTACTCCCTTCTTTTGCAAGCACCATAACTCATTATTTTCCAACAGATTGTGTATCCAACAACTGATTATTATTGTAATGATTATTATTATTATCGTTATTATTATTATACAGTAATATATAAAAATATAACAACTTTGGTTTTGATTTCGTCCCTGTTCATTCTCCTCTTTAGGTGATGAAGGGGGAAAGATGAGGGAGGGGCTGGCAATAGAGAGTGAAGAGGAGCTGGTGGTAGAATACGTGCTGGAGAAGGTTATTCTGACCCATTGGCACGCATCCTCTATAGAACAACAAAGTATTATACTTGTTTAGAATTCCTTAGCTTACCATCATGGGTATGAATAGCATCCGGCTGGTGACTGCCGACAAGAGAGTCTACATGTGCATTACCATAGCCCAGTTACTATCTCTATAGTCTACAAAGTCCACAGCACGAAGCTGGTGACTGCCGACAAGAGAGTCTACATGTGCATTACCATAGCCCAGTTACTATCTCTATAGTCTACAAAGTCCACAGCACGAGGCTGGTGACTGCCGACAAGAGAGTCTTACATGTGCATTACCATAGCCCAGTTACTATCTCTATAGTCTACAAAGTCCACAGCACGAAGCTGGTGATTGCCGACAAGAGAGTCTACATGTGCATTACCATAGCCCAGTTACTATCTCTATAGTCTACAAAGTCCACAGCACGAGGCTGGTGACTGCCGACAAGAGAGTCTACATGTGTATGTAGTTACCAAAAAGACTCTACGTAACAATAATTTATGTTCATATATAATTATATATGAGACTCGGCGCGAGCTATAATTATATCACTATATAATCAGTTTATTGGCTATGTATGGTGCCTAGCTATCTATAGACAGTACGAGGCTAACTGTCGACTTATACATAGAGATAAAATAATGTTAAATATAATTATGTCGGTATTCATGTGTTTACTCTCTAGTTTAGCAATACAAACACTACTCACCTGTACTCAGTAGTGTACGCCATGACAGAACCCTGCAGCCGCACATGTGCAGCCACGCCCTTACGCACGTGGATCGCCAAGACAGCTGCTAGCCATCTCTAACCATATCAATTCAAGGCTCTAGATCTGTTGCCAACAATGGCTCACAGGAGTACTGTGTCCAGAGGACGTGCACCGCCACGTACTGACAGCCTAAGTGAGGAAGCTGTTGTGAGATCGTTGTTTAATGAAGGTGACCTTGAAGGAAGTCTTTATCAGGACTGTAGTAGATCTAGAAGGTTCCGGCAGTGATATACTTATGCTTCAATATTAATCTTTTTCTCTCTTTGCAGTCATGGTACTATGAGCACCCTCTCTAGAGACGCACCAGCGAGTTTCTATCGTACTGAAAGGTATAGTATAATAATATTATGTTCTTTTCTGCATGTTGACATATAATATTATAGCCTAATCTTCTCTTGTCAAGTTGTAGATCAGGTGCTTATGATGACCCTGGGTATAGCTACTATAGTTCAAGGTTTGAAAAAAATCAGATTTTATTGTTTTAATAGTAACCTCATGCAGACGTAATACTGCCATCCCAGTGCGACAACATCAGACTGACAGGTACATGCATGTGACTGTACATTTACATTTAAGTCTAATCCTTGTGTACATTTTTCATAGAGTCACGTCTCAGCACAACTCAGCTAGTTATGACAGAGTGAGTCAGTACCTATTATTGTCTTACTATGTATTCTCTGCAGCATACCCCATACATGGCAGCCAGGACAAACAATTTCACCACCACCTCAATCTTCCTCTCCCAGTAGCGACCGCATTTTAGACATGCTACAAATGATGCAAGCATCATTACAGAGTGGGCTATCCAGCATGTCCTCTAAGTTGGACACTGTTGTGAGTAGAGTGGAGGGCATAGAAAAGCGGCAGTTGGAGCTGGAAGAGCAGTTAAATGGAGATGTGAGACAGGTTCAATCCAACACAAACTCTAGTCCAGGTGGATCATTCCACACTCCAAAGCGTAAGAGGATCACTCCATCAATGCTACAGGTATACATGATAGTTTGATTTTCCTTCAATGATATTTTCATGCACAGAATCAAGTGAGAGCAGCGTATAATGCTTTAGAGGAGGAGGAAGAACAATTCATTCTTGATGAGCCGTAAGTACTATGACTTGGAAACCTCATTACATCAAGGGAAATTATGTCATTTTGCTTTTTTCAGAGTTAACAGCCCACATAATAAAAAGGTAATAAGTAGCATCGTGAAGGCAATTGGTACAGAGAACTTCCCACGTGAGATGATAGAAAGTTAGTGTACTATTAGTTAAGTCGTAATTATTGTAATAACTTGTAACTATAGGAGGATCAAAAACCTACAAAAAAACACTATTAGAAAGGGAGAAACATCTTCTTGCACCTGTGAAGCGCAAAAAACTACTACGATCACGTAAACAAAGGGTATATGTATATCATTGCCAATCGGCAATGATACTTTCATATTAATTTTGGAGTTATGAACGCCGCTCTAAAGAACTAAAGGGGAAAAAAGAAAGTGAGTATTGGCTGGATGTTGATGTAGACATGATGTCAGATGAAGTCTCATGTGACGAGAAATACATCCGTCATCCACCGAATTACAGGTTAGAAAATTAATCCATATATAATTATTTCTTTGATTTTACTTCTTCAAGCACAGATCTGAAAAATTGACCAGGTTCTTAGATAAATTAGATGAGAGATCTCTCAAAAAGAAGGTGGCACAGCCGAGGAAGCAGCGTGAAGTAGGGAGTCCTATTGAGACAACTGTTCCTGCTATGGCAAAAAGCTGGGTGTTAAAAAGGGAGTTTAGAAAGCAAACTGTACTTGAAGATGGCGATGGAGATGATGAGCTAGAGCACTCAGAAAATGAATAAATTTTGTTGTAAATAATAAAAATTATTATTAAATTTTATCATTACTGCATGATAATAATAATTATTAATTCGACCAAGCACAAAATGCCTAAAACCGTGAAGAATAAGCACGCTCAAAGGAAGCGTCAAAGGCAGCGAAAAAAGAGAGAGGTAAAGCGATACTAGTTATAACTAGCAGTGTAGTTATGTGATTACTATTGCAGGCTAAACGAGCACGCAGTGATGAACGTGACACACTGACACAGCCTGTTGGAGTAGGCGAGTCTGTACATACAATGGTTCCCCTGTTTCATTTGGCTCTCCATCATCTCCTCCATCGTCTCCTTTATCGTCATTTGGGTCTCCATTACCAGCTAGGCGCAACGTGCTCGTTACAGAATCCTTGCACCAAGGGCAACCAGCTGATGTCGCCTCGCCAGCTGCTTGTAGTAGACGTGACAGTATGAACACTATTGGTGACGTTGACATAGACATTGAGGAAATGCATTTGTATGATTGCTATAGAGCTGCTGACAGAGAAGACTATCCCAAATAATACCTTCTTGACTGCCGCACTAAATTACTGGACAAAGTGAAAATGTATAAGGAGGATCTGAACAAGTGCCAGGAAGAACAGATTGCTATGACATTGGCACACAGAAAAGAACTAGAACAGGTGAAAAATTTTTACCAAACAATTGCGTTTGGACTTACACGCGGCGGCAAAATGGTGAAGGCTTCCATGCAAAAAACACAAACAGCTAAAAAGGTTATGGATGAGATGACGGCTTTATTCAAGTATACTTTTTAAACTCCAATAAACTAACTAGTATATATAATTTCTTTAAAATTATTAATAATAATTATTAGAATCAAGAATAGCCACAGATGTTATAACGGTAGCAACAATCAAGTCCAGACTAGCAGTAGCTCCGGGCAAGCTGTGTGATGTTGCTGTGGAAATCATGTTAGACTCTGGATCGTCTGTCTCACTATAGTACAGCAATGTATTCTTTCTCGAACATGCGGCTGGACTTCAATCGACTCTCCAAAGGGCCTCCGACTAGTCACTGCCTCGGGTTTTCGAAAACCTGCCCATTGAAGATTATGTCAGAGCCCGTGTTAAAATTGGTGAGCTGGACATTGCACATGATTTTGTTGTTGTAAAAAGCCTGGTAGCTCACGTTATTCTGGGTGTTGATTTTCTACACAAGAATGCCCTATTGTTAGACTTTACCACCAATCCGGTCAGTATGTAGAACTCTGACCACTGTTTTATTTGTATTGTATTGTATCATTGTCTGTCTGCCTTGCACATGCATTTGTGGTCTGGTCACTCACTATATATTCTGCTGCTGATTTTTAAAAGAAAGATTTTTTGGTCAGACCAACCCCCCAGACCAACCAACCCCCCCCAGACCAGATTTTTTGGTCAGACGAAAACAAAGATTCATGTTATCTTTATTTTTCACTGACCTACCAACATGTGTATTATTGTTTTCCTTCCATTATAATGATCATAGTTTACACAATGATTATAGTTTACACAAAACAAAAGTTTATAATACAATAAACTCAAAGGTTTTTTAACAAAGGAACAGAAATTGATACTGTGTCAAATTGAAGTGAAGTAGTTGTGCAAGCACAACACCCACTTATCCTACTCACAGGTAGGTATGAAGCCAGGGATGAATTTACAAAAACGCTACCAGAAATTATTACAGAATGATGGATGTAGTCACTGCGGGGATGATCCATGTACCATTTAACATATGCAAACATGTGTTCAATAGTTTTCACTGGGCCAAAGTTCAACTTTGTGTGTTAAGAAATATTCGATGATGCCAACTCGTAGTGGAATGGTACCTGTGATGTCAATGCTACTGGAGCCTGATAACCAGTGAGCCACAATAGCACTTGATCTTTGTGAACGTGCTGAGGTAGAAATAAAATCTTCTCCATTAATCAGGACACGTTTGTACTGACACACAAAATGAGATAATTCAATGACTTCAGCTGTAGGATACAAAATGGCATAGACTTGCTTGAGCAACAAGATTTCACGATGGCAGAAGCATTTCTCTTTATAGGGAGGAATCAACACATGGTAAGGCTTTTTCATTGCATCTAATGAAGATGCAGGACAAGAGAAATTTTCAATCTGCTTTACAGTTATTAAGTCTTGCAATTTTGTCTGATCAAATGAAGAATAGCCTACTCCAATGTGTTCATTGCCACTGAACACTGCAGAAAGAAAATCATCCTGCTGGCATAGGTTAACAATGTCAAGAGAGTACAAATGTTGCATGTGAAGCAACTTTTGGAGCATTTGCTTCTCTGGGCCTAACCAAGACTTTTGGAAGTTTTCTAGTATGCCGTTGTATCGTTCAAATGCAAATAGCCAGAATGAGGATAGAGGACCATAGTCGAGAATACATTCTCTCAAGTGGCATGCCATGTGCATATTAGGAGTACAATATGTGGAACCATACAAAGACTCAAATACAGTACAAAACTCAATAAGTAAACAATGGGCTCTATTAATATGTTGAACATACAAAACAGGTAAACAAAACAAACGACAACACTCAACAAAAATACACCAACAATCATAATGCACACTAGGAATAACATCATGTAATGCATATGTAGAGTATCAAGGGTGTAGGCAAGGTAGGGGTGGGGGGGCTTCAGCCCCCCAGATTTTGGGATTAGGAAAAATTTTTTGAACAACAATGTATTTGAGTTACATACAGCCAAATAAACGTAATCTACTATCATTACGAGACACAAATTCATTAGCTATAGTAGTCATTGGTAAATTGTCTGTTCTGTTTTTGTGTACATGAAGTAACATACACCAGTTAAGTCGAGCTTGTAGCATAGTTGTACGCAGCCAACTTTTTAATCTCCGCAGTGCACTAAAGCTTCTCTCGCTGACAGCATTGGTTGCGGGCATTACCAAGATTAGATTTACTACTTTAACGACTTCAGAGTAAAATACCAGTTCCACATCATTCAGTGACTTGAGATATGTTACAACTGACTCTATGTCCTTCAATCTAGTCTCCCTTGACGCCGCAGCAGTGTGCATTGCATTAAGCTGTACTTGAAGAGCATCTGCACTAGTGAAGTCAGTACTATAGAATGAAACTATGTCTTGGATGTCAGTTTCAGAAGATTTTTCAGCTGTAAGTATCTTTTCCAAATTTGCTAGCATTAAAAACCCTTTCTGCTCAAATCTATTCTTTATGGTAGCCATAATGAGATCGATCACTTCATAATAAATCTTCCTGTAGTGAACCATAACTGTATCATGATTCTCAGAAACGCTCATACCAACTTCAAATTGCCTTGGTACCTTTCTACGTCGTGGAAGTACAGGAGAGGAGACATCAACTGATGACCTTCTAGATTCCAAGTACTCCCAGAAGTGACTGAAACACTCATCCGTTCGCATGTTCTGATACAGAGGCGTATCTAGCATGGTGCTTTTCATGCTCGAGCACCCCCCTGCAAACCAACCACATGTTCAGCCGAGAGATCGTTCAGTGGGCTAAAACGAACAAAAACTACGTTGCGTTCGTCGATGTCCGGTGCTCGTTTGTCTGAGCTTAGTTTTCTTGCTGTCCACCGCGATTTAGCTCTAGATATCCCCAAGGCGATCGACGAATTTATAAAAAGCTTATTTTATTAATGGCTATAATCAGTCAATGATCAGTCAGTATCCAGAATCTGCAGAAGATGAAGATGGTATATAATAAATCCTCTGGCGGGTATGTTACAGTATCTGTAGAATAACATGAAACACATTGAAAACAGTATACCGTGGTGCACATGGTATGCATGTAGCCGTAGGCTGACATATCCATAATACCTAGAAGAGTAGCAGCTTGGTCCTCCAGGTAGATACTGTCTTCGGCTCTTTCCTCGTGAGATTGAAGGAGACTGTCAGCAAAACTTAAACTCTCCTCTAGATTTAAACAATTGCCTTCACGGACAGAATCAGAATGACGCTAGCGAGTTGCACTCGGTAAAGGAACAGGAACGCGATTGTACAGCTTTCTTCTCTCCATTATTCGTACAGTGCGTGCCACCGTGTGACCCCTCTGCTATACCACGCGTGCACTGGTACATGGTAATATTAATTTACATCGTAGATGTGCCATAAACGCATACCAAATCTGCGCTTGCGCATGCGTTCATGGAAGTACATGCAGTGCAGTACAGCTAGCTAGGCAGGATCGGGAGAGCGCGCGGGAGTTGAATTGCACCATGTCTAAGCGAATGAGACGGGAAAATCGCAGATTTAAAGACTACATGTACGTGGACACGGAGAGGAGCAAACAATCTAAAGGTATGTTACTTACGAACCATTCCAGCGCATGCATGGCTAGTTAAAGTTACTTAATGCGTGCGTATATACTCGTACAACTGTACTACGGGCTAGCTGCCGGCATTCTCGTGTATATAATGCGTGTGACACACGTCTCATGCAAGATAGTACATTTTGACCTTTAGATATTCATTTTTGACTCCCGTTTCGAGACAGCTCAGCATTTAATAATTATTTGACACCTCATTCATAGTAATGCTGATACATTAAATTTGGTACCATGTGGTCATTGCGCTTTGTGTCTCTTGGTATACTGAATACATCAAATCATATTATTATTATTATAGCTCGTTACACGATTGTATTACAAAGTAACGAAGAACACCATGATGTACCTTTGAACCAGTTGGAGTCGCTTTCGGGACTCCCACTACGTCCAGAAGAAGCTACTCCTGGTACAAGTGTGGTATGGTTGTATAAGAAAACTCCATATGAAGCTACTATTGTTGATCCACCAGATCAACTATATTCAGAAACAGATAGCTCAGATTCAGATCAAGGTATATAAACGTACATGTTATACGTTATAATAAATTATTAGTTATACTTTTAGAGAGCCAGAAACCAAAGCAGTTCAAGAGTGATCATAAGCAACCTTCGCACAAACAGCCCAACCTCCCAAAAGATCCCACAACTACAATCTCTACCATCCATATACGAACTATAACATTTTCTTCAAGTGACAGGGTAAGTGTGTATTATAACATGCATGTACTACACTGAGTTATTACTTTCTGCAGGAGCTGCTGATTACAATTGATCGAAGGCTAAGAAACATTGAAAAGAAAATTACCACTTCTAATGAAGTAAACAAACCAATTTAACCAACTATTGTTGCATTTATGTCTCATTGTCATAGACATCATCCTCCAACAGCCAGCAACCGAGATATCAAATATTACTTAACAGCCAGCACACAACCAACAGCCAGCAAGCCAGTAGCTACCAACAAACACCTAACACATGCAGTTCCAAGCAACCCAGCAGTTACCAGGAAACATCCAGCAAGGAGAATGATATCTTCTCTGTAAGCCTTATGCGAGATATTATGAATAGCAAAATATTAAATTTAAATTATTTAAGGATGGTGGAATAGAAGTCCAAGTTATAACTGGAGGAAGTCCAGAGAAATATGCGCTGAACCTAATGGATACCTTGTTCACCGATGAGGAAATGCGTGGACATCTCTTTATCAAGTCAGCAAAATCTAAGTCATCTAGAGAAGCACTACCTCAGGACAGAGTCAAGACACTAATCGGTAAAGTATTAAATTTCACAAACTTAATTGTTATCTTGTACTTAACATGCAGCAATGGTAGCAGGGTCATTCCATATCATTTCAACAACTTTTTGGCATGACCCTCTGGGATTTTCTTGAAACTTGGTATTGTTGAACCCCTTATGGTTATATGATTCCATAACAAGTTTCAGCTTGATACTTTGTATGGTTTTTTAATTAACAATAATTACATTTTCTAAGATATTTACTACTACATGTCAGTAAACTTTTCCTAACTTTGTTATATTTTATCATATCAGCAGATCAGAGATATCAAATTGAAGCTGATTAAATGCTCTTTCATGTGATATATATCTCACATAGTGTCTAGTACGTTACGACCACTTGACCACGCCTACAAGATTAAAGCTTTGATCTTTAAAAAAACGCTGCTTCAATTTTCATAAAAACATGTGTGATTAATCAGTACCCTATAAGCTACATCATTACTAAATTTCATGTTGGGACGGCAATGGGATAGTTAATTTTGCAAAGATTTTAAATTTGATATATTGAAAACTTCAGTATTTCTACAGGAAAAAGTGAAGAGTACATGCTACTTTGAAGCTTCTTTGAACTTCTGAATAGTTTTCTTTACTTCTTTTTAAACACGTCCAGATCTTGATCTTGGATCAACGGTTTTGTTACCCAGTTTGAACATCTTATACAATTTTGCCGTTTTACTTTCAGAGAATATGAAATAATTATTATTTACAAGGTATTGCAAGTTAGATATTTTACAATATTTTCTTTCATTTTTCATCAAGCAATATGCAATAGTACTACTACTACTACTACTACTACTACTACTACTACTACTACTACTGCTAATAACAATAATAATTTTAATAAAAATGTGATAACAACTGAGTTTTAGAGGTACCCTATTGTCACTACTGATCTGCATAAGAGCGTAGCATCATACATGTAGGCCACTGCATGCAGCACGGCATAGTTGTACTCGTGATGAGCCTGCTAGTTCTCTTAATGATACATCAGTGGACATCACGCCATACGCTATAATAGCTAGCGCGCTACAACTACACTGTATGTCAATATGCTTATCGGTTTTAAGTTACCATCCACGGCACCTGGGCCTTCGTGTATATTGTCAACGATCAGGCTGTCCGCTATAAAAGTGCCAGCATCACCACACTCAACTAGAAACAAAAGATGCTGAAAGTTTAATCGTTTCCAGAAATTTGACGCTGCATGGTCGGCGGATCCATCCCATGCATTCAATCGATCAATCCCATTCAATCGATTGATTGACCCAAAGCTAGCAGCAGGGCAGCACTTGTTTAGTCAGCATAGAGAATTCAATTGTGTCAAGACTTCATAGTGAGCGAGTACTGACGAGTGAAGACACGTCCAGACACGTTCTCGTCAACTGCAGTCGACGCACCGTTATACATCGTGTTGTGACACGTCCTCGGTAGAAAGCGCAGTCTAAGATGACTTATTATTCCTGTTGCAATCCGTTTGACATACCTGGGCATGATTTCTCTACCCGGAAGACGAGCTTGAGACCTGTACAGGAATGGATGGTGGAAAAAGTACCACAAATTTCTCATGGGTCAAAAATTTGTGACCGCTGTCGCAAAAAGTTGGCAAAAGAGCAATTAATTCCTGCTAAGCCAATTCCAGAACCAGTTCTAGTAACTGCAAAACAACAGATTGCAGAATTCAGTTCCAACAGCAATGATTCTGGAGAGAGTGATGCTGAGTTTCAGCATATTGCAAGAGTAGAAGCTGTTGCTGCACTAAACATTTGTTTAGCTGATCTTGGTGAAACACCGTACTCTCAGAGGAAGGGACGTTCCAAAAGTTACTCTCGACAGAAAGTTGACAAAGTCAGTGAAGCACTAAAACGAACTGGTATAGCTTGTGAAACTGTGCAAGATGATGGGAAAGAAATGATTGATCAATTGAAAGAAAAGTTTCAATGTACCACTCATAAAGGTGAGCAGTTACAGATTCTATCTGTCTTACCAAAGAGCTGGTCCGTAAAACAAGTTCAAGAAGAATTTAGTGTAACGAACTACATGGCACGCCAATCCAAAGCCTTGGTCAGAGAGAAAGGGATTCTCTCCTTACCTAATCCCAAGCGTGGTCCATCGCTACCTCCTGAAACCATCAAGTTGGTTTGTGAGTTTTATCAGTCAGATGAAATTAGCAGAGTTATGCCAGGCAGAAAGGACTTTGTATCAGTGAGAGAAGAAGGAGGCCGCCGTCTACATGTCCAGAAAAGGTTGATCCTAAGCAATCTCAAAGAGGTATACTGCGAGTTCAAAGCAAAGTTCCCTAGTAAAAAAATAGGGTTTTCTAGATTTGCTGAAGTTCGACCGAAGCAATGCGTGTTAGCTGGGGCTGGAGGTACACATTGTGTTTGTGTATGCACAATACATCAAAATGTGAAACTTATGTTTCTCATGATTCAAGCACATGTACCAGAGTTAGCAACATACTATAATTGCCTAGCAAAAACTATGTGCAACCCTCCATCTCCTAGTTGTTGCCTTGGAGAATGTCCCATTTGTCCTGATATCCACCTGTTAAAGGCAGATCTCCTCACCTCACTAGAGGAATCCGATGTTGATGAAATTATATTTAAACAGTGGGTTAGTACTGATAGGTCTACACTAGAGACCTTTTGCCAATCAGCTGAAGATTTCATTGATCTTTTTTGTGAGAAGTTAGAGGTCCTACGACCTCACTCTTTTATAGCAAAGCAGCAAGCTACCTTTTTTTCTAGTTGCAAGATAGATTTGAAGATGGGAGAGATTTTAGTAAATGCTGATTTCTCTGAAAACTACGCATTTGTATTACAAGATGCTTCTCAAGGGTTCCATTGGAACAACAGCCAAGCAACTATCCATCCTTTTGTTGCTTACTATCTCCATGTAGAGTCAGCTGAGGTCCGTCAATTGAGCTTTGTAGTTATTTCCGACTGTCTTCATCATGATACAATTGCCGTTTATACATTCCAGAAGAGCTTTATTAATTTTTTAAAATCATACCTCCCACTTGATGCACAGCCTTCCAAAATAAAATATTTTTCTGATGGTTCAGCACCTCAATACAAAAATCGAAAAAACTTTCTCAATTTATGCCTTCATCAGCAAGACTTTGGAATTCTAGCAGAGTGGCACTTTTCAGCCACATCACATGGCAAAGGGGCTTGTGATGGTCTAGGTGGAACATTGAAGCGTCTTGCTGCTCGTGCTAGCCTGCAAAGGCCATACAACAGTCAAATTATGACTCCAAGACAACTGTATGAATGGGCTGTAGAGAATATACAGTCAGTTCATTTTCAGTACTCAAGCATAGAGGATTATAGGGAGGAAGCTAAGCACCTCGAACAGCGTTTCCTCGTTTCTCGCACAATTCCAGGAACCCGAAAGTACCACAGCTTTATCCCTGTTTCAAGTAACAAACTGCAAGTTGCATGCTATTCTAGCTCAACTACTTTCAAAGAGGAAACGGTTACTCTAGAGTCTAATGATCTTCCAATAGAATCTATCACTGGATTCGTTACTTGTGTATGGGAAAACGAATGGTGGTTGGCTTGTGTAATCAAGACCATTCCAATCGAGAGTTGTGTTGAAGTAACATTCCTACACCCTCATGGTCCATCGAGTTCATTCAGATTCCCACTACAGAAAGATATACAAACAATTCCCTTGAGTAGTGTTCTGGTACCTGTTGATCCAAGATCAAGATCTGGACGTGTTTATACCCTTGAAAGAGAAGAAGTAAAGAAAACTATTCAGAAGTTCAAAGAAGTTTCAAAGTAGCATGTACTCTTCACTTTTTCCTGTAGAATTACTGAATTTTTCAATATATCAAATTTAAAATCTTTGCAAAATTAACTATCCCATTGCCGTCCCAACATGAAATTTAGTAATAATGTAGCTTATAGGGTACTGATTAGTCACACATGTTTTTATGAAAATTGAAGCAGCGTTTTTTTAAAGATCAAAGCTTTAATCTTGTAGGCGTGGTCAAGTGGTCGTAACGTACTATGCACTATGTGAGATATATATCACATGAAAGAGCATTTAATCAGCTTCAATTTGATATCTCTGATCTGCTGATATGATAAAATATAACAAAGTTAGGAAAAGTTTAATGACATGTAGTAGTAAATATCTTAGAAAATGTAATTATTGTTAATTAAGAAACCATACAAGGTATCAAGCTGAAACTTGTTACGGAATCATATAACCATAAGGGGTTCAACAACACCAAGTTTCAAGAAAATCCCAGAGGGTCATGCCAAAAAGTTGTTGAAATGATATGGATTGACCCAGCAGCCAAGTTTGGCAAGGAAAAGACACGCCAAAGTTTTGAAAGTATAAAGCTGAAGTGCAATCAAAAATGTCGGGACAAGGAGAAAATTTGTGGTGATCTTGATGATGGCATTCTTGATGCTGCTCTGGAATTGTAAACAACAATAACGTTTCTGGACATGCATTGTGTGTATACCGCCATGTATACTTCATCACTGATTGTTGTATTTATGATAATCATACATAAGAACAACTAAGACACTATGAGTAAGATGGATAATCTTAGTTAGATCCTTATTTCATAATCTTATTCTTACTAAGATCTTAGTGGTCAGGTCTTGGTTTAAGATCTAAGTAAGATGATTTTGCTGGGATACGGTAGTTTGTTTGTCCAGGAACAGTTGGTCTTCCTATGAAGAAAGGAAAGCATGGTCACACACAATCATTCACAGATTTGCACACTTCAGCTAAAGAAAGAGGTAATACTCTAAGGTGGTGGGTACACTTGTTAATATTCATAGCATTGTAGTATATAAACTACTTTATAAGCACTGCGATCTCCATAAGAGCAGACCACTCAACTCTCACGATTCTATCGTGAGACTCACGATATCGGTCCTCATCTCACGGTTTCTCACGATAAGCAAGCGCTTGGAAGAAGGCGGGGTTGTTACCGCCCTTTAATTCATATTAAGCATACACGTATACGTCACACACGTGCGTGCGCGTTTGCAGCTGTTTTAAGTTTGCTGTCAGCCAAATTCGACGACGTCGGACCGTGTTACTGTTTGCTAATAATGATATTTTGATAATAATTATAATGATTTCATGGTCAATAATAATGAATAACTAAGTACTAAGTAATAACTAAGTTTGCTGTCAGCCAAATTCGACGACGTCGGATCGTGTTACTGTTTGCTAATAATGATATTTTGATAATAATTATAATGATATTATAATGATATTCATGGTCAATAATAATGAATAACTAATGATCTCACTACAGCCTGCATAGTGAAGTTGAGAGGTCTGTAAGAGTATGGCAGAAATAACACACAAAGCGTCTGTGGCTGTTTTCTCTACTATCGAACAAATAAATCTGCATACTTAGTAGAGAAAAGACTGATGCAGCTGATGCAACTATGATATAAACCCAAAAATCCATTAGCAAAGTGTACCCGCCCCCTCAATCTCAGTTTTAGTTTTGTTTTAGTATAACTGATCGCACTTAACATAGGTAGATCAAGTATTATTTTTTCCCTAAGTTGGCTGGTAGATGAGCAAGTTGCTACTGCGGCAATCCGAGATGACATACTGATTGAAGAACAA